>CP125978.1:378782250-379382250 GCA_030063025.1 Avena longiglumis
CCAAATCCATTATGGAACTTACTTTCCGTCATATTGTGTCACCCTTAGTTTAGATTGAGATAAACTTAATTTGTACTTTGTGACAAAACTAGTATCAATGTAATTCATTTACAATGAACTAACCATCTATTTGTCACTTCTACAAAATAATATATTCTTATTTATTTTACAAGATCATAAGAACATCTTTACTATTGTCCAATAATCATCTTATGAATCATTCTGGTATATGCTCATAACATTTAGAGCATAGGACATATCTGGATTTGTACACACCACATCATGATTGGTAAAATACTCTTTGTGATTTTATACATCAAGTATCAATCTATACTTGAATCTTTGTTTCACTTACCAAGTGCCAATACACTTGAATATATCATCAATATTGAACTCATTCAATCCTTTCTGTGCGACAAGAACCTTTCTTGTAGTTTCTATATTGAACTCATTCAATATATCATCTATGTACTTCCGACACAACCATATTAGCATCTATTGATGCCAAATATTTGGGTTTTGCCTAAGTCTTTCATCGAGATGAAATTCTTATCCCGTGTTTATAAAAGATACATTATTTCCAATCAACAATATGTCTTCCACATAATGTATTAGAAACATGTCTTAGCGCTCCCACTTAATTTCTTGCAAATGCAAGCATCTTCATCGTATCTGATGAAATTAAACTCTTTTAACAGTTTCATCATAGTGAAGATTCCAACTCTGCGATGCTTACTTCAACCATTGAAGTTTGCATATGCTTTTAGCATCCTTTGAATTAACAAAACCCTTTGGACTGTGTCATGCACATGTCTTAGGTAACCATTCTTATAAAAGAACTTGTTTTGTTTATTCAACTATCACATAACAAAAATTATATGTAGTGGTTGCTACATTAATCCGTCTAGACTAAATATCGCTTAATGAAAGATCTGATCTTCTCATAGTCAACTCTTTGAACATTGTCGTGAACTCTTTCCCGATATGTCGATAATTTCATAGATGTGAAACATCCATGTCTATTTCTTTATAGATCCAAATACGACTGTAAGGTCTTGTACCTTTATAGAGGGTCTTTCAAGTTCAAAGCTTGATCTATTATATATAGAACTATCACGGATTTTATGGCTTCAAGCCATTTTGACGGAGTCAGGACCCATCATCGCTTCTTTGCATGTAGTCGGATCATCATCGTTAAATAATGATTTAACTCTCAAATCTTGGTATTTGATTGTTTACCCGACCTACTTGTTTCAATAGGAACTTAGATCTCCGTGACCACAACCTTTGAGGCACGTGAGCCATGAACATTGTTGCTGCCACCGGAACACTTTTCGGCGCTGCGCAACTTTGCACATATAGCTAAGGTTCTTTTAACCTTATCAAAGTTCTATTGTCCTCCCACTTAACTTTTCACGAAAAATTCCTTCTCTAAGAAACTTGACGTTTTAAGCGACAAACATTTTTTTCGATGTTATGGAGGAACAGTTATTCGAAATAACATACAAAGAAAGGTTCATCCGACTTTGGTTGCAAACATCTTTCTTATGCATAGCATACCGATGTTTAAGAAAGGACAACTTGGGTTTTATCCCAAACCATAACTTTATATGGTGTCAATTCAACGGATTATGATGGAGCTCTTTTTAGTGGAAAAACGGTAGTCTCCAAAGATTTTAATATTTAAAATATAATGGAAGTTTTATGAATTACACCTTTGATCTTACCATGTCAAACAAGGTTTAATTACAAATCTTGAATGCTCCACACTCTTATGGTGTTTCGAAAAATGCAAATCCACGGAACGATTCCTTAAACCTTAGATATTATGCTAAACTTGTAACTCAAATATCTTCCTTTATGATCTTATCATAAACTATTTATATTCTTGTTACAATGATTTTGCACTTCATCTTGAAAGTCTTTGAACTTTTTCAAATGTTTCATACTTCATCCTTACTAAGTAAATATTCATATATTCACTCAAATTTTTGGAGGAAGCATATGAAGTTGAAATCCATCGCTCTTGACTACACATAATGGACTTCATACAACAATATGTACAAGTTCCAATAAGCTAGTCATTCGTTCCCTTTTGTCCTATGAACGAAGTTTTAATTATCTCTAGGAAAGTTTCACAAGCATCATTTGATCAAAAATCAAAAGACTCAAAAATTCCATACACATGGAGTTTCTTCATGTTTTCTTTCCAATATAATTTAAACGGCGATGTCACTTCCTAAGTGATCTTTCAATCAATTTGTCTTTCGACATTTTTAACACTAGTTTTATGGATGTGATTTCTCCAACGAGATTTGTGAATCATCCATCTTTTATGGATTACGGCAATTATTTGAACAACCCTTTTGTTCTCATAATACCTGATAAAACAAATCTTGAAGGCAAGCTTTGATGTTTAACGAGCAACACAATAACCCTTTATTTGTTCTCGATGAACATCATCACATATTCTTTTGCTAGTTACTTAGGCCATTGTAGTTCATGAATTCTTTTGTTTCATATGACGATTCATACCAACAAAATCAGTATCCAATACTTAAGAACCACATTATTTAACAAGCAAAGAATATAGCCATAACACGTATATCCTTTATATACCTAAACTGAACAATTCTAGTCTTTTCTTTTCTGCCATATATTTATGAGATTCTCTTTCAGTATTTCTTTTTCTGTTTGAAAGAATCTATCAACATCAATAGTGGAGCCATTCACATGACACATAGTCCAAAGCATGTATAGTTAAATACCAATGTCTTTGGACTTGCACTTTGAAGTAGATTACCATCATCAAATGTTTGGTGTTCTTTCAAATTCCTTTCTTTATTAATCTCTTGGTGTAGTAAACATTTTACCTACATCAAATATTCACCCTTTATCATGGAATTATCCATGATCAAGCTACTTTTAGCTTATAACGGTGAATCGCGAGTATAATGTTGCTCTCCAAAACCTTTTGGAGGTTTAGGACAACTAGTGTCTCCAACCTTTTGCAAATTCTCATCAAATATGAGAACATGACTTTTGCCATATTATACTCTATCATGTTGCAACCAAAACTTCGTTTCAGATATCACAATATCTTCCACACATCATGGTTTCTAAAACAACTCTTTCAGATCCTAGATAACCTTGATATTAAGACAATCCTTTGAATATCAAGAATCATGAAGATAAACATGATACTTATATACTAAAACTGGAATTGTTACTCTTGATTTAATACCAACTATTAAATTTCACGGAGTAATCGAAACTTACTGAAAGTTTGCAATGGGACTTTTAAACTTTAGATTAACACTTCAAAACAATACAATACCAGTTCGTAAAGTAACTAACCAGAATTCTATAGTTCTATCATCTCAATTATAACTAAGCGCAAGGTGGTAAACGGATGCCAATGACTACAACAACTATGAAAATTCACTTTGATTTAATTTATGATAAATAGTGTTCAACTTTTAATCATATTTCTGTTGAACTCCCACTCAAAACAATATCCCTCACATTGTTTTAGTGATCACACGAACCAAATTCACCACATGAAAACCGATCATCACGAGAGTTGATGTAGCTTCAATGGCGAACAATCAACATGTTCATCATATCTACTATACGACTCATGCTTTACCTTTCGATGATCCGTGTTCCGAGATCATGTCTGTACATGCTAGGCTCGTCAAGATCAAACCTTAGCTTCCGCATGAGCAAATCTGGCTTGCTCACGTTGTATACACTAGCAGAATCTAACACACCCGATCATCACGTGGTGCTTCAAAACAACGAGCTTTAGCAACGGTGCTTACTAAGGATGAACACTTTAAAACTTGAAATTGTGTGCTTGAGGGATCATCTTATAATTCTACCATCGTGAACTAAGCAATACAAGATGCATAAAAGGATTAACATCACATGCAATTCATAATATGTGATATGATATGGCCTTTCTTCTTGTGCTTCCGATCTCCATCTTCAAGCACGGACATGATCTCCATCATCAATGGTGTGGCGTCAAGGTCAATGGCGCCGCCTCATGGTTGTCGTCCACTAGCATCAACTATTACAACTTTTTTGAATAGACATGCAGGTCTTAACGGAATTTAAAAGACAACCATATGGCTCCTGCCGGTTGCCAACTTACAATAAGGTACATTGCATACATCATATACAATCACAATCATAGCCATATCACATCACAGCACACCCCTGCAAAACAAAGTTAGACGCCTCTAATTTTCTTTGCATGTTTTACGTGGTTTGGATCTTTCAATAAGTGTCGTTCTAACTTACGAACAAGAACCACAACATTGATACTAGTATTGACAATCACCCGTTGTAAATTGAATCTTAACTATGTTGGGAGAAACAGGCACCCGCAAAGCCACTTATGCAATACAAGTTGCATGTCAAGCGTGGAGCAAGTCTCATGAACGATGTCATGTAAGGTTAGCCCGGGCCGCTTCATCCCACCATCCCGCAAGATGCAAAGTACACAAGAAGCAATCGACAACAAAAGCATCAACTCCCACAATGACCATTGTGTTCTACTCGTGCAATAGATCTACATATAGACACGACTCTGATACCACCGAAGGGATTCGTAGCATGGAAAACAAAAAAAAATTCTACCGCATACAAACAAACAAGCCAAGATCTATCTACTAGATTGTAGCAACGAGTCGATAGAATAACTCACCCTCGAAGATTCCAAAGTGTTTAACGAGAGCGGATTCTCATGGGTGATGTAGTCGTTCTTGGAGATATGCCCTAGAGGCAATAATAAATATGGTTATTATTATATCTTTGTGTTTATGATAAATGTTTACATTCATGCTATAATAGTATTAACAAGGAAACATTAATACTTGTGTGATTTGTAAACTTAATTTGAAGTCCCTAGTAAAGCCTCTTTATAATACTAGCTTGTTGGTTAATGTATGATTGTGGTTTCCCTATCATGAACATTGAGATGTTATTAACAACAAGATCATATCGTTAGGAGAATGATATGGTGGACATACTCCTATAGATAAGCGTAGCATAAAGATCAAGTCATTTTAATAGTTCAAATGCTATATGCTTTCTGATACATAGTAACCTAATTCCTTCGACCATGAGATCATGCTTATCACCTTTACCGGATGGATGCTTTGATGACATCAAACACCACACCGTAACTGGGTGGCTATAAAGGTGGCATTGAGTGTTCGGAAAGTATTGGTTGAGACACATGGATCAAGAGTGGGATTTGTCCATCCATATGACGGATGGATATACTCTGGGCCCTCTTGGTGGAATGTCATCCAATTAGCTTGCAAGCATGTGACTGGCTCACAAGGGATCACATATCACGGGAACGAGAAAAGAGTACTTATCGGTAACAAGGTTGAACTAGGTATGCAGAGATACCGACGATCATAACCTCGGATGAGTAAACTATCGTGAGACAAAGGGAAATTGGTATCGTATGTAAGTGGTTCATTCGATCGCAAAGTAATCGTAGAAATATGTGGGAGCCATATGAATTTCCAGATTCCTCTATTGGTTATTGTTCGGAGAAGTGTCTCGATCATGTCCGCATAATTCATGAACCGTAGGGAGACACACTTAAGGATTCGACGTTGTTTGAGTAGTTATGGAATGATGAGAAAGAGTCCGAATGTTGTTCGGAGTCTCGAATGGGATTCGGGATATCACGAGGAGATCCGAAATGGTCCGGATAATAAGATTCATATAAGGAAAGTCCCGTTTCGGAGTTGGAGAATGGTTCCGGTGTTTTCAACGGGAATGTTCTAGAAGGTTCCGGAATGTCCGGCACTCCGGAGGGGAAGGGTACATGAATGTGTTATATCAAGTTGGTATGATTGCATCATATACTCGGTGTCATCG
The DNA here is from genome assembly GCA_030063025.1 of Avena longiglumis. NCBI lineage: Eukaryota > Viridiplantae > Streptophyta > Magnoliopsida > Poales > Poaceae > Avena > Avena longiglumis. The sequence continues at coordinate 378,788,158 of CP125978.1, forward strand.
CTGAACAAAATAGAGGGTTTATTCAAATCCTAGTTTGAAAAGTCAAACGCCAAGTCTGAAAGTCAAACAACTATTTTTGGGAAGTGGAGAGGGAGGTGGAAACCGACTTGGGGGAGGAGTTCCTCCTCCCACCGCCGGCGCACCACCAAACCGATTTGGGGAGGGACTCCCCTCCCCTTGGCCGGCCCCCTCCACCTATAAAAGGAGGGGCAGGGCTCCCCTCCTAGACACAAGTTCCTACACCTCTAAACCCTAGCCCCAAGCCGCCGCCGACCCTAGGGCACTCGCCGCCGCCGCCTAGGTGAAACCCTAGCCGCCGGCCTATCCCCCTCCTCGGCGTGTCTAAACCCTAGATCGTCGAGGGACTCTCTCATACTCCACCATACTCGCTCCGGCTTAAGGCGAAGCCCTGCGAGATCTCCCCTCTACTTTCGGTACCACGCCGTTGTCTTCAGGAATCGAGGAGAGTGCTACAACCTCCATTTTCTTTGGAACAAGGGAGAGGAAGGTCTTTGTCAGTACGAACATGTGACCCATTGTGGGGCTGCCGGAGCCTTGTGCCGGAAGGATCGTCTACGCGATCTTGAGATCGGGAAGAGTACGACTACATCACCCACGAGAATCCTCTCTCGTTAAACACTTTGGAATCTTCGAGGGTGAGTTATTCCATCGACTCGTTGCTACAATCTAGTAGATAGATGTTGGCTTGTTTGTTTGTATGCGATAGAAATTTTTTGTTTTCCATGCTACGAATCCCTACAGTGGTATCAGAGCCATGTCTATATGTAGATCTGTTGCACGAGTAGAACACAATGGTCATTGTGGGCGTTGATGCTTTTATTGTCGATTGCTTCTTGTGTACTTTGCATCTTGCAGGATGTTGGGATGAAGCGACCCGGGCTAACCTTACATGACATCGTTCATGAGACTTGCTCCACGCTTGACATGCAACTTGTATTGCATAAGTGGCTTAGCGGGTGCCTGTTTCTCCTAGCATAGTTAAGATTCAGTTTACAACGGGTGATTAACAATGCTAGTATCAATGTTGTGGTTCTTGTTCGTAAGTTAGAACGACACTTATTGAAAGCCCCAAACCACGTAAAATATGCAAAGAAAGTAGAGGCGTCTAACTTTGTTTTGCAGGGGTGTGATGTGATGTGATATGGCCATGATTGTGATTATATTTGATGTATGCAATGCTCCTTATTGTAAGTTGGCAACTGGCAGGAGCCATATGGTTGTCTTTAATTTATGTTAAGACCCGCGTGTCTATTCAAAGTAGTTGTAATAGTTTAAGCCGGTGGACGACAACCATGGAGAAGAGTCATTGACCTTGATGCAATGCCGGTGATGATGGAGATCATGTTCGTGCTTGAAGATGAAGATTGGAAGCACAAAGAAGAAAGGCCATATCATATCACATATTATGAATTGCATGTGATGTTAATCCTTTATGCATCTTGTATTGCTTAGTAGACGACGGTAGCATTATAAGATGATCCCTCATACACATGAATTTCAAGTCATAAAGTGTTCACCCTTAGTTAGCACCGTTGCTAAAGCTTGTTGTTTCGAAGCACCACGTGATGATCGGGTGTGTTAGATTCTGCAAGTGCATACAACGTGAGCAAGCCAGATTTGCTCATGCGGAAATTAAGGTTTGATCTTGACGAGCCTAGCATGTACAGACATGGTCTCGGAACACGGATCACCGAAAGGTAAAGCATGAATCATATAGTAGATATGATGAACATGTTGATCGTTCGCCATTGAAACTATATCATCTCTCGTGATGATCGGTGTTGATGTGGTGGATTTGGTTCGTGTGATCACTAAAACAATGTGAGGGATATTGTTTTGAGTGGGAGTTCACCTAGATTAATTTTATTATTAATTTGAACTCAATTTGTCATAAACTTAGTCTAAACTATTGCAAATATGTTGTAGATCAATGGCAGCCCCTACCATCAATTTTAATGTGTTCCTAGAGAAAGAAAAGTTGAAAAACAATGGAAGCAACTTCGCGGATTGGTTCCGCAATTTGAGGATTATCCTCACAGCTGGTAATTTGACCTATGTCTTTGGATGCACATTGGGCGACCCACTGCGGTGATCTTTGTCGATGAAGTAAAGAATGTTTACCTCACTCGTAAGACTCAGTACTCCATAGTTCAGTGTGCTATCTTGTATGGTTTAGAATCGGAGCTTCAGAAAAGGTTTGAGAATTTAGACCCATATGATATTGTCGAGGATCTCAAATTGATCTTTGAGACTCATGCGGCAATTGAAAGCTACGAGGCTTCTGAAAAGTTCTTTAACTGCAAGATGGAAGAGGGCAACTCCGTCAGAGAGCATGTGCTTAAGATGTCTGGGCACGCAAACAAACTTCAAAGCTTGGGTATAGTGATTCCTAATGCTTTGGGGATTTACCGTGTCCTCCAATCACTACCACCAAGTTACAAGAACTTTGTGATGAACTACAACATGCAGAACATGAACAAGACGTTGCAGAACTCTTTGCTATGTTGAAATCTGCAGAAGTGGAGATCAAGAAAGAGCACCAAGTGTTGTTGGTCAATAAGACCACCAAATTCAAGAAAGGCAAGTCTAAGCAAAAGGGACACTTCAAGAAGGGTGGTAAGAAAGTTACCACACCAACGAAGAAGACCAAGGCTGGACCTAAGCCTGATAGTGAGTGCTTTTACTGCAAGGGAGAAGGTCACTGGAAGCGGAATTGCCCAAAGTACTTGGCGGATTTGAAGAACGGCAACATCAAGAAGAAAGGTATATCCGATATACATGTTATTGATGTGTATCTCACTAGTACTCGTAGTAGTGCCTGGGTATTTGATACTGGTTCGGTTGCTCATATTTGTAATCGAAACAGGTGCTGCAGAATAAACGGAAGCTAGCGAAGAATGAGGTGACGATGCGCGCAGGAAACGGATCAAAGGTTGATGTGATCGCGGTCGGCACGCTACCCCTTCATCTACCATCGGGATTAGTTTTATACTTAAATAATTGTTATTTGGTGCCTGCGTTAAGCATGAACATTATATCGGGATCTTGTTTATTGCGAGACGGTTACTTGTTTAAGTCCGAGAATAATGGTTGTTCGATTTATATGAGCAATATGTTTTATGCACATGAACCTTTAATAGATGGTCTATTCTTATTGAATCTCGATAGTGGAAATACACATATTTATAACATTGAGGCTAAACGTTTGAAATCGAGCGATAACTCGACCTATATGTGGCACTGTCGTCTTGGTCACATTGGAGTGAAGCGTATGAAGAAACTCCATTCCGATGGACTTCTTGAATCACTTGATTTCGAATCACTTGAAAGATGCGAAGCATGTCTGATGGGTAAAATGACTAAGACTCCATTCTCTGGTATGATGGAGCGAGCTACGGACTTATTGGAAATCATACATACCGATGTGTGTGGTCCAATGAGTGTAGCACCGCGCGGTGGTTATTGTTATGTTCTTCCCTTCACGAATGATTTGAGTAGATATGGGTATATCTATTTCATGAAACATAAGTCCGAAACTTTCGAGAAGTTTAAGGAATTTCAAAGTGAGGTAGAGAATAAACGTAACAAGAAGATTAAATTTCTACGTTCTGATCGTGGAGGTGAATATCTAAGTTACGAGTTTGGCGAGCATTTCAAGAAATGTGGAATACTTTCACAATTGACACCGCCGGGAACACCACAGCGTAATGGTGTGTCCGAACGTCGTAATCGAACTCTCTTAGATATGGTTCGTTCTATGATGTCACTTACAGATTTACCGCTATCATTTTGGGGTTATGCATTAGAAACATCCGCATTCACTTTAAATAGGGCACCATCTAAATCCGTTGAAACGACACCGTATGAATTATGGTTTGGGAAGAAACCTAGATTGTTGTTCCTTAAAGTTTGGGGTTGGGAAGCCTATGTAAAGAAGTTACAGCCGGACAAGCTTGAACACAAAGCGGAAAAATGCGTCTTCATTGGATACCCGAAGGAAACTATTGGGTATACCTTCTATCATAGATCCGAAGGCAAAATCTTCGTTGCCAAGAATGGATCCTTTCTAGAGAAGGAATTTCTCTCGAAAGAAGTGACTGGAAGGAAAGTAGAACTCGACGAGGTTGTCGAACCTTCTCTCGAAATTGCGAGTAGCGCAGCACCGGAAGAAGTTCCTGTGGTGTCTGCACCAGTTAGAGAGGAAGCTAATGATGATGATCATGAAACTTCGGTTGAAGTTGCTACAGAGCCTCGCAGGTCAACGAGAACTCGTACCACTCCAGATTCGTATGATCCCGTTATGAGTGTCATGTTGGTGGACAACACCGATGACCCTGAGACATATGAGGAAGCAATGATGAGCCCAGATTCCAATAAATGGCAAGAAGCCATGAAATCCGATATTGGATCCATGTACGAAAACCAAGTATGGACTTTGGTGGACTTACCGGATGGCCGGAAGGCTGTCGAGAACAAATGGATTTTCAAGAAGAAAACAGATGTTGATGGTAATGTTACTGTCTATAAAGCTCGACTTGTCGCAAAGGGGTTTCGACAAATTCAAGGAGTTGACTACGATGAGACTTTCTCACCAGTAGCAAAGCTAAAGTCTGTGAGGATTATGTTAGCAATCGCTGCATATTATGATTATGAGATATGGCAGATGGATGTCAAAACATCATTTCTCAATGGAGACATTGATGAAGAGTTGTATATGATGCAACCCAAAGGTTTTGTCGATCCTAAAGATGCTAACAAGGTATGCAAACTTCAACGGTCCATTTATGGATTGAAGCAAGCATCCCGAAGTTGGAATCAACGTTTTGATAAGGTGATCAAAAGTTTTGGTTTTGTACAAACTTATGGAGAAGCTTGTATTTACAAGAAAGTGAGTGGGAGCTCTGTAGCATTCTTAATACTATATGTAGATGACATATTGTTGATTGGGAATGATGTAGACCTTCTTAATAGTGTCAAGGAATATTTGAATAATAGTTTTTCAATGAAGTATCTTGGCAAAGCAGCTTACATATTAGGCATAAAGATTTATAGATATAGATCGATACGCCTAATATCATTGTCACAAAGTACATATTTGGACAAAGTTCTAAAGAGGTTTGGAATGGAAGATAGCAAGAAAGGGTTCTTGCCCATGTTGCCCAATACGACCTTGAGTAAAACTCAAAGTCCGACATCGGCAGAAGATAGAGAAAGGATGAGTAAGACTCCCTATGCCTCAGCCATAGGATCTCTAATGTATGCCATGCTATGTACTAGACCCGACATTGCATATGCTGTTAGTTTAACTAGCAGATATCAAAGTGATCCAGGAGTGGATCATTGGACAACGGTCAAAAACATCCTTAAGTACTTAAGAAGAACTAAGGATATGGTTCTTTCTTATGGAGGTGATGAACAGCTTGATGTAAATGGTTACACCGATGCTACTTGGAACACCGATCCGGATGATTCTAAATCACAATCTGGATACGAATTTATTTTGAATGGTGCAGCAGTTAGCTGGAGGAGTGCAAAGCAAAGCGTAGTGGCGAGATCTTCAACTGAATTGGAATACATGGCTGCTTCGGAGGCTTCACAATAAGCGATATGGATGAAAGAGTTCATTACAGAGCTGGGTGTGGTTCCTAGTGCGCTGGACCCAATGTCTATCTACTGTGATAACATGGGCGCCATAGCCAATGCGCAAGAACCAAGGTCACACAAGAAGCTGAAGCATATCAAGCTACGTTTTCACGCTATTGGAGAACATGTCCAAGATGGGGACATAAAGATTTGCAAAGTACACACAGATCTGAATGTGGCGGATCCGTTGACTAAACCTCTCCCGAGGGCAAAACATGACCAACACCAAACTGCCATGGGTGTTCGGTATAATACCATGTAATCTAGATTAGATGACTCTAGTGCAAGTGGGAGACTGTTGGAGATATGCCCTAGAGGCAATAATAAATATGGTTGTTATTATATCTTTGTGTTTATGATAAATGTTTACATTCATGCTATAATAGTATTAACAAGGAAACATTAATACTTGTGTGATTTGTAAACTTAATTTGAAGTCCCTAGTAAAGCCTCTTTATAATACTAGCTTGTTGGTTAATGTATGATTGTGGTTTCCCTATCATGAACATTGAGATGTTATTAACAACAAGATCATATCGTTAGGAGAATGATATGGTGGACATACTCCTATAGATAAGCGTAGCATAAAGATCAAGTCATTTTAATAGTTCAAATGCTATATGCTTTCTGATACATAGTAACCTAATTCCTTCGACCATGAGATCATGCTTATCACCTTTATCGGATGGATGCTTTGATGACATCAAACACCACACCGTAACTGGGTGGCTATAAAGGTGGCACTGAGTGTTCGGAAAGTATTGGTTGAGACACATGGATCAAGAGTGGGATTTGTCCATCCATATGACGGATAGATATACTCTGGGCCCTCTCGGTGGAATGTCATCCAATTATCTTGCAAGCATGTGACTGGCTCACAAGGGATCACATATCACGGGAACGAGAAAAGAGTACTTATCGGTAACAAGGTTGAACTAGGTATGCAGAGATACCGACGATCATAACCTCGGATGAGTAAACTATCGTGAGACAAAGGGAAATTGGTATCGTATGTAAGTGGTTCATTCGATTGCAAAGTAATCGTAGAAATATGTGGGAGCCATATGAATTTCCAGATTCCTCTATTGGTTATTGTTCGGAGAAGTGTCTCGATCATGTCCGCATAATTCACGAACCGTAGGGAGACACACTTAAGGATTCGACGTTGTTTGAGTAGTTATGGAATGATGAGAAAGAGTCCAAATGTTGTTCGGAGTCTCGAATGGGATTCGGGATATCACGAGGAGATCCGGAATGGTCCGGAGAATAAGATTCATATAAGGAAAGTCCCGCTTTGAGTTGGAGAATGGTTAGGTGTTTTCAACGGAATGTTCTGGGTTCAAGGAATGTCCTAAGCACTCCGGAGGGGAAGGGTACATGAATGTGTTATATCAAGTTGGTATGATTGCATCATGTACTCGGTGTCATCGCTGAACAAAATAGAGGATTTATTCAAATCCTAGTTTGAAAAGTCAAACGCCAAGTTTGAAAGTCAAACGGCTATTTTTGGGAAGTGGAGAGGGAGGTGGAAACCGACTTGGGGGAGGAGTTCCTCCTCCCACCGCCGGCGCACCACAAAGCCTAGTTGGGGAGGGACTCCCCTCCCCTTGGCCGGCCCCCTCCACCTATAAAAGGAGGGGCTCCTCCCTCCCAGACACAAGTTCCTCAGCTCTAAACCCTAGCCCCAAGCCGCCGCGCTTATAGCCACGGCCTAGCACTCGCGTCCGCCTAGGTGAAACCCTAGCCACCGCCCAGCCCTCCTCGGCGTGTCTAAACCCTAGATTGTCGAGGACTCTCTCATACTCCACCATACTCGCTCCGGCCGAAGGCGTCTTGAGATCTCCCTCTACTTCGGTACCACGCCAGGCCGGAATCATGAGAGTTCTACAACCTCGATGCTGCTGGAACAAGGAGAGGAAGGTCTTCGCCGAGTAACGTGTGGTCGATGCGGGAGCGCTTGGGAACGCAGCCGGAAGGATCGCTCACGCGGTCTTGAGATCGGAAAGAGTACGACTACATCACCCACGCGAATCCGCTCTCGTTAAACACTTTGGAATCTTCGAGGGTGAGTTATTCCATCGACTCGTTGCTACAATCTAGTAGATAGATGTTGGCTTGTTTGTTTGTATGCGATAGAATTTTTTTGTTTTCCATGCTACGAATCCCTACAATCCTACTCTTCCCGGTCTCAAGATCGTGTAGACGATCCTTCCCAAGTTCGTTAGAGCGCTCCGCAATGGCCACACACGCTCGGATTGATGAAGACCTTCCTCTCCCTTATTCGAGCAGGCAGCGGAGGTTGTAGGACTCTCCTCGCGATTCTGGCAGCACGACGGCGTGGTACCGGAAGTAGAGGGGAGATCTCGCAGGGCTTCGCCTTAAGCCGGAGCGAGTATGGTGGACTATGAGAGAGGCCTTGGCGATCTAGGGTTTAGAGGCACCAAGAAGAGAGGGATAGGCCGGTGGCTAGGGCAATGGGAGGGCCCCAACTCGGCGGCTAGGTAAACCCTAGGGGCGGCGGCGACTTGGTGGAGGCCGGCGGCTAGGGCTAGGGTTTAGAGGAGAGAGGTGTAGGGAAGAGGGGCCCCCCTGCCCCTCCTTTTATAGGTGAGAGGGAGGCGTGGTTGGGAGGAGGGAGTCCTCCTCCAACTCCTCCTCCTTGGCCGGCGGGTGGAGGGAGTAGGACTTCCTCCCTAAGTAGGTTTCCTACTCTCCCTCCACCAAGCAAACTTGCCGTTTGACTTTTCAAATTGGCGTTTGACTTTTCAAACTAGGATTTTATTTATCCCTTTATTTTGCTTAGAGATGACACCTAGTACATGATGCAAACATTCCAACTTGTTATGACACATTCATATACCCTTCCCCTCCGTAGTGCCGGACCTTCCGGACCCTTCTAGAACATTCCCGGTGAAAACACCGGAATCATTCCCCAACTCCGAAATATGACTTTCCTTATATGAATCTTATTCTCCGGACCATTTCGTATCTCCTCGTGATATCCCGGATCCCCTCCGAGACTCCGAACAACATTCGGTCTCTTACTCATCATTCCATAACTACTCAACAACATCGAATCCTTAAGTGTGTCTCCCTACGGTTCGTGAATTATGCAGACATGATCGAGACACTTCTCCGATCAATAACCAATAGAGGAATCTGGAAATTCATATGGCTCCCACATATTTCTACGATTACTTATGATCGAATGAACCACTTACATACGATACCAATTTCCTTTGTCTCGTGATAGTTTACTTATCCGAGGTTTTGATCTTCGGATCTCGCATACCTAGTTCAACCTCTACCGATAAGTACTCTTTTCTTGTTCCGTGGTATGTGATCCTTGTGAGCCACATGCTTGCAGTGCTAATTGGATGACATTCCACCGAGAGGGCCCAGTATATCTATCCGTCATATGGATGGACAAATCCCACTCTTGATCCATGTGTCTCAACCCATACTTTCCGAACACTCAATGCCATCTTTATAGCCACCCAGTTACGGTGTGGTGTTTGATGTCATCAAAGCATCCTTCCGGTGATGGTGATAAGCATGATCTCATGGTCAAAGGAATTAGGTTACTATGTATCAGAAAGCTTATAGCAAATGATCTATATTAAATGACTTAATCTTTATGCTATGCTTAACTATAGGAGTATGTCCATCACATCATTCTCCTAATGATATGACCATGTTGTTAATAACATATATATATGTTCATGATCAGGAAACCATGATCATATATTAACCAACAAGCTAGTTTAACAAGAGGCTTTACTAGGGACTCTTTTATGTTTACAAATCACACAAGTATTAATGTTTCCTGTTAACACAATTATAGCATGGTATGTAAACATTTATCATAAGTATGAAGATATGATAATAACCACTTTTATTATTGCCTCTTGGGCATATCTCCAACACCCATTGGGCGAAGGGCTAGGCCAGGGGTATGGGCCTGAGCTCCGATCCTGGTGTGTGTGGTTTATATGCGAACCTCTGGCACCTGTTGCACCTTTGGACGATGTCCTTGGTGTTTTTCATGGCCGTTGGCCAGTAGAACCCAGCTCATAGAGCTTTGGCGACAAGGGCGCGGCTGCCCGCGTGATGGCCGCAAATGCCCTTGTGGATGTCTTGGAGGATGGTTTTGCCATCACCGATGGTGACGCACCTTTGAAGTATACCCGAAATGTTGCGCTTGTACAACTCGCCATTGATGATGGTGAAGTTCTTGGACCGGCGAGATATGCGTCAGGCATCTGTCGGGATGTCAGTCAGCTCCCCGTCTATCAGATATTAGAGGTATGGCTGTGTCCATGTTTCTTCGACTGCCATGACCTGCGTCAGGTTGACCACTGCGACCTCTATGTCGAGCTTTTCTGGTCCTTCATGTCCTTTGGGTAGCGCAGCCCTTGAGTGTTCTGCTTCTTCGGGTGATCCCTTTGGGAATTTCCTTTTGATGGATGGAACACAGATCTGTTCGAGGAACACACCTGGTGGCACCCGTGCGCAGGTGGAGCCATTGTTGGCAAGTCTGTCGGCCTTTCTCTCCCAACGTGCCGAAGCTCGCAGCCGTCAAAGTCTCCTTCGAGTGCGTTGTAGAGTGCGCGGTACACAATCATGGTGTCCACGTGTGTGTCGCACTCGTTCATTGTCTGCTGGACGACGAGGTTCGAGTCGCCGTAGATGACCAGGCGTGTCGCGCCATAGATCTTGGCCATCCTCATGCCGTGGATGAGGGCCTCATCCGGAGGACATATTTCATCTTGTCACCCTGCGGGGAGGTCAGTATGACCCCGAATCCTGCTCCGGCCTCGCGCTTGGAGCCGTCGAAGTGCATTGTCCATGACTGTGTCATGTCCGGGGTGTCTGGAAGCTGCAGTTCCATCCAGTGGACGAGGAAGTCCAGAAGGACCTGAGACTTGATCGCGTGGCGCTTCTCATAGACGATGTCTAGAGGTGACAGCTCGATGACCCACAGGGCCGCACGTCATGTGGCCTCCGGGTTGCTCAGGATTCTGTTCAGGGGTGCTTCGTTGACGACCATCACCTGATGCTCCTGGAAGTAGTGGCTCAGCCAACGAGCCGTCATGAATATGCCGTAGGCGAGTTTCTGGTAGTGAGGGTACCACTACTTTGTCGGCGTCAATACCTCGCTAAGGTAGTAGATTGGGTGTTGGACCCCATGGGTCTTGCCATCTTCAGGTCTTTTGACCACAAGCACGGTGCTTACCACCTGGTGTGTAGCTGCTATGTATAGCAGTAGAGGCTCCCGCTCTTTTGGCGTGACCAAGACGGGCGAGGTGGAGAGCAGCCGCTTTAGATCTTCAAATGCATCGTCCTCTTCGGGCGTCCACTCGAATTTGTCTGCCTTGCGTACAGCTAATAGAAAGGCAGGGCTTTTTCGCCCATGCGGCTGATGAATCTGCTCAACGCCGCGATTCGCCCAGCAAGCTGCTGGACGCCCTTGAGGTTCTTCGGCTTCTCCATGGCCATTATGGCCCGGATTTTCTTCAGGTTTGCTTCAATCCCTCGCTGGGAGATGAAGTAGACTAGCAGTTGACCAGATGGGACGCCGAAGGCGCACTTTTCTGGGTTTAGCTTGATCTTGTATCGATCAAGGTTGTCGAACTTCTCGCGGAGATCGTCGATCAGTGTCTTGGCCTCCCTTGTTTTGATTACTATGTCGTCGACATAGACTTGGATGTTGCGGCCGATCTAGTCCTTCAGGCATGCCTGCATGCACCGTTGGTACGTGGCGCCTGCGTTCTCGAAGGGCATTGTGTTGTAGCAGAATACTACGAACGGCGTGATGAACACCGTTCTCTCCTGATCTTCGACCTTCAGTCGAATCTGATTGTAGCCTGAGTAGGCGTCGAGGAAGGAGAGCTTCTCGCATCTTGCAGTCAAATCGATGATCTGATCGATCCGAGGGAGAGGGAAGTGATCCTTCGGGCAGTGCTTGTTCAACGATGTGAAGTCCATGCACATCCGCAGGATGTCCGTGTCCTTTTTGGGGACCATCACGGTGTTGGCGAGCCACTCGCTTTCCTTGATCTCCCTGATGAAGTTTGCGTCGAGTAGTCTATTGACTTCGAATCCGATGGCTTCAGCCCGTGGTTCAGACAGTCGTCGGATGGACTGTTTGATGGGCTTGGCATCTGGAAAGACGTTAAGTGCGTGCTCGGCGAATTCCCTGGGAACTCCTGGCATGTCCGCAGGACACCAGGCGAAGATTTCCCAGCGCTCACGGAGGAATTCAACGAGCGCGCTTTCCTATGCGTGGCTGAGGTCGTTGGCGATCAGCGCCGTCTTGGAGGCGTCCGTCGGGTGGACCTGCTCCTTCTTTGTGTTGACGGTGGAGTCGAAAGACATGTCGGGTGCGTTCTGTCTTGCAACTGGGGGTGCCCCGTTGTCTGTAACCACTCGGAGCCTTATGAGCTCCTCCTGCATGCCGAATGACTGGGAGATTCTGTTGAAGTCCCTGTCGCAGTGGTCCGATCGGGTGAAGCTCCCGTGGACCGTGATTATGGAGGTAAAAAGAAGCAGTGGTCCGACTGGGAGATTCTGTTACGAGTAGATACCAGGATGATCCAGGTGCAGGTCACTGGACATCGGTAAAGAACATCCTTAAGTACTTGAAAAGGAGTAAGGATGTGTTCCTAGTTTATGGAGGTGGGGATGAACTCAATGCAAGGGGTTACACAGATGCGAGTTACCTTAATGACTCAGATGACTCCAGATCGCAATCTGGTTATGTGTTTGTCATGAATGGTGGTGTTGTGAGTTGGAAAATTTCCAAGCAAGATATGGTGGTATCCTCTTCAGCAGAAGCTGAATATATTGCTGCCTCGGAGGCTGCAAAGGAAGATGTTTAGATTAGGAATTTCCTGATCGCTCTTGGTGTGGTTTAGGGCGCGTCCAATCCCATGGATGTTTATTGCAACAACAATGGTGCTATTGCACAAGCCAAGGAACCTAGATATCACCAAAAGACAAACATATTCGCATGCGTTACCATCAGATTCGAGAGTTTATTGAGGATTGTAGTGTCATGATATGCAAAATACTTACGGACTCAAATGTTGCTGCTCCCTTTACAAAGCCACTCCCGCAGCCTGCGCATGAGGCACACACAAGAGCAATAGGTATTAGATACAATCTAGGTTGACTCTAGTGCAAGTGGGAGACTAAAGGAAATATGCCCTAGAGGCAATCATAGAGATGATTATATTTCTTATGTATCCATGAGTTATTGTAATGTTCCTTGAATATCCATATCAGGCAACTTGTATTGATTGGAAATTATGTGAATTGTTTGTGAAACTCTATACTTGTATGGTTATCTAATAGTTGTCCCTAGTCGGAGTTCACGTGAGGACACATGTGAACATTAGACTAGCACATCGATTGGTTGATGACTATGTTTCGCAAGTCATAGATATGGAGATGTCAAACTAATGATGTGGACACATGTTATGAACATGGGGTTGTACTGACCCAACTTGAGACTGACAATTAGACTTGCAACTCTCTCTACACATCGTGTACGTTTTGTACTTAGACCTGATATTATCGCATGCACTTGAGATGTGGATCGACCTACTTTGGGGCCATCAGACGCTACTCCGTAACTGGGTAGTTATAAAGGTAGCTTTCGGTTTTGTCCTAAAGCATGCTGCAAGGCATGGTCAATTAAGATGGGATTTCCCCTATCTACTTGAGAGATATATCTCTGGGCCCCTCGAGTGATCGGATCCAGAAATGCATGGCCGTGCTACATATGGTTAAGAGTTAACCTAGTAAAGGGATTCCGAATCACAGTATCGAGAAAGGGAGGTCAGCTTGGAGCTATACCAAATATCGTGAGGCAAAGAGAAAGACATGTACTAAACCTTGTGATGGTTCGTCCGAATTATCTTTGTATGTGTTTAGGAGTTGGCACGTCTTGCTAGAGGCTGCTACCAACTATTGACAGAATAAGTGTATTTGTGTCATGTCTATACGTATATGAACCTATAGGGTCACACACTTTAGGGGCTGGAAGCCTTATGAGGATTATATCCGAATTATACCAGGCTTAGGCTACTAATGGACTGCTAATGTAGAAGCCCACTAGGGATGCCTATATAAGAGAGGGTGGGGGCGAGCTGACCAGGGTTAGACCATTCCACCCAGCCGCCACTCCTCACGCCTGTGTTGCACGCATGGACCTAGCAGTCCGGCATCTGACGCTCCCATCCTGTACGTGTGGATACATTGGAGGTGCTGCAGCAGTAGAACTTGGACGAGCCACGCAAAGGGGAGCTGCTCGTGGGACGAGGACGAGGAGGAGACGTAGAACATCTACACTTCCTCGACGTGCTTCATCAAGTTCTCGCTAAGGATGGTCGTACCCGGATGCTTCTCCACCGATGTGACAGCCCTAGCGATTTATACCCTGCTCGGTCGTCCTCCCTCGCCACCATCAGCCATCTCGCCCTCTCAGACGATGTCGAACTCTGGCACGCCCGCCTCGGCCATCCAAGCTCCACCGCCCTTCGTCAAATAATGCGAGGATTCTCTTTTTCTTGTAATAAAACGGATGCTCATTCTTGTGAAGCATGTCGTCTAGGCAAACATGTTCGTCTTCCGTTTAGTTCTTCCTCCACAGTTGTGTCTTTTCTGTTTCAACTTATTCATAGTGATGTTTGGACCTCGCATGTTCCGAGTAATTCTAGTTATACTTACTATCTTGTGATTTTGGATGATTACTCGCACTTTGTGTGGACTTTTCCTCTCCGCCGTAAATTTGACGTCACCGCCACCCTCACCTCCTTCTTCGCCTACGTCGCGACCCAATTCGGTCGCCCCATCCACGCCTTACAAACCGACAAAGTCAAAGAGTTTGACAACATCACCATCTGCACCCTTCTCGCCACTCATGGAACTATCTTCCGGCTTACGTGTCCATACACTTCTCAACAAAATGGTCATGCTGAACGCATCCTTCGTACTCTCAATGACTGCGTCCGCACCCTTTTGTTCCATGCGTACATTACACCAAAGTTCTGGCCGGATGCTCTCGTCACAGCCACTCTTCTAGTCAACATCCGCCCCTGTCGTTCTCGCTGGCAATACACGCCGCACCGTCTCCTCTTTGGTGTGCCTCCCTCCTACGATGATCTTCGCATCTTCGGCTGCCGCTGCTAGCCTAGCATCGCCGCCACCACCTCACACAAGCTTGCGTCGCACTCTCTCCCTTGGGTGTTTCTCAGCTACCCAACCAACACCAAGGGCTATCGCTGCTATGATCCCATCTCTCACCGTGTCATCACCTCACGACATGTTTACTTTGACGAGTTGGTGTTTCTGTTTCAGCAGGGACTTTTGACGACACTGACGGTGCCCGCTGGAACTCCTAAGGCTGGTCATGCTCGTTTATGAGTGACCACGGCGGCCCCGTCAGCGCCCGCCTCGTCTAGTCCCTCGGCGCACGGGCCCGTGTCGCCGCCCGGGTCGCCACCTTGATACGTCGTAAACGTATATATAATTTTTTATGCTCCATGCTTGTTTTGTATCAACTTTGCTATATTTTTTCTACACTTTGAGGTATTTTTATACACTTTCTGGTACAAACCTATTAACAAGATGCCATAGTGCCAGTTGCCTGTTTTCTTCTGTTTTTGGTTCCAGAAAGGACGAAAATAAATATTCTCGAAATTGGATGGGACAAAAGCCAAAGTCATTATTTTCCCGGACCAACACGGAAGCACGAAGAAGAGATGGAGTAGGGCACCAGGGTGGCCGCACCCCCCTAGGCGCGGGCAAGCCCTGGTGGCGCCTATAGGGGGTGTGGGCCCCCTAGCCCTCCACCGAACTTGCCTACTACGCCTATAAGAAGCCCCTGGGGAGAAAACCCTAAACCATCGACCAAAAAGCCACGAAAAGTTCTGCAGCGCTGCCGCCACCGAAGGGGAGATTCGGGGGATAGAAAGTCTGTTCCGGCACCCTGCCGGGACGGGGAAGTGCCCCCGGAGCCATCTCCTTCGATCTTCACCACCATCTCCATCACCGTTACTGATTCCCATGATGAGGAGGGATTAGTTCTTCCTCGAGGCTAAGGGCTCTATCGGTAGCTATGTGTTCATCTATTTCTCTATGCATGATCATGTTGTGGTCATGAGCTTTGTAATCTAGTAGATCTACCTTGCTACTCAAGTGCTTCAATAGATCTCTGCTCTACCCATGTGTGTGAAAGTAACAACGTGCACGCCATGGTGGCACTTAGGCTAGAGTCTACATAAATACTCATCGTACTTTAATAGATCTATGCTTTTTCCCACATGTGTGAAAGTGACAGCGTGCGCACCGTGTGTGGCACTGAAGCTAGGTTACATATATATATTTATCATGATTATATTTGGAGTTGGATGTATTTATGAAATTGTCGTGTTTGTTGGAACCATCTAGCGCTCAAGGTGACAATGTGGGGTTATCTAGATTAGGAAAGGCGTACTTTGAGGTGTGTTGTTATAGCCCTACCATGGATTAGAGTGTCCAACCGGAGAGTTGTTAAGAGTAGTATCATGAAGAGAATATATTTATGAGAGAGTGTTCACTAGTGAAAGTATGATCCCTAGGCCTTGTTTCTAAGCATCGAAACACCATTTGCATCTAGATCTGTTACATGTTTGCTTGATCTTGCTGCTGTTCTACAAACCTCTGCACTTGGAGGCCCAACAACTGTCTACAAGAATAGAAGTGCATAGACATCAAGCTATTTTATAGCGCCGTTGTCGGGGAGGTTTTGGGCTTTTACCTTTCCTCCACGTCAAGCTCCATCAAAGTATTTGTTGGGCCACGCAAAGATAAAACAAAAAAAAATCCTCTAACATGGTTATCCCAAGATCCAGCTGAGGTAGAAGGCCACGAGGTTTACCACTAGACGCGCGATTGCGGATTACTGATGAAGCGCGCCAGTTGATGCAGTGCAGTCCTCACGATCCGATCGTCCTGGTGCTGATCGCACAACACCTCTGCTGGTATCCACACGTACAAGGAGGAGCACCGGCGGCGAACTGCTAGGTTCGTATCGACGGTAGGACTGTTGTGGAGCTAGGGTTTCCAACACATGGAATGACCTAACTGAACAACGATTAACCTTTCTGGGTTACGGTGCTCCACTATATATAGGGAGTCAATGTGGGCTCTGCTCGCGCGACCCATTCACTAAAGCCCATATAACACTAGTCACCGTGAGTCCAACTCACTAACTCAGTCCTAATCCGGTTTAGGTCCAACCCAACCAGATTATAGGTTCAGATCCAATCCGAACTTGCTCCCGCTCTTAAGTGTGTGACCCCACAGGCTCATGGCTACTTGGACACGATTGGAGTCCGACTCTCAATCGATCAGTCGGTAGCGGCTCCTAGCAGAACATGCCGACTCCCAAGTACCAAAGAGTCATGATGACTTGCCTTTCCAATGCGACTTACGTCCGAGTCCCTTTTGCCTCACGATATACCTTGTCAGACTATAGGCGAATAATTGTCATCCCTTAAATAGTCTGACTCTCTTCTCGATCCGAGATAAGTGATTCACCCGACTAACTCTTAGTCGATCGCCTCGGTTAATGTAACACCCTCAGAATCGACCCTATGCAAGTTTCAGCGATTCCCGCCAAACCCGCATAGAAACGATTCAAAGGTGCCCACCAGGCACTTTCGTGCGGGTGGAAAACGAAGTAATAACATTACACAACAGTCCTCGATGGGACCCATAGAACAGATATATATACAACAGTGACTCAATGAGTCAAGAACACAGATATAATATACAAATATCCAAATCACCTTGAAATGATAGAGCGTCCGACTACGGACAAGATGCAAATGGGGCTAAGAGCCCTGAAGAATAACCAATGGCGTCCATAACCCTGCCCAGGCCAAGCCAGAAGGGTAACCCTGCTAACGACGTCGATCTCAAAACCTGCTTAAACAAAAGGGGTGACGACAAAGGGCAAAGGAAAAAGAGGAGCGTCAAGATCGAGGCCGATGCAGCGAGGCTAGAATTCGGCGGTCCTCGCCTACATAGGTATGGTGGACTGAAGCGGCAGCGGCAGCATGCACTAAAACAACCTATAGAGACTCGATACAACTGTCGGCAGTCAGAGAGGGGTAAGAAGGACCTATCCGGAACCAACCTGATACTATCATCAAACAAACCCATCCTGGCGTTTCCCCCTCGAGACCAATCGAGGAAGTCAACCGAGGAACTCACACAGTTGGCAGTTTTACTTATTCAGTTATAGTTGCGGCACTTTACTAGTCAGGTTTAGATAATCATTCTGATAAAGTAAGCAGTGGGCAATTTTAGTTAACCATTTCGTTATAGTTACAGCACTTACTAGTCAGATACAGATAGCATGAGATAAACCCAAAACCCAGCAGTTGTTGGTACTTTTATTCAGCCATTCTGTTGTAGTTGCAATACTTACTAGTCAGGTACAACGGTCGCAAGCGACACTCCAAGCAAGCAATTGTGGGCAGTATTATTTAGCCATTCCATTAGAGTGAAGCTGATTACTAGTCATTATAAAGTCAAATTTATGGCGATAAACTTTAGTTATGCTTGTCTATGGTCGAGATACTGTGCTCCAAGTCGTCCATATCCGCGGACACGGCTTTCAGAAAGTTTTACCGGCCGGGTGCACCAATAACACACACTCGATCAACCTCGGAAAAACCAAATCAAAACCCAACGAGGCTTTCACGATGAACAATCACGATTCGAAATATTTGGGGGCCACCCTTGAGTACACCAACGGTAAGCAAGCTCGAGACGGACTCAAGGTTTGCGACAATGGTCAGCGATCGGGAACCGAAAACTCGGGGTGTCGATACTGCGTAATCACTCCGCTTACCTAAACAGTATAGTGTGCTATCTCGCACAATTTAAATACTGAGTAGCATGGCATAAGTGCAGGATAGTAAATAAAACCTCAAACTAGTTTGTGGCCCCAAGAAATAAGATGAATCAAGCTCGCTCGGGGGTCCCATATACCTCCCGGATGTGGATAGCGCGATAAATCAAGGAACAGGTATCAAGTACTCGGGGTCCTACGGGACACAAGTGGGCGTTCGGAAACCAAATATTTTCTATCACCCACCGATGCCTCTGCTTACTTCAATTTTAGTTGTTAAACAGGAACTAAAGTGAACGGTAAGTAAAACTATGATCATCTCCAACCTCGAACATGCGGCATTACTCCAACAACTGTGGCACTTGACGACACGCAGCAGCAATTGAGCAAGCGACTACAACGCGCAAGTCTAACTATCTACCAAACAACAGGTAATAGGATGTGTCCAAGGCAATATAAGGCTGCAAGGGATATCAAGGGTACGGAAACTAGAGCATCGCAACACAGATAGCAATAGATCAACAGGAGGGAATAAATACTATAAAAGTAAGATAGGTATAAAGGGGGAGATGCTCGCCTGAAAACATTGTCGAAGGTTCGACCGAAGATCGGGGCGGTACTCGCATCAACTCAACGGCCTTATCCGCGAAGAACCAAAACACTAGCAGAAACACCGGATGCAATATTTAATACAACGGCAGAAGATCGGCATGATGCATGTATGATGCATGGCATGGCAAAGGTGCAATGCAATTAGGTCAAATTAAGTGGAACCGGGGTCCCGACAATTAATTAGGTGGTTCATGTTATTTATCTACCCCGCAATTTAGATGTTGTTTTAACATGGCAAAATAAGGCACCGGGTTCGCTACACAAATTTGAATGAGGCCAATATAAGGCTAGATTTGCCCGCATATGGGCCCCATATTTAATTATTAGGTGAATCGGCATAAGGCCCCCAAACCACATGAATGTATGCATGCAAGACAATTATTATGAGACAAGTTGTATTATGTTGTAAAATAGGGTTTCGGGAAGGGGTTCACATATTATGGGGGTCTCGACGAACTTGGGATTCCGGGGTTCGGGGTCGGTCTCAGGGTTCGACGGATCTGGGGTTCGGGGTTCGACGGAAGCGTTCTCGGATAGCGGGGGGTGGTCTTGGCACATCCGGGGTCTCGGGTCGACGAACTTGACGCGCCCGGGTTCGGTCTCCGGATCCGGGAAGAAGGCCTTCGGATCCTCGGGTCTGTGAAGGAGTACTTGGCGTCCGACGGTAGATCTTGTTGGTCCGTGTAGGCGTTCTCGAGGTCGATGGCGAACTTGTACGGTACCGGGGTTCGGTCTGCTGGGTTCGACGGTGTCTTGGCGTCCCCTGAGGAAGATCATGTCGAGCCATCGGGTTTGGCCTTCGGGGTTTTGGACTCCGGCAGAAGTTCTCGTCGTTCCCTGTCGAAGATCTTAGTATGTCATCTCGATCATCTGTGGCCGGCATCGGGTTGGTCTTGTTCGTGCGGAGATCTTGGCGACGGAAACAGAGAACTTGTTATGGATCGGTCTTGTCGGCGGTCTCGGGGTTCCGCGTCGGAGGTCTTGTCGATGGATCCTCGGGTTCATGCGGCTCCTCGAGGCGAACTTGTCGATGCGGTCCTGTTAGGTGGTCGCGAGCGACTTGGCGGTACTTGGGGGTCTAACGAAGGTCTCTGAGATGCCAACTTGTGTCGAACATGCTACAGACGAGCACTGGGCGGCGGCCCACGCGCTGGAGGCGGAACGCGGCGGCCAGGGCTCGGGCAGCTCGGATGACGACGGGGAGGCGGTGGCCGAGGAGTCAGCGGTCCCGAGCGGGCGGAGGCGAGGCTTAGAGCGGAGCGCGTCGCGCCCAGCGGCGGAGGCGAGTGGAGGCGGAGCTGCGGTGGCGGCGGGCGAGGCCGGTGACGGAGCTCGGGCGCGAGGTAGCCGGAGCCGGGAGAAGGGCGGGGGCAGCCGGCGGAGTCGTCATGGCGGGTGAGGCCGGCCATGGCGAGGCAGCGCGGCGGCACTGCGGGACGGAGGAGGCGCAGCCGGTCGCAGAGCACGCGCCGAGGCGAGAGCCGGAGGAGAACGGCGGCGGAGACGCTGCGGGATCGCCGGAGAGAGGCGGCGGCGGGCGCCGGAGAGGAGGTGTGGCGCGCGAAGCTGGCGGGCCTGGCGGAAGAGGAAGGAGCGGCGGCGGGAAGGAGCTGCGGGAGAGAGGAGGCGCGCGCTGAGCGCAGGCGGGGCAGGTGGGAGGCTGGACGGGGAAGGAGCAGAGGGGGAGAGCGGGAGGAAGAGGAGGTCGCTTGGCGGCGGTGGACGCATGCGAGGGTGAGAGGAGGGCCGGCGAGGCGGCCCAGCAGAAGGCGGGCTGCAGGTGGCCGAGAGAGGGAGGGAGAGGAGCACGGGAGGAAGGCGCCAGGAGGAAGACGACGGGAGGCGCGCGTGCGTGGGGGGCACGTGGGGCCAGGGACGTGGGCCCGGGGGGACAGGGGGCCAGGCGCGGGTGGTTGGTTGGGGAGCGTCGGGTGCGTGCGTGCCTGGGTGGGGCCACGCGGGCAGGGAGAGGGGGCGCCGCGTGCGTGTGTGAGCGTGGGTTGCTGGTTGGGGTGTGTGTTGTGGCCCTGTGTGTGTTGGTGGGGTGTGGATGTGTGGGGGGGTTGGGTTTATTCTAGGTGGCAAAAGGGGATTGGGTGAGGGAGAGAGAGGGGTGAGGTGGTGCGACGGGGTTGGCCGGGGTGATGTGGAGGCAAGGGCTGGGTAGATAGGTTGGTAGTTTTATGAATTGTTGGGGTGGACCGTTTGTAAAAACCTGGGGGTGGTCGTTCGGGTCGAAACGGCCCGTTCGACTGCCCCCGCTAAAATAATTAAATCTTTTATTTATTTTAAACGGGTCGTTTGCAAACCGATAGCAGCCAAAACAAAATAATCCGGAGACCCGGGTTTTGCGTTTGAATTAAGATGGGCGTTTGGAAAACAAATCGGGCTTTGCGAAAATAGTTTTTGGCAAACAACATATGATGATGACGATGCAGTGCACAAATTCAACGCGATTTTCTAGTAGTGGTTTTTGCGGGATGCCACAGTTAACACTTAACCGAGTCGTGCATGGCCATGATTTCCGAATCATATATCACAAGAGGGCCCAGAGAATATCTCTCCAAGTGGAGGGGCAAAATCCCATCTTGGTTATTCACATCACACAGCTTGATTCTCAGTCGACCCAAACTCTGCCTTTATAACTGCCCAATTACGGATCAACGTTTGACAGAACCTAAGTCGCTGATCCTTAACTCGGACTATGCAATACCTCAGGTCTAAGGATTGCATTGATTGAGATATACAAATGACAATTTGTTTGTTGTACCTCAATATGGGTCAATCCGACTCGCTAAACTCTTTAGCTGAATCTGTGTAAGTTGGAATAGCATCTCCATGCCCATGACAAGTGGAACCGAGTCGTCAAGCCAACTTTCACATTGTTCTAAGTTGTGTGTCCAGCACAACCTCAATGACCAAGGATATTTAGTACAAACAACATGAATGCATAGTTCCACAACCGAATCACATATTCAGTGATATACATCAGATGTTTATACAAGGACTACTTAATATCTTTATGAATACAATGGGAAATCTCATCATACATGATTGCCTCTAGGGCATATTCCCAACAGTCTCCCACTTGCACTAGAGTCAATCTTCTGACATCACATGTCTAAGCATCTAATGCCCATGGATCTCAGGCGCGCCTCATGCTTTGGCTGCGGTAACGACTTTGTCAACGGATCCGCAATAGTTGCATCCGTGTGTACTTTGCATAACTTGATATCACCCTGATCCACGAACTAGCGAATCAGGTGGTACCGCATGAGTATGTGCCTGTTCTTCTGGTGCTGTCTAGGTTCCTTGGCTTGTGCAATAGCACCATTGTTGTCACAATACACGTCTAACAGATTGGACGAGACCTGAACCACACCAAGATCCATGAGGAAATTCCTCATTCAAACAGCTTCCTTTGCTGCCTCCGAGGCGGCAATATACTCAGCCTCTGTTGTAGACGCAGACACAGTCTCTTGCTTGGAACTCTTCCAACTCACAGCACCTCCGTTTATAATAAACACGTATTTGTATTGCGAACGAGAATCATCAGAGTCGGTAAGATAACTCGCATCCGTGTAACCCTTTACACTGAGTTCATCTTCACCACCATAAACCAAGAACATATCCTTAGTCCTTCTCAAGTACTTTAGGATATTTTTAGCCGCTGTCTAGTGGATCTCTCCAGGATCAGCCTGGTATCTGCTCACAACACTTAGATCATAGGAAACATCCGGCCTAGTACAAATCATGGCATACATGATGGATCCGACTGCAGAAGCATATGGAATCGCACTCATCCGACTTCGCTCATCAGTTGTCGAAGGACACTAAGTCTTGCTAAGTTTTACACCATGGGACATCGGTAAGAACCCCTTCTTAGACGATTCCATGTTGAACTTCTTCAACACTTTGTCCAAATAAGTACTCTGACTCAATCCAATGAGCCTCCTTGATCTATCTCTATAGATCTGGATTCCGAGGATGTATGTTGCCTCACCCAAGTCTTTCATTGAGAAACTCCTTTCCAATGATTCCTTGGTTTCTTGCAACATCTGGACATCATTTCCAATCAGTAATATGTCATCCACATATAAGATTAGAAAATTTACTTTGTTCCCCCTAAACTTCTTGTACAAACAAGAATCATGATCACTCTTGATGAAGCCAAACGATTTGACTACCTCATCAAAGCGAATATTCCAACTCCGAGATGCTTGCTTCAACCCATAAATGGATTTATGAAGTTTACATACTTTGTCAGCATTAGCCGGATCGACAAAACCCTCGGGCTGTATCATATACACGTCCTCGGTTAAATTTCTGTTAAGGAAAGCCGTTTTGACATCCATCTGCCATGTCTCATTGTCGAAATAGGCCGCTATAGCTAACACGATCTGAACTGATTTAAGCATCGCTACGGGCGAGAAAGTCTCTTCGTAATCAACTCCTTGAATTTTTCGGAACCCCTTCGTGACAAGGCGTGCTTTATAGATTGAAACATTTCCATCCATATCAGTTTTCTTATTAAAGACCCATTTGCACTCGACGGGTCTTGCACCATCTGGCATATCAACCAAGTTCCAAACTTGATTTTCATCCATGGACTTTATCTCGGATCTCATGGCTCCAAGCCATGACTCAGAATCATATCCCACCATCGCTTCCGAATAATTTGCCGGCTCATCACTGTATAACAGTAACACATCACAAACACTTTGTAATCTTGCCGATCTTCGTAGTCAGTCTGTGTCTTGGCTACCACGACCGGCTCAACCTCCAAGGTTTTTGCCGACTCGCTACTAGCCGGTTCCTCTCGAATTTCTTCGAGCTACACCGTGCTCCCACTTACTCCCCGACTGAGAAACTCTTTCTCAAGGAAGACACCGTTCCGAGCGACAAACACTTTGCCCTCTTCTTGGTTGTAGAAGCAGTAACCCAAGGTTTCCCTCAGATACCCCACGAAAATACACTTATCCGACTTGGCTGTAAGCTTGTCCGACTGAAGTCGCTTGACAAATGCTTCACAACCCCAAATCTTAAGAAAAGACAGACTCGGTTGTTTGCCTATCCACATCTCATGCGGTGTCTTCTCTACCGATTTTGATGGTACTCTGTTTAGTGTGAACGCTGCTGTTTCTAGACAATAACCCCAAAATGATAAAGGCAGATCTGTTCGACTCATCATTTACCGTACCATGTCCAACAAGGTTCGATTCCGCCTTTCCGAAACACCATTCCTTTGTGGCGTTCCTGGCGGAGTAAGTTGAGGAACTATTCCACAACTTTTCAGATGGTCATCAAACTCATGGCTCATGTACTCGCCTCCTCGGTCCGACCGAAGAAACTTTATTTTCTTGTCGAGTTGATTTTGTGCTTCATTCTGGAATTCTTTGAACTTTTCAAAGGCTTCCAACTTATGTTTCATCAAGTAGATATATCCATACCTACTCAAATCATCATTGAAGGTAATGAAGTACTCATAACCACCCCTGGCTGTCGTGCTCATTGGTCCACATACATCACTATGTACTAGACCCAACAAGTCGGACACCCTTCCGCAACTCTTTGCAAAAGGTGTCTTGGTCATTTTGCCGAGTAGGCAAGATTCACATGTCTCGAATGACTCCAAGTCGAACGAAGTTAGGAGTCCATCATCATGGAGCTTCTTCATGCGTTTCCAACTTATATGACCAAGCCGACAGTGCCAAAAGTAAGTCATATTCAGATCATTTGGTTTCAACCTTTTAACATTTATGTTATAAACCGACTCACCATCAAGATTCAAAATAAATAACCGTCCCGGACGGTGCAAAGCCGTGAAACATATCATTCAAATACAAAGAACAACCATTATTCTTGATATTAGACTCATAGCCTTGCCTCATCAAACATGAAGCGAAATAATGTTTTGACTAATCGGAACATAATAACAATTATTCAGTTCCATAATGAATGGAAGGTAAATGAAGTTGCATCGTCGACTTCCAACGCAGAACTCTTGCTTTGTTGCTTCGATCAATATCAACCTCGCTTCTTGCTACGCTCCTAGTTCTTACCGGTCCCCGCAACGAGTTGCAGATGTGAATAATCGATCCGGTATCATATACCCAAGAACTATTAGTTGCATCAACAAGATATATGTCTATAACATTGCAAACAAGTGTACCGGAAGTCATACCTCCACTCTTGGCTTTGTCGGCCAAGTACTTGCTGCATTCCTCTTCCGGGCCATCCGCCTTGCAGAGAAGCAAGTGGATCCGGTGAAGGAGATGTCTTAGCCCCGAGGAAGTGCTTGGGACCAGTCCCGAGCACCTTTCCTCCTGACTTAGCCTTCTTCTTACTCCAAGAACTCTTCTTGAACTTAGCCTTATTCTGCACCATCAACACTTGACTGGCGCCCTTCTTGAGATCCGCCTCTGCCTGCTTGAGCATCCCATGTAATTCAGTGAGCTTCTTATCCATACCATGCATGTGGTAGTTCGAAATGAACTGCCCATATGCACTAGAAAGAGAGTTCGGAATTATATCCCTAGCGAACTCTTCGCTAATGGGGTAGCCAAGCCTCTCCAGAGATTGCACATAACCAACCATTTTGATCACATGCGGACTCAGTGGATCACCATCCTTAAGCTTGCAACTCAGCAAAGCCTGAGAGACTTGATACCTCTCAGTCTTCGCCTGAGCCTGGAACATACTTTTGAGGCTTTCGATCATATCGTAGGCCTCAACATGCTCGAACTTCTTTTGCAAGTCCGGTTCCATGTGAGCAAGCATAAGACAACTAATATCCATGGACTCATCCTTAGCCCGACGGTAGGCATTGGTGGCAGCGACAGTCGCATTCTCATTCGGCTCATCTATAAGTGGGTTGTCTAGGACATGGTCCTTCTTTTCTTGTTTGAGAACAATTCTCAGATTTCGATACCAGTTGGTAAAATTAGTGTCGTTTAGTTTATCTTTCTCAAGGATAGTTCTCAACGCAAAACCGGATATCTGAGAGTGACTACTACTTGGTGCCATGATCTACAACAGAAAATATGCAAAACACTTAAGACATGTATTCATAAAAGAGCAAGCATATTAAACATTTTAATATTTTATGCTCCCACTAGAACCAACACCCCTCCGATGGTTGCTTAGTGATTCAGGATCCTAAATAAGCAAGTCGGCTAGTGAGCTTTAGCATCACCGCTAGCCGCCAAGTGATCTAGGTAGACAACTCCTTGTCAATCGCATCTCATGCGACTCTGTTGACGGTGGCATCACATGCCCGGCTCCCATCCGACTTTTCTCGAGCCCCACAACTGCTTGTGATAGACCCGTCTAGCTTACGAGTGTTTCCATGATAAGAGTCCGACTCGAACCCACCTAGTCGGAAAGAATTGGCAGCACCTCAATTTTATGAGCCCACCGCCAAAAATGTCCGACTTGTGATGGTGCAAACATCATGGAAAAACCGACTAGACCTTATTTGAGGGATTAAATTTTACCGACTATCTAATAGAGGTAAAACTGAGACATAACAATAACACAAAATAAAGCAATTATAATGTGAAATGGTATGGCTCTCTTCATGGCGATCTCCATCTCCACAAAGCCTGTAATCCAACTCGTGCCAACTCTTGTCACTTGCGTCTTACTCCATGTAAATGCGACATGTACAACGCCTGCATGCCTTCCGGGTTGTCCAAAGAGCTACACTAGCTTAGTAAAGTAAATTACATAGAGAATCCGACACGCAGTCGTTATACAATAAAATGACAAAGACCTAGGCTCCAATGTCGACAAAAACCGTGATTTGCAAATCACGTATGGATTACACACATACATCACATGCACATGAACCATACCATTCACAACTTCCTGCAAAAACAACTTATGCATAGATACAATATCTACCGGCATTGTGAAACTCGCAACGACATCTAAGGCGCTACGACAGGGCGAAGCCGGCGGTCCCGATTCGATCAAACTCTTTGATCTTCGATCACCGCTTTTGGATTTACGTGTCACAGTCTACCCCGATGGCGGAAGCTGACCGGTAGGGGTATGTCATTCCACGATCTTAGCAGTATGATCACGGAAATCAGATGTACCATTCCCCGAGCACAGTTGATCCAATCAACTTTGTACAAAACCGATCTATCTCATAGATAGACCACCAAACAGCACATAGATCTCATCTACAGCCAACAACATATCACATATGCGAGATCTCGAGCCTAAAACCAGAAGCTATCGCTCTAATACCACTATTGGGCCAAGCAGAGATAAAACAAAAAAAATTCCTCTAACGTGGTGATCCCAAGATCCAGCTGAGGTAGAAGGCCACGAGGTTTACCACTAGACGCGCGGTTGCGGATTACTGATGAAGCGCATCAGTTGATGCGATCGATCCTCACGATCGATCGCCCGGTCTTGATCGCACAACACCTCTGCTGGTATCCATACGTACAAGGAGGAGCACCGGCAGCGAACTGCTTGATTGAGATATACATGTAGGGTTTCGTAGCATGGAAAACAAAAAATTTCTATCGCATACAAACAAACAAGCCAAGATCTATCTACTAGATTGTAGCAACGAGTCGATGGAATAACTTACCCTCGAAGATTCCAAAGTGTTTAACGAGAGCGGATTCTCGTGGGTGATGTAGTCGTACTCTTCCCGATCTCAAGATCGCGTAGACGATCCTTCCGTTGTGTTTAAGCGCTCCCTGATCGGTCACACGTTGTTTTCACGAAGACCTTCCTCTCCCTTGTTCCAAAGAAAATGGAGGTTGTAGCACTCTCTCGCGATTCCTAGGTAGCAGGCGTGGTACTAAGTAGAGGAGATCCGTGAGGGCTTCGCCTTAAGCCGAAGCGAGTATGGTGGAGTATGAGAGTTCCTCGGCGGTCTAGGGTTTAGACACACCAATTAGAAGGCTCTAATCCGGAGGCTAGGGCAATTAGAAGCTCTAAACCAAAACCGCTCTAAACCGGAGGCTAGGGCTAGGGATTAGATTTAGAGGATAGGAACTTGTGTGTTTAGAGGAGCCCCGCCTCCTTATATAGGTGGAGGGTCGGCACCATGGGGAGGAGAGTCCCTCCCCAACTCGGCTTGGAGGTGGGCCGCCGGTTGGAGGAGGGAACTCCTCCCCAACTCGGTTTCCCACACCTTCCTCTTTCCCTCTTTCCAATTTTAGCCGTTTGACTTTTCAAACTTGCTATTTGACTTTTCAATTTAGGATTCAATTTAATCCTTTATTTGGAACAGAGAGAACACTTAGTACATGATGCAATCATCCCAATATGCAATGACACATTCATGTACCCCTTCCCCTCTGGAGTGCCGGACATTCCGGAACCTTCTAGAACATTCCCGATGAAAACACCGGAATCATTCCCGAACTCCGAAACGGGACTTTCCTTATATGAATCTTATTCTCCGGACCATTCCGGATCACCTCGTGGTATCCTGGATCCCATTCGAGACTCCGAACAACATTCGGTCTCTTTCTCATAATACCATAACTACTCAAACAACGTCGAATCCTTAAGTGTGTCTCCCTACGGTTCGTGAATTATGCGGACATGATCGAGACACTTCTCCGAACAATAACCAATAGAGGAATCTGGAAATTCATATGGCTCCCACATATTTCTACGATTACTTTGCGATCGAATAAACCACTTACATACGATACCAATTTCCCTTTGTCTCACGATAGTTTACTTATCCGAGGTTATGATCGTCGGTATCTCTGCATACCTAGTTCAACCTCGTTACCGATAAGTACTCTTTTCACGTTCCCGTGATATGTGATCCCTTGTGATCCAGTCACATGCTTGCAAGCCAATTGGATGACATTCCACCGAGAGGGCCCAGAGTATATCTATCCGTCATATGGATGGACAAATCCACTCTTGATCCATGTGTCTCAACCAATACTTTCCGAACACTCAATGCCACCTTTATAGCCACCCGATTCGGTGTGGTGTTTGATGTCATCAAAGCATCCATCCGGTAAAGGTGATATGCATGATCTCATGGTCGAAGGAATTAGGTTACTATGTATCAGAAAGCATATAGCACTTGAACTATTGAAATGACTTGATCTTTATGCTACGCTTATATATAGGAGTATGTCCACCATATCATTCTCCTAACGATATGATCTTGTTGTTGATAACATCTCAATGTTCATGATAGGGAAACCATAATCATTTATCAACCAACAAGCTAGTGATGTATAGAGGCTATACTAGGGACTTCAAATTAAGTTTACAAATCACACAAGTATCAATGTTTCCTTGTTAATACTATTATAGCATGAATGTAAACATTTATCATAAACACAAAGATATAATAATAACTACATTTATTATTGCCTCTAGGGCATATCTCCAACAGTCTCCCACTTGCACTAGAGTCATCTAATCTAGATTACATGGTAATATACCGAACACCCATGGCAGTTTGGTGTTTGTCATGTTTGCCCTCGGGAGGTTTAGTCAACGGATCCGCCACATTCCGATCGGTGTGTACTTTGCAAATCTTTATATCCCCATCCCGGATATGTTCTCGAATAGCGTGAAAACGTAGCTTGATGTGCTTCACTTCTTGTGTGACCTTGGTTCTTGCGCATTGGCTATGGCACCCATGTTATCACAAGAGATAGACATTGGGTCCAGCACTAGGAACCACACCAGCTGTAATGAACTCTTTCATCCATATCGCTTCTTGTGAAGCCTCCGGCGACCATGTATTCGATTGGTTGAAGATCTCGCCACAACGCTTTGCTTTGCACCTCCATTAGCTGCTGCACCATTCAAAATAAATACGTATCCAGTTGTGATTTAGAATCATCCGGATCGGTGTTCCAACTAGCATCGGTGTAACTGCTAACAACGAGTTGTTCATCACCTCCATAAGAAAGAACCATATCCTTAGTTCTTCTCAAGTACTTAAGGATGTTTTTGATCATTGTCCAATGATCCACTCTGGATCACTTTGATATCTGCTAGTTAAACTAACGGCATATGCAATGTCGGGTCTAGTACATAGCATGGAATACATTAGAGATCCTATGGCTGAGGCATAGAGTCTTACTCATCCTTTCTCTATCTTACGCGATGTCGGACTTTGAGTTTTACTCAAGGTCGTATTAGCAACATGGGCAAGAACCCTTTCTTGCTTTCTTCCATTCCAAACCTCTTTAGAACTTTGTCCAAATATGTACTCTGTGACAATGATATTTGGCGTTCGATCTATCTCTCGTAAATCTTTATGCCTAATATGTAAGCTTCCAAGATCCTTCATTGAAAAACTATTATTCAAATATTCTTTGACACTATTAAGAAGGTCTACATCATTCCCAATCAACAATATGTCATCCACATATAGTATTAAGAATGCTACAGAGCTCCCACTCACTTTCTTGTAAATACAAGCTTCTCCATAAGTTTGTATAAAACCAAAACTTTTGATCACCTTATCAAAACGTTGATTCCAACTTCGGGATGCTTGCTTCAATCCATAGATGGACCGTTGAAGTTTGCATACCTTGTTAGCATATTTAGGATCGTAAAAACCTTTGGGTTGCATCATATACAACTCTTCATCAATATCTCCATTGAGGAATGCTGTTTTGACATCCATCTGCCATATCTCATAATCATAATATGCAACGATTGCTAACATAATCCTCACAGACTTTAGCTTCGCTACCGGTGAGAAAGTCTCATCGTAGTCAACTCCTTGAATTTGTCGAAACCCTTTTGCGACAAGTCGAGCTTTATAGACAGTAACATTACCATCAACATCTGTTTTCTTCTTGAAAATCCATTTGTTCTCGACAGCCTTCCGGCCATCTAAGAATGAAGATGAATACATGGAGGATAAGAAGGAGAAAAAAGAGAATGCGAAATTTCCAGATTATATAACTTCACTCAAAAATCCTAATCGGAAGTCCATACTTGGTTTTCGTACATGGATCCAATCTCGGATTTCATGGCTTCTTGCCATTTATTGGAATCTGGGCTCATCATCGCTTCATCATATGTCTCGGGATCATCGGTGTTGTCCACCAACATGACACTCATAACGGGATCATACCAATCTGGAGTGGTACGAGTTCTTGTTGATCTTCGAGGCTCTGTAGCAACTTCAACCGAAGTTTCATGATCACCATCATTAGCTTCCTCTCTTATTGGTGCAGGCACCACTGGAACTTCTTCCGGTGCTGCGCTACTCGCAATTTCGAGAGAAGGTTCGACAACCTCATCGAGTTCTACTTTCATTCTAGTCACTTCTTTCGAGAGAAATTCCTTCTCTAGAAAGGATCCATTCTTGGCAACGAAGGTTTTGCCTTTGGATCTATGATAGAAGGTATACCCAATAGTTTCCTTTGGGTATCCTATGAAGACGCATTTTTCCGCTTTGGGTTCAAGCTTGTCCGGCTGTAACTTCTTTACATAGGCTTCGCATCCCCAAACTTTAAGGAACGACAATCTAGGTTTCTTCCCAAACCATAATTCATACGGTGTCGTTTCAACGGATTTAGACGGTGCCCTATTTAAAGTGAATGCGGTTGTTTCTAATGCATAACCCCAAAATGATAGCGGTAAATCTGTAAGTGACATCATAGAACGAACCATATCTAAGAGAGTTCGATTACGACGTTCGGACACACCATTACACTGTGGTGTTCCCGGCGGTGTCAACTGTGAAAGTATTCCGCATTTCTTCAAATGCTCGCCAAACTCGTAACTTAGATATTCACCTCCACGATCAGAATGTAGAAATTTAATCTTCTTGTTACGTTGATTCTCTACCTCACTTTGAAACTCCTTAAACTTCTCAAAAGTCTCGGACTTATGTTTCATAAAATAAATATACCCATATCTACTCAAGTCATCCGTGAAGGTAAGAACATAACGATAACCACCGCGCGATGCTACACTCATTGGGCCACACACATCGGTATGTATGATTTCCAATAAGTCCCTAGCTCGCTCCATCATACCAGAAAATGGAGTCTTAGTCATTTTTCCCATCAGACATGCTTCGCATCTTTCAAGTGATTCAAAATCAAGTGATTCAAGAAGTCCATCGGAATGGAGTTTATTCATACGTTTCACTCCAATGTGACCAAGACGACAGTGCCACATGTAGGTCGAGTTATCGCTTGATTTCAAACGTTTAGCCTCAATGTTGTTGATATGTGTATTTCCACTATCGAGATTCAATAAGAATAGACCATCTATCAAAGGTGCATGTGCATAAAACATATTACTCATATAAATCGAACAACCATTATTCTCGGACTTAAACAAGTAACCGTCTCGCAATAAACAAGATCCCGATATAATGTTCATGCTCAACGCAGGCACCAAATAACAATTATTTAAGTATAAAACTAATCCCGATGGTAGATGAAGGGGTAGCGTGCCGACCGCGATCACATCAACCTTTGATCCGTTTCCCAAGCGCATCGTCACCTCATTCTTCCCTAGCTTCCGTTTATTCTGCAGCACCTGTTTCGAGTTACAAATATGAGCCGAACCAGTATCAAATACCCAGGCACTACTACGAGTACTAGTGAGATACACATCAATAACATGTATATCAGATATACCTTTCTTCTTGATGTTGCCGTTCTTCAGATCCGCCAAGTACTTTGGGCAATTCCGCTTCCAGTGACCTTCTCCCTTGCAGTAAAAGCACTCAGTATCAGGCTTGGGTCCAGCCTTGGTCTTCTTCACGGCGGTAACTTTCTTACCACCCTTCTTGAAGTGTCCTTCGCTTAGACTTGCCTTTCTTGAATTTGGTGGTCTTATTGACCAACAACACTTGGTGCTCTTTCTTGATCTCCACTTCGCAGATTTCAACATGGCAAAGAGTTCGCAACGTCTTGTTCATGTTCGCATGTTATAGTTCATCACAAAGTTCTTGTAACTTGGTGGTAGTGATTGGAGGACACGGTAAATCCCCAAAGCATTAGGAATCACTATACCCAAGCTTTGAAGTTTGTTTGCGTGCCAGACATCTTAAGCACATGCTCACTTGTGGACTGCCTTCTTCCATCTTGCGTTAAAGAACTTTTCGAAGCCTCATAGCTTTCAATTGCCGCATGAGTCTCAAAAATCAATTTGAGATCCTCGACAATATCATATGGGTCGAATCTTCAAACCTTTTCAAGCTCCGATTCCAAACCATACAAGATAGCACATGAACTATGGAGATCGATTCTTCCGAGCGAGGTAAACATTCTTTACTTCATCGGAAGCATCAGCAGTGGGTCACCCAGCGGTGCATCCAAAGACATAGGTCAAATTACCACCGTGAGGACAATCCTCAAATTGGAACCAATCCGCGAAGTTGCTTCCATTGTTTTTCAACTTTTCTTTCTCTAGGAACGCATTAAAATTGATGGTAGGGGCTGCCATTGATCTACAACATATTTGCAATAGTTTAGACTAAGTTTATGACAAATTGAGTTCAAATTAATAATAAAATTAATCTAGGTGAACTCCCACTCAAAACAATATCCCTCACATTGTTTTAGTGATCACACGAACCAAATCCACCACATCAACACCGATCATCACGAGAGATGATATAGTTTCAATGGCGAACGATCGACATGTTCATCATATCTACTATATGATTCATGCTTTACCTTTCGGTGATCCGTGTTCCGAGACCATGTCTGTACATGCTAGGCTCGTCAAGATCAAACCTTAGTTTCCGCATGAGCAAATCTGGCTTGCTCACGTTGTATACACTTGCAGAATCTAACACACCCGATCATAACGTGGTGCTTCGAAACAACAAGCTTTAGCAACGGTGCTAACTAAGGGTGAACACTTTATGACTTGAAATTCATGTGCATGAGGGATCATCTTATAATGCTACCGTCGTCT
The DNA here is from genome assembly GCA_030063025.1 of Avena longiglumis. Taxonomy (NCBI): domain Eukaryota; kingdom Viridiplantae; phylum Streptophyta; class Magnoliopsida; order Poales; family Poaceae; genus Avena; species Avena longiglumis. The sequence continues at coordinate 378,822,251 of CP125978.1, forward strand.
ACTAAGCAATACAAGATGCATAAAGGATTAACATTACATGCAATTCAATAATATGTGATATGATATGGCCTTTCTTCTTTGTGCTTCCGATCTCCATCTTCAAGCACGAACATGATCTCCATCATCACCGGCATTGCATCAAGGTCAATGACGCTTCTCCATGGTTGTCGTACACCGGTCTTCAACTATTACAACTACTTTGAATAGACACGTGGGTCTTAACATAAATTAAAGACAACCATCTGGCTCCTGCCGGTTGCCAACTTACAATAAGGAGCATTGCATACATCAAATATAATCACAATCATGGCCATATCACATCACTGCACACCCCTGCAAAACAAAGTTAGACGCCTCTACTTTCTTTGCATATTTTACGTGGTTTGGGGCTTTCAATAAGTGTCGTTCTAACTTACGAACAAGAACCACAACATTGATACTAGCATTGTTGATCACCTGTTGTAAATTGGATTTTAACTATGCTAGGAGAAACAGGCACCCGCAAAGCCACTTATGCAATACAAGTTGCATGTCAAGCGTGGAGCAAGTCTCATGAACGATGTCATGTAAGGTTAGCAGGCGCTTCATCCCAACATACCGCAAGATGCAAAGTACACAAGAAGCAATCGACAATAAAAGCATCAACGCCCACAATGACCATTGTGTTCTACTCGTCTGCAGATCTACATATAGACACGGCTCGATACCCTTGTAGGGTTTCAGAGCATGGAAAACAAAAATTTCTATCGCACAAACAAACAAGCCAAGATCTATCTACTAGATTGTAGCAACGAGTCGATGGAATAACTTACCCTCGAAGATTCCAAAGTGTTTAACGAGAGCGATTCTTGTGGGTGATGTAGTCGTACTCTTCCGATCTCAAGATCGCGAGACGATCCTTCCGCGCTGCGTTCTAAGGCGCTCCTGCAATCGGTCACACGTTACTCGACGAAGACCTTCCTCTCCCTTGTTCCAGGTGAGCGGAGGTTGTAGCACTCTCCTCGCGATTCCGGCAACTGTGGCGTGTCTGGAAGTAGAGGGAGATCCATGAGCCTTAAGCCGGAGGCGAGTATGGTGGAGTATGAGAGAGTTCCTCGTGGTCTGGGGTTTAGACACACCAATTAGAAGGCTCTAATCCGGAGGCTAGGGCAATTAGAAGCTCTAAACCAAAACGGCTCTAAACCGGAGGCTAGGGCTAGGGTTTAGATTTAGAGGATAGGAACTTGTGTGTTTAGAGGAGGGAGCCTGCCTCCTTATATAGGTGGAGGGCCGGCGCCATGGGAGGGAGTAGTCCCTCCCAACTCGGCTTGGAGGTGGACCGCGGTTGGAGGAGGAACTCCTCCCAACTCGGTTTCCACACCTTCCTCTTTCCCTCTTTCCAATTTTAGCCGTTTGACTTTTCAAACTTGCTATTTGACTTTTCAATTTAGGATTCAATTTAATCCTTTATTTGGAACAGAACACTTAGTACATGATGCAATCATCCCAATATGCAATGACACATTCATGTACCCTTCCCTCGAGTCTTGGGACATTCGAACCTTCTAGAACATTCCGATGAAAACACCGGAATCATTCCCGAACTCCGAAACGGGACTTTCCTTATATGAATCTTATTCTCCGGACCATTCCGGATCACCTCGTGATATCCCGGATCCCATCCGAGACTCCTAACAACATTCGGTCTCTTTCTCATAATACCATAACTACTCAAACAACGTCGAATCCTTAAGTGTGTCTCCCTACGGTTCGTGAATTATGCGGACATGATCGAGACACTTCTCTGAACAATAACCAATAGAGGAATCTGGAAATTCATATGGCTCTACATATTTCTACGATTACTTTGCGATCGAATGAACCACTTACATACGATACCAATTTCCATTTGTCTCACGATAGTTTACTTATCCGAGGTTATGATCGTCGGTATCTACGCATACCTAGTTCAACCTCGTTCGATAAGTACTCTTTTCGCTCCCGTGATATGTGATCCCTTGTGACCCGATCGCATGCTTGCAAGCTAATTGGATGACATTTCACCGAGAGGGCCCAGTATATCTCTATCCGTCATATGGATGGACAAATCCTACTCTTGATCCATGTGTTTCAACCAATACTTTCCGAACACTCAATGCCACCTTTATAGCCACCCAGTTACGGTGTGGTGTTTGATGTCATCAAAGCATCCATCCGGTAAAGGTGATATGCATGATATCATGGTCGAAGGAATTAGGTTACTATGTATCAGAAAGCATATAGCAATTGAACTATTGAAATGACTTGATCTTTATGCTACGCTTATCTATAGGAGTATGTCCACCATATCATTCTCCTAACGATATGATCTTGTTGTTGATAACATCTCAATGTTCATGATAGGGAAACCACAATCATTTATCAACCAACAAGCTAGTGATGTATAGAGGCTATACTAGGGACTTCAAATTAAGTTTACAAATCACACAAGTATCAATGTTTCCTTGTTAATACTATTATAGCATGAATGTAAACATTTATCATAAACACAAAGATATAATAATAACTACATTTATTATTGCCTCTAGGGCATATCTCCAACAATACAAATGACAACTTGTTCGTTGTACCTCAATATGGGTCAATCTGACTCGCTAAACTCTTTAGCCGAATCTGTGTAAGTTGGAATAGCATCTCCATGCCCATGACAAGTGGAACCAAGTCATCAAGCCAACTTTCACATTGGTCTAAGTTGTGTCCAAAGACAACCTCAATGACCAAGGATATTTAGTACAAACAACATGAATGCATAGTTCCACAACCGAATCACATATTCAATGATACACATCAGATGTTTATACAAGGACTACTTAATATCTTTATGAATACAACGGGAAATCTTATCATACATGGTTGCCTCTAGGGCATATTCCCAACAGTATTTTCTGGCGCCATTGCCGGGGAGGTAAGGTAAAAGGTACTCACATCCTCTGGTGTGAGTGCTCGAAGTTATTTCCTTTAGATTATGCAATTTTATCTTTTTGTTTCTTGTTTTCACTAGTTAGGCCTAATGGAAAACAACAACAAAAATTAGAGAGCTTTACATTGTTTATCTTGAGTTAGGACATGAAGTGTTTGAAGAGAAAATTAAAAAACCTATGGAGCTTTATTTGCATGCTAATAGCAATGTTATTAGTATGAATTCTTTGAACACCATTATTGCTAATGATATGGAAAATTATAAGCTTGGGGAAGCTAGTTTTGATGAAAATGATCTTTTTGGTCCCCCATCTTTGGAAGATAAGTATTCTATTGCTTATGATAATACCAAACCTCCAATATATTATGATTACAATGATAAATATGATATTTTCAGTCCAGCTACTATTGAGGAGAAAGTTAATTGTGATTACAATATGCCTCCTATATTTGATGATTATGGTGATGAGAATAACAATGATAGCTATTTTGCTGAATTTGCTCCCACTACAATTAATAAGAATGGCTATGATTATGTGGAGAGTAATAATTATTTTATGCATGTGGCTCATGATAAGAAGGTTTTATGTGATAGTTATATTGTTAATTTCATTCATGATGCCACTGAAGGTTATTATGAGAAAGGGAAACATGGTTTTATGCATCTCAACAATATTAAGTTTCTCCTCTTTATGTTGAAAATATTGAAGTTGCACTTGTTTTGCTTTCCTCATAAATACTCATCGTGCTTTAATAGATCTATGCTTTTGCCCACGTGTGTGAAAGTGACAGTGTGCGCGTCATGTGTGACACTTAAGCTAGGTTACATATATATTTATCATGAGTATATTTGAAGTTGGATGTCTTTATAAAATTGTGGTGTTTGTTGGAACCATCTAGCGCTCAAGGTGACAGTGTGGTGTTATCTAGATTGGGAAAGGCGGACTTTGAGGTGTGTTGTTATAGCCCTACCATGAATTAGTGTCCAATTAGAGAGTAGTTAAGAGTAGTATCATGAAGAGGATATATTTATGAGAGAGTGTTCACTAGTGAAAGTATGATCCCTAGGCCTTGTTTCTAAGCATTGAAACACCGTTTGCATCTAGATCTGTTGCATGTTTGCTTGCTTTAGTCTTTACTTCACTCACACACATTACCCCACGTCAACAAGTCAGAAGCTATTTCCTGGCACCGTTACCACTTGTATTTTACTATCTCTTCGCCGAACTAGTGCACCTGTACACCTGACAAGTGTATTGGGTGTGTTGGAGACACAAGAGACTTCTTGTATCTTGATTGCAGGATTGCTTAAGAGAGAATACCTTTGACACTTCCTCCCTGAGTTCGATTAACCTTGGGTAATCCACTTAAAGGAAACTTGCTGCTGTTCTACAAACCTCTGCACTTGGAGGCCCAACAACTGTCTACAAGAATAGAAGTGCGTAGAGATCACACCTGCCGAGGCTCCATCTCCGCCCAGGCTGGCGACTCCGCCCATGCCAGCGACACCGCCCTTGTCGCCCTCGTCTTCATCATCATCCATCTCGGTACCCTCCTCAACGGCCCCGTCTTCATCGGCTTTGTCGCCCGCTTCGGCTGCGGATGATGTGCCTGTCCCGCCCGCTCCGCCTGCGGGTGTCTTCACTCGTGCGCGTGCTGTGCCGACTGTCCACCTGCTACCCCGCCGACCAGTACGTCTGCACCGGCTCTACATCTGTGATCTCGCTGGTGCCTACCTCTTCCCGGGCCACCTTGCGCGACCCATAGTGGCACATCGCGATGCAGGAGGAGTTCGATGCGCTACAGCGCAACCGGACCTGGGAGCTGGTCCCTCGCCCCCTCGCGCCAACGTCATCACCCACAAGTGGGTCTTCAAGCACAATCTGGGTCCTTACGACACTCTGGAGCGCTATAAGGCGCGTTGGATGGTTCGCGGCTTTTTCCAACGCGCCCGCGTCGACTTCACGGATACGTTTGCCCCGGTTGTCAAGCCGGGCACGATCCGCATCGTCCTGCACCTTGCCGTCTCTCGTGCCTGGCCGGTGCATCAGATGGATGTCTCCAATGCCTTCCTCCACGACCATCTCTCCGAGCAGGTGTACTGTCAGCAGCCCATCAGATTCGTCGATGCCGAGCATCCGGACCATGTGTGCCTGCTTTCTCGGTCCTTGTATGGACTAAAGCAGGCCCCGCGTGCCTGGTACCAGCGCATCGCCGCGTTTTTGCATCAGCTCGGGTTTCGCTCTACACGCTCTGACACGTCGTTGTTCGTCTATCGCCAAGGCAGAAACACCGTCTATCTGCTGCTATATGTCGACGACATCATCTTGACGACATGCACTATTGGCCTCCTTTGACAGCGCACCGACCGCCTTCGCGCTGAGTTCGCACTCAAGGACCTTGGCCCGTTGCACTACTTCCTCGACATCGAGGTTGTCATGCGTGCGGATGGGTTCTTTCTTCATCAGCGGAAGTATGCCCATGAGCTCCTCGAGCACGCTGGGATGCTTAACTGCAACCCCGCGCCTACTCTAGTCGACACGAAGGCCAAGCTTTCGGCCAGTGATGGGTCGCTGGCCTCTAACGCGTCGTTCTACCGCTCCATCGTCGGTGCTCTGCAGTACTTGACGTTGACACGTCCGGAGTTGCAGTATGCCATGCAGCAGGTGTGCTTGCACATGCATGCCCCTCGGGATGCTCACTGGACAGCAATGAAGCGGATACTTCGCTACATCTACGTCACTATGGATCTCGGCCTCTCGCTGCACGCCTCACTGTCGACGGACATCGTCGCCTACTCAGACGTGGACTGGGCTGGCTACCCTAACACGCGGCGGTCCACCTTGGGCTACTGCGTCTACCTCGATTCATCGCTTCTCTCTTGGTCTTACAAGCGCCAACCCATCCTCTCTCGCTCGAGTGCCGAGGCCGAGTATCGGGCCGTGGCTAACGCCGTAACCGAGTGCACATGGCTTCGTCAGCTTCTCTCCGAGCTCTCTTTTCCTGTCGACAAGGCCACGATGGTGTTGTGTGACAATGTTTTGTCTGTCTACCTCTCTGCCAACCCCGTTCATCATCGCCGCACCAAGCGCATAGAGCTGGACATCCATTTTTTTCGTGAGCAGGTTGCCCTTGGTACCGTTCGAGTTCTTCACATACCGACCTCTCAGCAGTTTGCGGATATCATGACGAAGGGATTACCGACGTCGACCTTCGACGAGTTCTGCTCCAGTCTATGTGTCGGTGACGACCCTTCGACTGCGGGAGGGGGGGAGGGGGTGTTGAGATACGTGTGTTGTACTCTGTATAGGTCGCCTTGTACCCTCGGGATTGTACCTGTATTTGTCTATATATATGAGATAGCTGGCCCTATTAGAGCCGTGCATCCTCCCATAATTATTCTACAATGGTCACCATCTCTTATCATTATCATGTGAGTATTCTTACCAAGTTACCTGCCACCAAGCACTTTCTTTCTATGATTTTAATTATTTCCATTTGTTTGGATTTACATTCTTATACCTCACCTATTTTCTTCTACAAATGTATCCTAACTTCATTTCATAGGTGGCATCTACCTTATTTGTTTCATCATTTCAACCATGCGGTATTAACGGATTCCCGTTATCTCTACAACAGTATCAGTTGTTTGGTTTATCTACGAGTAATCATAATTATAAATCTTTTTATTTAATTATTTGGATAATTTTTCCGGAAGTGGACATTTGCAGAACATATAACATGTTCTATAAAAGTACCGCAACAACACACGGAGTATTCTCTAGTATATATAATATAGATAGCCAGTTTTCTCTTAAATTAAAAATATAAACAAGTAGAGAATCCATTTAAACCATATAATCCATTATGGAACACAGAAAAATCCATTGCAACAATTAAATTATATACATTGGCTTGTAGATGATATAAAGCATAGATGTATGTTTATCTGCTCCTTTTGATCCGACTCAGAATGTGCCGAGCTGGACCTACAATCAGGGAAGAAAAATCAAGATAAAAAGCAAGGAGCTAAATGTTGTAACTAAGCACTGCCTACTCAACATCAGTAAGATCACCACCTATTAAGAGCATCTCCACTCGTTGGCCGAACACAGGCCGAAATACGAATCTTTTTCCGGCCGGACGGCGCAAGTTTTCGGCCTTAGTACGCCTAGTTTCCCACTCGGCTACCCAGGCGAAGACAAAACGGCTATATATTTGAATCTTTATCGTCCCCGCCGGCGAGTGCTCGGCCACAAGGTGTTTGACAGATACGCCTACAAGTTCGGCGACATATTTTTATTACATAACAAGGGAAACAACTCTCAGTCGTCGATGGGGATGGGCTCCTGCGGCGTGGCCGACGCGGCGTTGTCGTCCATCTCGCCGGTGAAGGCCCCCGGGTTGGAGGAAGTCGAAGCAGAGCTTGGCGTGGGAGCGTTCGACGCAGGAACGTTTGGCGCAGAGGAAGGGGAAACCGTGATCATGCCCTTCAGGATGGCCTGATGTTGCGCCATATACCGGCCTTGACCGGCGAGCTCATCTTCGACGTGTCCTCACCGCCCATGAGGAACTTGAGGTCCGTGTGGCGCTTCTTGGCGGCGTAGTTGGCCTTCTTATCGGCGAGGCTGGCTTTCTTCTCAGCAAGGTTGGCCTTGATGAGGGCCATCTTTTCCCCTTGTGTCTCGGTCAGCTTCTTCCAGCGCTCCTCGCTCTTCTCAGCCCTCTTCTTGGCCTGCGCCCTCGTGTCGGCGAGGCACTTCTCGATCGAAGCTTGGAGACGCTCGGCGGGAGGTCCGGTGGCCTTGAGCATCTTTGCCTTCTTCTGGCCGAGCTCAGGTCTTCCTTCGCTGGCAGCAGCGGCCGGGGCCTCGGGGTTGTAGACGCCGCCCTTACTCGTGGAGAGACTCAGACGAGTGTCCCGCCACTTCTCGCAATGCTCGATTTTCTCGAAGACATGATGGAACTTGAACTCCATCTTCATGTCCTCTTGAAATAGAGCAAGTGCACGACATAGCTGCAAAATGGAAGTGTATCAAGTTTGTAAAAATGGAAGAGAGTGCACGACAAATATAGTGTTCGCGAGTACCTTGTTATCCATGTTATCCCCACTGGCTTCTATGCGGTCGACTTCTTCCACGCAGATGTGCCACTTGCTGTACGCAGTTTGGATGATCGCCTAGTGGTTGGTTATTGCCTTCTCCCCTCGCTCCATGTGGATCTTGCGATACTTTGGGTCGCACTTGTTTCGCTCGTCGAATGCTGCCTTCACGCGCCGCCAATAATTGTCAGAATTTTGGTTCGCACCGGTGATCGGATCCATGCTCACCGTCTTCCAAGCTTCGGCGAGGCAGGTGTCCTCGGCCACGGTCCATTTGACCCGAGCATCCACCGAAGTTCCCGGCTTCTTCTTCCCCTTCTTGCCTTTCGCCTCAGTATCGGCGTCCTCTGGCTGCGTCTGTCTGGCCTGGGTCTCCTCGGCATCGATGTCGGCGAGGTCCTGGGACTTGATGTCGTGCTCGGCGTCGGCCCGGGTCTGCTCTTCCATGAAGGAGGGGTGGTTCGTCGCCGAGCCTGTTGCGATCAGGTCCTCCATGTACGCCTCGGCCGTCATGCCGGCCGAAAGGGCGCCCGACATTCCGCCGAACAGGTTGCGCGTGTCGGCCTCGCCGAAGGGCGCCGAGCTTCCGCCGAAGGGCAGCGGTCCATGGCGCAGAGTGGGGCTTGTGTACGCCAGAGAGGCGGAGTAGGGGATGTTGATGTCGACGCCGAAGGCCGAAGGAGGGCGCGGCGCCGGGCAGGGGAAGAGCACATTGGGGTTGAAGCCGCCGTCGAACTCGGGCGACGAGGAGTACCTCTGCCGAGCAGCCGCCTGGCCCTCCTGGAAGCTGGCCGGAGAGATCGGCGAGAAGCCGGCGGGTGAGCCGACGCTAGCCTGGCTCCCCCAGTGTGGTGGGTACGGCGCGGCCATCAACGCCGAACGCGTCGCCGCCGCCTGCTTCGCCTTCAGCATCGCCTGTTCTTCCGCCGCCGCCTTCACCATCGCCCTCTCCTCCTCCGCTTGCTGTTGCCGGAGCTTTGCCCTCTCCTTCCCGTCCTTTCGCTCGGCCGACGAGATCTGCCTGGCGTGTTCCCTCTTCTCCCACTCGGCCGAGGACATGCCCTCCGGCTTGGTCGGCGGCGCTCTCGGCTTCCTCGCCTTCTTCTCCGCCGGACCCTCGCCGAGGATCGATCTGGGTTGGACAAAACTCTTGGGCGGCATGTCGGGCGGGTTGATCTACAGAGAGTCGGGGGTGGGGGAATGTGGAAGAAAGGTGGGAGGGAGGAAGAAAAGGGCGGGAGCTCGGCGAATTGGCGGGAGTGGTGCCTTCTCTCGCCGACAGAGCTGGCCCACACCCGTTTTCGCTGAGTCCGGCGTTCCCAAGGCTGTAACACCCTCAGAATCGAACCTATGCAAGTTTTAGCGAAAACCCGCCAAACCCGCATAGAAACGATTCAAAGGTGCCCACCAGGCACTTTCGTGCGGGTGGAAAACGAAGTAATAACATTACACAACAGTCCTCGATGGGACCCACAGAACAGATATATATACAACACGACTCCATGGGTCAAGAATACAGATGTAATATACAAAGATCCAAATCACCTTGAAAATGATAGGGCGTCCGACTACAGACAAGAAGCAAATGGGGCTAAGAGCCCTGAAGAATAACCAATGGCGTCCATAACCCTGCCCAGGCCAAGCCGGAAGGGTAACCCTGCTAACGGCGTCGAGCTCAAAACCTGCTTAAACAAAAGGGGTGCCGACAAAGGGCAAAGGAAAAGAAAGAGGAGCGTCAGTACTGAGGCCAGTACACGGCGAGACTAGAATTCGGCGGTCCTCGCCTACATAGGTATGGTGGACTGAAGCGGCAGCGGCAGCATGCACTAAACAACCTATAGAGACTCGATACAACTGGCGGCAATCAGAGAGGGGTAAGAAGGACCCATCCGGAACCAACCTGATACTACCATCAAACAAACCCATCCTGGCGTTTCCCCCTCGAGACCAAACGAGGAAGTCAACCGAGGAACTCACACAGTTGGCAGTTTTATTTATTCGGTTATCGTTGCAGCAATTACTAGTCAAGTATAGATAATCATCCTAATAAAATAAGCAGTGGGCAGTTTTAGTTAACCTTTCCGTTGTAGTTGCAACACTTACTAGTCAGATACAATTAGCATGAGATGACCCCAAAACCCAGCAGTTGTTGGTACTTTTATTTAGCCATTCCGTTGTAGTTGCAATACTTACTAGTCAGATACAATTGTCGCAGTTTACGCATAAAACAAGCAATTGTGGGCAGTTTTATTTAGCCATTCCATTATAGTGAAGCTGATTACTAGTCATTATAAAGTCAAATTTATAGCACTACTTTAGTTATAGTTGTCTATGATCGAGATACTGTGCTCCAAGTCGTCCATAACAGCGGACACGGCTTTCAGAAAGTTTTAACCCGGCCGGGTGCACAAATAGCAACACACACTCGATCAGCCTCGGAAAAACCAAATCAAAACCCAACGAGGCCTTCACGACAAAGCAATCACAGATTCAGAAATATTTCAGGGCCACCCTATTGAGTAGACCATAGCGAAGCCGGTGACTCGAGACGGACTCAAGGTTTGCGACAATGGTCAGAACGATCGGGAACCCAAAACTGGGCTTGTCGATACCGCGAAAACATTCCGCTTACCTAAACAGTACAGTGTGCTCCTCGCACAATCGTAATTAAAGCAGTAAAGCATGGCATAGGTACAGGATAGTAAATAAATCCTCAAACTAGTTTGTGGCCCCAAGAAATAAGAATGAATCAAGCTCTGGCTCAGGGGGGTCCCATAATCCTCCCGGATGTGGATAGCGCAATAAATCAAGGAACAGGTATCAAGCACTCGGGGTCCTACGGGACACAAGTGGACGGTTAACAACCAAATAACATCTATTGCCCACCTGTGCCTCTTCTTACTTACTTCAATTTTAGTTGTTAAGCAGTAATTAAAGTGAACGAAAAGTAAAGCAATGATCATCTCCAACATCAAACATGCGGCATTACTCCAACAACTGTGGCACTTGACAACACGCAACAACACTTGAGCAAGCGACTACGACGCGCAAGTCCAACTATCTACCAAACAACAGGTAATAGGATGTGTGTCCAAGGCAATATAGGGCTGCACGGGATATCACAAATACGGGAACTAGAGCATCACAACACAGATAGCAATAGATCAACAGGAGGGAATAAATACTATAAAAGTAAGATAGGTAGAAAGGGGAAGGTGCTCGCCTGAAACATTGTCGAAGGTTCATCCGAAGATCGGGGCGAAGCTCACATCAACTCAACGGCCTTATCCGCGAAGAAGCAAAACACTAGAAGAAACACCGGATGCAATATTTAATATTACGGCAAAAGATCGGGCATGATGCATGTATGATGTATGACATGGCAAGCATAGGATGCAATTAGGTCATATTAAGCGAAACCGGGGTCCCGACAATTAATTAAATGGTTCAAGTTGTTTAACTACCCCGTAATTAAATGTTGTAATAACAGGGCAAGATAAGTTACCGGTTTGCTACTCAAATTTAAATGAGGCCAATATGAGACTAGATTTGCCCGCATATGGACCCCATATTTAATTATGAGGTGAATCGGCATAAGGCCCCCAAACCACACAAATATGCATGCGAGTATGACAATTTAATATGCATCAATTTGATATTACATTTATAAAATAGGGCTCGATAAAAGGGGCACACATTAGGGTTCGACGATCTTGGGGTTCCGGGGTTCGGGGTTCGGTCTCAGGGTTCCGGGTCTAGGGTTCGGCCTCGGCGGGATCGTTCTCGGATAACGGAGGTAGATCTTGTCGCACCCCGGAAGAAGGACTTGGGTTGGTGTCGGGGGCGCGTTGGATTCGCCCCGGTCGGTGCCGATCGTGTCGCATTCGTGGCCTTCGGGTCCGTGTAGACGGTCGTGGCGTTCGAGGTGGAGAACTTGGCGTTTTGCGTCGGTGTCGATCTTGTCGGTCTTATCGTTTCACAGCGGAGATCTTGTTGTCCCGGGTCTCGGCGTCTTCGGATCCGAGAGGGAGAACTTGACGTGTCGGGTTCGGTCTTTCGACTCCGGGAGGATCGGTTTTCCAGGGTCTCGACACCTTCGGTTCCATGTGGGCGATCTTGGCGTCCGAGGGTTTCTCCGAATCCCTGGTGCGTCCGTGTGGTAGATCTTGGGGTACCGGCGTCATCGGGTCCCGTCTCGCCCATTGGTCGTGAAACCCGAACGGGCAGATCTTGGCAACAAGAGGGCATCGGGGCTCTTGTGACGAGACGGTCTTGTGCTTTGGGTGGCGCCGAAGATATTGCCAAGATTGTCTTGGGACAACGGCGTTCTCTGGTTGTACCTGACCAGTTCCAACATCCTACCGCAACATTACCAGGGGTGCACACGTGAAAACAAGAAACCTCGGAAACGTGATGAGCCAGAGGTGTCATGTCTGGTTGAAGAGGCTGGAGGAGAGCCGCGGGAAGACGTGGGGACGCTGGTCGGTATGAGGCGGCGCATGGGGAGGAGGACGCGGTGGCCTGGCGCCGGAGGAAAGGCACGATGGCGAAGCGGCAGCGCAGAAGCTTCGGTGAGGGGCGCCCAAGCTGGGAGCAGCTGCGAGAGCGCGGAGGAGCTGAGAGAGGCGGGCAGCCAGCCGGAGACGACGAGGCCGGGCGGCGCGGCGGAGAAAGGCCGAGGAGTCCAGTGGCGAGGCGACCGCCGGAGGCGCTTCGTGAGGGCATGGGTGGACGGAGGAAGGGCCATGGGGAGGAAGAGAGAGAGATGCGGCGCGGGTGGGAGAGGTAGGTGGGGCCGGTGGGGTGGGGCCGGGAAGACAGGGAGAGGAGGGTAGGTGGGGAGGGTGGCTGTGTGTGGGTCGGTGTGTGTGCGTGAGTGCGTGTGTTGCATGTGTGCTGGGTGGGACCCAGGGAGAGAGAGGGGGAGAGAGGCCAGGTGGCGGGCTAGGAGAGGTCAGGGGGGAGGAAGAGGTGAGGTGGCGTTCAGGGATAGGAGGGGGTGAGGTGGAGGCAGGGTGGGTAGTTTAGGACTAGGTAGAAAAGGGTTTGGGGTGGACCGTTTTTGTACTGGGGGTGGTCGACTGGGTCGGGTCGGCCCGTTCGACTGCCCCCTAAAATAATATAATTTTTATTTAATTTGCAATAAACTTTTGTAAATAGATTTTAGACAAACAAAATATCCGGAAGCATCCGGGGTTTAATTTGAAATAGAAGGAGGGCTAGTTTCAGAAAATAGTAGATTTTCGCGACATAGTTTCAAGTAAAATAATATGCATGATGATGACGATGCTCAGATGCAATGTGGCATAATGACATGAGAATGCGGTCATGATGATGCAATGCACAAAAACAACGCGATTTTCTAGTAGTGGTTTTGCGAGATGCCACAATTCGACACCACTAACAATGGATCTCGCCCTCGAGATCCGCCTCATGGTAGCGGGAAGAAGGCCGGCGATCTGCATCTTCTCGCTTCGTGTATATCCTCGCGACACCACTAACAAGAGGTCGTTGTCCGTGATCGTCGAGAGAACACTCCGGGAACAAAAGGTCGAATGTAGAGGTATCAACAAATAAAGCCACCTCTATCTACCGTGAACGGAGTAAAATCGCTGGATCCACTGATTCGATGTACAAGAGCGAATGATAAGAGTAGTCGGATGGTGATCAGTCCATCGCGCACCCAAACCATTACTCTGCACACGAATAGGCGAATTATGCAACCAACTCTCGGAATTCAGACTGACGATCTCGACAAGCGAGGTTCGGAAACAAAGGAGTGATGCAGACTCGGCATCGGATCTGGCATAGATGATGACGTCGCGTCGGAAAACACTGGAAGGCACAAACAAGGAACAAAGAATGGTACCACAGTAGATGGATTCCTCAGACAGCATGAAGACCAGATGTAGCAACACCGTTACCAAAGGAGGAAGCGAAACCCTGAAGGTACGATGGAACCCAACCACGAGAAATCCTGGACTCGAAGAGAGAGAAGAGAGCGGATTCAAAACACGTCGAGATAAGAGGAGAATAGCAAAGGGGTAAGGAGTAAAATCAAACCTAATCAGAACTATCCAACCGATTTTTCCAAAATAGTTTTGACACTCTACTTCGGCCGTTAGCTAGGTTATCCTACGGGCTGGACTTGTGGGGTATCGCAACTGCTGAGCTCTGATACCACTCTGTAACACCCTCAGAATCGGACCTATGCAAGTTTTAGCGAAAACCCGCCAAACCCGCATAGAAACGATTCAAAGGTGCCCACCAGGCACTTTCGTGCGGGTGGAAAACGAAGTAATAACATTACACAACAGTCCTCGATGAGACCCACAGAACAGATATATATATACAACACCACTCCATGGGTCAAGAATACAGATGTAATATACAAAGATCCAAATCACCTTGAAAATGATAGGGCGTCCGACTACGGACAAGAAGCAAATGGGGCTAAGAGCCCTGAAGAATAACCAATGGCGTCCATAACCACCTGTGCCAAGCCGGGAGGGTAACCACTATGGCGTCGACCTCAAAACCTGCTTAAACAAAAGGGGTGCCGACAAAGGGCAAAGGAAAAGAAAGAGGAGCGTCAGTACTGAGGCCAGTACACGGCGAGACTAGAATTCGGCGGTCCTCGCCTACATAGGTATGGTGGACTGAAGCGGCAGCATGCACTAAACAACCTATAGAGACTCGATACAACTGGCGGCAATCAGAGAGGGGTAAGAAGGACCTATCCGGAACCAACCTGATACTACCATCAAACAAACCCATCCTGGCGTTTCCCCCTCGAGACCAAACGAGGAAGTCAACCGAGGAACTCACACAGTTGGCAGTTTTATTTATTCGGTTATCGTTGCAGCAATTACTAGTCAAGTATAGATAATCATCCTGATAAAATAAGCAGTGGGCCGTTTTAGTTAACCTTTCCGTTGTAGTTGCAACACTTACTAGTCAGATACAATTAGCATGAGATGACCCCAAAACCCAGCAGTTGTTGGTACTTTTATTTAGCCATTCCGTTGTAGTTGCAATACTTACTAGTCAGATACAATTGTCGCAAGCGACAGACAAAACAAGCAATTGTGGGCAGTTTTATTTAGCCATTCCATTGTAGTGAAGCTGATTACTAGTCATTATAAAGTCAAATTTATAGCACTACTTTAGTTATAGTTGTCTATGATCGAGATACTGTGCTCCAAGTCATCCATAACCGCGGACATGGCTTTCAGAAAGTTTTAACCCGGCCGGGTGCACAAATAGCAACACACACTCGATCAGCCTCGGAAAAACCAAATCAAAACCCAACGAGGCCTTCACGACAAAGCAATCACAGGATTCAGAAATATTTGAGGCCACCCATTGAGTAGACCATAGCAAGCTAACTCCGAGACGGACTCAAGGTTTGCGACAATGGTCAGAAACGATCGGGAACCCAAAAGCGGGCTTGTCGATACCGCGAAAACATTCCGCTTACCTAAAGCGATGCTGTGCTCCTCGACAATCGTAATTAAAGCAGTAAAGCATGGCATAGGTACAGGATAGTAAATAAATCCTCAAACTAGTTTGTGGCCCCAAGAAATAAGAATGAATCAAGCTCTGGCTCAGGGGGGTCCCATAATCCTCCCGGATGTGGATAGCGCGATAAATCAAGGAAAAGGTATCAAGCACTCGGGGTCCTACGGGACACAAGTGGACGGTTAACAACCAAATAACATCTATTGCCCACCTGTGCCTCTTCTTACTTACTTCAATTTTAGTTGTTAAGCAGTAATTAAAGTGAACGAAAAGTAAAGCAGTGATCATCTCCAACATCAAACATGCGGCATTACTCCAACAACTGTGGCACTTGACAACACGCAACAGCACTTGAGCAAGCGACTACGACGCGCAAGTCCAACTATCTACCAAACAACAGGTAATAGGATGTGTCCAAGGCAATATAGGGTTGCACGGGATATCACAAATACGGGAACTAGGGCATCGCAACACAGATAGCAATAGATCAACAGGAGGGAATAAATACTATAAAAGTAAGATAGGTAGAAAGGGGAAGGTGCTCGCCTGAAACATTGTCGAAGGTTCATCCGAAGATCGGGGCGAAGCTCACATCAACTCAACGGCCTTATCCGCGAAGAAGCAAAACACTAGAAGAAACACCGGATGCAATATTTAATATTACGGCAAAAGATCGGGCATGATGCATGTATGATGTATGACATGGCAAGCATGCGATGCAATTAGGTCATATTAAGCGAAACCGGGGTCCCGAAAATTAATTAAATGGTTCAAGTTGTTTAACTACCCCGCAATTAAATGTTGTAATAACATGGCAAGATAAGTTACCGGTTTGCTACTCAAATTTAAATGAGGCCAATATGAGACTAGATTTGCCCGCATATGGACCCCATATTTAATTATGAGGTGAATCGAGATAAGGCCCCCAAACCACACAAATATGCATGCGAGTATGACAATTTAATATGCATCAATTTGATATTACATTTATAAAATAGGGCTCGAGAAAAGGGGCACACATTAGGGTTCGACGATCTTGGGGTTTCGGGGTTCGGGGTTCGATCTCAGGGTTCCGGGTCTAGGGTTCGGCCTCGGCGGGATCGTTCTCGGATAACGGAGGTAGATCTTGTCACACCCCGGAAGAAGGACTTGGGTTGGTGTCGGGGGCGCGTTGGATTCGCCCCGGTCGGTCCCGATCGTGTCGCATTCGTGGCCTTCGGGTCCGTGTAGACGGTCGTGGCGTTCGAGGTGGAGAACTTGGCGTTTTGCGTCGGTGCCGATCTTGTCGGTCTTGTCGTTTCACAGCGGAGATCTTGTTGTCCCGGGTCTCGGCGTCTTCGGATCCGAGAGGGAGAACTTGACGTGTCGGGTTCGGTCTTTCGACTCCGGGAGGATCGGTTTTCCAGGGTCTCGACACCTTCGGTTCCATGTGGGCGATCTTGGCGTCCGAGGGTTTCTCCGAATCTGTGGTGCGTCCGTGTGGTAGATCTTGGGGTACCGGCGTCATCGGGTCCCGTCTCGCCCATTGGTCGACGAAACCCGTAACGAAGCAGATCTTGGCAACAAAAGGGCATCGAGGCTCTTGTGACGAGACGGTCTTGTGCTTCGGGTGGCGCCGAAGATCTTGCCAAGATTGTCTTGGGACAACGGCGTTCTCTGGTTGTACCTGACCAGTTCCAACATCCTACCGCAACATTACCAGGGGTGCACACGTGAAAACAAGAAACCTCGGAAACGTGATGAGCCAGAGGGTGTCATGTGCTGGTTCAGAAGAGGCTGGAGGAGAGCGCCGCCGGGAAGATGTGGGTCATGGGTGGCAGCACGGGAGGGACAGGCGGGCGCCGAGTGAGGCACGACGGCGGGCGAAGAGGCGCAGAAGCTTCGGTGGGGCGCCGACGAGCTTGCAGGGACGCCAAACGGAGGAGGGCTCACTGCTGCCGGGCCACGCTGTGGCTCGGAGAGGCGGTCCGGGCGACCGACGCGGCAGGCGAGCAGACGAGGCCACGGACGACGGGACACGCGGGCGGGCGAGGAGCACGGCGCCGAGGAGGGCGGCGAGAGGGCGGTCCCAGTGGCGGTCCAGAGGCGAGGAGACGCTGGCATGTGACGGAAGAGGCGCCGACGGAGGCCGCTGGCCTGAACGGAGGAAGGGCCCAGTGAGGAAGAGAGAGAGATGGCAGGTGGGAGAGGTAGGTGGGGCCGGGCCGGGAAGACAGGGAGAGGAGGTAGGTGGGGTGGTGTGTGTGGGTCGGTGTGTGCGTGAGTGCGTGTGTTGCATGTGTGCTGGGTGGGACCCAGGGAGAGAGAGGGGGAGAGAGGCCAGGTGGCGGGCTAGGAGAGGTCAGGGGGGAGGAAGAGGTGAGGTGGCGTTCAGGGATAGGAGGGGGTGAGGTGGAGGCAGGGTGGGTAGTTTATGACTAGGTAGAAAAGGGTTTGGGGTGGACCGTTTTGTCTCGGGGTGGTCGGCCTGGTCGGCCTGCCTGACCCCCTAAAATAATATAACTTTTATTTAATTTGCAATAAACTTTTATAAATAGATTTTAGACAAACAAAATATCCGGAAGCATCCAGGGTTTAATTTGAAATAGAAGGAGGGCTAGTTTCAGAAAATAGTAGATTTTCGCGACATAGTTTCAAGTAAAATAATATGCATGATGATGACGATGCTCAGATGCAATGTGGCATGATGACATGAGCATGCGGTCATGATGATGCAATGCACAAAAACAACGCGATTTTCTAGTAGTGGTTTTGCGGGATGCACAAAGGCGTACCCGGGATACTGGGTACGGCCTGAGTAGGCCGGAAGAAAACACGCCGAAATCCAGACGAAAACAGATCCCTGGATACGTGACTGGGCCGATTTTCGGCGTCAGGACCGAAATTCGGTGTCCGGACCGGCGTCTTGGGTAGGCGAGTGGAGATGCTCTAAGTTAGTGAATAGGTGTGAAATATCAAGCGTGGCAGTGCTTGCTCTATATGGGTATGTTCTATCTAAACCTCAAGGAGAAGAAAATTACTCAAAAGGTCGAAATGCTATATGCCACCTAGGGCCAGTCCCATTTTTTCTTTAGTTTTGCTTTTGCTTTTGTTTTTTCTTTCAATTTTTTATATTTTATTTCTTTGTTTTATTTTTTAGTTTTCTTCTTCATGTTTTATAGTTTAGAATTTGATAAATTTGTTCATGATTTTTTAAAATATTTATGTTTTTACAACATTGTTCATGACCTTTTGAAAAACGTCGTGATTTTCAAAACAAATTATGATTTATTTGAAAACGCTCTCTTTTAAGAAAACTCGTTCATGATTTTTAGAAAAAGTTCACGTTTTAAAAACTTTATTTTCAAAATGAATAAATCTTAAGGTTTTTTAGATTTAAATTTTGTTCATATTTAAAAAACTGGAAGAACGAAAATAAATAAAAATAAAAAGCCACGTACCTGCAAAGCAGCAAAGGAGCGCCGGGGAAACAGGCCGGCCCATGTTGGGCTCTGTGGTGCGAGCTGGACGCGCCGCGCATCCGGCGTATAGCACGGGAGCTGCTAATTGCCTTTTTTTTCTTTTTATATTTCTTTTTTATATCTTATTTCAAACTCTGAATATTTTTATAATTATATGATTTAAAATATTTACTATTTTAGAATATTACTAAATATTTTTTAAAAATTATTTACAAAATTTCAAAAGTCATGATTTTTTTCAATAATCATGATATTTTTTGGAAACTAATGAACCAAATTTTAAAAATCAAGAACCAATTTTGGAAAATCATGAAATGAATTTCGGATATCATGAACACAATTTCAAAAATCATGAACCAAAGCTTAAACCCTAAACCAAATTTGAAAAATCATGAACCAATTTTAAAAAATCATGAACCAAATAGAAAAACCATAAAAAAAAATTGTGAATTTTTCAAAAATTATAATTTTCATTGTTTGAGAAAAAATATAAATAAAAATAAAGCCAACAAAGAGAACAGAAAATGAAAAGGAAAGAATACAGAAAAAAGAAAAAGAAAAAACCAAAAATTTATCAGCCTGCAGAATGGGCCGGCCCAACAGGCGAGAGTCCTGCGCGGCCCTCAAAAGGTTTCCTTGTGGCAGAAAATTTCTAAGTTTGTGGGCTCGTACTGCCCAGTTTGCCTTGTTTCTCTTTCTCGCACTAATTCTGTAGTCACCTCGCTTTGACGGCCTTGTCACTGGATCGCAGCCCACGGAAACAACTACCCAGTCGGCCAGTCCGCACGGATCCCTCCGCTTTCTTGGCGTTGGCGTTGTGTGCCGCCGGCGCCAGTGGACCATCGCCGGCACTTGGCTGTGGGCGCACTCTTCTTCCATCTCGGCGCTCTGCAAGTTACACCCGTATTCTCTACGAGTTTCGTCGCGCTCTAACCCACGGCAGGTACTTGGTAGTTGGTATGCAGAACTATTCACCTTTGCTGCTTGAATTGCAATATTTTACTTGGTCCCTAACATGGGCAATTGATCATCAAATGCAATACATTGATTTAGATCGAGATATGCAGTTTGCAGAACATTGAGCCATTCCAAAAAAAACTAAAATTCCATTCTGAATTTCAGTTAGAATAAAATTCCATTCTGAATTTCAGTTAGAATTTAGAACCATCAATTTTAACTGGGCTCGTATAATTTTATCCATCCGATCTCATAGTGTTCCTTCGAAACATTGAGCTACTATGACCCGAAAGGTCATGGATCCTCGTATGTTACTTTTTTGTAAGTGAAGATCCTCCGATTAATTCTCAACTAGTGTAATATCACAGGACAAGTGTTGTAGTCTTGGCATCCTTTGCGTGTGTGCATATTTTGTGCCTTGCAATCTACTAGCACCCACCGACCCACTTCGAATTCTTTTTCGCAAGCCTATCGTCTAAGTGTTCCATCTGCTCAGTTGTCTGGATTCTGCTGGCCATGGTCCTCCTATGCCGGGCCATCCCTCTCGTTTGCCAAACTTTTTAGATTGAGAAAGATTGATGGGTGGTACCAAATTACAGGACGGCAAAATTGACATATTGGAGGAAGTGCCAAAGTGGTGGTGGGATATGATTTTCTGGACAAGATACCTGCAAGTGTTCTGCAGTGAATATCTTTTATTCCTAATTGTGTCACAGGTCTTTAACTTTAACGATCTTGATAGGTGAGACAATTAACTTTGAGTACTATTTGATACATAGATAACCAAGTGGAAGTATGAGTAAAAATGTTCGTAAGTAAATTCTGAACACCTTTCAGATCATGGACCGAGTGACACATTGCAACACCAACTTAAGCTACCTGCCAAAGCGTTGTCTGTGCAATTGCTTTCAATTATTGTCTGCAGTTCTGTCAAAAGTAAGCTAACCTTGCGTATGTAGTAGGGTGTGGACATGCATTGCAACAAATGTCAAAGCCCCCAGTAATCCGCATTAACTTTGGATATGTTAATATAATTCAAAACTTTGGCACACATGAGAAAGCAGATGACCATGAAACGTCGTATCCGCCGTGTTGTCTCCAGAGAAAACTTGTCCAAATCCCATTACTCACCCTGCTAATTGATAGGTGAAAATAGAGGATGACTCATCATGCACATCTCCATCTCGGCAATTCTCGTTTTTCAGCGAATAATTATAGATGAGCATTTTGAATTCTAACGGAGGCAACACAAGCTGGTTCAGAAAATGGTCACAACCAAGCTTGACATCTTTGCAGAAGAGCAGACTCACTATCTGACAGTCGGTTACCGACCACGATCCATCCCTGCTATCAACCTTTCGTTTAGCATCTGCTTGCTCACCCAACTCAAGGATGTAGCAAACCCACCATGGCTTCTTGTGGACAATTCCTATCCCTTCTTTTTACCTGCAAAAGTTTCCTTGCCATCGATGCCTCCTTTCTTCATTTCCCCTATCTGTTGTCAATAAAGCGATAAGCCTAGCACCCATTTAGGCGTAGCTGGCTGTTTCGCATTAGTACTATGATGACCCTTGATGGTGGTTTATGCGGACCAAACTATAACGGGGAAGGTACCGTTCCTACTTTCCCACTGGCTGTGTGCAACCTCTGAAACCATTGTTTGTGGCTTTCCTCATCACTGCTCCTATCTTTATTCCCTGCTTCTCTTATCTTGCACCTCTTCCTCTCTTTATGTTTCGTGGTTGGCATCTAGCAATGGTGATAGAGATCTGAGGGAGGGAATCCCGATGAGCCCATGCTTCTGCTTTAAGTTAAGCACAGAGCAATGATGCATCTTACCTTACTAAATTAACATGAAGAATTTTCAGTTGATGGACGAACTAGAACTGAAATATCCCTATTTTGCAGGATATGTTTCATCGAGCAACATAAACGTAAAAGCGCTACAAATGGAGGAAAAGTGGGGATAAGAGAATAGTATAAATCCATAACACAAAATGATGCTTAAATTGTTAAGGACAAGCTTCACAATTGATAATGTTACTCCCTCCGTTCACTAATGTAAGTCATTTTAGTCTTTTTCTAAAACACACGTATGTAGACGTGTTTTTAGTGTGTAGGTTCACGTATTTTAAAGTGTATTTTGTCTATTTTAAAATATCTAAAAGGTATTGCATTAATGAGTGGAGGGAGTATCATAGATAACCAGACTGACTTCCGAGCAGATATGGATATTGGTAGACCTCATGTCATAACCTTTAATAATTCACACTAGTGATGACATTTGATCGGTAAATCTTGATAACCTTGTGAATATGTTACATAATTGTTGGTGTTATTTGATCAATTCAATTTTCACGGTTTACTACTTTCCTGGTTTACTACAATGAGATAACCTTGTGAGTATGTTTTCGGCAGACGACATGTAGTACAACTTGTACAAGTTTCTTCTCCACACAGCAAACTCAATAAGGTGCCCTGACTCCTGAGTGGGAATCCTTGACGTAACAGTTGTTCATGGCTTCTAGCTTTGCACTCTATAATTGGCAATTTGGCATGCATGCACGAGGCATGATTACTTTAGGATCCTGTGCAGCCATGTGGGTGTGTGCAACTAACAGTCTAACAGCCATCAAATGTGTTAGGTTCTACTTCTTAGCATCAAAACTAGGCACGTGGCTACCGATATGGTTCTTCTTTGCTCGACGCAAATGCCAGTGAGATAAGGATGTATTTTGTGCCCAAGGGGATAATGCATACAAAACCATAATCAGCTACTCTCTACATTCTATTAATTGTCGCTGAATCGGTATAACTAATATGGAACGGGGCATATATTAATATCATGAGATACTAACTACACCCGATACAACAATATATTACCCTATTGGTATTACGAATACACACAGCCAAAAATGAAGAACAATTACAGAAAAAACTCCCGCTACAGCGATATATGCCTTACAACAGCGGACATCACCAGAAATCCATCATCTCTAAAAGCGACGCCTTCAAAAAGGAAACACTGCACAAGCACTGGCATCGTCCTGATCAACGATCATGGGTTTTTATCCCGGAGAATGTCCACGCTCACAAAACAATACCTTTAATAAGATCATTGTCAGGCACAACAAATTAAGGCCAGAGATTGGATTTTCACCCTGCAAGTTTTAACTCTAGAATCCTCCTGTACTTTCGTCCCCACTTTACGATGTCGCTCCTCCAAGACCCATATCACCAAGCCAAAACCTCAACGCCACCAGGATTCAAACCACCATTACCAGTTCCCGGATCTCGGCTTCCATGTCATTCTCCACGACTGACTTCATCATGGGACTAAAGACATGTCCTTGATGGAATCATACTGCAAAGCTTCGCGTCATTCCTGCTAAAACCAAACAGTGTTTCTTAATACTAAGTGAACAACACAAGTCTCGTGACTTGGGAGTGATAAGGTATAGTGCCGCTCCTTTGTTCGCTCCCCCGCCCCCCTTGTTGGCATACCTACGACAACAGAAGGGCCTTCCTCTTTAGTCATTGTGCCTCTTGTTCCGCCTCTCCCCTGTTGGTCACGATTTGCAGATCTACCGGATCCTCTTCTTAGTGTGGTGCGGTTGTGCGTGATATTGGACAGTCGTCTGCCCGTCTCAACCTTGAAGGCTGTGAGATAACAGGTGTGGGTTAGTTCTTCTCACGAGTCGTCTTACTCTCAACCAGATCTTAGGGCCCTTCTATCCCAGCCACCATGGTATGGATAGTATGACTTGGTGTGGAGGATGGTCATGTTACATAGGCAGTGGCAGAGCTTGCCCGTTCATGGACCATAAGCAATAGGTAAGTGCATCAAGAGCGATTAGGATTTCCTCAAATAAATTACTAGGTGAACTTGTGTTTTGTGCTAGATTTCAAAGAAGATGCACATGTGGAGCCCGGGCGGCTACCTGGGGTTGTCGGGTGTTGGCTTTGCCACTGTACCTAGGTGTAATTCTTGCTCATTGGTTCTCGGTGTTGATGGGGATGACACTTTTGAGTGTTTCATTCCTCCTTGGAGGGTGTTGTCATGGATATATGTCACTTTTTTCCTTGGGTTAATTAAGGGGATAAACATTTGGATTGTAAGGTGGACATGGACCCCAGGTAGGCCCACTAGGCCTAATGGCGGTTCACTCAGTTAGCGGCAGCCCAACCCAAGGACCCAGGCACCCGACGAAAGCCGTACGTCATCATCTTCGAGTGAGAGCCACAACTAAATCTTCACAAGGATCGTGCGATACATCTTGTAAATGACTCATAGATCGGATGCAAAATATCTTGTTAAGGTCCAACCATCTATAAAGCGGGTCAACCTATCCTACTTTGTATATAAGTAGGGGCATGTCGAGCAGTACCAAATTGATGAAAATATGTTCTAGAGGTAATAATAAATGGATTATTATTTATATTTATGTTTCATAATTAAGTTTATTATTTAGTGCTATAATTGTATTAGTTCCAGATAATGAGTATTTGGAGGAAAACCCTAATACATGTGTGGAATTATAAACACAATTTAGATATCCCTAGTCATGCCTCTAAGACTAGTTCATATATCACTGATAGTTCTGGTTTCCTGACTATTGGGCAAAACATCAAAGTGTTGTAGTGTTTCCGGTGATATGTGAGATGAGAGTTGCTGAGAGAGAAAAATTCATGGATAAACCCAATTTGATACACCATGAAACACATCATCAATATTGTTATTAGTAGTTTCTCACAACTAGTATTATTGTTCCTATAAGATTGTTTGACCATAAGACTTATGTAGAATCCCTCCTCTCTTATACTTTTAGCCTTGTACTTTTTTTAGCTCCTTTTTATCTTCAATAGAATTTAAGCTGTGGGGATTTTGCCTCACAATAAATAGTCAGAAAAAAGACTTATGTAGACTTGGATATGATATGGACGTGGCGGGATATTCAAACGTTGCTCCATGATAGGAGTAATCATAAAGTCGGTCTTTTCTCTTACTGGATAGTATTCCACCATCTTATATAAAGTATTTTTGAGAATTGCTACCCATGACGATGGAGAGATACACTTTGGATATGATCCGTTGCCTCCCCTTGCCGCATAGTTGGTCTTGGTTACGCGCTAGATTTTTATGTTTGCGTAGAACGTTCCCCAACACAAATCCCCAGTCATACACATCCACCACCATAGGCGAGCGTTATACACCCTCGAGTTCATCATGGATATACATGAGATAGTAAAACCACCCCAAATAGGAGTAGGGTCATCACTGGACATTAATGTTTGTGAGGGCCCAAACTTGTATACATCTATCTCTCGCGTGCTACCATCTGAGCTTGCCCAACTCATGCCCGTGTAACAAACGTTACTATCGAGAAAATACTATCACAAATTGGTTTCTTGACCAATATCGTACCATTCTTGAAGGTATCGTCTCGGGATCCTAGACTCTAATGGTTGAGGGGTTTTGGCCAGTTGTGTTGGAGATATGTCCAAGAGGCAATAATAAATTGGTTATTATTATATCTTTATGTTTATGATAAATGTTTGCATCCCATGCTATAACTGTATTAAGAGGAAACATTAATACTTGTGTGTTTTGTAAACATAAAAGATTCCCTAGTGAGCCTCTTGTTAAACTAGCTTGTTGATTAATAGATGATCATGGTTTCCTGATCATGAACATTGGATGTTTTTAATAACAAGATCATATCATTAGAGAATGATGTGATGGACACACACCCATATTAAGCATAGCATAAGATCAAGTCATTAAGTTCAGTTTTCTACAAGCTTTCAAATACATAGTTACCTAATCCTTCGACCATGAGATCATGTTAATCACCAACACCGTATGAATGCTTTGATGACATCAGACGCCACTTCGTAACTGGGTGGTTATAAAGGTGGCATTGGGTATTATGAAAGTATGGATTGAAGCGCATGGATCAAGAGTGGGATTTGTCCATCCAGATGATGGATATATATACTTTGGGCCCTCTCGGTGGAGTGTCATCCAATTGGCTTGCAAGCATGTGACTAGGTCACAAGGGATGTTACATCATAGTATGGGTAAAGAGTACTTATCGGTAACAATGTTGAACTAGGTATGGAGATACCGACGATCAAACCGATGATAAGTAAAATATCGCACGACAAAGGTAATCAGTATCGTATGTGAATGGTTTATTCGATCACGAAGTCATAGTTGAATATGTGGGAGCCACTATGGATCTCCAAGTCCCTCTATTGGTTATTGATCGGAGACGAGTCTCGATCATGTATGCATAGTTCGGGAACCGTAGGATGACACACTTAAGGATTCGATGTTGTTTAAGTAGATATGGAATATGAGTTGGAGACCGAATGTTGTTCGAAGTCTCGGATTGGATCCGGGACATCACGACGATATCCGGAATGGTCCGGAGAATAAGATTCATATAAGGGAAGTCATTTTCCGGGGTTTGGAAATATTTTCAGTGTTTTGTCTAGAAGCTTCTAGAATGTTCTAGAGGGGCCACCAGTGGGCCTATGTCAACACCCGGATTTTTAATCCCAGATGCCTGTTATGCCATACATCACAATCCCAGGATTACCATTTTTGCGAGACATAACAGATTTGGATACCGCAATACATCATCCATTATAAACCATACATAAGGTCTTATACAAATAAGGATCTCATGATCCAGTTCTTAATACAACTCAAGCAGTGGAAATACGTAATAATAACGGTAGCATAGGCGAAGCTCCATCTTCGGGGTCACAGGCAATGCTGACGATGGGAGATGATCCTAGTTGTCGTAACCTTCCTGGGGTCCATCCTCCTGGTACTCCTCTTCATAGTCTGGCCACGGGAATAGCCAGGGACAAAGTCATGAGTACTCTTTAAGTACTCGCAAACTAATACTAACAAGTGAAACTGATTTTTGTAGTAGGACACTAAGCTCTAGGGTTGTTTTGCAAAAAGCTAGATTTACCTCTACTAAGTTTAGAAACGAATAAATATAGTTGAAATTTTATAACACCTAAGTGGGAACTTGTATTTCATATCACAACTCTGTTGTGGTCAAGTCAAAGTCTCAATTCATTTCATAAGTCATTTTGAAAACATCTGACGGGGGAACAGTATGGCCACTCCAACTGTCCATAACCGCGGACGCGGCTATTCGAATAGTTTGACACTCTGCAGAGACTGTACACTTTCACCACAACATTCGATCCATCCGTTAGGAACAAATCCTGAATTTACCATACTCAGTATGCGGATAATCAATCCTAACCTTTCAATTACACGCCCTAGTATAAGCACCTCTCCTGTGAGTTTGGCCTCCCAAGCATGACCAACTGTCATCTTGGGTACTGCACAGGTGGACAATCTTCACAAGGTAGCCTCAGCTCAGACCTTGGCCGTGAGGGAACCAATACTAAGGTATATAAGTTTACAGTCAAGCCCTACCCAATTCTCGGGTATTGTGGTTGTATGGTAAAATTGGAATGGTATCGCATCCATACAACCATCAGTTTTATAAAGGGCTAAGGCTCATGCCTCAACATTTTCATCATCCAAATCATTTGGTGTTCGGAAACACATGTCAAAACATCTCAATAGAATGATCCATCATTCCAAGGTTTTCATAACCATTTTTCCACCAAGTATTCCCATCTAAAGTTGATCAAGTTTTATGCTTAGCACTAGCCTCTACAAATGGGAGTGAGCACTAATGAGGGGTGGTAAACAAGTGGAGTTTCAACTAAGTACAATCTCATGCCTTAGGGTGACATCAAGATTATCTAGCTTAGGCCAAATTTTATGCTCTTGATGCAACCTTCAATTATCTTTCTAGTATCTACAATTTACTTAAGTAGACTCTAAGTAATAGCTTTGATAAAGAAATAAAGTAGAAAGCTTGCAAGTAAAACTAGGATTGGGTATCATCAAATGTGTCTAACCAAGCATGCTTAGTGCATTGCATAGGTTATTTAACTCTCATAATTGCAAGTGTTAGCTTGCCTTGTGCAGAGGAGTGGTTGAAGTTCTCCTCGGCTTCTTCTTCGTAGTATCCTCCTTCCTCCTCGTATCCTTGATCGGTACTAGCGTCTGTAAATAAATACGAGGTACACAATCATCAAACAATACTTAACTACTTTCAATCATCACCCAAAGGTGTTCTATAGATGATCTAGCATCATCACTAATATCACAAGAATAAAGCATTTGTCTTATTTATTTTATTTTTAGAAAAGTAATTTCTACTCATTGAAAAACTACTTAAGATTTAATATTCTCCAACTCAAACATGGGATCATGTTGACACATGTCATCACCACATATTTCAGTACATGGGGATATGATTTAAAGTGGTGTCACAATTTAATAAGATTTAACCTTTTATTTTAAATAAAAATAAATAACTAGAAATGCCTATGTGGCATTCTGTTATTACTTGAACATTATTTCTGTAAGTAAACCAATATATTTTTATATATTTTGAAAGGTATGATCAATTATGATTTTTGAGAGTTGGAATCAACTCAAAAGCTATTATGGTTTAAATTTGAAAAATGTTTGAATGCAGAAAAGCATCCGACTTGTTATTTTTACCAAGGTTGATCTACAGATCTAAATGATTTAATTCCAATGGGCTTGGATTAAGCTTTTCAATACCTTTCTAACAAAATTGGTTTCATTCAATTTGGTTCACTGAAAAAGTTAAATTCAAACGAGTGGGCTGCGTGGGAAGGGTTATTGGGCGGCCGGTGTCACTCCGTGAGCACAAGCAACCGACAGGGGTGTCTCGGTCGATGACTCTTAACACGCGAAGCGGTACAGGGCGATATGGTGCGTTGGATTAGAAGTAAGATCAACGGTTGAGGGTCGTCGTCGACGATGAACTAGTCACCGGCGAGCTCGAACCCTAGCGGCTCAGTGGGGGTCGTCGGGGGCTCACCGGGGCTCAGGCGAAGGTCGGCGATGCGGGCGAACGACGAAGTTGACGACGGCGAATATCCTGGTACCGGCAACTCCTCCTGGGGTGCACGAAATCGACGGCGCCCTTCTTCTCTAGAGACGGCCTGCTCCGGTGCAATTCCGGCGATGCGCTGCTCGCCTTGCTCCAGGAATGGGGTGGAACAATTAGTGAGGTGAGGAGAATGAGGTGGTGTACTCAATTCGGCTGGGGGTGGCCTCCTTTTATAGGCTCTACGGTGAGACCGAACAGGATGAGCAGGCGACGGTGGCGACACGGCTACGGGCATCTAGAGGCATGAACGAGGTTGGCGATCGATCGGTGGTCTCCTGGTGATGCTCTAGGGCTTTAATGCACGTGTAGGGGCGCTGGCAAATGGTCGGGAACGCTCGATGCTCTGAGGCGAGGCGTCTTGACGGCCAGGTGGCTACGGGGTACGGGCGGTGAAATGGGCATGTCTGGCGGTCTCCTGGGACGGTGGGGAGCATGCTGGCGGGCGGCAAGGGCTCGAGGTGGTCGGGTTGTGTGGGAACAGAGTGTGCTCTGCGGTGCACATCGGCATGGTCGACAGCGGCACGGGCGCGGTGTTCCTGGCGGTTTTGGTTGCTGTCTGCGAGGCAGGGCTGGTCGAGAGGGGGCGGTGAGGCATGGGCTACCTCCCAGACAAGGTTGGCACGGCTAGTTCTTCTCCTAGTTTGCTGTCTACACTGGGGTGACATGGGTGCTCTCGGCCTATTCACCATTGATGACATTGGCGATTTTACAGTGGTGCTAGAGCATAGTTAAGTTTGCTAGATGATCTACTGAGGCTAGTATAAACAGAGAGGGAACAAGGTTGGCTCAAAACACTGCTCAAAATAGTGTTTTGATTTTGTTTGATTTGCATCTGCAAGGTGTTTGATGAAATGGCCGCATGAACTCAAGTTTTGAATTTTGAAATTATTTTTGGTGGGTGTGATAGGCATGTGCTGGTGAGTCTATAGATGCTTGGGTTTTGAAAGTTGAGTTGGTTTGAGGTTTTTTTTGAAAACTTGGGATCTTCCCATATGAAATAGATTCAATTTTAAACTATCATTTAAACTATGCATTTGAATGTTTCTGGATGATCACAAGGTGGGCCTTGGTACTTTGTTATGAGTATTATAAAGGGGTGCAAAGATCCAAACAAGTTTCTATTAAGTTCTGAAAGTTAGAGATAGCGAAAGTAGGCATGGGAGTTAAATTGGCCAAAGTGACCATTCACTTAATTTGTTTGTTTTGACTTGTTTGTCTTTGGGAAAAGTTTGGGGATTGTTTAGATGATGTTTATTTCACCTAAGAATCATTTCACAAGCAAAGAAACACATAATCATGGCAATTCAAAAGAATCCAAATTTTAATGCACACTCATATGAATGCTTTCATATTTTAATTGGAAAAGTTTTTGTTAACCCTAAATTTGGTGATTAGAGTTTGATGATTCTAGTTTAATATTTTTGGGATGTTACAAACCTTCCCCCATTAAACAAAATCTCGTCCTGAGATTTGAAAAAGGACGAAAAAGATTACCTAGGATTTGAAGAGATCGGGAAACTCCGTCCTGATGTGATCTTCGCGCTCCCAGGTAGCTTCCTCTTCCGTGTGGTTGCTCCACTGAATTTTGAGAAACTTGATGCTTCGGGTTCTGGTATTTCTGAAAGCTTCTTCTAAAATACGGATGGTTACTTCGGGATAGGTCAGGTCATCGTTGATCTCTATGGTCCGGTGATCAATATTCTTGAACACTTACGTCTTCTCCGGGACTTCGAGACTCTTGCGAAGTAACGAGATATGGAACACATTGTGCACGACTGACATCTCTTCGGGTAGTTCCAATTGATATGACACTTCTCCTCGACGGTTCAGAATCTTAAAGGGGCCGATATATCTGGGGGCTAACTTTCCTTTGATTTGAAAACGCTGCATTCCCTTCAATGGCGATATTTTCAGATACACAAAATCTCCTATGTTGAAGGCGAGGTCTCGACGTCTCTTGTTGACGTAACTCTTTTGTCTGGACTGGGCGGTCTTGAGGTGCTCACGAATCTTGTGAACTTTCTCTTCTGCTTCTCGTAGGATGTCAGGTCCAAAAATCTGACTCTCTCCTACTTCCGACCAGTTCAAAGGGGTGCGACACTTTCTTCCGTACATGAATTCAAATGGGTCCATTTGAAAACTAGCTTGATAACTGTTGTTGTAAGAAAATTCTGCGAACGGCAGACAGTCTTCCTACTTAGATCCATATTCTAACACACATGCTCTCAGCATATCTTCGAGTATTTAATTTACTCGCTCCGTTTGTCCATCGGTCTGAGGGTGATAAGTTGTGCTAAAATCTAATCGGGTTCCTAACCCTTCTTGGACTTTCTTCCAAAATCTCGAGGTAAACTGAGTTCCTCGATCCGATACGATGTTCTTGGGGACTCCATGCAAACTAACGATTCTAGCGATGTATAACTCCGCTAGCTTCGAACTCTGATATGTGGTCTTGACGGGTAAGAAATGGGCGACTTTGGACAATCTGTCCACTATGACCCAGATAGAGTCATTTCCCCTACTAGAGGTAGGCAATCCAGTGATAAAGTCCATTCCAACGGAATCCCATTTCCATTCCGGAATCTGCAATGGTTGCAACAATCCTGCGGTCTTTGATGTCCCGTCTTGACTCTCTGACATATATCACACTTGGCGATATATCTTCCGATTTCTCTCTTCATCTTATGCCACCAAAATTGCTCTTTCAAATCTTGATACATCTTTGTTCCTCCGGGGTGGATATGATAAAGAGTATCATGAGCTTCCTTCAAAATAACTTCTTTCAACTCAGAACCTGCTGGTACACAAAGGCGTCCTTTGTACCACAGAACTCCTTCTTCGTCTTCGGTAAATCTGGGTACTTTGCCTGTACCGATACGACGCTTGATTCTGTCGATACTAGCATTTCCTTTCTGCGCCTCTTTGATCTGGCTGATCAAAGTGGGTTGAAGTTCTATGCTAGCCAAAAATCCTTCACTTACTAATTCCATTCGGAAATCTTCCATCTCTTTGTGCAAGCTTGGTTGCTCCTTCAAAATCATGGAGTTCAAGTGGCACGGCAATCTGCTAAGGGCATCTGCTACCACGTTGGCTTTACCGGGGTGGTAGTGATTGTCCAGGTCATAATCCTTGATTAGCTCAATCCATATTCTCCGTCTCATATTCAGCTCCTTCTGAGTGAATATATACTTCGGGCTCTTGTGATCCGAATAAATCTCACAACGATTTCCCATCAGGTAATGCCTCCATGTCTTCAGGGCTAGAACTACGGCTGGGAGTTCGAGGTCATGGTTGGGTAATTCTGCTCATGTTGTTTCAGTTGTCGAGATAGATAAGATATAACTTTGCCTTCTTGCATTATCACACATCCGAGACCGATCTTGGATGCGTCACAATACACGTCGAAGGGCTTTGTGATATCCAGCATGATTAAGATTGGGGCTGAAATCAATATTCTCTTGAGTTCTTGAAAACTCGCTTCACATTTGTCCGTCCATTCAAACTTCTTGTCCTTCTTCAGCAATTGAGTCTTGGGTCTGGCGATACTCGAGAAACCTTCTACGAACTTGCGGTAATATCCCGCCAATCCGAGAAATGCACGAACTTGGGTTTGAGTGGTTGGGGCTTGCCAATCTTCGACATCTTTCACCTTTGCAGGGTCAACGGCAATCTCTCCGGCTCACACAATGTGGCTGAGGAATCCTACCTCCTGTAACCAGAATTCACATTTGCTAAACTTGGCATACAATTGATGCTCTCTAAGGGTTCCAAGAATGGTCTGTAGGTGTAGCTCATGTTCTTCTTCTGATTTGGAATAAATTAGAATGTCGTCGATGAAAACAACAACAAACTTATCCAAGAAGTCCAAACAAATATTATTCATGTGATTCATGAAATAAGAGGGGGCATTGGTTAATCCAAAAGACATGAGAGTATACTCGTACAATCCATATCTGGTGGTAAAGGAAGTCTTGGGAATATCCTCTGCGCGAATCCTGAGTTGATGATAGCCTGTTCTAAGATCAATCTTAGAGAACACTTTGGCACCGGTCAACTGATCAAACAAATCTTCTATCTTGGGCAATGGGTACTTGTTCTTGATGGTGACATCATTCAACTTCCGATAATCCGTACACAAACGGTTACCTCCATCCTTCTTGTCCACGAATAAAACAGGGGATCTCCAGGGTGACGCACTTGGTTGAATCAATCCAATTTCCAACATGGAATCTAGTTGCTTCTTCAGTTCTACTAGTTCAGACGGGTTCATACTATATGGTCTCTAGGCTATGGGTCCTGTTTCGGGGATTAGTTCAATGATAAACTCGATATCCCGATCTGGGGGCATACCGGGCAAAACATCTGGAAATACATCGGGGTATTCACAGACTATCCGGACTTGGTCAATGGTAGGTTGGGCTATACTCTTGTTGCACTTGAATTGACGAGGTAAGGTTTCAGATATATGCTCTACTGATATTCCGGCCGTACTGTTCATGGTTATGGCTTTCTTGGCACAGTCAATTAATCCTTTATGTTTGGACATCAAATCCATTCCTAGTACTATTTCCAAACCTTTAGTTCCGAGTACTATCAGATTAGCATAAAATTCTATGCCATGGATTCGGATGGGGACGGCTTTGCAAATTTGCCTAGCTTTGGTGGTTGAACCGGGCATT
Organism: Avena longiglumis; assembly: GCA_030063025.1. Classification (NCBI taxonomy): domain Eukaryota; kingdom Viridiplantae; phylum Streptophyta; class Magnoliopsida; order Poales; family Poaceae; genus Avena; species Avena longiglumis. Next base: position 378,855,960 of record CP125978.1, read on the forward strand.
TGAACAATCATGACATGCTTCAATTTGGTTGGTTGAATCTTACTAGTGCATGCAAATTCTTCGGTGACAAATGAATGCGATGCACCAGAATCAAACAACACTCTAGCAAGTACTGAATTAACAGAAAACATACCCAGCACGACGTCTGGCGCTTCCTGAGCTTCTTAAGCATGCATGAGAAAAAGACGGCCATTGCGGTTGAGCGAGTTCCCTGGGGCAAACCTTCTTCCAGGCTGAACACGACACTGCTGCTGAGCTGGGGCATTTGCATGGGGGGCTGCAGTATTCTTCTTGTTGGGGCACTCGTTGGAGTAGTGACCCTTATTTCCACAGTCATAACAAGTCACTTGCGACTTGTCCTTTGCTGCAACAAGCACAACATTGCTTCCAGTCCTCGGGGCAGTGTTGGTTTTGGTGGCAGCATTGTTGTTGTTGAACTTGGGTGGGGCACGGTTGAAATTGTTAGAGTTGTCGGGGTTGTTGTGAGTTCCTCCGAGCCTTGGGTTTCCACGGTTGGGATAGGTCGAACGGTTCATCGGGGGTCTGTTGGTTCTCTGGGCAAATCCTGGAGATGGGTTAGGGCGATACTTTGGGGTCTGATGGGTTCCTGGTTGTTGCATCATGCGACGCTTGCGGTTCTCGTTGGCTTGGTTGATCTTTCCTTCCATCTGGATGGCAGAGTCGACCAGGGCTTCAATATCAGCAAAGGGGATATTGACTAACACTGTCTGCATCTCATCGTGCAGACCATTCAAGAATCTCTCCTTCTTCTTGGCTTCAGTGTCGATCTCATCCGGGGCATACCTAGCTAATGACAAGAATTTGTCACGGTATTCCACTACGGTCATCCTTCCTTGCTTCAGTTCTCTGAACTCATCTCTCATTCTCTTAATCAAACCCGGTGGCACATGGGTTCTGCTGAACTTGACCTTGAATTCCTCCCAGGTCATCATCTGTCCTCCGGTCATTGCACGAACGCTGTTCCACCATGCTCTGGCATCTCCAGTTAGATAGTGGGTGGCGAACAGAACTTTCTCGTTAGCTTCCACTCCGGCGACTTCCTGGTTGTTTTCCATGGTTTGCAGCCAATCATCGGCGTCTAAGGGCTCTTCTGACTTAGTGAAAACAGGTGGGTTGGTATTCTGGAAATTCTTGAGCTTAGATCCATGGCTGTTCTGGTTTCCTTGGCATTGATTGTTGTGGGCCAGTTGAGCTATCTGCTGAAGGGTGGCTAGGTTAGCTTCACGTTTGGCTCTTTCAGCTTCGCGGTTAGAAACCAACATTTGCAGGATCTGCAACATCGGGTCCGGGGATGAACCACTTCCTCCGCGTGGCATCTGAAGATTGAGATAGATCATGAGAAAAGAGGGAAATTTCTAAGGTTCAGGGACTTTGAAAAGTTTTTATAGTTTGACTCAGATTTTTTTAGCAACTTGCTTTTCATTCATTCATAGCACCCTGTGGCATCCCGCAAAACCACTACCAGAAAATCGCGTTGAATTTGTGCACTGCATCGTCATCATCATGCATTGTATGCCAAAACTATTTTCGAAAACCCCGATTTGTTTTCCAAACGCCCCATCTCAATTCAACTTCAAAGTCCGGTCTCCGGAATATTTTGTTTTAATTAAATATGTTGTGCAATCGGTCCGTTAAAAAAATAAATAAATTATTGAATTATTTTAGCGGGGCAGTCGAACGGGCCGAATGACCCGATCGACCGCCCCAGGAAAACTAAAACGGCCATCTAACCGCCCTTCACCAAACCTAAGTCTACCCAGCTTCCTACCCACCCCAGCCTCCACATCACTCCTACCTATCAGGACATGCCACCTCACCCCTCTCCATACCCCTCACCCACTCAGAACCCGCCACATCAGCCTCACCCACTCCCCTCTCTCTCCTCTCAACCCAGCCCCACACTCCCACCAACCTGCCAACCCACCCAGTCAACGCCGGCCACACAGCCGAGCCAACCCCCTTTGAACCCGCGCCCTCACCTCCTGCCTGTGGGTCCGCCACCAGCACGCCCCACGCAGTCTCCGGACCAGTCCACGCTGCGCCGCTGGGCCCACCGACCACACCCCCCCTTTGCCGCCAGACCGACCCGCCCTGCTATCTTCTTCCTCCTCGCACGTCTCACAGCCGCCCACCGCCTGGCTCATCTCCGCTCCGCAGCAGGCCAGCTCGCCAAGGCCGCTCCTCGTCTCGGCTTCCGCGCTCCTCCCGCCGCTTCGCCTCGCCCGCTGCCCTCTCTCAGAGCCATGAGCGCCGCCAGCTCGCGCCCGGCCTCCCTCACGCCTCGCGCCGCGCCTCCCGAGCAGCCACCTGACGAGCCGCGCTTCTTCCCGCCCGTCGCTGCGAGCGCGCCGACGCCTGAGCCGCCTCCTCCGCTGCGTCTCGCCCGCCTCCCGCATCGCCGTGCCCGCCCGAGCCCGCCCCTCAAGCTCGCCAAGCCCGCGGCCGGCCAGCCGCGCGACAGCCCCTCCAGTAAGCTTCGCCGACCCGCCGCCGGTCCTCCTCCGCCGCGCCCAGCCACGCCATCCTCGCTTCGCTCCCGCCTGCGGCCGCCGCGTCGCGACCACGCCTCGCCAGAGCCGCGGCCGCGCCGCGTCTGCCCGTCGCCGGCTCCTGCAACGCGTTCACCGTCCCGTCAACCGCCGTTCGTCCTCGAGCCGTGCGTGTCGCCGCTGCTTCCCTGCGGCGTCGGATGCTCGCTGTCTGCGCCAGATCGGCCAGATCTGCGGCGTACCAAGTCCGGCCCCTCGCGACGCCAATCTCCTTCATGGACCACGAGGCCGAGCCTCGATCGACAAGATCTGCCTCGGACGCGAAACCCGACCCAAACCGCAAGACCGTCTCATCACAAGAGCCCGATGACCTTTGTCACCAAGATCCGCATCGCTGCGTGGTAGTCGACCAATAAGGGAGGTGGAACCCGATGGGGTACCAACAAGATCTTCCCCGGATGCCACGTCGAGAACCCGGATGCGACAAGTACTTCCTCGAGGACCCGACAAGATCTGTGCAACGACAAGAACGCCCCGACCAGGCGGACCCAATGCGCCGACGCCGAACCAAGTACTTCCTCGTGCACGCCAAGGTCTACCTCACGGACGCCGAGAGCTTCCCCTGAACGCCATGACCGTCGACATGACCCCAAGTCCCGCACCCGGATGCGCCGAGACCCTAACCCCCAGAGTCCGAGAGAACGATTCCGCCAAGATCGACTCAGTGGCGCAGAACCGACAAGAGCTCCCCAACGACCAGAACGACAACACCCAGGACGGTACCGATGCCCCGACGCCAGGCCAAGTACTCCTTTACTGCTTGAGACCCCGAACCGGAGACCGATCCCGCCAAGGCCGTCGAACCACGGACCACGAGCCGACCGAACCGGAACCCTAACAAGATCGCCGAACCCTAAATGTGTGACTCTTTTCCTCGATACCCTATTTTATAATATGATAACAACTTGTTGCACATTTAATTGTCATCTCGCATGCATCTCATTGGTTTGGGGGCCTTATGCCGATTCACCTAATAATTAAATATGGGGCCCATATGGGCAAATCCAGTCTCATATTGGCCTCATTTAAATTATGTAACCGGTGCTATCTTTTGCCCTGCTAAAACAACATTTAATTTGCGGGGTATCTAAACAACTTGAACCTACTAATTAATTGCCGGGACCCCGGTTCCGCTTAATCTGACCTAATTGCATCGCACCTTTGCCATGCCATCCATCATACATGCATCATGCCGATCTTCTGCCGTTGTATTAAATATCGCATCCGGTGTTCATTCTAGTGTTTTGCTTCTTCGCGGATAAGGCCGTTGAGTTGATGTGAGCTTCGCCCCGATCATCGGTTGAACCTTCGACAATGGTTTCAGGCGAGCATCTCCCCCTTTCTACCTATCTTACTTTTATAGTCTTTACTCCCTCCTGTTGATCTATTGCTATCTGTGTTGCGATGCTTTAGTTTCCGTACCTGTGATGTCACCTGCAGCCTTATATTGCCTTGGACACATCCTATTACCTGTCGTTTGGTAGATAGTTGGACTTGCGCGTCGTAGTTGCTTGCTCAAGTGCTGATGGGTGTCGTCATATGCCACAGTTGCTGATGTATTGCCGCATGTTGATGTTGGAGATGGTTCTAGTTTTACTTATCATTCACTTTAATTTCTGTTTAACAACTAAAATTGAATAAGCAGAGGCATCGGTGGGTGATAGAAAATATTTGGTTTCCGAACGCCCACTTGTGTCCCGTAAGACCCAGTACTTGATACTGTTCCTTGATTTTTTGCGCTATCCACATCCGGGAGGTATATGGGACCCCCGAGCGAGCTTGATTCATTCTTATTTCTTGGGGCCACAAACTAGTTTGAGGTTTTATTTACGATCCTGTACTTATGCCATGCTCTTGCTTTATTTACGATTGTGCGAGGAGCACTGCATCTGTTAGGAGCGGACACGATTCCGCGGTGTCGACAAGCCCAGCCACACTTTCGGGTTCCCGATCGTTCACTGGTCCACCCAAACCTTGAGGCCGTCTCGAGCTTGCTTACTGCTATGGATTCTACTTAAGGGTGGCCCGAAATATTTCTGAATCCTGTGATTGCTTTGTCGTGAAGGCCTCGTTGGGTTTTGATTTGGTTTTTCCGAGGTTGATCGAGTGTGTGTTGCTATTGGTGCACCCGGCCGGGTAAAACTTTACGAAAGCCGTGTCATGGATATGGACGACTTGGAGCACAGTTTCGATCATAGACAAGCATAACTAAAGTTCTTGCTATAAATTTGACTTATAATGACTAGTAAACAGCTTCACTATAATGGAATGGCTAATTAATACGCCCACAATTGCTTGTTTGGTTGTCGCGCGACAATTGTACTGACTAGTAAATCTTGCAACTACAAGCGGAATGGCTGAATAAAAGTACCAACAAGCTTTTGGGTTTATGGGTTATCTCATGTTAAATGTATCGACTAGTAAGTCTTGCCACTATAACGGAATGGTTAACTAAAAGTGCCCATCGCTTATTTTATCGGGATGATTAACTAAACCGACTAGTAATTGCATAACTATAACCGAATAAGTAAAGCGCCAACCGTGTGAGTTCCTCGGTTGACTTCCTCGTTTGGTCTCGAGAAACCCTGGGATGGGTTTGTTTGGTGTTAGCTTCAGGTTGGATCCGGATAGGTCATTCTCACCCCTCTCGATAACCGCCATTGTATCGAGTCTCTATAGGTTGTTTAGTGCATCTTTGCCGCCGCTCGATCCACCATACCTATGTGGCGAGGACCGCCAATTCTAGCCTCGCTGCATCGGCCTCGATCGACGCTCCTCTTTTTCCTTTGCCCTTTGTCGGCACCCCTTTTGTTTAAGCAGGTTTTGAGATGCGACGCCGTTAGCAGGGTTACCCTTCCGGCTTGGCCTGGGCAGGGTTATGGACGCCATTGGTTATTCTTCAGGGCTCTTAGCCCCATTTGCTTCTTGTCCGTAGCCGGACGCTCTAACGTTTTCAAGGTGATTTGGATCTTGTATATTATATCTGAATTCTTGACTCATTGAGTCGCTGTTGTATATATCTGTTCTGTGGGTCCCATCGAGGATTGTCGTGTAATGTTATTACTTCGTTTTCCACCCGCACGAAAGTGCTTGGTGGGCACCTTTGAATCGTTTCTATGCGGGTTTGGTGAATTTTGCCCAAACTTGCATAGGTCCGATTCTGAGGGTGTTACAGAGTGGTATCAGAGGTCAGCAGTTGCGATACCCCACAAGTCCAGCCTGTAGGTTAACCAAGCTAACGGCCGAAGTAGAGTGTCAAAACTATTTTTGCAAAATCGGTTGGATAGTTCTGGTTAGGTCTGATTTTATTCCTTACCCCTCTGCTATTCTCCTCTTATCTCGACGTGTTTTGAATCTACCCTCTTATCTTTTCTTCGAGTCCAGGATTTCTCGTGGTTGGGTTCCCGTCGTACCTTCAGGATTTCGCTTTCTCCCTTTTGTAACGGAGGTGCTACGATCATCAATCTGCAACTTGTCTGTTGTACCCTTCCTCCAATCTTTTGTTCTTGAGCTCCTCATCCATATGTGTTCCTTGCCGGATATCAGTGTCGTTGAAAAACATATGAGAAGGACGAGCTTTGGTAAAGTTGGGGTTAACCTTGAGCATGTGTTGTTCATGCCAATGGAACCTCGCGGAACCTAATCATTGTGTCTTTCATACGATTCATGCTGGCATCATCCCTTTGTTCCGGATACCGCCTAAGAAGGTCTTCAGTCTAAATCTCGAGAGTTGAGTTGCTTGATTCTCCTACCCATGTATAGAGTTGATAGTTGGGTCCGGCATGGACTGATCACCCTACCCGACTCTTACTGTTCGCTCTGTACATCGAACTGGTGGATCAATGTAACTTTTCCCTCTTCTAACGGAAGTTAGAGGTGGCTTTATTTGTGGATGCCTCTATCTTCGTCCTCTGTTTCCCCGGAGTGTCTCTCGACGACCAGGAGCAACGACCCTTTGTTAGTGGTGTCGCCTCTTTCCAGATGAAGGATGAACCCTTGTTAGTGGTGTCGCGAGGATCTACACGAAGCGCGAAGGATCAGACCGCCGACCTTCCTTCCGGTACCATGAGGCGGATCTCGAGGGCGAGATCCATTGTTAGTGGTGTCGAATTGTGGCATCCCGCAAAAACACTACCAGAAAATCGCGTTGAATTTGTGCACTGCATCGTCATCATCATGCATTGTATGCCAAAACTATTTTCGAAAACCCCGATTTGTTTTCCAAACGCCCCATCTCAATTCAACTTCAAAGTCCGGTCTCCGGAATATTTTGTTTTAATTAAATATGTTGTGCAATCGGTCCGTTAAAAAAATAAATAAATTATTGAATTATTTTAGCGGGGCAGTCGAACGGGCCGAATGACCCGATCGACCGCCCCAGGAAAACTAAAACGGCCATCTAACCGCCCTTCACCAAACCTAAGTCTACCCAGCTTCCTACCCACCCCAGCCTCCACATCACTCCTACCTATCAGGACATGCCACCTCACCCCTCTCCATACCCCTCACCCACTCAGAACCCGCCACATCAGCCTCACTCCCCCTCTCTCCTCAACCCAGCCCCACACTCCCACCAACCTGCCAACCCACCCAGTCAACGCCGGCCACACAGCCGAGCCACCCCCCCCTTTGGAACCGCGCGCGCACCCCCTCACCCTCCCTGCCCTGTGGGTCCGCCACCAGCACGCCCACGTCAGTCTCCCGGACCCGGTCCACGCTGCGCTTGGGCCCGCGACCACACTGTCCCGCTTTGCCAGACCCGACCCGCGCCTGCTATCTTCTTCCTCCTCACGTTCACGGCCACCCCACTGGCTCATCTCCGCTCCCGGCTTGGCCAGCTCGCAGCCAAGGCCTTCTCTCTCCGGCTTCGACGCCGTCGCCGCCCTCGCTTTCGCCGCTGCCAGCCTCGCCCCTCGCCAGCCCTCCTCGCGAGCCGCTTAGCCTCGCCAGCCCGCCTCCCTCACGCCTCCAGCGCCGCCTCCCGAGCAGCCACCCGGCGAGCCGCGCCTCGCTTCCTTCCGCTCGCCCGGCGGCCACAGCGAAGCCGCCTTCCCGCCTCCCTGCGTCTCCGCCCGCCTCCCGCATCGCCGTGCCCCGAGCCGTCCCTCAAGCTCGCCAAGCCCGGCCCGGCCTCCGCGCTGAGCCCTCCAGTAAGCTTCGCCGACCCCCGCCCGGTCCCTCCTCCGCGCTCAACCGCCGCCGCCGTCCCGGCCACGCCACCTCGCCGCTCGCTCCCGCCGCTGGCGGCCGCGTCGCCCGCGACCACGCCTCGCCCAGGCGAGCAGCGGCCGCGCCGTCTGCCCGTCCGCGCGGCTCCTGCAACCGCGTTCACCGTCGTCCCGCGCCGTTTCCTCGAGCCCGTGCGTGTCGCCTGCTTCCCTGCGGCGTCGGATGCTCGCTTCGTCTGTGCCCGAGATCGGCAGATCTGCAGCGTACCAAGTCCGGCCCCTCGCGAGACGCCAAGCTCCCTTCATGGACCCTGAGGCCGAGCCCTCGATCGACAAGATCTGCCTCGGACGCCGAAACCCCGACCCAAACCGCAAGACCGTCTCATCACAAGAGCCCCGATGACCTTTGTCACCAAGATCCGCATCGCTGCGTGGTAGTCGACCAATAAGGGAGGTGGAACCCGATGGGGCCGGTACCAACAAGATCTTCCCCCCCGGATGCCACGTCGAGAACCCGGATGCGACAAGTACTTCCTCGAGGACCCGACAAGATCTGTGCAACGACAAGAACGCCCCGACCAGGCGGACCCAATGCGCCGACGCCGAACCAAGTACTCCCTCGTGCACGCCAAGGTCTACCTCACGACGCCGAGAGCTTCCACAAACGCCATGACCGTCGACATGACCCCAAGTCCCGCACCCGGATGCTTGAGACCCTAACCCCGAGTCCGAGAGAACGATTCCGCCAAGATCGACTTGGCGCGAGAAGACAAGAGCTTCAACGACAAGAACGACAACAACCAGGTACCGATGCCCGACGCCAGGCCAAGTACTCTCGCTACGATGCGCGAGACCCCGAACCGGAGACCGATCCGCCAAGGCGTCGAACCACGGACCACGAGGCCGAACCCCGGAACCCTAACAAGATCGCCAAACCCTAAATGTGTGACTCTTTTCCTCGATACCCTATTTTATAATATGATAACAACTTGTTGCACATTTAATTGTCATCTCGCATGCATCTCATTGGTTTGGGGGCCTTATGCCGATTCACCTAATAATTAAATATGGGGCCCATATGCGGGCAAATCCAGTCTCATATTGGCCTCATTTAAATTGCGTAGCGAACCGGTGCTATCTTTTGCCCTGCTAAAACAACATTTAATTTGCGGGGTATCTAAACAACTTGAACCTACTAATTAATTGCCGGGACCCCGGTTCCGCTTAATCTGACCTAATTGCATCGCACCTTTGCCATGCCATCCATCATACATGCATCATGCCGATCTTCTGCCGTTGTATTAAATATCGCATCCGGTGTTCATTCTAGTGTTTTGCTTCTTCGCGGATAAGGCCGTTGAGTTGATGTGAGCTTCGCCCCGATCATCGGTTGAACCTTCGACAATGGTTTCAGGCGAGCATCTCCCCCTTTCTACCTATCTTACTTTTATAGTCTTTACTCCCTCCTGTTGATCTATTGCTATCTGTGTTGCGATGCTTTAGTTTCCGTACCTGTGATGTCACCTGCAGCCTTATATTGCCTTGGACACATCCTATTACCTGTCGTTTGGTAGATAGTTGGACTTGCGCGTCGTAGTTGCTTGCTCAAGTGCTGATGGGTGTCGTCATATGCCACAGTTGCTGATGTATTGCCGCATGTTGATGTTGGAGATGGTTCTAGTTTTACTTATCATTCACTTTAATTTTTGTTTAACAACTAAAATTGAATAAGCAGAGGCATCGGTGGGTGATAGAAAATATTTGGTTTCCGAACGCCCACTTGTGTCCCGTAAGACCCCGAGTACTTGATACCTGTTCCTTGATTTTTGCGCGCTATCCACATCCGGGAGGTATATGGGACCCCCCTGAGCCAGAGCTTGATTCATTCTTATTTCTTGGGGCCACAAACTAGTTTGAGGTTTTATTTACGATCCTGCTTATGCCATGCTATCGCTTTATTTACGATTGTGAGGAGCACCTTTGTCTTGTTAGGAGCGGGACACGATTCCGGTGTCGACAAGCCCAGCCACACTTCGGGTTCCCGATCGTTCACCGTCCACCCAAACCTTGAGGCCGTCTGAGCTTGCTTACTCGTTGGATTCTACTTAAGGGTGGCCCAAAATATTTCGAATCTGTGATTGCTTTGTCGTGAAGGCCTCGTTGGGTTTTGATTTGGTTTTTCCGAGGTTGATCGAGTGTGTGTTGCTATTGGTGCACCCCGGCCGGGTAAAACTTTCTGAAAGCCGTGTCCGCGGATATGGACGACTTGGAGCACAGTTTCTCGATCATAGACAAGCATAACTAAAGTTTACTGCTATAAATTTGACTTATAATGACTAGTAAACAGCTTCACTATAATGGAATGGCTAATTAATACTGCCCACAATTGCTTGTTTGGTTGTCGCGTGCGACAATTGTACCTGACTAGTAAATCTTGCAACTACAACGGAATGGCTGAATAAAAGTACCAACAACTGCTGGGTTTATGGGTTATCTCATGTTAAATGTATCTGACTAGTAAGTGCTGCCACTATAACGGAATGGTTAACTAAAAGTGCCCACTGCTTATTTTATCAGGATGATTAACTAAACCTGACTAGTAATTGCCGCAACTATAACCGAATAAGTAAAACTGCCAACTGTGTGAGTTCCTCGGTTGACTTCCTCGTTTGGTCTCGAGGGGGAAACCCCAGGATGGGTTTGTTTGGTGTTAGCTTCAGGTTGGATCCGGATAGGTCATTCTCACCCCTCTCTGATAACCGCCAGTTGTATCGAGTCTCTATAGGTTGTTTAGTGCATGCTGCCGCTCGATCCACCATACCTATGTGGCGAGGACCGAATTCTAGCCTCGCCGTGTCTTGGCCTCGATCTTGGCGCTCCTCTTTTTCCTTTGCCCTTTGTCGGCACCCTTTTGTTTAAGGTTTTGAGATGCGGCCGTTAGCAGGTTACCCTTCCGGCTTGGCACAGGGTTATGGACGCCATTGGTTATTCTTCAGGGCTCTTAGCCCCATTTGCTTCTTGTCCGTAGCCGGACGCTCTAACGTTTTCAAGGTGATTTGGATCTTGTATATTATATCTGAATTCTTGACTCATTGAGTCGCTGTTGTATATATCTGTTCTGTGGGTCCCATCGAGGATTGTTGTGTAATGTTATTACTTCGTTTTCCACCCGCACGAAAGTGCTTGGTGGGCACCTTTGAATCGTTTCTATGCGGGTTTGGTGAATTTTGCCCAAACTTGCATAGGTCCGATTCTGAGGGTGTTACACACCCGATACAAACACACACCACAAAACAAGAAAATCAGATGGTTTTAAGAACCATTCTGGAAACTACGATACAGTGGGACCGAATACTACTCACTACGCTAGTGCTCAAGTGCTACTACTCCTCGGAGTCGGTGTAGTCGTCATCCTCATCATTCTCATCGTCATCGATGAAGGCGAAATCATACTCATCGGTGAAGAAGTCCATAGCCTGATCCTACAGAAAATCATCGTCATCGCTGAGATAGGAGTAGGGGTCTCCACGAAGATCTTCTCCGGCATTCTCCCTTTCCTCCAACTGCATGTCTCTCTCGTGGATGGTCTCCTCCATTCCCCAGCTGATAAAATTTGTTGTACTTCACGTCCATCTATAAGACTATAGGATGAGTAAGTTAGTAGAGTGATCAAGTGTGTCAAATTTTATGTATTTTGCAAGAGTTTTTGAGGAACATGAATTTTCATGGAAGAATCAAAGTGATAAGAATGGGAATAAGTTTTTGTAAATATTTGCTTCCTTTGGTTTTGAAACTAAGTTTTTGATTCAAACGTCCAGTCTAACTAGGGTCTCCTATGGTCAGGATGGCTCTAATACCAACTTGTCAACACTCGGATTTTTAATCCCAGATGCCTGTTATGCCAAACATCGCAATCCCAGGATTACCATTTTTGCGAGACATAACATATTTGGATACCACAGTACATCATCCATTACAAACCATACATAAGGTATTACACAAATAAAGATCTCATGATCCAGTTCTTAATACAACTCAAGCAGAAGAAATACGTAATAATAACGGTAGCGTAGGCGAAGCTCCATCTTTGGGGTCACATGCAATGCTGACGATGGGAGATGATCCTAGTTGTCGTAACCTTCCTAGGGTCCATCCTCCTGGTACTCCTCTTCATAGTCTGGCCACGGGAATAGCCAGGGACAAAGCCATGAGTACTCTTTAAGTACTCGCAAACTAATACTAACAAGTGAAGCTGATTTTTGTAGTAGGACACTAAGCTCTAGGGTTGTTTTGCAAAAATCTAGATTTACCTCTACTAAGTTTAGAAACGAAGAAAGCTAGTTGAAATTTTATAACACCTAAGTGTATTTCATATCACAACTCTGTTGTGGTCAAGTCAAAGTCTCAATTCATTTCATAAGTCATTTTGAAAACATCTGACGGGGGAACAGTATGGCCACTCCAACTGTCCATAATCATGACGGCGACTATTCGAATAGTTTGACACTCTGCAGAGATTGTACACTTTCACCACAACATTCGATCCATCCATCAGGAACAAATCCTGAATTTACCATACTCAGTATGCGGATAATCAATCCTAACCTTTCAATTACACGCCCTAGTATAAGCACCTCTCTTGTGAGTTTGGCCTCCCAAGCATGACCAACTGTCATCTTTGGTACTGCACAGGTGGACAATCTTCAGAAGGTAGCCTCAGCTCAGACCTTGGCCGTGAGGGAACCAATACTAAGGTATATAAGTTTCCAGTCAAGCCCTACCCAATTCTCGGGTATTGTGGTTGTACGGTAAAATTGGAATGGTATCGCATCCAGACAACCATCAGTTTTATAAATGGCTAAGGCTCATGCCTCAACATTTTCATCATCCAAATCATCTGGTGTTCGGAAACACATGTCAAAACATCTCAATAGAATGATCCATCATTCCAATGTTTTCATAACCATTTTTCCACCAAGTATTCCCATCTAAAGTTGATCAAGTTTTATGCTTAGCACTAGCCTCTAGAAATGGGAGTGAGCACTAATGATGGGTGGTAAACAAGTAGAGTTTCAACTAAGTACAATCTCATGCCTTAGGGTGACATCAAGATTATCTAGCTTAGGCCAAATTTTATGCTCTCTATGCAACCTTCAATTATCTTTCTAGTATCTACAATTTACTTAAGTAGACTCTAATTAATAGCTTTGATAAAGAAATAAAGTAGAAAGCTTGCAAGTAAAACTAGGATTGGGTATCATTAAATGTGTCTAACCAAGCATGCTTAGTGCATTGCATAGGTTATTTAACTCTAATAATTGCAAGTGCTAGCTTGCCTTGTGCAGAGCAGTGGTTGAAGTTCTCCTCGGCTTCTTCTTCGTAGTATCCTCCTTCCTCCTTGTATCCTTGATCGGTACTAGCGTCTATAAATAAATAAGAGGTACACAATCACCAAACAATACTTAAGTACTTTCAATCATCACCCAAAGGTGTTCTATAGATGATCTAGCATCATCACTAATATCACAAGAATAAATCATTTGTCTTATTTATTTTATTTTTAGAAAAGTAATTTCTACTCATTGAAAAACTACTTAAGATTTAATATTCTCCAACTCAAACATGGGATCATGTTGACATATGTCATCACCACATATTTCAGTACATGGGAATGTGATTTAAAGTGGTGTCACAATTTAATAAGATTTAACCTTTTATTTTAAATAAAAATAAATAACTAGAAATGCCTATGTGGCATTCTTTTATTACTTGAACATTATTTCTGTAAGTAAACCAATATTTTTATATATTCTGAAAGGTAGGATCAATTATGATTTTTGAGAGTTGGAATCAACTCAAAAGCTATTATGGTTTAAATTTGAAAAATGTTTGAATGCAGAAAAGCTTCTGACTTGTTATTTTTACCAAGGTTGATCTACAGATCTAAACGATTTAATTCCAACAGGCTTGGATTAAGCTTTTCAATATCTTTCTAACAAAATTGGTTTCATTCAATTTGGTTCACTGAATCAATCTGGGTTGATTTTTGAAATTAGGTACAGAACTATGTTTGAATTAAAATGGAAAAAGTTAAATTCAAACGAGTGGGCTGCGCGGGAAGGGTTATTGGGCCGGCCCAGTGTCACTCCAGCTGGCACAACCGAGGGTCTCTTGGTGGGTGACTCTTAACACCTTGGCGATGGGCGATATATGGTGGTGGTCGTCGACGATGAACTAGTCACCGGCGAGCTCGAACCCTAGCGGCTCAGTGGGGGTCGTCGGGGGCTCACCGGGGCTCAGGTGAAGGTCGGCGATGCGGGCGAGATGGCGAATCTCCTGGTACCGGCAGCTCCTCCTGGGGTGGACGAAATCGACAGCGCCCTTCTTCTCTAGAGGCGGCCTGCTCTGGCGCAATTCCAGCGATGTGCTGCTCTCCTTGCTCCGGGAATGGGATGGAACGATCAGTGAGGTGAGGGGAGTGAGGTGGTGTGCTCAATTCAGCTGGGTGTGGCCTCCTTTTATAGGCTCGACGGTGAGACTGAACGGGATGGGCAGGCGACGGTGGCGACACGGCTACGAGCAGCTAGAGGCATGGACGAGGTTGGTGATTGATCGGTGGTCTCCTGGCGATGCTCTAGGGCTTTAATGCGCGTGTAGGGGCGGTGGCAAATGGTCGGGAACGCTCAATGCTCTGCGAGGCAGAGGCGGCGTCTTCGATGGCGAGCGGTGGCTACGGGGTACGGGCGGTGAAATAGGCATGTCTGGCGGTCTCCTGGGACGGTGGGGAGCATGCTGGCGGGCGGCGAGGGCTCGATGTGGTCGGGTTGCGTTGGAACGGAGCGTGCTCTGCGGTGCACGTCGGCATGGTCGACAGCGGCACGGGCGCGACGTTCCTGGCGGTTCTGGTTGCTGTATGCGAGGCAGGGCTGGTCGAGAGGGGGCGGTGAGGCATGTGCTACCTCCCAGACAAGGTTGGCACGACTAGTTCTTCTCCTAGTTTGCTGTCTACACTGGGGTGACATGGGTGCTCTCAGCCTGTTCACCATTGATGACATTGGCGAGTTTAAAGTGGTGCTAGAGCTTAGTTAAGTTTGCTAGATGATCTACTGAGGCTAGTGTAACCAGAGAGGGAATAAGGTTGGCTCAAAACACTGCTCAAAATAGTGTTTTGATTTTGTTTGATTTGCATCTGCAAGGTGTTTGATGAAATGGCCGCATGAATTCAAGTTTTGAATTTTGATATTATTTTTGGTGGGTGTGCTAGGCATGTGCTGGTGAGTCTGTAGATGCTTGGGTTTTGAAAGTTGAGTTGGTTTGAGTGGTTTTTGAAAAAGTGGGATCTTCCCATATGAAATAGTTTCAATTTTAAACTGGCATTTAAACTATGCATTTTAATGTTTGTGGATGATCACAAGGTGGGCCTTGGTACTTTGTTATGAGTACTATCAAGGGGTGCAAAGATCCAAACAAGTTTCTATTAAGTTCTGAAAGTTAGAGATAGCCAAATTAGGCATGGGAGTTAAATTGGCCAAAGTGACCATTCACTTAATTTGTTTGTTTTGACTTGTTTGTCTTTGGAAAAGTTTGGGGATTGTTTAGATGATGTTTATTTCACCTAAGAATCATTTCACAAGCAAAGAAACACATAATCATGGCAATTCAAAAGAATCCAAATTTTAATGCACACTCATATGAATTCTTTCATATTTTAATTGGAAATTTTTTGTTAACCCTAAATTTGGTGATTAGAGTTTGATGATTCTAGTTTAATATTTTTGGGATGTTACAGCCTACCACCCCGGGAGGGGCCACTTGGGCTAAGGCATGCCGTGGGGGGGGGGCTTTGGGCTAGCCGCACCAAGCCCAAGGGGCCAAACCGGTCACCAAAGGGTTTTGCGGGAAAACCCTAAAAGGAAAGGGGAAACTTGGGGGGAAAGTTTCGCCCTATCCCTCTTGCCCCACCGACTTGAGGAAGGAGTCAACCAAGGGGTGGGAACCCTGGCCGCAACCCCCCTCTATATAAATAGGGGAGGGGAGGGCGCACCCTTACCCCTTGACTCCAACCCTAGCCGCCACCCTCCTCCCTCCTCCATCGTCCTGCTCCGTCTTAGGCGAAGCCCTGCAGGTTTTCCCCTCCACCACCACCACCACGCTGTCGTGCTGCTAGGATTTTGAGGGGATCTACTACCTACGCTGCCCACTGGAATAGTGAGAGGAAGGTATTCATCGACTCTGTACGTGTGGCCAAGTGTGGAAGCGCTGCCGGAATGCGGCGCCAGAAGGATCGTCTACGCGATCTTGAGATTACCAAGTGATCGACTACATCAACCACGAGATACGATCTCGTTAACGCTTTGGATCTACGAGGTTTAGTTCTCTATAATCTCGTTACACCAATCTCGTAGATTAGATCTTGGCTTTTCCATAGATTGGATCTTGGTTTTATGCGTTCTTGCGGTAGAAATGTTTTGTTTTCTATGTATGAACCTTACAGGTTGGTGGTCATCAGTGATGCATTGCTCGATGTGGTATTGATTCTAGTTGGTCGGTCATGCTCAAGTTGTCTCTCCTATCCTGCCAGTTTTATCAGCTTCTTTCCATCCATGATCTCATGTGCTTCCCAACTTCCTCCAATTCGGTGCTCTTAGAGTTAATTAGGGCAAGGGTGCAATGCGGGAGGGGTCCTCTTCAAAGAGGAGGTGGATAGTTTTGCGATGAAAGGAAGCCTTTCTTGTGGTAGACATTAACATGGTTCCTGTTATAAACGCGACAAGCAAAACGAAGAACAAAAAACACATAAGGGGACACATGATTTTAATGTTAAAACTTCTCCAACAAAAGCGAGAAAACATCACGGACGCCAGCTCAGGGAAACTTCACTATTTTGGAAGTGTTTACACACCATCAAAGATTTTGTCAGATGCAACTAATTCCAACCGATGGATTATAAGAGGTATATAGCTGTGGAAATATAGGTCATCAACGATCCTCTCCGTCAGAAGTTAGCATTCCTATGAATTTGGAGTATATCTTCAACAACTTCCTTATCTAGTATTCTCCACATCAAGGTCTTGCGTTGGCTATACCTTCGATCTAGTGATCGCAGCGGCTGACGAGGCTTTGGAGCAATTTCAAACTACATGTTTTTTGTTTGCTTTATTCTTATTTAGTTTAAGATGATTATCTCGCATATTGCATGATGATGACTAGCCATTTGGACCTTTACTAATATAAATTCAGATACTCTCGCATTCACATAATTGGAATCAATATATTTTGTTCTTTTTACGCATGTGAAAGAAACCTGATTAGGATGCCAATATTTGGATAAGTAAGTTTCATTTTTTTCTTAGAACTACAAGAATGGAGCAAGACGCCGACGGCTAGAGGCTATGCCAATAGTCAAAAGTTGTGGCCATCGGTGTAGGCCACGATCTGGGCACCCTACGAAGCTGGCCGTCGGCATAGGATAGCCTATGCCGACGGTTGTCCTCAGCATAGCCTACGCCCCCACGAAGTCGGGGTCATCGGCGTAGGCCAAGAGCTGGGCTCCCCATGAAACTTGTCGTCGACGTAGAATTGCCCTCGGCATAGGTTAGCCTACACCGACGGCTGCCCTCGGTATAGCTATTTCTCCTTTTACCTCATTAATCTTAGAAAAATCATAACTAAATCATTCTAATTCAGAAAAATACAAATAATATATCAAAATTTGTAGAAAAATAAGATCTATCTATCTACATTCAAATATTAGATATTCATGACGAATAAAAATTTCCATGCTCGCCGTTTTGACCATAGTTTAAAACGGGCATAAAAAATTTAAAACGATCGAAAAAATGCAAAACCTTCGCTGGTGTCATATTATGTGACATAGTTAGAAGAAAAATATCAAACTTGGTATATTGATTATGTCTCAAAAAATCTTCACAAAATGACCTATCTCATTCTAGGTTTTCTGGCTTTCGGGTCAAATGACGAATGTTATGTCTAGAATCAAGGAATAGTTTATGATAATATGTCTATATTATGTATGCATGTGCATCATGGGATATTGAACAATGTTGCAGGAGTAAGTTTTCGCATCAAAAAGCAATTTTCCATTTTTCAAACGTAAAAAACGGGTGGTTTTGTCAAGCAACCACCAAATGGATAATTCAAAATGCTACCACCCAATTTTTAAAATATACTAGACCACCTTATATGGATAATATCCCAACATAGGGATCTCAAACCTTTCCGTCCACCGTGGTGAAAAAGACAAATTTCTGCCGAATCGGTAGGAAGTGGGTCAGATATGAACTATAGGTACATGATCCGATGCTCATGTTGTTTTACACAAATTATTTTTAGGTTCACAATATGCTATTTTATCAGATATCCAATGCAAGTTTAGCGAGGATCAGCCCTGAGTTAAGAATCTTCATGCCCGTCGTTCGACAAAGTTTAACGATAGTTTAAAATGGGCATAGGAAATTCAAAAATGACCAAAACAAATACGAAACCTTTGCATAGTGTCATATTATGTGACATAGTTGGAAGGAAAAATATCAAAGTTGGTATATTGATTATATATCAAAAAAACCTTCACAAAATGACATATCTCATTCGAGCTTTCCCGGCTTTCAGGTCAAATGACCAATGTTGTGGCTAGAATCAAGGTTTATTTTGTGCTAATATTCTCATATTATGCATGTATGTGTATCATGGGATGACGAAAAATGTTGTAGGAGGAAGTTTTCATTTTTGTCGCACTAAAAAGCCGTTTTTTTTTCTGAGCGTAAAAACGGGTTTTTTTGTTAAGCAAGAACCAAATGGATAATTCAAAATGCTACTATCCAATTTTTCAAAAATACTAGACCACCTTATATGGACAATGTTCCAACAGGGGGATCTCAAACATTTCCTTCCACCCCTGGCGAAAAAGATAAATTCCTGCTAAATCGGTAGGAAGTGGGTTAAATATGATCTACAGGTACATGATATGATGCTCATTATTTTTTACAAAATCATTTTTAGGTTCACAATATGCTATTTTATCAGATATCCAATACAAGTTTAGTGAGACTCAGCCCCGAGCTAAGAATCTTCATGCCAGCCGTTCGACAAAGTTTGACGATAGTTTAAAACGGACATAAGAAATTCAAAAACGATTCATAAAATGCAAAACCTTCACATGGTGTCATATTATGTGACATATTTGGAAGGAAAATATCAAACTTGGTATATTTACTATGTCTCAAATTGTTTTCACAAAATGACCTATCTTATTCGAGATTTCCTGGCTTTCGGGTCAAATGACCACTGTTATGGCTAGACTCAAGGCATAGTTTATGATAATGTGCACGTATTGTGTATGCATGTGTATCATGGGATGGCAAATAATATTGCAAGAGAAAGTTTTCCTTTTCGTTGCACCAAGAAACCATTTACCATTTTCCGAGCAGAAGAAACGGGGGGTTTGTGTAGCAACCACCAATTGGCTAATTCAAAATGCTCCCACCCCATTTTTCAAAAATACTAGACCACCTTATATGGACAATGTAGCAACAGGTGGATCTAAAACCTTTTCGTCCACCCTTGGTAAAAGAGAAAAATTCCTGTTGAATTGGTAGGAAGTGGGTCAGATATGAACTATAGGTACATGATCTGATGCTCATGCTTTAAAAAAATATATTTTTAGGTTCACAATATGCTATTTTACCAGATATCTAATGCAAGTTTAGCGAGGTTTAGCTCCGATCTAAGAATCTTCATGCCCGCCGTTCGACAAAGTTTGACGATAGTTTAAAACGGGCATAAGAAATTCAAAAACGATTCATACAATGCAAAACCTTCGTATGGTATCATATTATGTGACGTAGTTGGAAGGAAAATATCAAACTTGGTATATTGACTATGTCTCAAATTGTTTTCACAAAATGACCTATCTTATTCGAGATTTCCTGGCTTTCGGGTCAAATGACCAATATTATGGCTAGACTCAAGGCATAGTTTGTGATAATGTACACATATTGTGTATGCATGTGCATCATGGGATGGCGAACAATGTTGCAAGAGAAAGTTTTCCTTTTCGTCGCACCAAGAAACCATTTACCATTTTCCGAGCAGAAGAAACGGGGGGAGGGGTGTGTGTGTAGCAACCACCAATTGGCTAATTCAAAATGCTACCACCCCATTTTTCAAAAATACTAGACCACCTTATATGGACAATGTACCAACAGGGGATCTAAAACCTTTTCATCCACCCTTGGTGAAAAATAAAAATTCATGTCGAATTGGTAGGAAGTGGGTCAGATATGAACTATAGGTACATGATCTAATGCTCATAATTTTTCAAAAAAATATTTTTAGGTTCACAATATGCTATTTTATCAGATATCTAATGCAAGTTTAGCGAGGTTTAGCTCCGAGCTAAGAATCTTCATGCCCGTCTTTCAATAAAGTTTGACGACAGTTTAAACGGGCATAAGAAATTTAAAAATGATTAAAACAATACGAAACCTTTGGGTGGTGTCATATTATGTGACATAGTTTGAAGAAAAAATATCAAATTTGGTATATTGATTATGTCTCAAAAAACCTTCACAAAATGACCTATATCATTTGCGGTTTCTTGTAGTGCAAAAAATGCATGGTCATAGATCTATGACCAAAAAATGCATGGTCGTTAAGAAAATGTCACTAGTGAGCAAATTTCTTATAGTTCCTGGCTTTCAGGTCAAATGACCAATGTTATGGCTAAAATTAAGACATAGTTTGTGATAAGTCGATATTGATATCATATTTGGATTTCTCTCATTTTCTTGATCAATTTAGACATATTATTTGTTGAATCCCAATTTATGGATTTAAAGATATTAATTATTCCATATTAAATAGAAAAATACAAAAAAAGTAAAATCATTATATTTTTATTTGAATTCAACAATATTTTTACTTATTTATTATTCTTTACTTAAATAATTGTTTGTATTTTCAAAAAATAAAAATATGTGACATAATGATATAAGAGTTAATATGATTAATATCATAGTATTGATACCTAGGTACAAATTGCTTCGCGGAAGCTTATTTGTAAGAAACAAAGAAGTTAAGCGTGCTGGAGATGGAGTAGTGTGAAGATGGGTGACCGACCGGAAAGTTTGACCAAGACTGCAATTTGATAAAAGATTAAATATAATTAGTGTTAAAAATGTTGCATGTAAGAGATTAACAATTCAAAAAATAAAAAAGTTATGAAAAAATTAATAATAATTTTTTTATTTTTTTATATTTTTTTGGTCCGGCGTTAGTCTATGCCGAGGAAAAAGTCATCGGCGTAGCCTGCGCCGAAAGCTTTCCATACGCCGACGGGCTCCGTGGATGCGCCGAGGGAAGGCTTTGATGGAGAGGCTACGCCGAGGGAAGGCTTTGATGGAGAGGCTACGCCGAGGGCAGCCGTCGGCGTAGTCTACGCCGACAGTTATATACTACGCCGACGGCTGCGCGTCATTCGTGTAGTGTAGTCTTTGTTTGTATCATGAGCATGCTGCCTGCCAGTTTAGTTGGGTTTTATTGAAACTCATAGCATGAACAGTTTTTTTTAGAAACTATACCATGATATATGTTTTATTGACATTTTGACCATAATTTCGTAGCTGACATCCCGTGAAGCTTTTTTTTTATAGGTGGAGAATTGTTTTGTTTTGTTTGCATGCGAGGAGACATGATTAGGATGCCAACATTTGACCAACTAAACTATGCCTGCTAGTATTTTCGCTAGCTCTGGAGCATGCCCGCTTTGATTAAGCAAGGCTAGCTGTGTACATACAGTATACCCTGCACAGAATACCTGAACAGCGAGCATGGCATGATGCATGACAACGTAGATGGCGATCGATTAATTGCCCCTTTTTGGATACCAGCGCTGTATCATTCCAAGCACAGTCAGTGTGGTGAATTATTGGACACCATATATAAAAACATCATGTTTTACTCCTCGGTAGCAGTACGCTCGGTGGTGAAAGGAACCAAAAACACAGTGGGTAAAACGGCATCCTCCCCAGGTTCATGTGACCGCCATCAAGTGCGCGCGTCGGAGAGGGAAGAAGTAGAGCAGTGAAGAGGTCGGGTTGGCCTGCGTGCCTGCCCTGCCTGCCTGCTTGTGCTTCGCAAAGTGCAAACCGCTGGAATTGAATTCCTGCCCGCAACGGCGACCCTTTCAATCTTTTCCTTTCTCCTCTCATCACAGGGACAGGGCCCAGAGCGGCGCCAGTAGCCCAGCTACCGTCCTTGTTAGCTAGCTGGGACGTGCGAGCGCTGCTGCATGCTGCTGGGCTGACCTCGCCTCGATCTTGGCTCCCACCGGTCACCAGATCGATCGATCAGAGCGCATGGCACCAAAGAGACAGCGCAACGGCGACGTGCGTGGTGTGGACGAGATGGGCAAGCTGGTAGCAGTAGCAGTGCACGGCACAGGGCCGGCCGACCCGACCCGACCCAGCTGCCTTTTCTCGGTCTCTTGGAAGGGCATGCCAGGAGGCACACGTTAGCTGACAATAATATCGGTCCATCACAGTTTAGGTATCTCATGACTCGTCGCACACGACCCATTCGATGGCCGGTAGGGAGGAGGAGTAATGGTGCGTGCCGCTGCAGCGCGCATCACCGCAGCGTGGTGTGGTGGACACGTACTAGACGGTGGTGGCACTGCGAACAAATCTGAGGTCAGAGGCGGAGCCCCCAGTGGATGCATATGCATGCATGGTGCGTGCATGCATTTTTGTTAGCAGCAGCAGTAGCCAGGTGAGAAGATGTGATGGCATAGGGAAGGGAAGGGCCGGCAGATGCGCGCTGTCAATCGGTCAGGTACCGACCCACTCTCGCCTAGTAGTGGAGTAATTCCTCTGCAAATCCGTTGGGATTAGGTTAATTAGCTGCGGGGACGTCAGACGTGAGCCTGGGCCACTTAGAGGAGATAGGTGCGTGATTGATCGGCTGGGCATTCACTAGCTAGCTAGCTTGCAACCGTTTCACGGCAGACGTTTCTTAAAAGCCGCACACGTACAAGATCGAGGACACAGAGCTCACTGTGGCGTGTAGCAGGAGATGGAAATGTGGGGGAGCAAGATTGGAGGGACAGACAGGGGGAGCTGTTGCGACCAGAGAAGCGGGGTGCTGGTGCTGGTGGTGGCCTTGGGGCTTTGCATGCTCACATCACATGAGAGGGTTCAGAGGGGGTGCGATAATATAAAGGGCGGAGAGTGCCTGCATGTTATGGTGGTGATTGGTGTGTGCGTTTGGTGCTGCTAGCTAGCTCCGGCCTCCTGGAAACACTCATCAGTCTCCTCCCGTAACAGCACTTGTTACTATAATTAAAGTCCAACGCACCTACTAGCTTATCAGTAGCTGTGCTAGTTACGTGAGCCTGCGATCGATGGTTATCGAACCGAGAAGCAGGATCTTCTGAAAGAAAAAAGAATGGGAGGAGAGAAAAGGATGGATGCCGGTGGGCGGGAGCAACAGGACAGTAGGTGGGCTGGGGGAGGATGCGCACAGGCACGGCACGCATATGGGGAGAAGTGTGAGCTTGGGGCCAAAAGAAAGGGAAGGAGGGCTCTGATCGAGAGTCTGACAACGCCCATATGCTTTGGTTTGAGCACTGCATTAATTAAGTAGATGGAAAGACAGTCGGAGTGGTGGTGATGACCATGCATGATTCCTGAGAAGGAACTTGTGAAAGCGCATTAGTAGTGCGAGAGACGGATGAGGTTTGTTTGCACACTTTGCCTGCCTAATCAATCAAGTTGTTTGGAATCTGTTTGTCGAGATTGAAATCCGGTCAAGTGTCAAAGCGTGCAGATCGGGCAGACGCGTCATGGGCGTTTGCATACGTACGTTGGGCAGGCAGCTACTTGTTCAAGTATATGTACTATACTTATCTTTCTCAGCACATTATTTCTGCAGCTTTGACATTATTATTTATATATACCTGTCAGTGTACCGGCCGTTTCCTCATTCTTGTAAAAAAAATCTCAGCAATAATGCTCTCACAGCTTGTTGGGTTGGGTGGAGTGATCTGTGAAAGCGGGGCTGCATGTCATGAGGCAGACCCCTTGGCACCAGCCCTGCCTGCCTGCCTGCCAATCTGAAGGAAGGAAGGAAGCATACGGTATAATTTTAGCTGACATTGCACCATCACTTCATCATCGGCGCATCGCACCTCCTCTTTCCTCGCAAGGAGAGGAGGTTGCTCCCTCCCCCACTTTGTTCAGATCTCTTTGGTCTCTTCTTTCCTTAAAGCACGGGGAAATAAATACATGCATGCATAGGGAGGGATGGTGGGGTTGCAGCAGTGTCATGGGAATTCGGTTCTCTCCCACCTCACCGCAACGCACCTCTCTCTGCTGCCTCTGTTTACCCTCCTCCCACGAATCTTACCATGCACGCACTAGTGACTAGTCCGACCGTCCACTCTTTCTCTGATTTGGTTTTGCATTGCTTTCGTTGTTTCATCTTTCTCGTATTTAAGGATGTCACATGAAGCTTGCCTATCCCTCCTCTTCAGGGTCCCCTACATACAAAATAAATAAAAACCCTGCGTTAATATTGGCCTTTTGGATCTTCTCGACCAATTTCAGCGGTGCAGTAAACACTTTGCGTCTGAAGATAAACAAGGAGCGATTCAGAGACTGTGCTTGTCGTGTCCGATAGCTGGATGATGTGATCCGTATAAGGAGGCCGGCTGTGTGTTATGTACTCCGTTAAATGATTGCCGAATATTGCCATCGTGCAACCCTTTCGGCTGGTGTGCCTTGCTGATAAGAGACGGCGATCTGCGTGCTGCCGACCCTTGCCTTGTTACAGCTGCCGAATCCGTGCGAGTGCCGTGTCTGGATCTGAGATAGTATGCTGGCAACGACCTATGGTTGAGGTATCCAACTCAGTCCTGGACCTGGCAGAATACTCTCGATCCTAGCTATAGCTATATATAATGCTCCCCCATTAGCATTAGATTAAGCCGATGAGCGACGACGACGACAATGGATTATAAGTAAGCATCAGTTTCTGCAACTAATCTGACACCAGACTGTCCTTTAACCCTTTTCTTTCTTATTACAGACTGCTTCTCCCGTGAGAGCCTGTCTGCAGCTTGAAATGAAAAGTCCTTAGTAACAAGTAACAACGGAAACGCATCTCTCCGTTTCTACTAGGCTCGATGTTTCAGGCAGGGAGGCGAGCAGCTGCATTTACAAATCAGCGCAAGGGCTGTGGATTCTCAGTTCTCTGGAAACGGTAGCTAGCTACAAGGCGTGCAGCTACGAGACGGGTAAAACAATCTCCACTGCAAACAGACGACATCAATGGGCAGCTAGCCTAGCACAAGGAAATTAGGCAAGCAGGTACGTGGCCGGAAAATGCGCGCACGAGGAGTCAAAGGAGAGGGGCAGGCACGTGGTTTGGACCGTCTGATCGTAAGTGCTTGCAGTCTCATACTAGTAGATCTAGACCATTATATTAAACGTCTAATCCTCTGTTTTCTTGCGTAGGTGCGCATGATCGGTGCGATCATCGGGCCGGACAGAGCACCGCTAGCTGTGTCTGTCCGTCCATGATCATCATGGCACGCTGCTGGGTAGCTTGTCATGCGTGAGCGCACACGTATATATGGCACCAAGCGGAGAGGGGGTTTCCTGTCGCTCTGACTGTTAAGTTAAACCCTCCTTTCAAAATGGCGATCATAGTGTGTGTGTCTCTCTCTCTTTTCAACAGGGGGAACGTTTCGATCATGTTTCGGCCATACATACATGAAAGATGGTTATAGGCTGTTTGTTTTAAAATTTCATTTTTCTTTGAAACGGGAGAGGGGTCTCGAAGGACCTCGCTGCAACTTTATATCTCTGTCGGTGGAACACAAATTACATAGAGGGCCACAGAAAGAAAAACAAATACAACTTGGCCCTTTACATATGCACCAAAGACCCTAGAGAAAAAAAAGCAATCTGGCCCAGGCCTTCTTCTAGCTCCTTCTCCACCGAACTTGTGACGAAGCTTCCGACCACAGTTGACTGCAACACTACCGGGGACATGGCCACTTAGGGTGTAGCGGCGGGAGCACACCTCGTCGGAGCGAGAGAGCCTCCGGTTTGGCTCATAGGCCTGGAGGTTGAACAACTCCTCTCGCTGACAGGAAACTTGAAGATTAGACGCACCTGCTACCAGCGACCAGGGAGGGAGTGGCCGCCTAACGGCCATTAGATTCAGCAGTTCGACGGCCTCCGATCATCAAGGATGAATTGATTATGTAGAACTCCCAAAGATCATGGATGCAACCTTGATTCCCGTCTTTCCACCTCCAGCACGAAACAAAGAACACAACCATCCTCGTCTCCCATCACCTTGAGAAAGAGGAGGTAGCAGCACCGAATCAGCTAGATCTGGATCGCCACCACCGCGCTTATTGTAGAGGATCCTGGTGGATTTGCCTCCAGGACTCAGTCTCCACCATGGAGATCCGCTGGAGCCCGCCTCCATCAGCCACCTAGCGTCGCGCAAGAGCACCAGGAGGAGCAATCCCCACGGCATGATGCCAGACACCATGTAGGCAACACAACTAGAAACCCTAGATCTACTACTTCTCCTACCACTATCTACACGAGGCCGGCCTCCTCTCCCCCATCCCCTCCAGCCGACAAGTGTTCTCGATCTTGAGATCGGCAAGCGTTCGTCTACATCATCCACGAGTACAACCTTGTTAAACTTTGTCGATCTACAAGGATATGTTATCCATGGATGTATATCCACCCGTTGCTTGTATCTAGTAGATAGATTTTGGTACTTAGTTGTTCCCATTGTAGGATTTTTTTGTTTTCTATGATGCGAACCCTACAACTACTCCCATCGGGAGCGCTATAGCGCACCGATAAAATTCAGCATAACACTTTCCTCGGATGGAGGATCTACTTCGAGCCTATGTTCTGATGCAAGCACCATAACATGGGGGTCTACTCCCATCGGGAGTGCTGTCGTGCACCTTATTGAACAAATCCTCCTACAGAGTCGACATTTCTGCATGAAAAAAGCATAAAAATTGATCCTATACTCGAATCCAATTATTCGTCTGTAGCCTTGGGGGCTACCCCCATCGGGAACGCCGTCGCGCACCCGATAGATAATCTGAAGCAAACTTATGAGTATTACAAGATTGTATCCTCATATGGCTACTCCTATCTGGAGCGCCTAATAACAATATCAAAGAATTCGATAACTTCATCTATTCCAACCGCCAAATAAGATAGTTGATCAAATTTTCTAAGACCGCGTCCGCTGCGATAACATGTCTGGATGTCATGTCCACGACATGTGACGAGGTTTAATATCGTCAATGCCCATTGTTATCAGCTTGGGTTTTAGAGAAGATGGGGATGCTGGAGATCGCGGAACGGTTAGCAAACAAGCAACACGAGGACACGAGGTTTACCTGAGTTCGAGCCCGGAGAAAACCCTACTCTGCATGCTCTTGATTACTGAACCGAAAGTTCTGATTGTCTTGCAGATGCAATCTGGCGTGGAGGTGGTATGAAGTGCCCTCCTCGCCGTGCCCTCCTAGCCTTTATATAGGAGTAGGCAGGTCCCGGGCACAAACCGAGTCGGTTACAGGTTTTAGGGTTTGCCCCTTTGAATATTCTATCTACTCTAGTCTTGCTCTCCAAGGATCCGAAGACATCCTCGGCTTGGACCACCCGAAAATCTTTATGGGCCACGTATATTCCTAAAATCATGTTTTCAATCCTTTCGGGTGCAGCTGTTTTGTAACATCCCTAAAATCATGTTTTCAAAGTTTTCATATCATCCATGCATTCATAATCATTTAGGGATCATTTTCAAAGTCATTACAAAAACAGAAGCATTTGAATGCTTATTATTTTATGTAAGCAAAGCATTGATCCAATGCTACTCTCTTATGAGAGATTGTTTGTTTTAAACCAATGATGTTTGTTTGATAATTTCCAAAGCTTGGACAAAGATTTCAAAACAAAGAAACAAATTTAAACCATTTCTTTGTCTTTAATAAACAATGGGTAAAAGCATTGTTTATTTTAAAAATCCAAAGTGCCAAATTATTTTAAAGTGTACAAAATTGTTCTGCAACCAAATGTGTACAATTTTCACTTTATAAAAATCTAGAAAAAGTTTGAACTCAAACACATTTGAATTCATTTGAAAATGTTTCCTGAAAATCGAATTAGAAAAAGAAAAAGGATAAAGAATCAGAACTGGGCCAGGCGCTACCCTTTCGGCCCAGTAGACAAAATATCCCACCCGGGGTCTCCTTTCCCTCTCTGTTTCTTACCACAGCAGCATGCACCCACTCGCTGCCAGCCCAACCCCACATGCCCCGTCATCGTCGTCCCCAAACCCCGCCCACGACCTGGCTTCGCCGTTTCCTCCCTCTCCTTCACTGTCGCGTTTAAAATCGGTTAATTGCCGTTGATTGCGTGCGTGATCCTCGCCCCGCTCCTGGCTACTTAAGCCCCACCCTGCCATGGCCATTTCCCCCACACAACACCCTCTCCTTGCCACCAGGCTGCCCAGATTTCACCAAACACTGCCGCGGTACCGACGAACTCCGGCGACTGATTCCGGTGAGTTCCGAGCGCCCCTTGTCTTTAGCTTGATCCTGTCGAGTTCGCCATGTCTCTGTGCTTCTCCTAATGCCTTTGGTTTGCCCGCGCATGACCCAGGTCGCCGTCCCCGACCACCTCAGCAAACGACAGAACCGCCACCTAACTCCAGTGAACGATTTAGGTAATATCAGACCGCCCCTTGCTTTCTCTCTGACCCTATCTTGATCGCCAGATTGTTGTGCACACCCTGACGCCTTTGGTTTGTGTTAGGACGGTCCACATAGTCGGCAACGTCGTCGTCTGCAGGAACCAGACATCGCCCGCAACTCCGACGAGCCCCAGTGACCTCCACATCACGCCCCCGCCCACGCCAGCAAGTAGTTGAGCATCAGCACGACCTTGCGAGTCCGGTAAGCCCCTCCGCTGACCACAGCCCCCTCCATAGCCGCCGGAACATCACTAGCAGAGCCGCGCCACCGCGCCGCCGTCACTAGCGCCGCCCATCCGTGGTCGCTTGATCGATAGCCGTCAGATCTAGATCCAGCGCATAGGAATAGATCACTTATCGAAGGGGTACGTTTTAGATCTGGCCGTACGTTTTCACTTAAATCGTGCGGCCCATGTTGATCGATCCGTCCTAACCGGTACGGGCCAATCAGAACACGCCGCGTGGCCTGCTATTCGTTTTAAAAACAGAAATTAGATCTATTAGTGATTCAAACTTGCAAAATTCATAACTTTTGATCCACACGTTCAAATTTTGCAAATTTTATATCATTGGAATCAGGAGAAAGAATTCTATCCATTTATGCAATGTGTTTAATGTTTTGCTTCTGTAAAATTGGTTATTTTTGCAGAGACATTTATAGGCTTAATTTGAGTATAGAAATGATTTGAAAAATGATTTAAAGATCAAATAAAGTTTATTTAGTGTGTCTTGGTCTTGTTTATGATTTAGTACTGTATACTTGTCTTGTTTGGTGTATAAAATCATCACATGGCATTTGCATTCATTCATATATTTTTGCTTGTATATTTTTGATATGTGAATTTGGTGCCATTATTTTATGTGTAGATTTTGGTGCTAATAGTGATTGTGGTTGTGAAGATTGCTTCTACTCCCCAAACTACCAAGGCAAGTGGTGCTTCATGTTTCTATCCCAATATTTTTACCTATGCATTGGAAATATTTTGAATAGGACTTGCATGATTATTTTGCTAAGTATATATATGCTATGCTTGGGAAATCCTAGTAGTTGTAGAATTGTTAGAATTTCATTTAAGTTAAGATGCTTACTATTGCCATGCTTAGCCTAGCTAGTAGCAACCAAGGGTGGATTATATATTCATGCTATGGGAAATATTGCTAAGTCTTGACTTGTGTTTTGCTTAATAAAACAACTAAGTGAATGAAACACCTGGGTGGAATGGAAAGAATGGTTTGTGTTGAGTGGTTATGCAAGGCCCATTTCTATGGTTTACCTTGTGTATCTCACTTGTGGATTGCCACCCAGGAACAAAGGAATTTGAGATGCCAAATGTTAAGAAGCTTCTAGTGCAGCCACATGGCATTATGGGTTCTGCCTGGACCATATAGGTTGCAATAACTTAGACAAATGGACAGTTGGTGGTAGGGGAATGATAGGTTTGGAGCGCGTCCATTTTGGTCTAAGGGAAGGCTTCTAAAAGGTCCTGTCTTGGTGAAAATCAAGTCTTGTGGGAAAATGCACAACCTATGCAGATGGAAGAATCTAAGTACTTAGCCATGTCCCTGGTATTGGATAACTTGAGCATCAAAACATGGAAGCTATCAAGAATCTCCTCATCCCAATTTTCTAAGTTAAAACTTGTGGTTGAACAAGGGTGAAGGTTCACCAATTTCTATTGGTGGTTCCTTGGGAAAGTTTTGTCAAAGAAAAACTTAGTGTTTTCAACTAATAGGTAAAACCTATTTTGAGCAAAGCAAGCCTAAGCTACACTTAGCCAAATTCATGTAGTAACTAGATGCTGATATTTTGCTAAAGTATCACTTGCCAATACTATTCCAATGTATTGACCCACTTTGGGTGTAACTTGTGATGTTGCAGGTTATTCTGATGATGATTAGGGGTTATGAGTCTATACTCAACATGCTTGCCTGTGGCACATGAAGATGAAGACTTTATTTATATTGTTATGATTAAACTCTTGTATTAGGCCTATGGCCATGGAGTTGTAAAAGACTATGTTATCTCTGGAATGACGATGTAATAATGATCTTTATTTATGTGTACTTCATCTTAAACTGTGGATGCTAGCATTTGATCTAGGGACTAGCATTGCAATCACATGGATCCTTACCTTTATAAGGGAGGGATCTTACAGATGGTATCAGAGCACTGTGTTGCCTGTAGGATTATAACCCTAGGATTGGATTAGGAACCACTAAGGAAAGTTTTTCAAAAATTTCCACACTTGTCTTATTCTTCTCGTAAACTTTTCTAATCTTCTTTCTCATCTCTATCATAGACTGTAGGGATGCCCTGTTATCCAACTTGGCAAGTGAGATGGGATTGTAATGTACTTCGTTAGTTGGACCACCACACTTATCGTTTTATTTTCAAAAAAAATGTCTAAGTTATGTTGAACCTTGGAAAGCTTGTAATGAATTTATGTGTGCCATGACTTGTGTGTTTGCCAATGTTATGCCCGTGATACCTTGTTTTGTGATTTTCTATTGATGTTGATTCTAACTATTCTTATCTTATAAAATAGACGCCTAATGTTACTATCAGCACGGCTGAAGAGTTCAAGGGAACTCGTTTTGGCACTCGTCTTATTGAGCTCACTAGTGTGCTCAATCTTCCGCTCCCTAGCATCATGATGCTTCCCCTCACCAAGTTTGAGAGGAAGGACCTTTGGGGCTTCAAAGTTACCCAGCCAGGACGCCAGACTGAGCCAGCCACGGAGGCTATCACCTTCAAGCTAATGCATGACGACAAGGAGAGAGGCTTAGAGGTAGTCATACCGGACTTACTTGGGCGTCTGTTAGGGAGGCACTCTCGGGAGCTTAGAGGTACTCACTTTCACGCCTTCGGGATACGCGACGAGGATGGTGAGGCTATTGAGTTCGAGGATGCTGCTAGAGAGACGGCAAAGCCGATTCGTCTGTACCTTTAGGACTTAGAGGTTCTACTTAGGCACCTAGATACTGATAGGACCAACTTCATGCTTAGCAATGACGAGATCCAGGTGCAGCTTCGTGAGAAGGACAAGCTCTTCGCGGAGCAATACGAGATAGTCAAGGAAATGGAGGCCAAGTTTGAGAGCCAGGACAGGAAGTTCAAGAGACAAGAGAAAAGAGTCCAAGATAGGAATAATAGGATTCGAGAGATGAATGTAGAACTAGAGGCCAAGGACTTCGAGCTCGAGCATCAGCAGGGTGTGATCGAGAGACTTTGTTCATAGAAGAGGGCTCTCAAATCCAAGGTAGAGGCCTTGACTGCCAATGTCGAGGAATACAAGACCACTATGGAGAATGCAGGTCTTACACTTGTTGATGAGGAGGTTGATGCAGAGGAGTAGTGATGACTACTCATTTATCTATCATGTACCATGCTTATGATTATTGAGTCGCAATGACCATCCAACATGTGGATGGCTTGCTATTGGTGTGTTTGCTTTTCAAACTTGTTGTTTATGTCGTTGAACTTTATTTTGATGCTTGCTTGGTGATTGTCTATGTGATGTATTGTGCATGTTAAGCATCTATGGGTATCTCATTCTTATCCTTATTAAAAACCACAGATGCCTCCTCGACGTGCCAACCCCAACCCGAACAACAACAATGTCACCCCCGAGATGCAGCAGCTGATGACAGCACAGGCACAGCTGATGCAGATGATGAGCACTTTCATGCAGAATCAGAATAACAACAACAACAATAACAACAAAAACAAAAACAACAATCAGAACAATCCACCAGGTTTTGACATGCTCACCAGATTCCTAAGACTGATGCCTGCAAAGTTCTCAGGAACTACTGATCCCATGGTGGCCAATGATTGGCTATGTTCAGTGAACAAGGATTTGGTAACTGTCGGTTGTACTGATGAGGAGAAAGTGAGGTTTGCAGCACACTTGTTGGAAGGACCAGCAGATACTTGGTGGGATAACTTCCAGATCAACACTCCCATTGAGGATGTGACATGGGCTATCTTTGAAGATGATTTCCGTACAGCTCACATCTCATCCAGAGTGATGAGTTTGAAGAAGAAGGAGTTCCATAACTTGAAGCAGCGCCACCGCAGCGTGGCTGAATATATCGAGGAGTTTAACAATCTGGCGCGTTATGCACTGGATCAAGTTGATACTGATGCCAAGAGGAAAGAGAAGTTCCTCGAAGGACTAAACGATGAACTGAATCTGCAGTTATCCGTGGCCTATGTCCCCACCTACCAATCTCTTTGTGACAAGGCTACCATCTTAGAGAATAAGATGAAACAGGTTGAAAGCAGAAAGAGGAAGCACAACTCTGACAAGCACAGCTCGGGATCGTCTCACAAGCGTTCCCATTATGATGATAGTGGGAGTTCTGGATCCCACAAGCATGGAAAGTACAACAGCCACCACGACCACAACCGTCATCATGACAACAAGCATCACCGTAGTCATGACAATGACAAGTACAAGAACCACAAGGGTGGATACAAGAGCCACCATAATGGAAGTGGAAGTGGTAGTGGAAGCCAGCCTGTTAAGAAGGATCTCAGTCAGGTTGAATGCTTCAAGTGTAAGAAGATGGGTCATTATGTAAATGAACGCCCATAAAAGAAAGTTGAAGGACCCAACAAGCCCAACCCTTTCCAGAAGGGACAAGTGAACCACATCAATGTGGAATAGATTTATGAGGAGTCTGATGCTGTGGCTGGTAAGTTCAAATTCAATTCTATTCCAGCACTTGTTCTTTTTGATACTGGTGCATCACATTCATTCATATCAAAAGCATTTGTTGATAGAAATGGGTTTCCAACTGAAAACATTGGGTGTCCAATAAAAGTAAGTTCTCCCGGTGGAGATATGATAGTGAGTCTTGGATGTCGTGATCTAGTGATAGAATTTGGAAAGCATAAGTTTCCAGTGAGTCTAATAATCCTAGATTCCCAAGGACTGGATGTAATTTTGGGAATGGACTGGCTGACCAAGTATGAAGGAGTACTAGATTGTGCCAATCGTACTGTCGCACTCACAACCTCGGATAATAAAAGGATAAGATTCAAGTCTAACTTTGAATCAAAAGGGAATAAACTAAATTCTCTTAAGGGGTTAGCATAGACAGTGTGACAATTGTGAGTGAATATCCGGATGTGTTTCCAGAAGAATTGCCGGGAATGCCACCAGATAGAGATGTGGAATTCCTGATTGACTTGTTGCCTGGATCAGGACCAATAGCAAAGAGACCTTACAAGATGTCAGTTCATGAGTTGAAAGAACTCAAGAAACAACTTGGAGAACAGTTGCAGAAAGGGTTTATTCAACCAAGTTCTTCATCTTGGGGAGCACCAGTCTTGTTTGTGGAAAAGAAAGATAGAAGTTAAAGGTTATGCATAGATTATCGTTCACTTAATGAAGTGACTATCAAGAACAAATATCCTTTGCCTTGAATTAATGACTTGTTTGATCAACTAGAAGGAGCCTGTGTGTTCTCAAAGATTGATCTCCGGTCAGGTTATTTTCAGCTTAAAATAAGAGAACAAGACATACCTAAGACAACTTTCACCACTAGGTATGGATTATATTAGTATACAGTAATGCCATTTGGCTTGACCAATGCACCAGCTTACTTCATGAATATGATGAACAAGGTGTTCATGGAGTTCCTTGACAAGTTAGTTGTCGTTTTCATCAATGACATTTTTATCTACTCCAAGAGCAAAGAGGAGCATGAAGGACACTTGCGTTTTATACTTGAAAAGCTTAGAGATCATAAGTTGTATGCAAAATTCAACAAGTGTGAATTCCGGTTGAATGAAGTTGGATTTCTTGGACACGTTGTGTCAGGAGATGGTGTAGAAGTTGATCCCGCAAAAGTGTCAGCTGTAACTAAATGGGAATCTCCTAAGTCAGTAAAGGAAGTTTGTAGTTTCCTTGGCTTGGCAGGATACTACAGAAGATTCATTGAGAATTTCTCCAAAGTAGCTAATCCAATGACGGAGTTACTAAAGAAAGACAATAAATTTGCTTGGTCTGAAGGATGTGAACTCAGTTTCCAAGAGTTGAAGAAGAGACTAGTGACAGCACCAGTCCTATGTCTGCCATATTTGGAGAAATATTTCCAAGTGTATTGTGATGCATATCATCATGGATTAGGTGCAGTACTAATGCAAGAAGGGAAAGTTGTGGCTTATGCCTCGAGACAACTCAAAACTCATGAGGTAAACTACCCTACTCATGATTTGGAGTTAGCCTATGTTGTCCATGCACTCAAAACATGGAGACACTATCTTTTGGGAAAACGATGTGAAGTGTTCACAAATCACAAAAGTTTGAAGTATATCTTCACCCAGAAAGAAATCAACATGAGACAAAGAAGATGGCTAGAACTCATCAAGGACTATGACTTGAGTTTGCAATACCACCCCGGTAAAGCAAATGTTGTAGCGGATGCTCTAAGCCGTAAGGTATTTGTGAATGGCCTTACTAAGGGAGAGTTGCCAGATGATCTGTGTGCCCAATTTAGATACCTTAGATTGGAGGTTGTGCCTGAGGGACATCTTATGTCATTGGATGTTCAACCCACATTGTTGGACAAGATCAAGGAAGCCCAAAAGACGGACAAGGAAATAGAAGAGATTAAGGAAAAGATTGGCAAGGGAAAAGCCAAAGGATTCCATGAAGACGATCAGGGTACTTTATGGTATGGAAAAAGTATCTGCGTTCCGCAAGATCCGGAGCTTCGAAAACTGATTTTACAAGAAGCACACAACTCACCATATTCAGGTAAAACCAAAATGTACATGGATATTAAAGAAAGATTTTGGTGGAATAATCTCAAGAAGGACATCGCCGAACATATTGCTTTGTGTGATGTATGTAGTAGGGTGAAAGCGGAACATCGGAAACCACCAGGATTGCTACAACCACTACCTATTCCTGATTGGAAGTGGGACAAGATTGGCATGGATTTCATCACCGAATTTCCAAGGACCAGGTCAGGATAAGATTCTATTTGGGTAGTAGTGGATCGCCTCACTAAAGTGGCTCATTTCATACCCGTGAAGACAACCTACACAAGTGCTAAGTTGGCCAAGACCTATATGAATAGGATTTTGTGTCTGCATGGAGTACCCAAGAGTATTGTGTCTGATAGGGGAACCCAATTCACTTCTCATTTTTGGAGGCAACTACATGAGTCATTGGGAACGAGATTGGAATTCAGCACTGCTTTTCATCCTCAGACTGATGGACAGACAGAAAGGACCAACCAGATTCTAGAAGATATGTTGAGGGCATGTGCCCTAGACTATGGAGCTAGTTGTGATGAAAGTCTGCCTTGCGCAGAATTCTCTTATAATAACAGCTATCAAGCCAGTATTGAGATGGCACCGTTTGAGTTTCTCTATGGGAGAAAGTGTACTACCCCATTGCTATGGAATGGTGTGGGAGAAAGAAATTTGTTCGGACCAGAACTGATCAAAGAGGCTGAAGAGAAAGTCAACCTAGTTAAGGACAGATTAAAGATAGCACAGTCCCAACAAAAGAGCTACGCAGATCCTAAGCGTAGAGAAGTCACCTATGAAGTGGGTGATAGAGCTTATCTTAGAGTGTCACCACTTCGTGGAGTGAAGAGATTTGGATTCAAAGGAAAATTGGCCCCAAGATATGTTGGACCATTCAAGATTCTGAGTCGTAAAGGGAAAGTATATTATGAAATTGAATTGCTAGAATCATTGTCTGTAGTTCACAATGTGTTTCATGTGATTCAGCTAAAGAAATGCCATCCAAAGATGTAAGAGACTTCTTTGAAGGAGGTCCAATTGGAAAGTGATCTCACTTATGAGGAAAAACCTATGAAGATTCTTGAGACTGCAGAAAGAGTTACTCGGACAAAGACTATCAAATTCTGCAAAGTACAGTGGAACCATCATTCCGAAGAAGAAGCAACATGGGAAAGAGAAGATGATCTTCGGAAAGACCACCCTCACATATTTTCTAGCCAATCCGAATCTCGAGGGCGAGATTCACCTTAAGGGGGTTACATTTGTAACATCCCTAAAATCGTGTTTTCAAAGTTTGCATATCATCCATGCATTCATAATCATTTAGGGATCATTTTCAAAGTCATTACAAAAACAGAAGCATTTGAATGCTTATTATTTTATGTAAGCAAAGCATTGATCCAATGCTACTCTCTTATGAGAGATTGTTTGTTTTAAACCAATGATGTTTGTTTGATAATTTCCAAAGCTTGGACAAAGATTTCAAAACAAAGAAACAAATTTAAACCATTTCTTTGTCTTTAATAAACAATGGGTAAAAGCATTGTTTATTTTAAAAATCAAAGTGCCAAATTATTTTAAAGTGTACAACATTGTTCTGCAACCAAATGTGTAAAATTTTCACTTTATAAAAATCCAGAAAAAGTTTGAACTCAAACACATTTGAATTCATTTGAAAATGTTTCCTCAAAATCGAATTAGAAAAATAAAAAGGATAAAGAATCAGAACTGGTCCAAGCGCCACCCTTTCGGCCCAGTAGACAAAGTAGACCACCCAGGGTCTCCTTTCCCTCTCTGTTTCTCACCGCAGCAGCACGCAGCCACTCACTGACAGCCCGACCCCACATGCCCCGTCATCGTCGTCCCCAAACCCCGCCCATGACCTGGCTTCGTCGTTTCCTCCCTCTCCTTCACTGCCGCGTTTAAAATCGGTTAATTGCCGTTGATTGCGTGCGTGATCCTCGCCCCGCTCCTGGCTACTTAAGCCCCACCCTGCCACGGCCATTGCCCCCCACACAGCACCCTCTCCTCGCCACCAGGCTGCCCAGATTTCACCAAACACTTCCGCGGTACCGATGAACTCCGACGACTGATTCCGGTGAGTTCCGAGCGCCCCTCGCCTTCAGCTTGATCCTATCAAGTTCGCCATGCCTATGTGCTTCTCCTAATGCCTTTGGTTTGCCCGCGCATGACCCAGGTCACCGTCCCCGACCACCTCAGCAAACGACAGAACCGCCACCTAACTCTGGTGAACGATTTAGGTAATATCAGACCGCCCCTTGCTTTCTCTCTGACCCTATATTGATCGCCAGATTGTTGTGCACACCCTGACGCCTTTGGTTTGTGTTAGGGCGGTCAACATCGTCGGCAACATCGTCGTTTGCAGGAACCTGACGTCGCCCGCAACTCTGACGAGCCCCAGTGACCTCCACAGCACGCCCCCGCCCATGCCATCAAGTAGTTGAGCATCAGCACGACCTTGCGAGTCCGGTAAGCCCCTCTGCTGACCCCAGCCCCCTCCGTAGCCGCCATAACATCACTGACAGAGCCGCGCCGCCGTCGCTAGCGCCACCCATCCGTGGTCGCTTTAGCCATCCGATCTAGATCCAGCGCATAGGAATAGATCACTTATCGAAGGGGTACGTCTTAGATCTGGCCATGCGTTTTCACTTAAATCGTGCAGCCCGCGTTGATCGATACAGCCAAACCGGTACGGGCCAATCAGAACACGCCGCGTGGCCTGCTATTCGTTTTAAAAACAGAAATTAGATCTATTAGTGATTCAAACTTGCAAAATTCATAACTTTTGATCCACACGTTCAAATGTTGCAAATTTTATATCATTGGAATCATGAGAAAGAATGCTATCCATTTATGCAATGTGGTTAATGTTTTGCTTCTGCAAAATTGGTTATTTTTGCAGAGACATTTATAGGCTTAATTTGAGTATAGAAATGATTTGAAAAATGATTTAAAGATCAAATAAAGTTTATTTAGTGTGTCTTGGTCTTGTTTATGATTCAGTACTATATACTTGTCTTGTTTGGTGTAGAAAATCATCACATGGCATTTTCATGCATTCATATATTTTTGCTTGTATATTTTTGATATGTGAATTTGGTGCCATTATTTTATGTGTAGATTTTGGTGCTAATAGTGATTGCGGTTGTGAAGATTGCTGCTACTCCCCAAACTACCAAGGCAAGTGGGGCTTCATGTTTCTATCCCAATATTTTTACCTATGCATTGGAAATATTTTGAATAGGACTTGCATGATTTTTTTTAAGTATCTATATGCCATGCTTGGGAAATCCTAGTAGTTGTAGAATTGTTAGAATTTCCTTTAAGTTAAGACGCTTACTATTGCCATGCTTATCCTAGCTAGTAGCAACCAAGGGTGGATTATATATTCATGCTATGAGAAATATTTCTAAGTCTTGACTTGTGTTTTGTTTAATAAAACAACTAAGTGAATGAAACACCTGGGTGGAATAGAAAGAATGGTTTGTGTTGAGTGGTTATACAAGGCCCATTTCTATGGTTTACCTTGTGTATCTCACTTGTGGATTGCCACCCAGGAACAAAGGGATTTGAGATGACAAATGTTAAGAAGCTTCTGGTGCAGCCACATGGCATTATGGGCTCTGCCTGGACCATATAGGTTGCAATAACTTAGCCAAATGGACAGTTGGTGGTAGGGGAATGATAGGTTTGGAGCGCGTCCATTTTGGTCTAAGGGAAGGCTTCTGAAAGGTCCCGTCTTGGTGAAAATCAAGTCTTGTGGGGAAAGTGCACAACCTCTGCAGATTGAAGAATCTAAGTACTTAGCCATGTCCCTGGTATTGGACAACTTGAGCATCAAAACATGGAAGCTATCAAGAATCTCCTCATCCCAATTTTCTATGTTAAAACTTGTGGTTGAACAAGGGTGAAGGTTCACCAATTTCTATTGGTGGTTCGTTGGGAAAGTTTTGTCAAAGAAAAACTTAGTGTTTTCAACTAATAGGTAAAACCTATTTTGAGCAAAGCAAGCCTAAGCTACACTTAGCCAAATTCATGTAGTAACTAGATGCTGATATTTTGCTAAAGTATCACTTGCCAATACTATTCCAATGTATTGACCCACTGTGGCTGTAACTTGTGATGTTGCAGGTTATTCTGATGATGATTAGGGGTTATGAGTCTACACTCAACATGCTTGATTGTGGCACATAAAGATGAAGACTTTATTTATATTGTTGTGATTAAACTCTTATATTAGGCCTATGGCCATGGAGTTGTAAAAGACTATGTTATCTCTGGAATGACGATGTAATAATGACCTTTGTTTATGTGTACTTCATCTTAAACTGTGGATGCTAGCATTTGATCCAGGGACTAGCATTGCAATCACAGGGATCCTTACCTTTATAAGGGAGGGATCTTCCATGTTTTCTGTTTATCAAAGAATGTTTTTAATGTGTAGGGATTGTTGATACGTGTGCCTGACTCTCCCAACGGATCAGGGCCAGTTAACTGTCTTAGGACAAATCAACACGATATTCTTCAGATTCGAGTCCCTCGACTCGAAACCGGAACATATGCTGACGTAATTTGACTCAGGCCGTTGAGGACTTACAGGAGTGTAATTCCAGTGATTTTCAAATGATGTACCCAATGCATCCGTCAGGATTTCCATCGCGCCTGCTGGCACGGATTTTTACTAGCAGAGCGCAGTCATGTGCGTTGCCAGACCATCAAATGGTATCTGTAGGTCTTATCTTTGCATTGCAGACGCAGCATCCGAATGTTCATCACAGCGGAGGTGTTTCGGGGGGCCAAAGAGGATGTTACTCACTTAGCGTTAACTGGGGCAAA
Source organism: Avena longiglumis (assembly GCA_030063025.1). Lineage (NCBI taxonomy): Eukaryota > Viridiplantae > Streptophyta > Magnoliopsida > Poales > Poaceae > Avena > Avena longiglumis. Next base: position 378,896,141 of record CP125978.1, read on the forward strand.
GTTGCCGAAAAGTTTTTGCATGCTGATCCAAAGGATTGCAGTCGAAGAATTCATAGGGTGCGCGACCAGCGCTCCCTATGGGATTAGCCCCCGAGTGTCTGTTCGAGTCGTAGACTCGAGCAAAGACTTTAATTCAAGGCTTTGTTGAATTTTAGGTCCATAGGACACAAATTTTTTGGATGCTTGAATCCATCCTCCCTATGGGAGTAGCCCCCGAGTCCGTAGTGGGGTCGTGGACTCGACGTAGGACTCGAAGAATAGCTTAGTGGTGTAGTACTTTGATTATATTTCGGGTGTGCGGCCAGCTCTCCTGATAGGAGTAGCCCCCGAGTATTTACTTGAATCGTAGATTCGAGTGAGTACTTTTAGCTGTGTAGTCGAAGATTTGTAACCGTTGCTAGTATAGCTTTGATGACGTCAGTGCTGACGATCGGTGACCTCAAGCTTCTACGATGCCAGAGATGACGTGACTGGGCGAACGTGGATCCCACCTTCTGACTTTGAATTGACTGGTCACGCGCGACGTGGATATAATTATGGCGTCGCCTCGGTTTCCGTGCATAGTGGACGGCGTGCGAGCGACGGCTCGCTGCCGTGCTGTCACGTGGACGGTTGGATTCTGATGTTGGCTCTAGGGCTTCCCGATGAACGGTCACCGTGCATCTTCTTCGTTCTTATAATCATTGGGGGAAAAACTTGTTTGTTTTCACCGCAACCATTCTCGTTTCACTGCCCCACCTTCTTCAGATTTTCTCGCCGCACGCTGGAAATTCTCTGATCCTTCCCATCTTCATTCCTACGCTCACATCGTCGCCGTCACCGCACTGCAATGGGGAAATCAAAGAAGGCCTCCACCGCAGTTGGTACCAGCGCCGCTACCGATGGCAAGAAGGGTACCGCCGCTACCCGCGTCACCGATGGTGGCTGGCGGCAGTCGGAGACGCGCGAAGGTGATCTTTGCAAGCTCCGTGAGCGGGGTCTTATCCCGCAGGACAAGCAGGCCATCAAGATTCTCGGCGACAAGGTAATTCCCCGTCCACCCGTTGGGTTTCGGGTCATGTTTTTCGCTTTTGTCCTTCGGGGCCTTTCTTTTCCAGTCCATGATTTTCTCCGTGGATTGCTTTTCTTTTATGGAATCCAACTCCATCATCTTTCGCTGAATTCTGTTCTTCACATTGCCAGCTTCATCACCTTCTGCAAGTGCTGGCTCGGTATCGAGCCGCACTTTGTCCTCTTCCGAAAGCTCTATTCCGTGAAGAGGCAATCTGGCTCTGATGGCGTTTATCCCAATTGCGGCTGCATCATTTCCCTTAAATCCAACTTTCTCTTCTTTTCTTTTTCCATGTATGAGTCCATCCAATACTGGCGGAGGTGATGTTTTTACATCCACGACTCCATAGTGGACAGGCAAAATTTTGGCCTTGCTCCTTTCGACCCCTCCCAGAAAATCCAGCCGAAGAGGTCCTGGAAGAACCACATCTTGGATGGTGAGGTGGCGGAGATAAACGAACTCTATCGTCGGGTGGAGGATCTTCAGGTGATTCCAGATAAAGAGGTGAACGGTGTGGATATCATCCGCACCTTCCTCCAACGTCAGGTGCAGCCGCTCCAGGCTAGGGCACACCCGATGTTCCTTTTATTCTAGCCGCCATGACCTAACTAGGGTTTTGACTGGAGAGCTCTCCAAGGGGGACGTTGACGGAATCCTCCGGCCATTGCTGAAGTTTAAGGCTGACGAGGACATTCCGGGTAGCTTGCTGACCCTCCATTCAGGGCCTCTCGACCGGTGCCGCAGGTGTAGATCTGGGACGTGCGTGTAGCGCTTTTTCAATTGTAATCTCCTTGCAGTTCGTTTATTCTGAGAGTTTGTTTTCTTTTGTGCAGGAGTTCAAGGTACCTGGCATGGCGCCTCCACTACCCGAACATTTTCCGGATGCACCGGACAATGAGGTAGTGGAATCCATGTCTGAGTTCCTTCGGCGCGGTCGCCGGCTGAAGAAACCTTTGGGTCGAGCGAGGAGCAGACTCGAAAGAGGACGCGGAGCTCGAGCGAATTGTCGGATGCCTCGACTCCGCTGACGCCTAGGAACCTGCCATGCCTTGCGCATCACAGTGGAGGTGACTGTGGCTCTTCCTCTCCTATTCCGGCTGTGCCTGTGCGGGCTATGGCGCCGCAGCCGTCGGCGAAGCGGAAGAAGGAAGAGAAGAAGGAAGAGAAGAAGGGACAGAAGAAGGACAAGAGGGCCTTGCCTGTCTTCAACTTGAGCGATATGGACTCGTAAGTATCTTCAGTTGCTTTTTTGCTCTTCTTTCATTTTTGCTTGCTTGTATTTGACTGAAGTTTTCTTTTGTAGCCACTCCTCCGATGGCTCTTTCAGCGATGGCGCTCGGGAGATGGTGGGGGATTCGAAGGTTGCGCCTCCTCCTCCTCAGACGGTGGCCACATCTGGGGGCGTTGCTCCGAACCCTTCTCCGCAAGAGGCTCAGGCGATTCTCTCCCAGAAGACTACAGTCGGACCTTCGGAGTCGCCGTCTGATCATGTAAGTGTTTTCGTTCTTGCCGTGGTGGGAGCCCCCGAGCATTTTTTCAGATGTTCTGCTGATTATTTTCTCCTTTTGTTCGTGTCTCGGGGGGAGCCCCCCGAGTGTCTTTCGGATGATCTGCTGATCATATCTTTCTTTTTTGTGCGTGTCTTGGGGGGATCCCCCGAACGCTTTTCGTATGAGTGATTTGCTTTGCTCGTTTCCTTGGGCGCAACCCCTGAGCCTTTTTCTGACAAGTTGCATCTTCTCACAGCCTTTTGTTCAAGCTGTCAACCAACTGGTGAAGCAGCATCTGGCATTGGAGGCCAGCCTTCAGCGGCTTCAAGGTTCGTGTTTTGTTTTTTATCGATCTTCTGCTTCTTCGGTTGCTTGCTTACTTATGAATCTCATGCTTGTTCTTTGTTGCAGACGAGAATAAAACTCCCCTCCGCGAGCTTGATGCTCTCAAAAAGAGCCTCGGGCGAGCGGAGAAAAAAGTTGAAGATGTCGTTGGTGTTAAGGAGCGCCTTGAGAAGGAGCTAGCCGATGCGGCTGTGGCCAAGGAGCGCCTGCAGCGAGAGGCCACAGATCGCGAGGAGCAGCTTGCCACCGCTGCAGCTTCGCGCGAGAAGGAGGTAGCCAGCAAGCTGATGGCTGCTGCCAAGGCTATTTCGGGTGAGTAGTTTCATCTATTCCTTTTCGGCTTCCTTGTCTCTCTAGTTTTGTTTGGTTTTCACTTTGCCTCTTCCGTTTATCTAGATGCCGCGGGCATCGAGTTTGACTGTGGTTCCCTGGAGCATGGAAGTGCTCTGGATGATGCCACTGCACCGGTCGAAGACCGCTGCAGTACCGTGGTTGGCTCATTTGCTAAGGCCAAGGTGGTTCTCGGGCGCTTCTACAAGGAGCTTGTCCCCAAGGGTGTCGCCCTCGAGGATGTAGAATTGTTGGTGGACGTACTGTCAGCCGAGGCTCCCGTGGCGTATAAGCGCAAGCAGAAGGGTATCAACGCATCCATGGGGCTGGCGATGGCCATGGCGTCTGGGGCGGAGCTGGATCTTCCTCAGGTCACCTCCTAGATGCCAACTGCTCCCGACGGATATGAGGTAGCTTTTGCCCTCTATGCTGCCCGCTGTAAACGCTATGGGCCGAAACTGATTGACCTGCTGGCGGAGTACGCGGTGAAGCAGCAGGGCGAGGCCAAGAGCAGGCAATCCGGCTCTGAGGCCACTCAGGATGTGGCTTCTTAGGACTTGTAGTTGTAGGATAGCTTTCGTATCTTTTGTTGTAATGTATTTATGAACACTCCTTGTGCCACGCAGTGGATTTTGCTGCATATAATGAATCTCCGAGCTGTTTGTTCATTCGTGCGTTTGTTCATATCCTTGCCTTCTTTTCCTCTAGGGATCTTCAGGTGATGATCCTGTTGATACTTCGTCTGCGCCGCGGTTGCGGCCATCCTTGGATGATGCGTCGCAGCTTGTATTTCTTCGTGACCGCATCCATAGTCTTGAGAAAGAATTGCTTGGCGTTCGAGGCCACGCGGATGTTTGGAAGTTGAAGGCGGAGCGGGGCGCCGCCAGAGAGGAGTATCTAATGGGGGAGTTGCGGCGTTTGGCCGAACAGCTTCAATGTGAGTTTCTTCGAGCTGTTGCTCATTTCTCGGATGCGCCTGTTGGCTTGTCATCTTACTTTGCAGGTGTTGCAGGTGCTAACCTTGTTCCTAGGGAGGAAAAAGAGCGTGTTGCTGTTCGGATCAACTGCCTAACCCAGCAGGACATGGAGGCCGGCGGCTTTTTCTGGATGGACCGTGATCGTGCTATGGTCCTTGCGACTGTGCAGGATCGTGTTCACCAGGTTTCGCGGGTGTTGCGGCAAGTGAAGACTTCTTTGGCGTCGATTCTGCACGTGATGTTTCCCCTGGATGAGGCACCATCGACTCTCTGGGGCCTGCTGGCGAAGTTTTGAGATGTGCATCATGTCAGGGAGCTGGTGCGGCATCAGTTGGTTGCAGGGGTGAAGGCTGCGCTTTCCCTCGTGCGGCTGCATCACGCTGATGTAGATCTTGCTGCTGTGGCGGCTGGGCCGCCTCTTCGGCCGGATGGTGGCATGTGGGACATGTGTCCACATTATGCGTTTGTAAGGCAGTATGCAGAACAAATTGTAGATCTCTTTGAGCATCGTGCGCAGGTGATTCTTCAGAATAGGTAGGACCTGTAAAAAGATAGATGTAAAACTTGTATGTATTCGACTGGGCGTGTTATGCCCCTTGCTGTAAAGGTTGATTTGTTTTAGCACGTGGTGCTTTGTTTGTATGCGTGCCCTTTTCGTTAGCCTGACGTGATCAGCTACTCAGGTGTACACGCGTTATCCCCAGTCGACGAAGTCGTGAGGTGAGGGGAGCCCCCGAGTGTGTTGTAACATGAAGAAAATGCGAATAATAGATAAAATATTGGGGCGAGACACTTATCATTATTCATATCGTAATGAGGAGGTACATTGTTCGGCTGAGTAGCCTTGGCTGAATAGCCTTATTGAAAGTAAAAGGAGGGGGTAGCTAGGGGTAGAAGCGTCGCAATTGTGCGGCGTTCCATGGGTTGGAGTATGCGACTCCAGACTCCATGTGCTTGAGGCGATAGGCGCCACCTGAGATGACTTTAGTGACGACGTAGGGTCCTTCCCAAGGTGACTCGAGCTTCTTCGGTCGCTCCTGCTTGAGTCGTAAGACTAGTTCTCCTTCGACGAAGGACCTTGGGCGCAACCGACGGCTATGATAGTTGCGGAAGCTCTGTTGGTAGACCGCTGATCGAGCCGCGGCTATGTCATGTGCCTCGTCGAGTGCGGCCGTCGATTCGGCTTTGCTGTAGGCGACGACCCGTGGGGACTTATGGCGTACTTCTGCAGGCAGCACGGCTTCGTCTCCGTGCACCATGAAGAAGGACGTGTAGCCAGTTGAGCTGTTTGGCGTCGTGCGCAGGCTCCAGAGGACGGAGGGTAGTCCTTGTGTCCAGGCTCCTGCGAGTCGCTGGAGTGGACTCATTAGGAGCTTCTTGATGCCGCCGCCTACGAGGCCGTTGGCCTTTTCGACCTTACCGTTCGTTTGTGGGTGCGCCACGAAGGCGTATGTTATGTTGATTCCGAGGTCTTTGCAGAAGTCCTGGAATTCTTTGGAGATGAAGTTTGACCTGTTATCGGTGATGATGCTGTGCGGCACGCCAAACCTGTAGACTATGGATTCGAAGAATTTCACGACAATTTTGCTCTTTTGGTTAGTAACGGGCATGGCCTCGGTCCACTTGGTGAATTTGTCGACTACGACCAGGAGCTAGACGTGGCCTCCTTTCGAGGACTTGGGCAGTTTTCCGATCATGTCGAGGCCCCATTGGGCGAAGGAATCCAGCTCGTAGAGATTTGGCGACTAGGGCGCGGCTGCCCGCGTGATGGTCGCAGATGCCCTCGTGGATGTCTTGGAGGATAGTTTTGCCGTCACCGATAGTGACGCACCTTTGGAGTACACCCAAAATGCTGCGCTTGTACATATCGCCATTGATGATGGTGAAGTCCTTGGACCGGCGAGATATGCGTCGGGCATCTGTCGGGCTATCAGGCAACTCCCCGTCTATCAGATATCGGAGGTATGGTTGTGTCCATGTTTCTTTGACTGCCATGACCTGCATTAGGTTGACCACTGCGGCCTCTGTGTTGAGTTTTTCTGGTCCTTCCTGTCCTTCAGGTAACACAGTCCCTGAGTGTTCTGCCTCTTCGGGTGATCCCTTTGGGAATTTCCTTTTGATGGATGGCACGCAGATCTGTTCAAGGAACACAGCTTGTGGCACCCGTGTGCAGGTGGAGCCGATGTTGGCGAGTCTGTCGGCCTCTTCGTTGCTTTCTCTCCCAACGTGCCTAAGATCGCAGCCGTCGAAGTCTCCTTCGAGTGCGTTGTAGAGTGCGCGGTACACAATCATGTTAGCAGCCTGTGTGTCGCACTCATTCATCATCTGCTGGACGACGAGGTTCGAGTCACCATAGATGACCAGGCGCGTCGCACCGCAGATTTTAGCCATCCTCATGTCGTGGATGAGGGCCTCGTACTCGGCCTCGTTGTTGGAAGCTCGAAATTTCATCCGGAGGACGTACTTCATTTTGTCGCCCTGCGGGGAGGTCAGTATGACCCGGGCTCCTGCTCCAGCCCCGCGCTTGGAGCCATCGAAGAGCATCGTCAATGACTGCATCATGTCTGGGGTGTACGACAGCTGCAGTTCCATCCAGTGGACGAGGAAGTCCGGAAGGACCTGGGACTTGATCGCATGGCGCTTCTCATAGACGATGTCTAGAGGTGAGAGCTCGATGCCCCAGAGGGCCACACGTCCTGTGGCCTCCGGGTTGTTCAGGATGTTATTCAGGTGCTTGCTGACCATCACCGATGCTCACGGAATCTTGGCTCGGACGAGCAGCCGTCGTGTCTGTGATGGCGAGTTTACGTAGTAAGGATACCTCTGCTTTGTCGGCGTCAATACCTCGTTGAGGTAGTAGATTGGGCGTTGTACCATGAGCACGGTGCTTACCACCTGATGTGTAGCTGCTATGTATAGTAGTAGAGGCTCGCGCTCCCTTGGCATGGCCAAGACGGGCGAGGTGGAGAGTAGCCGCTTCGGATCTTCGAATGCGTCGTCTGCTTCAGGCGTCCACTCGAATTTGTCTGCCTTGCATAGCAGCTGATAGAAAGGCATGGCTTTTTCGCCCATGCGGCTGATGAACCTGCTCAACGCCGCGATGCGCCCAACGAGATGTTGAACACCTTTGAGGTTCTTCGGCTGCTCCATGGCCATTATGGCTCGGATTTTCTTCGGGTTCGCCTTGATCCCTCGCTGGGAGATGAAGTAGCCTAGCAGTTCACCAGATGGGACTCCGAAGGCGCACCTTTCTGGGTTTAGCTTGATCTTGTATCGATCAAGGTTGTCGAACGTCTCGCGGAGATTGTCTATCAGTGTCTTGGCCTCCCTTGTTTTGATTACTATGTCATCGACATAGACTTGGATGTTGCGGCTGATCTGGTCCTTCAGGCATGCCTGCATGCACCGTTGGTACGTGGTGCTTGCATTCTTCAGCCCGAAGGGCATTGTGTTGTAGCAGAACACTCCGAACGGCGTGATTAACGCCGTTTTCTCCCGATCTTCGACCTTTAGTCGAATCTGATTGTAGCCTGAGTAGGCGTCAAGGAAGGAGAGATTCTTGCATCTTGCAGTCGAATCGATGATCTGATCTATCCGAGGAAGAGGGAAGTGATCCTTCGGGCAATGTTTGTTCAGCGATGTGAAGTCCACGCACATCCGCAAGACGTTCATGTCTTTTTTGGGGACCATCACGGTGTTGGCGAGCCACTCGCTTTCCTTGATTTCCCTGATGAAATTTGTGTCGAGTAGTCTGTTGACTTCGACTCCGATGGCTTCAGCCCGTGGCTCGGACAGTCACCGGATGGACTGTTTGACGGGCTTGGCGTATAGAAAGACGTTAAGTGCATGCTCGACGAATTCCCTGGGAACTCCTGGCATGTCCGCAGGACATCAGGCGGAGATTTCCCAGCGCTCACGGAGTAATTTGACGAGCGCACTTTCCTATGCGGGGCAGAACTCGTTGGCGATCAGCACCGTCTTGGAGGCGTCTGTCGGGTGGACCTGCACCTTCTTTGTGTTGACGGTGGAGTCGAAAGACATGTCCGGTGCGTTCTATCTTGCGACTGGGGGTGCCCTGTTGTCTGTCACCTCTCGGAGTCTTATGAGCTCCTCCTGCATTCCGAATGACTGGGAGATTCTGTTGAAGTCCCTGTCGCAGTGGTCCGATCGGGTGAAGCTCCCGTGGACCGTGATGACGCCCTTAGGTCCTGGCATCTTGAGTAGCAGGTACGCGTAGTGCGATACTACCAGGAACCGTGCGAATGCCACACGCCCGAGGATGGCGTGGTATTGTGATGGCCAGTCCACCACTTTGAACTCGAGTCGCTCGCACCGAAAGTTATCGGGCTTGCCGAAGATGACATCGAGCCATATCTTTCCCAGGGGGAATATGCCCTTCCCTGGGACGATGCCGTGGAACGTTGTGTCGAATTGTTCCAGGCTGCACAGCGAGATCCGCATTGCTGCTAAGGTGCTGGCGAACATCAGATTGATGTCGCTGCCATCGTCCATGAAGACGCGGCTCATATCGAACCCTCCGATCTGCGCCTCGAGCACCAGGGCAGCATGACCTGGGCGAGGGACCTGGCAGGGGTGATCCGAATGGCTGAACATGATGCAGGACTCCGAACCGCTGAGGTACTCAGGGATGGCGGGTGGTGCGATCACAACCATATTGATATGACAGGTGATTTTCTTTTGCACCCTGTTTGTTGGGCGCCCTTTTTGGATCATCAGCGATCCTTTTGGCACGGGGTACCCGTTTCCGCCGTTGTTCTGCGTAGGTGCGATTGGATGATTCGAAGGTCCAACGGGTGGTGGTGGAGGAGCTCCGTGGGTGATGTCACCTGGTGCGGGCGCGTTCCCGTACCTAGGGTTCGGGGCTTGTTGCCTCATCTGGGACATGCTCTCGGTGAGTTTATGGAACTCACGACAGTCTTTGAGCATGTGGCTTGCCTTTTTCTTGCCATCCTGCTTGTCGATGTAGAAGTGGATGGTGCACGGGCCCGACAACTTGTCGTATGCTGAGGGTCCATCGTCGCGGCCACGGCGTTTCCATGACTGCGCTGGGCGTCCTCCATCGCGGAAGTTGTTTCCACAGTATCTGCCACTGCTGCGGTTGCCTTCACTACGGCGGTCGGCGTATCCAGCCGCGACCATGTCGGGTTTTTCATAGATGCGCGATCTTCTCTTGCTACGGCGTTCACGTCAACGGCCGTAGTCATCTTACTCCTCCGAGTGCGCTTGGTGGACGGAGTCCTCGCCATCTGCCCACCTATTGGCGATGTCCATGAGGTGGTCAAGTGTCTTGGGCTTAACGCTCCCAAGTTCTTCCTTGAAGTCCTGGCGTTTGACGCCATCCTTGAAGGCATCGATCGCTCTCTCCTTAGAGATGTGCGCCGCGGAGTTCTTGGTGTTGTACCAGCGTAGTATATATGAGCGAATGGATTCGCCCTTTCGTTGGGTGTAGGCCCGTAGATCCTCGATCGAGGCTGGCCTCTTGCTGGTGCCCTTGAAGTTTCAGATGAAACTGTATGCCAGTTCCGCCCAGCTCGGATGGATCCTAAGGATAGGCTGCTGAGCCAGATCCAGGTTGCGCCTGTTAGCTGCAGCTAAAGGCATTGCAGGGCGGTGTTCTTGTTTCCGCCGTGTAGCTTGACAGACGACAGGTGGTCGCTGAGCCACGCCTTAGGGTCCTGTGTGCCGTCAAACTTCGGAGTGTCCGAAGGAAGCTTGAAGTTCCATGGCATCCGTGTCCGTCGGACGGATCTGCTGAAGCATCGAGCTCTGCAGAGTCCTCCTTCGTCATCGTCCTCCTCGGATTCGGATGAGCATACGCGCTAGGCACGCGTTTTGTCGATCTTGCGCTGGGTGAGCTCACTTCGAGCGTCATAGTCGCGGCTGCGATGTCGCGAGCTCTTGTGCCTTCGAGGTAGGTCGTGCTCTTCCTCGTCGGATGAAGGCATGGGACTGGGGTTGAGCCTGACCGCGACCTTCTTTTTTGGCTCCGCAGGAGCTTCTCTATGGAGCGCAGGACCAATGAGTCTGATTACGGTTAGTGCAGATTTGTGCATGGCCCTTTTAGGGTCCCCCACCGGAGGTGGATGGGACACGAGATATGTGGTGGCTGCCATGATCGCAGCTTGTGGAGTTTTCGGGATGACGTTGTCGTTGGCATCCATCTCCATGAAAGACGTGTTGAGGGTCTGAATCACCTCTCGACGTGCAGTGGGGTCCATGTTCTCCATGCGAGAACGGTGCTTGTTGTCGTGGTTTCCGTACCAGCTGGAGTCGCCTATGGTGGAGAGCGCAGCTCGTCGCACACTAGACTCCGAGGCTGCTTGCTTGCGCTTGTCAAGCACTTCTTGCATCTTCACCTGCTTCTTGTGCTCTTCGACGAGGAGCAGGTGGTACGCCATCAGTAGGTCCCATGAGGCACCTACAGGCAGGATATTGTTGCCTGCCATGGCTTCGCGTGCTTGAGACCATCCTTCCTAGCTGAGGTGGATTATCCGATTGGGATTGGTGTCCTCCTTGTTGGGCGGGGGGGGGACTGGTTTCTCCTGTTCTCGCCGTTTCTACCCTGCGGGTTGGGTGGCGGGTTGTATTCCTGATCCACGTCACTCTGGATGACCGCGGGCACATTGGTAGAGCTTGTAGATCGGATTGCTGCTGCCGCAGCTTTTGGATCCGGAACCGTAGGTCCCTTCCTCCGATGGTGGATCACACAGATCTGAGTTGTAGTTGCTACTGTAAAAGGACTCATCTGTCGATGGTGATGTGCGTAGCACGGGATGCAGAGCCCATGAAGCGGGCCTGATCGATGGCAGGGGCACCCGCTCTAGGAGACGGAGAGTGCCGGTCTGCCCCATCTAGAAGCAGAAGCTCCTGAACAGGATCTCGAGCCCGTCGCCAACAGGCTCAAAGTCCTTCTGAGTGGTTGGCGAGTGGGCGGTGAAGTCGAAAGCGCCGAAGAGGAGATGGATCCCCGTCGCCGAGGAGTTGTAGATCGCTTTGGTTGGGACCGTCACGATCGCACAATCAGCGCCCCCAGTTCCCATAGACGGCGCCAATTGACGAGGTTTAATCTCGTCAATGCCCATTGTTATGAGCTTGGGTTTTAGAGAAGATGGGGATGCTGGAGATCACGGAACGGTTAGCAAACAAGCAACACGGGGACACGAGGTTTACCCAGGTTCAGGCCCCCGGAGGGAAAACCCTACTCCTGCTTGTCTGCTCTTGATTACGGCGGAACCGAAAGTTACAGGGGTGCACAGATGCAATCTGGCGTGGAGGTGTGTATGCGGTGGTATGATGTGCCCTCCTCGTCGTGCCCTCCTCGTCGTGCCCTCCTAGCCTTTATATAGGAGTAGGCAGGTCCCGGGCACAGACCGAGCGGTTATAGGTTTTAGGGTTTGCCCCTCTGAATATTCTATCTACTCTAGTCTTGCTCTCCAAGGATCCGAAGACATCCTGGGCTTGGACCACCCGAAAATCTTCATGGGCCGTGTATATTCTTGTGGGCCTTCCTTGGACTGGACCAGGTATGATAAGGTCATCTACCCGTGGGGTATAACCATCTCAACATGAAGGTAAGACCCTAGGATCTATCTTGTGCGGCCTGGTAATCGCACACGAATGCGCTCCGCCAATATTAAATCTATATCTATGATACGATGAAAAGTACCGACGGAGCGTCGCGTACACGAAATAAAAGCAATGGTATTCAGTATTCGATAATACCTCCACGACCCGAACTGAATTACGCCAACAAATACCGAGTCCAAGCCCGGGGACTTGAATTTGATGTAGGTTCATATTGTTTTTGCCCAAGTGCAATTAACTGATTCTCGATCCATTGGATGCATTAGACTTGTTGTACCAAGTACCTATGATACTTGAATAAAAGAATATCTTCTTACAGCAAGATTTCGGCCACACAACTAAATAGAGTTTTAAGACTCGACCCAAATCTACGATTCAGATAGAGCCTCGGGGGGTACTGACATGGATATGACCTATCGGGTCCCTATGAGTAGTTACCCTAGGCGCATAAAATCTTATGGCCCACGAAGGCCCAACAGAGTCCAAGAGGCACCCAAAGAATAAAGACTTTCCTTGTCTGTTAAGGACTAATAAGGAACCGACATAGAGTTCATATTGTAAACATAAACTTGTAACCTTTTCGTCTATGGATTCAGGACCCAGCCTCTCATATAAAGGCTGGGAGGACCCGACGAAGAGGGCACCTAAGATTTTTCTGCAATCCGCCATGAGCTAGACCGTAGCTAGCGAACCGATGACTTTGTAACCAAGCTTTTCCAATAATTATACTATATCGACTTCCTTGTTTGTCTGATCAGCCAAGGAAATCCCCAATGCTCTCTTTTCCACGAAACCGTAAGTCCATAACAATGGGCATTGCCGAGGTTACCCCTCGTCAATCTCAGCTCCACCGGTATCCACACGTGCAACGAGGACAACACCGCATCGAGGCGAGATCAAGAACTCGTGAACAAAGAAGGAACATGTCAATGAATATCTAGCAGCACTCCCTTGTCCATGAGATTGGATCTAGACGGGGTAGAAGAAGGAGGTCCTGCATGCATTGCTGAAGATCTCCATGCGACGAAGACGTCGATGCGAGGAATAGGAAGAGAACCGGGCCGAGGCGACGGATGGGCGCAACGGGCCGGCGACGGTGGCGCGGAGGTGGTAGCGGTGGCTCAGGCTAGGGCGTGGAAACTTGTATCTTGCCCTTGGCCCTCTCCCCTCCTTATATAGGTGTATTCCCTCCTCCATAGATGTCAATACCTGGATTTTAATCCTAGATGCCTGTTATGTCGTACATCGAAATCCCAGGATTATCATTTTTGTGAGACATAACAGAATTGGTAGCACAATACATCATCCATTACAAACCATAACCGTCTTAAAAATAGTTGATCATACGATCTAGTCTGATTACAAATCATAGCAGCGGAATAATAGTAGCGTAGTAGAGGCTCCATCTTCAGGGTCACAGGAAATGCTGACAATGGAAGATGATCCTAGTTATCGTAGGCGTCATGCTATCCATCCTCCTCGTAGGAATCCTAAAGCAGTAAGACCATTCTAGTAGGAATCCTAAACTCTAGGTTTGTTTGCAACAAGCCAATTTTATTTCAGAGGTACTTAGTAACAAAGACCTAACTTTTGTTGTCTAGATTACTTAAGTGGGAACCTAGTTTCATGTCCACATCCTTGTGGAGTCAAGTCAAAGTCATACTTCAAGTCACAAGTCATTTTGAAAACATCTGACAACGGAATAGTATGGCCATCCAACTGTCCATGACCGCGAACGCGGCTATTCGAATAGTTTGACACTCTACAGAGGTGGTAAACTTTCACCACAACATTAGATACATCCACAGGAATAACCTTGAATCATCATACTTGGTATGCAGATAATCAATCCTAACCTTTCAATTACACACTCTAGTATACGCACCTCCCCTATGAGTTTGGCCTCCCACCCATGACCAGCTGTCATCCTGGGAACTGCACAGGTGGGCATTCATATTCACAAGGTAGCCTCAGCTCACCTCGTTCGATGAGGGAACCCATACTAAGGCACATAAACTTCTAGTTAAGCCCTACCCACACTCGGGTATTGTGGTTGTACAGAAAAATTGGAATGGTATCGCATCTAAACCCAACCATCAGTTTTTATCAAAGTCATTTCACATAATCCATTTAATATCATCTTCAACTCATTGTTTTCATAACACATCTCAAAACATTTCAATAGAATGACTCATCATTCCAAGGTTTTCATAATCATTTGTTCCCATCTATAGTGATCAAGTTTAGTTTAGCACTAGCCTCTATCAACGAGGGTATCACTATTGAGGGGTGCTAATCAAGTGTAACTACCTACATCAAGTTCCAATCTCTTGATGACATCTTTCCTAATTTTCCATTAATCACCCAAACAATTTAACTACTTGAGCAACTTTGATAAAAGGGAGAAAAGATAAAGGTTGCAAGTAATACTTGGGATTCGTATAATCAAAAGTGGTATCACAAAGGTATGCATAGTATAGCTTAGATTGCCTTGGTTGGTAAGGTGGTCTAAGTTCTCTTCCTCTTCTCTGTAGAATTCTTCCCCCTCATAGCCCAGATTGATACTAGCGTCTATAAATAAATACGGAGTACACAATCACCAAACAATACTTAACTACTTCTATTTAACAGACCAAGAATCACACTAGATGATCTAGCACTATCTCTATCATTACAAGAAAAGAGTGACAAGATTTTATTTACCTTATTTTTAGAAATCATTTCTACTCATTGAAAATTTACTTAAGATTTAATATTCTCCAATTCAAATATGGGATCATATTGACACATGTCACCACCACATATTCAATATTTGGGAATGTGATTTAAAGTGATTGGCCTAAATTACCAAGTTTAATAATGTAAAATAATAATAATATTTATGTGACTAAAAATGACTATAAAGTCATTCTTTAGTTTTGGTCTAGGACCACTGCATGTAAATCTACATATTTTTACATATTCAGATAGGTCATGGACAATCTGATTTTTGAGAGTTGGAATCAACTCAAAATCATTTATGGTTGATTTTAGAAAAATGTTTGAAGTGATAAAAGCTACTGTCTTATTATTTTTACTGAGGGTGATCTATAGATTTAAACTGTTTGAATCCAACGGGAGTGATTAGAGATTTTCATCTACTTTCTAACAAAATTGGTTTCATTCAATTTGATTCAGTGAAACTCTCTGAATTGATTTTCAAAGTTACCTACAATATAGGATTTTGAATTAAAAGAAAAAAATCTAACTTTGAATCTGTGGGCTAGCACGGGAATGCTAACGGGCTGGCCCAACTACGCAACACGCATGCGACGGGTTGCACCGGGGTTGGTTCCACTCGTCAACGGCTAAGTTAAAATGAAAGGGTATCCTCTAATCTGGGCCGCACGATTAGAGCACGATCGACGGCTCCGCATTGTCGTCTCCATCGCATGAGGCATGCGAGACAGAACCCTAGCGCTATGGCAGGGGTCGTCGAGGGCTTACCCGGGCTCCAGCTAGGTCCGGCAAGGTGGGCGAACGAGTGAGTCGATGAAGGCGGTTCGACTAGTGGTCACGGCAGCTCTGGGGGCGGATCCTAGCAGTGGTTCCTCTTCTCCACTACAGCAGCGGGCTCCGGTGAAATTCCGGCGATGTGGTGCTTGCCTTTCTCTAGGGACGGGTCAGAGAGGTTTCTGGGTGAGAGGGGAGTAGAATGGTGTGTGTTTTGAGGCAGGGGAGGGCTCTATTTGTACTGCAGCGAAGGGGCCACAGCGGCATGGCTCGGGCTCGTCGGCGACGTCGTTATATTGAGCTATCGGCATGGCCAAAGGTGTAGGTCGACGCGGTGCTTCAGGGCGGTCGGCATGCACACACTGGCACGCCGAGGTGCAGTCTCCATCGTTATAGAATATCCGTGCTCTCCGGAGGTACTGTCGGCATTCGTCAAGGCGTATGATGGTCAGGGTGCTCGCGGGGTCAAACGATCATGTCTGGGCGGTCCCTGGAGTCGCAGCGAACTTATTGGTGCAAGGCGAGAGTGAGGCGCGGCGTGTGCGCACGGGATTTCTCGGTGCTCTGGTGCGGCACTCGGCATGGTCGAGTGTTAAATGGGCGAAGCTGCGCTTGCGTCTCCGCGGGCGGTCGTTGGTCTAGGCGTACACATGCAGTGGCGATGAGGTCATGGCTACCTCCTAGACATCATGGGCGAGGGAGGCGTGGTCTGTGGCAGCGTGTCCACGTCGGGGTGGCAAGGGTGAGCTCGGGTACCATTTCTACTGGTCACAACGGCGAGTGAGATGAGCTTAAATGCATTGGATGGTACTGGGAGAGTTAAGGGAACATCGTGGGAGCTCGGTGAGGTCACAAATATGATCAAAACAGTAGATAGTTGTTGAGGTTGTACTGTGATCACTAGGTGTTTGATCAAATGGCCGCAAGAACTAAACTTTCACATTTTAAAGTTATTTTTGGTGGGTGTGATGGGCATAAGCTTGGTAGTCTATGTGTGCAAGGGTTTGCTAAGTGGTGAAGGTTTTGATGGTTTTCCAAAAAATGACTATCTTGAATTCTTGATGCATAAGATAGATTCAATTTTGAATTGCCTCTCAAATGGATTATAAATGGTTTCTGCAAGGTTTGAAATTTCCATTGTGTTCAGTATTACTTGGTGTAGAAAGGTGAGAAAAGAAATGGAATTGTTTCTGTTTGAAATCATTTGCTAGAGATGCTCAAAGTGAGCTAGGTGTTAACTTTTGCAAAAATGACCATTAGGTCATATGCTTCATATTTTAATTTTCTTTTGTTTTGATCTGTTTTGGATTTGACCTAGATGATATGGTTTTGACTTTAAACCATTTCTCACCATTTATAACAATCTAACATGACATTGCAAACATTCATAACCCAAATGCATTAATATAGTGTTTATTATTAAAAGCTTTTGTTAACTCTAATTTGGGTTAATTAGAAATTGATATCCTCATTAATATTTTTGAGGTCTTACAAACCCTCCCCCCCCCTAAACAGAATCTCGTCCCGACATTCAGGAAAAACTAGGAACTAAAGAGATTGGGAAACTCCGTCCTCATGCAGTATTCTCGTTCCCAGGTGGCTTCTTCTTCAGTATGGTTGCTCCACTAGATTTTGAGAAACTTGATACTCCTGGTTCAGGTAGTTCTAAAAGCTTCTTCCAAAATGCGAATGGGTACTTCATGATAGGTTAAATCCGGGTTGATCTCCATGTCTCTGTGATCGATGTTCTTGAACACTTCTGCCTTCTCTAGAACTTCTAAGAATTTCCTAAGTAACGAGATATGAAACACATCATGAACGGCTGACATCTCTTCCGGTAGTTCTATCTGATACGATACTTCTCCTCGGCGACTTAAAATCTTGAAGGGTCCAATATATCTGGGTGCAAGCTTTCCTTTGAGTTGGAAACGCTGCATTCCTTCCAAGGGTGATACTTTGAGATAAACAAAGTCTCCGACATTGAAGGTCAGGTCTCGACGTCTCTTGTCGGCATAACTCTTCTGTCTGGATTGAGCCGTCTTGAGGTGCTCATGGATCTTGTGAAATTCCTCTTAGGCTTCTCGTAGGATGTCTAGTCCGAATATCTGACTCTCTCCTACTTGCAACCAATTCAGGGTGGTAGGGCACTTCCTTCCATATAAAAACTCAAATGGGGCCATTTACAAACTGGCTTGATAACTATTGTTGTATGAGAATTCTGCGAAAGGCAGGCAGTCCTCCCATTTAGATCCATATTCTAGCACACAAGCTCTCAACATATCCTCGAGTATCGGGTTTACTCATTCTGTTTGTCCATCGGTCTAAGGGTGATAAGGTGTGCTGAAATTCAGTTTGGTTCCTAAACCTTCTTGGACTTTCTTTAAAAAACTCTAGGTAAACTGGGTTCTTTGATCTGGACGATGGTCTTGGGGGTTCCGTGTGGACTGACTATTCTAGCAACATATCACTCTGCTAGCTTCGAGCTCTAATAAGTGGTCTTGACTAGTATGAAATGAGCTACTTTGGAAAGTCTATCCACTATGACCCAAATAGAATCATTTCCTCTACTAGATGTAGGCAAACCGATGATGAAATCCATTCCAACTGAATCCCATTTCCATTCTGGAATTTGCAAAGGTTGTAAAAGTCCTGCGGGTCGCTGATGTTCCGCTTTGACTCTCTGATAGATATCACACTTAGTGATGTAGCTTCGGACTTCTCTCTTCATTTTGTGCCACCAAAATTGCTCCTTCAAATCCTGATACATCTTCGTTCCTCCTGGATGAATAGAATAAAGAGTATCATGGGCTTCTTGCAAAATTACTTGCTTCAACTCTGAATCTGCGGACACACAGATTCGTCCCTTATACCACAGAACTCCTTCTTCATCTTCCGTGAATCCGGGTACCTTCCCTGTACCGATACGATGCTTAATGCCATCGATACTGGCATCCTTTCTGATCTTCCTTTACCTGACCGGTCAAAGTGGGTTGAAGTTCAATACTGGCTAGATATCCTTCGCTAACTAGCTCCATTCTGAAATCCTCCAACTCCTGATGCAAACTTGGCTGCTCTTTCATAATCATGGTGTTTAATCTACACAATAGTCTACTAAGGGCATCCGCTACCACATTGGCCTTGTCGGGGTGATAGTGAATGTCAAGGTCATAATCCTTGATTAACTCTATCCATATCCTTTGCCTCATATTCAAATACTTCTTGGTGAAAATATACTTCAAACTCTTGTGATCGGAATAAATCTCATAGCGATTACCCATGAGGTAATGACGCCATGTCTTCAAGGCTAAAAACTAAGCCTGCCAATTCTAAGTCATGGGTTGGATAATTTTGTTCATGTTGCTTCCGTTGTCGGGATAGATAGGATATTACTTTTCCTTATTGCATCAACACACATCCGAGACCAATCTTGGATGCATCACAATATACGTCAAAGGGCTTCGTGATATCCGACATGATCAGAATTGGGGCTAAAATCAATCTCTTCTTGAGCTCTTGAAAACTTGCTTCACATTTGTCTGTCCATTCAAACTTCTTGTCATTCTTCAATAGCTGAGTCATCGGCCTTGCGATGCTTGAAAATCCTTCTACAAACTTGTGGTAATATCCCGTTAATCCAAGAAATGCATGAACTTCAGTTTGAGTGGTTGGGGCTTTCCATTCGTAAACATCCTTGATCTTGGCGTGGTCGACGCCAACTCCTCCGGCTGACAAGATATGTCCGAGGAATCCTACTTCCTTTAACCAGAATTCACATCTGCTGAACTTGGCATACAACTAATGCTCTCTAAGGGTTCCATGGATGGTTCTTAGGTGTTGTTCATGTTCTTCTTCCGACTTGGAGTAAATCAGAATGTTATCGATGAAAACAACGACAAACTTATCCAAGAAGTTCATGAAAATCTTATTCATGAGGTTCATGCAATAAGCGGGGGGCATTGGTTAATCCAAAAGACATGACCTTATACTCATATAATCCATATCGAGTAGTGAAGATAGTCTTTGGGATATCCGTTGTGCAAATTTTCAGTTGGTGATAACCAGTTCTAAGATCAACATTAGAAAACACTCTGGCACCGGTCAACTGATCAAACAAATCTTCTATCTTTGGTAGTGGGTACTTGTTATTGATGGTGACGTCATTCAGCTTCCGGTAATCCGTACACAAATGGGCGGCACCATCTTTCTTATCCACAATCAAAACATGTGATCTCCATGGCGATACACTTGGTTGAATCAGATATTTGCTAATGATACGTCCAATTTGCATCACCATTCTATATCATAATTTGCCTCTATTCATTGATATATTTATAATTAAAAGGTGTTACTTATGTCTTTTCATCTATTTTTGCCTGTTGGGTGATTCTTGGAGGATGGACTGCCGGAGTCAGGTTTCTGATGGAAAAAGAGGTGTTCTGATGCAATTTCACGAAGATCAGAAAAATAATAGAAAAATTATGGAACTTTTTTTTACCAAAATACGAAGGAAGCCAGAAGGGGAGACGGAGATGGGCCACAGGGGCCCCACACCCCCCCGGCGCGGGTCACCCCTGGGCCGCGCCTACTGGGGGTGTGGCCCACCTGGCCGGCCTCCGACTCCGCGCTCTCGCCTATATCTTCTCCTCGAAACCCTAAAACACGAGAGCGACCACAAAAAGATTCCGCCACCTCTGCGGGGCGGAAAACACCGAGAGAGAAAGAGCTCTCCGGCAGATAGATTTCTGTCAGGGAAATTCCTTCCCAAAGAGGGGAGATCGTCGCCATAAACACGTTCATCAAGCTAGACTTCATCGGGATCATCATCATCATCCACACCATCATCTCCACCAGCACCATCATCACCACTCCATCCCGCTGTAACAATTGTGTTGAATACTTGCATTTCTTAGGGGAAACTTTCCCGGTGTTGATTACTATTGTAGTTGATGCTTGTGAGTGGAACCATTGGATTATTGTTTATGTTCAGATTGTTATCCATCACCATATCATATTTGATCTTGATCCATATGATGTCTTGTGAGTAGTTCATTTAGTTCTTGAGGACATGGGAGAAGTCATGTTGTTAGTAGTGGATTTGTGTTGAGATATTATTCAATGGTTTAGTATTTAAATTGTGGTGCTATTATTCTAGTGGTGTCATGTGAACGTCAACTACATGATACTTCACCATTTATGGTCCTAGGGGAATGCATTGTGCATTCGGCTACTAATTGTGGGGTTGCCAGAGTGACAGAAACCTGAACCCCCGTTAGGAAACCATTGCTTTCCTGTAGTTGCGGATGCTTGTAGGGGGTTTAATCACAAGTATGTATTAGTCCAAGTAAGGTCGGTACATTAGCACAGGTTCACCCACACAACACTTACAACACCAGAGAAGACTACTCAGCTATTTGAAGAGAAAGCACTTGACAGAATTCCCATGTGTCCTCGAGAACGTTTGGTCCTTATAAGTATTTCCACCAGATTGTCCTTTGCTAAGAAAGGATTGAGACACTTTCTTCGTTTGTTCGTTGTCTTTATTACTTGCACTTTGTTTCTTTTCTTTATCAGAAAACCCCTAAAAATCCATTTGCTAAGTATTTACAGAGATTTCCTGCTCCATACCACTAGTCAACACCTTCTGCTCCTCGTTGGGATCGGCACTCCTATTTATCGAAAGTACTACGATACACCCCCTATACTTGTGGGTCATAAAGACTATTTTCTGGCGCCGTTGTCGGGGAGTGAAGCGCTATTGAAGAGTGGAACTGGTAAAGTAAACTTCTACTATGAGTATTGCTTTTTTATTTCTGTTTGTTACTTTGTTTCCAATATGGATAACCCACTTGGTTTTCTGTTTGGGAAAACTACTACCACTGTTAGGGTAGGAGATGAACCACCACCTGTTGAGATAGATCCTTTTAAGATACCTACAAGTATTGTTGATCGTGTTATGGATAATTATTATTTAGGGGATGGAACTGTCCACCCTAGTGATCATTTGCTTTTTGTCCATGAATTATGCGGGTTGTTTAAGTGTGCATGTATCACAACTGAATAGGTAAAGAAGAAGTTACTCTCTATATCCTTGAAAGGGAGAGCTGAAGAATGGTATAAGCTTGCAATGGGAGGAAATAATACCTCTCTCTTATTCTAAATTTTATCCTCCCAGTGAAATTCATAAGGATAGGAATCTGATATATAACTTTTGGCCCCGTGATGGAGAGATCACAACTCAAGCTTGGGGGAGATTGAGGTTACTAATGCTTAAATGTCTTATTCATGAACTCACTAACAATATTATTATTAATAACTAATGCTTAAATGTCCTATTCATGAACTCCCATTCCTAGTACTACTTCCAAACCTTTTGTTCCAAGTACTATTAGGTTGGCATAGAAATCTATTCCATGAATTCTGATAGGTACGGCCTTGCAAATTTTTCTAGCTTTGGTAGCTGACCCATGTATTTGAATTACCATAACATGCTTCAAATTTGTTGGTTGAATCTTACTAGTGCATGCAAATTATTTTGTAACAAACGAGTGCGATGCTCCAGAATCAAACAATACTCTTGCAAGTACTGAGTTAACAGAAAACATACCCAACACGACATCTGGTGCTTCCTGGGATTCTTCAGCATTCATGTGGAACAAGCGACCGATACGGTTGTGCGGGTTTCCTAGGGCAAATCTCTTTCCAGGTTGGACACGGCGTTGCTACTGGGCAGGTGCAGTGACATTGGGTGCTACAGTAATATTCTTGGGGCACTCATTGGAGTAGTGACCCGTCACTCCACATTCAAAGCAAGTGATCATGGACTTGTCCTTCCCGGTGGCAGGCACAACATTACTTCCAATCCTTGGGGCAGTATGGTTGTTGTTGTTGGTGGGCCTTGGTGAAGGGTTTCGCGGCATAGTAAATCAAAATTTTCTATGGATGCGAACAGAGGGAAGCCAAGATCTAATCTAGGAGATGCAAACAACGAGAGAGATTGGATTAGATCTTCATACCCTTGAAGATTCGCACAGCGGAACGTTCGTCGGAACGTGGGTGATGTAGTCGTACTCGCTTCTCCTCCTCACGATCTGATCCGATCTAGCACCGCAAGTGGCGATGCCTCCGTGAGATGCAGACGTGCAGCACCTCGACATCTCCTCCTTCCTCGGTCCAACAAGTATGGTGGAGAGATGGATTGGATTTACAACGCGATGGCGCGGTGCAATTGGTGGAGAGTTTCTGCAGCAGGGCTTCGCCTACACGCAGTCGGGAGGGAGAGAGAGAGGAGGGCAGCAGGGCGACTAGGCTTGAGGGGAAGGTGTGGGGGGTGGTGCGCCCCAGCCCTCTATATATAGAGGGGTGGGCACCAGCCCTAACCCCTCCCCCAAACCCTAGGCCGGCGGCCAAGGAGGGAGGAGTGGGGGGCAAGGAACCCCCCCCCCTTCTAGAAGCTCCAATTAGGGTTTATCCCTTGTTTGGCAGGCTGGGCCCTATGGGGCCTTGTGCCCCTGGCCCAATGCGGTCAGGGCACTCCCTCATAGGCCCATTCCCCCTCCCGACAGGTGGGACCACGTTGTCCCCTTCTGGAAGGTTCTAGAAGCTTCCGGTACAATACCGATTAACCTGGAACAATTCCGAACTCCAAAAACTGCACTGCCTTATATGAATCTTATTCTCCGGACCACTCCGGAACCTCTCGTGATGTCCCGGATCCCATCCGAGACTCCGAACAAAAACTCATAAACCAATTATCCAATCTATCCTAGCGTCGAGACACGTTAAGTGTGTGACCCTTCGGGTTCGAGAATATGCAGACATGATCTTCTATCAATAATCAACAACGGGGTCTGGAAACCCATATTGACTCCCACACATTCATAGATGATCATATCGGATGAACCACGATGCCAGGATTCAATCAATCCCATATATATATTCCCTTCGTCTCGCGATATTTTACTTGCGCGAGATTTGATCGCTTGCAGTCATACCTAGTTCAATCTCGTTAACAGCAAGTACTTTACTCGTTCCGTAATCCGATATCACTTTGTGATTAACTCCTTAACCACATGCTTGCAAGCGATGTTGATATCGATTACCGAGTGGGCCTGAAGTATATCTCTCCGACTTGGGAGGGACAAATCCCATCTCGATACATACAACCCAACAGATACTTTCCGATCACCTGAGAGACACCTTTATGATCACCCTCTCATAGGATGACGTTTGATGACCTCAAATCTTTCTTCCGATACCAGGGAGTTGTATTATCTCATGGTCTAAGGAATACAATATTTGACATAAGAAAATCTTCGCAAAGATGAACACGATGACACGATCTAATTGCTTCGCTTAGTTTGGGTCTGTCCATCATATCATTCTCCCAACAAGACAGTCAAGACAGGGTTGCCGTACCACTCAGGAGGGGCACGCGACCTTGTCGACCTGCGACGTTCAGTAGCAGCATCGTCCGAAGCTTCATGATCCTTGTCAGCTTCCTCTATTTTTGGTGCAGGCGACACTGGAACAATTTCAGGTGCTGCGCTACTCTCCAATTCAAGAGAAGGTTCAATAACCTCGTCTAGCTGTACTTTCCTCCCACTCACTTCTTTCGAGAGAAACTCCTTCTCAAGAAAGGAACCGTTCTTTGCGACAAACACTTTGCCTCCGGCTCTGTGATAGAAGGTATACCCAATAGTTTCCTTAGGGTATCCTATGAAGACGCATTTCTCCACTTTGGGTTCGAGCTTGTCCGGCATCAACTTCTTGACGTAAGCTTCGCATCCCCAAACTTTAAGAAACGACAACTTAGGTTTAGCACCAAACCACAGTTCATATGGTGTCGTCTCAACGGATTTAGATGGTGCCCTATTTAAAGTGAATGCAGCGGTTTCTAATGCATAACCCCAAAATGATAACGGCAAATCAGTAAGAGACATCATCGATCGGACCATATCTAATAGGGTTCGATTCCGGCGTTCAGACAAACCATTCCACTATGGTGTTCCAGGTGGTGTGAGTTGCGAAACGATTCCGCTTGCTTTAAGATGCGTGAGAAAATCATAACTCAAATATTCACCTCCACGATCGGATCGTAGAAACTTAATCTTTCTGTTACGATGGTTCTCCACTTCATTCTGAAATTCTTTGAACTTTTCAAATGTTTCAGATTTATGTTTCATTAAATAGATATACCCATATCTACTTAAGTCATCGGTAAAAATGAGAAAATAGCGATATCCACCGCGCGTAGAAACACTCATCGGTCCGCATACATCGGTATGTATGATTTCCAACAAGTTCGTTGCTCGCTCCATCATACCGGAGAACGGGGTTTTGATCATCTTGCCCATGAGGCATGGTTCGCATGTGTCAAATGATTCAAAATCAAGAGACTCCAAAAGTCCATCAGAATGGAGTTTCTTCATGCGCTTTACACCAATATGACCTAGACGATAGTGCCACAAATAAGTAGTATTATCACTATCTACTTTGCATCTCTTAGCCTCAATGTTATGGATGTGTGTTTCATCCCTTTCGAGATTTAGAAGAAATAAACCATTCACAATAGGTGCATGACCATAAAAGATGTTACTCATATAAATAGAACAACCATTATTCTCCGATTTAAATGAATAACCGTCTTGCAATAAACAAGATCCAGAAATAATGTTCATGCTCAACGCAGACACATAATAACATTTATTGAGGTTTAAAACTAATCCCGAAGGTAAAACTAAGGAGAGCGTGCCGACGGCCATCACATCAACTCTTGATCCGTTGCCAACGCGCATTGTCACCTCATCCCTCGCAAGCCGCCGTCTAATCCGTAGCTCCTGTTTCGAGTTACAAATATTAGCAACTGAACCAGTATCAAATACCCAGGCACTACAACGAGGGATAGTAAGGAAAACATCAATAACATGTATATCAAATATACCTTTGGTGGTGCCAGCCTTCTTGTCCGCTAAGTACTTCAGACAATTGCGCTTCCAGTGACCCTTGTCCTTGCAATAGAAGCACTCAGTGTCCAGCTTAGGACCAGACTTGAGCTTCTTCTCAGCAGGGGCAACACGCTTGCCGCCGCCTTTCTTGAAGGGCTTCTTTGCACCCTTAACTTTGTTGAAGGTGGGGGGCTTGTTGACCATCAACACATGACTATCCTTTTTGATATCCACCTTCGCAGCCTTCTGCTTTGCGAAGAGCTCGGTGATCGTATAAGTGGAACCAATCTGATTGTGAGTCACTACATAACTTTTGTAGCTGGGAGGGAGTGATTGCAGAACCCTGTCAATCTTGAGCTCCTCTGGAATCTTGCAGTCCTGTTGCTCAAGGCGTTGAGTGTAGCCCGACATCTTAATGGCGTGCTCACTAACGGAACTCCCTTCCTCCATCTTGCAGTTAAAGAACTTCTCAGAGATCTCATATCTCTCGAGCCTGATGCGAAACATGGTTTTCAGCTCCTCGAGAATCTCAAAGGGCCCGGGATAGTCTTCAAAACGATTTTGAAGGTCCGATTCCATAGCAAACAACATGGTGCTCTTAATCACACCATAATCATCTTTGCGCGACTGATAGACATCTTTCTCATCGGTAGTAGATGGCAGGGCGTCACCTAACACATTCTCAAGGACATAGTACTTTTGACCACCAGAGAGAATGATTCTCAGATTGCGAAACCAGTTGGTGAAGTTAGACCCATTGTTTTTAAGCTTTTCCTTCTCAGCAAAAACGTTGAAGTTGAAGTTGGACTTAGCCATTTGATCTACAATATTTGCAAGTACAAATTAGACTACGTTCATGATAACTAGTTCAACTTTTAATCAAATTACTAGATGAACTCCCACTAAATTCAACATCCCTCAAGTTGTTCAGTGAACACGATCCAAATTCACCACATCTAATCCGATCTTCAGGAGAAGAGATGTGGTTTCAATGGTGGACAACAAAGTGTCGATCATATCATTCATATGACTCATGCTTAACCTTTTGGTTCATGTGTTCCGAGGCCATGTCTGTACATGCTAGGCTCGTCAAGTTAGACCCAAGTATTTCCGCGTGTGCAAAACTGGCTTGCACCCGTTGTATGTGAACGTAGAGTCTATAGCACCCGATCATCACGTGATGCTTGGACACGACGAACTTTCGCAACGGTGCATACTTGGGGAGAACACATTTTTTATCTTGATCTTTAAGTGAGGAATCATCTTATAATGCTCTTGTGATCTAAGCATAATAAGATACATAAAAGGATAAACATCACATGCATATAACTTTATGTGACATGGTATAGCCAATCTTCGCGCAATGATCTCCATCTTGTTCGTGCCGGCATGATCTCCATCACTCCACCATGATTGCCTCCACCACGAATAGCAACTACAACTATTGCTAACTACTTAGCGATAAAGTGAAACTATTACATGGCGTATAAGAAGTTGACACACAGGTCATACACAATTATAAAGACAACCATATGGCTCCTGCCGGTTGTGTACTCATAGACATGCAAGTCGTGAAACATTACAAAACATGATCATCGCATACATTATACACATCACATCTTGGGCCATACCATATCACAGAAAATACTCCCTGCAAAAACAAGTTAGACGCCTCTACTTTCTTGTTGCATGTTTTACGTGGATTATGGGAGTAGCATGCTACGAACGATTCTTACCTACAGAAAGCCACAATGGTGATATTATGGTTGCCAAACTCCGGTGTAAATCCCATGACAACTATAGTGAGAGAAACTGGCATCCACCAGCCGCATGTGTGGATCAGGCCACACGTCAAGTGCGGAGCCGGTCTCGTGAACGACGTCGTGTAAGGTTGGCCTGGACCGCTTCAATCTCACTATAACGCGTCATAAGAAGAACACAAACAAGAGGCTTGCAACAGAAAACATCAACGCCCGCAACAACCATGTTGCGTTCTACTCGTGAAACACATCTACGCATAGATCTAGCTCTGATACCACTGAAGGGTTTCGCGGCATAGTAAATCAAAATTTTCTACGGATGCGAACGGAGGGAAGCCAAGATCTAATCTAGGAGATGCAAACAACAAGAGAGATTGGATTAGATCTTCATACCCTTTAAGATTTGCATAGCGGAACGTTCGTCGGAACGTGGGTGATGTAGTCGTACTCGCTTCTCCTCCTCGCGATCCGATCCGATCTAGCACCGCAAGTGGCGATGCCTCCGTGAGATGCACACATGCAGCACCTCGACGTCTCCTCCTTCCTCGGTCTAGAAACTATGGTGGAGAGATGGATTGGATCAACAACGCGATGGCGCAGTGCAATTGGTGGAGAGTTTCTGCAGCAGGGCTTCGCCTACACGCAGTCGGGAGGGAGAGAGAGAGGAGGGCAGCAGGGCGACTAGGCTTGAGGGGAAGGTGTGGGGGGGTGCGCCCTAGACCTCTATATATAGAGGGGTGGGCGCCAGCCCCCTCCCCAAGCCCCAGGCACGCCAAGGAGGAGAGTGGGGGGCAAGGAAACCCCCCCTTCTAGAAGCTCCAATTAGGGTTTATCCTTTGTTTGGTCGGCTGGGCCCTATGGGGCCTTGTGCCCCTGGCCCAATGCGTCCAGGGCACTCCCTCATAGGCCCATGCCCCCTCCCGATAGGTGGGACCACGTTGTCCCCTTCTGGAAGGTTCTAGAAGCTTCCGGTACAATACCGATTAACCTGGAACAATTCCGAACTCCAAAAACTGCACTGCCTTATATGAATCTTATTCTCCGGACCACTCTGGAACCTCTCGTGATGTCCCGGATCCCATCCGAGACTCCGAACAAAAACTCATAAACCAATTATCTAATCTATCCTAGCGTCGAGACACGTTAAGTGTGTGACCCTTCGGGTTCGAGAATATGCAGACATGATCTTCTATCAATAATCAACAGCGGGGTCTGGAACCCATATTGACTCCCACACATTCATCGATGATCATATCGGATGAACCACGATGCTAGGATTCAATCAATCCCATATATATATATTCCCTTCATCTCGCGATATTTTACTTGCCCGAGATTTGATCGTCGGTACCGTCATACCTAGTTCAATCTCCTTCACAGCAAGTACTTTACTCGTTCCGTAATCCGATATCACTTTGTGATTAACTCCTTAACCACATGCTTGCAAGCGGTGTTGATATCGATTACCGAGTGGGCCCGAAGTATATCTCTCCGACTTGGGAGGGACAAATCCCATCTCGATACATACAACCCAACAGATACTTTCCGATCACCTGAGAGACACCTTTATGATCACCCTCTCATAGGATGACGTTTGATGACCTCAAAGCTTTCTTCCGATACCAGGGAGTTGTATTATCTCATGGTCTAAGGAATACAATATTTGACATAAGAAAAGCTTCGCCAAGATGAACACGACACGATCTAATTGCTTCGCTTAGTTTGGGTTTGTCCATCATATCATTCTCCCAATGATATGATCTCATTATTAATCGACAACTCATGTCTATGCTTAGGAAACCTTAAACATCATTAATCAATGAGCTAGTCCATAGAGGCGTACTAGGGACATGGTGTTGTTCACAAACCACACAAGTATTAAAGTTTCCGCTTAATACAATTCTAGCATGGAATATAAACATTATCATGAACAAGAACTATAATAATAACATCTTTATTATTGCCTCTAGGGCATAATTCCAACAATTGGAGGTGCACAATTGTAGCATCCCAATTGTCTAACAATTGTAATGCTACTTGGTCTAGTAATATAATGGCTACTTCCTATATATAATTGCTGCATCATCATTATATCATGCTCATGTCATCATGCCACCTTGCATTTGAGCATCATATAAAACCCTTTTGTTTTGGTTCTTCTCTCATATGCATTGTAAATTGTATTTGCCTCTTGATATTGTATTTGGTTCTTGATATATTGTTTAAATTCCCAAGTTGAGTTGGGGGCATATCTTTCATTCAACTCCATCACCTTTCTCTGTCACCACCTTATAATTCCACCATCCAACTAAATACGGGCCTTGCATTTATCTTTGGTTATTACCTCTAGATCGTATGTGTTTGGGAGGATCCACTTCTACTTCTATCATGCTCCCAGATATGATATCATATTGTTTTCACAATATTTCTTATGGAAGTCTACTTGGCCATCTTTGCATGCCAAGTAGTGGTAGATTCCATTTAATTTCACTTGAGGTTATTCTATTGGGGGTGGTATTAGAATTGAGGGGCCATATTAGAACATAGTGGTACATACACACTATACTTGGTCTTCTCGATTCCAATATAACCATCAACTATCTTTAACCATGGTGGAGTTTGAATGAATTTCAAATAGGATGCCACTCTTCTTCTAAAGGATTTGTAGTTGTTTTCACAACCTCATCATGCTTGCATGCATGGGCCATCCAAACCTAGTCTACCCCATATTTCTCTCTCTCTTTCCTTCAACTCATCTTTTCAACCTTCTTGCCCCGTGTTTTTATTTTGGCTTGAAAGCAACACCTGTTTCAATTTGAAAACAAATCTTTCCATCTTTTGAATATAAATCAAAAACAGCAAAATCTATCTAACAGAAAAAAAAGAGAGTAAACCTTACCTGGGCCTTTCCTGGCCGCAGCACAGGCCCACTCGGGGTCCTTCTCTCCCTCTTCATGGCCCAGTACCCCTTCACCCCGACGTCGTATCTGTTCATCGTCTCTGTCCCCGTTCTTCTCCTCTCTGCTTTGCTAACGGAAGGAAGCGGTGGCCGTCGCCTCCCGTCAGCCGCGTCACCACCTTCCCCTTCTTATCCACCCCAGGCCGGTCCCCAGCGAACCCTAGCCTCCCTTCTTCCCCTTAGCGCAGCCAGCATCTCTCCATTCCCCTCTGTCCCCAACCACGCCATGGCCGCCGCCTTGACATGTTTCACGTCACCGCCTACGCTGTCGCCGAGCACCGCCAGGTAGCGGAGAAGAACCGCAAGCCTCTCCCAAGTCTATCAAGGAGAAGAGGAGTTGCAGCACCCACAGAGCCGGCGCCGTGACTCCTTCCCTGTCCACGACTGTCGGAGTACCGCCGCCAATCCTCAGCGTCAGCGTCGTTCCGTCCTCCCTCGAACCCTCCAAGGACACCGCCGGCTTCGTGGTGAGTCCCTATCTCCATTCCCCTACTTACAGCACCATCCATGTCGCCCGACAGCTCGCCACCGTAGCCATAGTTCCCCCCTCCCCCTCGCTGCTCGTCACAAGACGCCGCATAGCGATAGAGGCGTCTCTGCAGAGCCGATTTCCCCTCTTTTCGTCATGAAATCCCGCAGTTGCATGCCTTCTTTGATGAAACTCTGAACGCGGAACTTGTAGCCTGTATACCCCTCTTCAACTTTAGTTCTTGTGGTTTGCTCAGATTCGCAAAGGTTTCTTCGCCATCGTCCTCTAAAGTTTAGGAAAACTCGCGGTTTTGCTGTCGATAAAATTCAGTTCTCCCACCCTCTATCAGCCTCTCTGTTCCACTCCGTTTTACTGTCGATCTGGACCTTCTTCGGAGAACCTCCAAACACAAATTTTACTCCCTGTAGTTTCCTCTCCAACTTTTATTCTTGCGGAAACATGAGATTCGCAGTGGTTCTCTCTCCATAGTCAATCGAAGTTGGGATCAGCTAGCTGTTTTTCGCGAGTAAAACATCAGTTCGTCTGGATCCATAACCAGCCCACCCCCTGGAACCTTTTACAAAAAGACCCCCGGGAATTTCACCCTTAACCCGCAATCCCCTCCGTGCACACGTGTCGCCTCCTCACCTGCTCGTGCACGCGTGGATCCGTGGGCTCCCTGGTCCCACTCGTCATTGACTGCGTGTATACCCATCCCAAGTAGCAAAAGTTTAGGACCCCTCCAGATTTCAAATTCAAACCAATTCCCAAATCCAATCAAATATAAATCTCTTCATAACTTTCAAATGTTTTGGAATTTGAATTCAAACTCTATATGAAATATGTTTTGTTTTTGAATGTTAATTCAAATCTTTAGTCAAATATTTTCAGAACTAATTCAAACTAGTCAAACCTTTGACTTTGACTCCATTTGACTAATTTTGACTTTAAAATAAATTTAAATTCATAATTCCAAATAATACAAATAATAGATGTTTTCAAATCAGAAAAATGTGAGGATTTCAAATATGCCATCCAAAATATATTTTGAACACTTTAAATTTCAAGTTGTTTAAAATTACAACAAAATGCCCTTTTTCCTTAATTAATAAATAACTTTTGTTTTATAACTCCAAATTTGACAAATGATATGTCTAAAATGATTAGCTCGACGAGACCTTTCTGTTTATGCATTCCATGATCTGAATTAAAGCATGCATCACATAAATATTGCAAAACCAGAACTGTTCATGGGAGTAAAACATGCCTAAATACATTAACCAAGTGTTTTAATATTGTTTTATCACCTCACCCATGCCATGCTACATTATTGCCATGCAAATTGTGCATCATTCATCATGGCATGATTGTTTGCTTGTCGCATTTTATTCTTATGCTTGTGCACTTTATTTATGTTGGCCCTTGTTTGTTTGGTTCTTCTTCGAATAGACGCTGAGCAGGGGATATATCAAGAAACCCAGGAACACTACCCAGATCCTTCTCTCGCTTCAACTGAGCTGCCAGGCAAGCACTACCACATGCTTGCATACATATAGTACCTATTGCCTCTATCTTATTCTTGCATCATTGAGTCGCGATTGCATTAAACTGAATCCCAAGTATTGCATAGCCTTTACTTTTAAACCCCACCAAAGCTTGTTCCTCCATCCCATGAGCCATTACTACAGGAGTTGTTTGAGCCATGCGAGTCGTAGAACAGCATGTGTAGGGTATGTGAGTGTCTGATGGATAACGAGGTACCTAAACAACTTAACCTGAGTAGTAATGGGATAACTAATGAAAGTGGCACCGGTGAGCAATATCTGCTATTTGGTTTTTCATGCTCACTTGTGTCCCGTAGGACCCCGAGTACTTGATTCCTGTTCCTTGAATATTCGTGTTATCCACATCCGGGAGGCTTATGGGACCCCCCTGAGCCAGAGCTTGATTCATTCTTATTTCTTGGGGCCACAATTTGTTTGGGGCTTTATTACTATCATGTACTTATGCCATGCTTTACTGCTTTATTTTAAATTGTGCGAGGTACTGAACCTGTAATGTTTAGGTAAGCGGAGTGTTTTCGCGGTATCGACAAGCCCAGTCACATTTTCGGTTCCCGATCGTTTCTACCATTGGCGCAAACCTTGAGTCCGTCTCGGAGCCGGCCAGTTTCGTGGCGGGTAGCTTAATGGGGTGGCCCCCTGAAATATTTCTGAATCTTGTGATTGCTTTGTCGTGACTGCCTCGTTGGGTTTTGATTTGGTTTTTCCGAGGTTGATCGAGTGTGTGTTGCTATTTGTGCACCCCTGCAGGGTAAAATTTTCTGAAAGCCGTGTCCGCGGTTATGGACGACTTGGAGCACAGTTTCTCGATCACAGACAAGTATAACTAAAGTACCGCGTTTAATTTGACTAAATAACTGACTAGTACATAGTGCAACACTCATGGAATGGATAATAAAACTGCCAATGGATGTGGGGTTGTTCGTCCGCTTCCTCGTTGGTCAGCGAGGAGGAGGATGGATCTGTTAATATTACTGTTATAACTGTTGTTATTAATTCACGGACATCCGTCTATCTTTGGTTAGGCGGGTGGATAGCGAGTATCTATAGAATTGTTAGGGTTTATCTTTTGCTGCAATTGCGTCACCCCAGGTTGTGTCCCCTTTAGAGGCATAAAGACTTGCTGAGCACCCCTAGGGTCTCATACGATAAATTATTTGATTCAGATGAACAGGTACACTCACAAGATGGATACTGGGTGGAGGAGACGGACGATGTGGGCAACGATCATTCGGTGTAGAGATTCCGGGAACGGGGATCCGTGAGATCTGTGGGCGGGATGTGTTTATTTATGGGGCATCTTATGCCGATTTGCTTCTTATCCGTACACGGATCTTGTTTTCCGCTTCCGCCTGATACTCTGATGTTCGATGTATGAGGAGATATCCTAAACTATTATATCTATCTAGGATATTTGGATCTTGCCGTATGGCGTTGCAATATTTCTATTTCTTTTAGATGGAATGGCTCTGAGGACTGTTGTATGGTGGCTTGCATACATACTCATTTGTGTATGTAGTTGATCCCTTCGCCGCCGATTCGCGCCCGTTCTTGTCCCGATGTTTGGAAATGGTTAGGGCGAAAGGTCTACTGTGAGTGGCATTTGGGCCCCACCGTACTATTTTAACCATTTCCGCTCGTCCAGGCTTGTAACTAGGAGCGTAATTCACCGAGGTAGTTACAATTGGTATCAGAGCCATCCCGCCCTTCAGGGTCTCAGCCAAATGGTCGTTGTCTGTCTAGCAAATATTTTTGGTAGCTATGTATACTAGGGAAAAACAAAACGCGAGGGTAGGACTGCTTCCACTTTTCTTCTTACCCACCCACCCTTTTCTGGTAAGGAAGTGTAACGTTTTCAATCCTCTTCTTAACAGTTCAAACTAGGATTCACGTGTTCTGGGTTTCCGTAGTACCATAGGTTGTGTGTGTGTGTGTATTTCCTTGTCTATCTGTTGCATCCAAATTGTTATCACAATCGGCCTTTTGGTTATCAACTGTTGGTACATTCCATACCGACAGCTTCGCAAACCGACGCGATCTATCGATTCGTTGTATACCGCCGATCTCTTACTCTTTGTTATCCGGCGTTATCTTGTTTGGGGTGTTCGTTTCTGTAGTTACCACTCTTTGGGTTCATCGTGAGAAGAAGGGGTTAGGATATGTGTTCTACTTATTCATGTGCGGAGTAATGATTTGAGTGCGGGATGGAGTCGCGACCATACCACTACTCTTATCATTCGCTTTTGTATATTGAATTGGTAGAGTCACTAATCTTGATTCGTTAAGTGATTTTATGCATCTCTTGGTATTTTAATGCGAAATTTGGAAAATTTTTCTTTGATATATCTGTACCACACTCCACCGTGTGTGCGATATGCTTAATATCTTCTAGGTGCTTTGAACTTTGTTGATATTTTAATATCATCTTAGTAAATTGTATCCTTTAATCTTGGTTAATTCCATCTTGGTACTATTTTGGATTATTATTATTCTCCATTATAGTACTGACTTGTGTTTTATATCAATCACAGGATGGCACCACCACGCCGTTCTGATGAGGACATACAACCTGAACTGGGGGCCGCGTTGTCAAGCATCGCCAATGCCTTGGCAGCAATGCAGCAGAACCAGCAGCGTTTTGAAGAAAGTGTTCGGAGGAATGAGTTTTCTCTGCTACCTCCACCTCCCAAGCGAGGAGACATCAAAAGCTTCCTGAAGTTCAACCCATGCCAATTTGATGTTTCTGATCAACCACTTGATGCTGATGATTGGTTGCGTGAGATGTCAAGGCTACTGACGACTGCTGATGTTCCTGAGCAAGAATGGGTAAAGTGTGCCACTCACCTTCTGAAGGGAGATGCAGCTCTCTGGTGGGAGAATTACCTGAAGGCAAATTGCATTGGTTTTCAGCCTACTTGGGAACAGTTCACTAGAGCCTTCAAAGAGCAGTATCTGTCAGAAATTGTCATGGAAAGGATGAAGGAAGTGTTTCTCAATCTCAAGCAGGGAAATGACAATGTCAATACCTACATCAGGAACTTCATGAACCTTTCTCGTTATGGTGGCGATGAGATCTCTGATGACAAGAAGAAGCAAAAGAGGTTCCGGCAAGGGCTCAATGCATCGATTAAATATGCAATCACACATGCAAGGCCGGCGTCTTTTCTGGAACTTCAGCATCTGACTCTGCAGAAGAAGCAAGTAAGCAAGTGTTTGAGGAGTCAAAGAAACACAACCGTGATGCAGAAGCTCTTCGGTATGTTAACTCCTTCTAAGCGTGTATCGGGTTCCTAACACCCCACCATCGCCTCCGGCTCCACCAAGACCTGCAAGCTACGGCAAGGCCACCAAACTTCCTCACGCTGCTCCAGGGCTACAACCACCACTACCTGGGCGCTGGCGGAGTCCCAGCTACGTTGCTCCACGTCCACACGGTGCTTGTTTCACTTGCGGAGACATCGGGCATCGATCTTGGCTGTCCGATGAAAAACAAAGCTCTTCCTCCACCACCTCCAAGATCTGCGGCAAGCTCTCCTTTGGTTCGTGCACCACCACCTCGGGCTCTCAACATCAACACCAAGCCCGGGTCTACTGTTGCACGTGCCAACTGTGTCAACGCCGCTCAAGCTGAGCATGCACCTGGAGTTGTGATGGGTATGCTTCCCGTTAACTCAGTCCCTGCACGAGTTTTGTTTGATTCTAGTGCATCGCATTCTTTTGTTTCTAACAAGTTTGCAAATAAGAATGGGTTACCGTTGGATCCTCTCCTTAAGCGGTTAATGGTCCTTTCTCCTGGAGCAACAATGGCAGCTTCTAAAATCAGCCATGGCAACCAAGTTGAGATTGGTGGCTCTTCGTTCTCGGCATCCTTAATTGTTCTAGGCAATTCTGACATTGATGTCATCTTGGGCATGGATTGGTTGACAGCAAATGCAGCTGTGATTGATTGTGCTGAACGCTCGGTTTCTCTGAAGATTCCTGAAGGCCATATAGTCTATTCCCCAAGTCTGACTCCTGCTATCCAGCTTTTCTCTTTGGCGGCTCTGAATGATGATGCTATGGAAGCTATTCAGAGTGTTCCAGTGGTCTGTGAGTTCCCAGATGTCTTTCCTGAAGAGTTGCCGGGTATGCCTCCGGATCGTGAGGTTGAGTTTGTAATTGAGCTTGAACCTGGAACGGCTCCTATCTCCAAGCGGCCTTATAAAATGGGTCTCTGAGTTGGCTGAACTCAAACGTCGCCTTGATGAACAAGAGAAGTTGGGTTTCAT
Organism: Avena longiglumis; assembly: GCA_030063025.1. Taxonomy (NCBI): domain Eukaryota; kingdom Viridiplantae; phylum Streptophyta; class Magnoliopsida; order Poales; family Poaceae; genus Avena; species Avena longiglumis. Next base: position 378,932,393 of record CP125978.1, read on the forward strand.
TCAACACAAGACTTCTTCTTGGGGTAGCCCAACAATCTTTGTGAAGAAGCGAGACAGACGATAGACTTTGTGTTGACTATCGGGCTCTCAATGCTAAAACCATCAAGAATAAATATCCCCTTCCGCGGATTAATGATCTCTTCGATCAGCTAGCTGGAGCTGTGGTGTTCTCTAAGCTTGACTTGAGAAGTGGTTATCACCAAATCAAGATTCGCAAGGAAGATGTTCCTAAAACAGCTTTCACCACCCGCTATGGCCTGTATGAGTACACGTCATGTCCTTCGGTCTCACCAACGCACCTGCTACCTTCTCGAGGCTTATGAACTCGGTTTTCATGGAGTATCTTGATAAGTTCGTTGTGGTCTATCTGGATGACATCTTAGTCTATTCTAAGTCAAAGGAAGAACATGAAGAACACCTTCGGTGTGTCCTAAACAAGCTTCGTGCTAACCGCCTGTATGCAAAGTTCTCCAAGTGTGAGTTTTGGCTGCCTCAAGTAACCTATCTTGGTCACGTCATCTCTGCCAAGGGCATTGCAGTCAACCCGGAAACTGTGAAGACAATTGTTGAATGGCTTCCTCCTGTTAATGTCAAAGAAGTGCGGAGTTTCCTTGGTTTGGCTAGTTATTGCTGCCGCTTCGTTCAGAACTTTTCGAAGATAGCGAAGCCTCTTACCGATCTCCTCAAGAAGGGCAAGAAATACCTTTGGACTCCTGCATGTCAAGAAAGCTTTGAGACACTCAAAGAGAAGCTCACTTCCACACCAGTCTTGGTTCCTCCGGACACCTCTAAGCCTTTCTAGATATTCTGTGACGCCTCTTTGCAAGGATTGGGTGCGGTCCTTATGCAAGAAAAACAAGTTGTTGCTTATGCCTCTCGACAGTTGAAGGCGCATGAGATCAACTATCCTACACATGACCTCGAACTCGCAGCAGTTGTTTTTGCTTTGAAATTATGGAGGCATTACTTGCTGGGCAACCGTTGTGAAATCTTTTCTGATCACAAGAGTCTGAAGTATATCTTCACTCAGCCTGATCTCAACCTTCGGCAGAGGAGGTGGATTGAAGCAATCAATGATTTTGATTTGACCATCAACTACACTCCGGGCAAAGCTAATGTCATGGCCTATGCTCTCAGCCGCAAAGCTTATGTCAACAACCTCATGATGGAAGAACAACAGCCTCTCTTGTGCGAGGAATTCCGTCAGGTCAACCTTGAAATTGTGGAACAAGGGTATCTCCTAAACCTTCTGGCTACTCCTCTCTTAGAAGAAAAGGTTCGCTCCTTTCAGCTTGGTGATCCGCACACCAAAAAGATCATCTCCAGACTTCAGCTTCCGAAGTATGAGTCCTTCCACGTCGATGATCAAGGCACGCTTTTCTTTGAACACCGGATGTTTGTTCCGAACGACCCGGGTTTGAGAGAGCAAGTTCTCAAGGAGGTGCATGAATTTGTTCTTTCTATCCACCCTGGCAGCACAAAGATGTACATGGACTTGAAAACACAATATTGGTGGCCGGGATTGAAACGATATTGTGCCAAGTATGTCTCGGAGTGTGATGTCTGCCGCAGAGTTAAAGTTGTCCATCAGAAACCTTCCGGTCTTCTACAGCCATTAAAACCCCCGGAATGGAAATGGGAGAAAGTAGAGATGGACTTCATCACTGGTTTTCCAAGGTCGTAGAAGGGCAACAATGCAATCTTTGTTGTCATTGACAGGCTTTCTAAAGTGGCTCACTTCTTCCCCGTCAAGGAAACAATTTCTGGAATTCAGTTGGCTGAGCTCTATATCAACAGAATTGTCTCTCTGTATGGGGTTCCGCTTGAGATCAGTTCATATCGTGGGAGCATCTTCACTTCCAAGTTCTGGGAAAGTTTCCAAAATGCTTTGGGAACAAAATTGAACTTCAGCACAGCTTACCACCCTCAGTCGCAAGGACAAGTTGAAAGGATCAATCAGATTCTGGAGGATATGCTTCGTGCTTGCGTCATCTCTTTTGGCATGAAGTGGGAAGAATGTCTTCCTTATGCTGAATTCTCTTACAACAATAGCTTCGAGCGTGCGAAGATGGCACCATTTGAGGCTCTCTATGGCCGCAAATGCGAACTCCGATTGGTTGGTCGGTGGGAGAAAGAATATGGTTTGGCCCTGACATTGTAACTCAAGCGGAGGAGAAGGTGCACATCATTCTTGAAAATCTGAAGATTGCTCAAAGTCGCCAGAAGAGCAATTATGACAGAAAGCACACGGACATGGAGTATATCCCTGGTGATCTCGTTTACCTTCGTGTCACTCCCATGAGAGGCACGCACCGTTTTGGTATCAATGGAAAGCTGGCTCCTAGATACATCGGTCCATCCAAAATTCGTGGAAGAGGAGGAGAAGTTGCTTATGCTCTTGAGCTCCCGGAAAAACTCAAGGTCCATGATGTTTTCCACATCTCTCAACTCAAGAAGTGCTTCAAGGATCCCGGCAGGACCGTGGATCATGAGATAATCAATCTCCAAGAAGACCTGTCTTATCAAGAACACCCCACAAAAATCCTTGAGATCGCAGAAAGGACTCGCAACAAGTCCATCAAGTTCTGCAAGGTGCAGTGGTCGCACCATTACGTTGATGAAGCCAGTTGGGAGCGTGAAGATGAGCTCCGTGCCAACTATCCTACCCTCTTTGAGTCTTCTTCTTCTTCCTAGAAACTCGGGGCGAGATTCCTGTTTAGTGGGGGAGAGTTGTAGCATCCCAATTGTCTAACAATTGTAATGCTACTTGGTCTAGTAATATAATGGATACTTCCTATATATAATTGCTGCATCATCATTATATCATGCTCATGTCATCATGCCACCTTGCATTTGAGCATCATATAAAACCCTTTTGTTTTGGTTCTTCTCTCATATGCATTGTAAATTGTATTTGCCTCTTGATATTGTATTTGGTTCTTGATATATTGTTTAAATGCCCAAGTTGAGTTGGGGGCATATCTTTCATTCAACTCCATCACCTTTCTCTATCACCACCTTATAATTCCACCATCCAACTAAATACGGGCCTTGCATTTATCTTTGGTTATTACCTCTAGATCGTATGTGTTTGGGAGGATCCACTTCTACTTCTATCATGCTCCCAGATATGATATCATATTGTTTTCACAATATTTCTTATGGAAGTCTACTTGGCCATCTTTGCATGCCAAGTAGTGGTAGATTCCATTTAATTTCACTTCAGGGGTTATTCTATTGGGGGTGGTATTAGAATTGAGGGGCCATATTAGAACATAGTGGTACATACACACTATACTTGGTCTTCTCGATTCCAATATAACCATCAACTATATTTAACCATGGTGGAGTTTGAATGAATTTCAAATAGGATGCCACTCTTCTTCTAAAGGGTTTGTAGTTGTTTTCACAACCTCATCATGCTTGCATGCATGGGCCATCCAAACCTAGTCTACCCCATCTTTCTCTCTCTCTTTCCTTCAACTCATCTTTTCAACCTTCTTGCCCCGTGTTTTTATTTTGGCTTGAAAGCAACACCTGTTTCAATTTGAAAACAAATCTTTCCATCTTTTGAATATAAATCAAAAACAGCAAAATCTATCTAACAGAAAAAAAAGAGTAAACCTTACCTGGGACTTTCCTAGTCGCGGCATAGGCCCACTCGGGGTCCTTCTCTCCCTCTTCATGGCCCAGTACCCCTTCACCCCGACGCCGTCTCGGTTCATCGTCTCTGTCCCCGTTCTTCTCCTCTCTGCTTTGCTAACGGAAGGAAGCAGGTGGCCGTCGCCTCCCGTCAGCCGCGTCACCACCTGCCCCTTCTTATCCACCCCAGGCCGGTCCCCAGCGAACCCTAGCCTCCCTTCTTCCCCTTAGCGCCGCCAGCATCTCTCCATTCCCCTCTGTCCCCAACCACGCCATGGCCGCCGCCTTGACATGTTTCACGTCACCGCCTACGCTGTCGCCGAGCACCGCCAGGTAGCGGAGAAGAACCGCAAGCCTCTCCCAAGTCTATCAAGGCGAAGAGGAGGAGTTGCAGCACCCACAGCGCCGGCGCCGTGACTCCTTCCCTGTCCACGACTGTCGGAGTACCGCCGCCAATCCTCAGCGTCAGCGTCGTTCCGGCCTCCCTCGAACCCTCCGAGGACACCGCCGGCTTCGTGGTGAGTCCCTATCTCCATTCCCCTACTTCCAGCACCATCCCTGTCGCCCGACAGCTCGCCACCGTAGCCATAGTTCCCTCATCGCCGTTCGTCACACGCCGCATAGCGATAGCAGCCGGGGCGTCTCTGCTGCCGAGTTCCCCTCTTTTCGTCATGAAATCCCGCAGTTGCATGCCTTCTTTGATGAAACTCGAGCGGAACTTGTAGCCTGTATACCCTCTTCAACTTTAGTTCTTGTGGTTTGCTCAGATTCGTAAAGGTTTCTTCGCCATCGTCCTCTAAAGTTTAGGAAAACTCGCGGTTTCTTTGTCGATAAAATTCAGTTCTCCCACCTCTATCGCCTCTCTGCTCCACTCCGTTTCGTTGATCTGGACCTTCTTCGAGAACCTCCAAACACAAATTTTACTCCTGTAGTTTCCTCTCCAACTTTTATTCTTGCGAAACATGAGATTCGCAGTGGTTCTCTCCATAGTCAATCGAAGTTGGGATCGCTAGCTTTTTCATGAGTAAAACATCGGTTAAATGCTGGATCCATAACCAGCCCACCCCTCGAACCTTTTAACAAAAGACCCCGAATTTCACCCTTAACCCGCAATCCCTCCGTGCACACGTGTCGCCTCCTCACCTGCTGCACGCGTGGATCCGTGGGCTCCACGGCCCCACTCATCATTGATCGTGTATACCCATCCCAAGTAGCAAAAGTTTAGGACCCCTCCAGATTTCAAATTCAAACCAATTCCCAAATCCAATCAAATATAAATCTCTTCATAACTTTCAAATGTTTTGGAATTTGAATTCAAACTCTATATGAAATATGTTTTGTTTTTGAATGTCAATTCAAATCTTTAGTCAAATATTTTCAGAACTAATTCAAACTAGTCAAACCTTTGACTTTGACTCCATTTGACTAATTTTGACTTTAAAATAAATTTAAATTCATAATTCCAAATAATACAAATAATAGATGTTTTCAAATCAGAAAAATGTGAGGATTTCAAATATGCCATCCAAAATATATTTTGAACACTTTAAATTTCAAGTTGTTTAAAATTACAACAAACTGCCCTTTTGCCTTAATTAATTAATAACTTTTGTTTTATAACTCCAAATTTGACAAATGATATGTCTAAAATGATTAGCTCGACGAGACCTTTCTGTTTATGCATTCCATGATCTGAATTGAAGCATGCATCACATAAATATTTCAAAACCAGAACTGTTCATGGGAGTAAAACATGCCTAAATACATTAACCAAGTGTTTTAATATTGTTTTCTCACCTCACCCATGCCATGCTACATTATTGCCATGCAAATTGTGCATCATTCATCATGGCATGATTGTTTGCTTGTCGCATTTTATTCTTATGCTTGTGCACTTTATTTATGTTGGCCCTTGTTTGTTTGGTTCTTCTTCAAATAGAAGCTGAGCAGGGGATATATCAAGAAACCCAGGAGCACTACCCAGATCCTTCTCTCGCTTCAACTAAGCTGCCAGGCAAGCACTACCACATGCTTGCATACATATAGTACCTATTGCCTCTATCTTATTCTTGCATCATTGAGTCGCGATTGCATTAAACTGAATCCCAAGTATTGCATAGCCTTTACTTTTAAACCCCACCAAAGCTTGTTCCTCCATCCCATGAGCCATTACTACAGGAGTTGTTTGAGCCATGCGAGTCGTGAGAAAAGATGTGTAGGGTATGTGAGTGTCGATGGATAACGAGGTACCTAAACAACTTAACCCGAGTAGTAATGGGATAACTAATGAAAGTGGCACCGTGAGCAATATCTGCTATTTGGTTTTCATGCTCACTTGTGTCCCGTGAGGACCCCGAGTACTTGATTCCTGTTCCTTGAATATTCGCTATCCACATCCGGAGGCTTATGGGACCCCCGAGCGAGCTTGATTCATTCTTATTTCTTGGGGCCACAATTAGTTTGGGGCTTTATTACTATCCTGTACTTATGCCATGCTTTACTGCTTTATTTTAAATTGTGCGAGGTACTGCACCTGTAATGTTTAGGTAAGCGGAGTGTTTTCGCGGTATCGACAAGCCCAGTCACATTTTCGGTTCCCGATCGTTTCTGACCATTGGCAAACCTTGAGTCCGTCCTGAGCCGCCAGATTTATGGCGGGTAGCTTAATGGGGTGGCCCCCTGAAATATTTCTGAATCTTGTGATTGCTTTGTCGTGACTGCCTCGTTGGGTTTTGATTTGGTTTTTCCGAGGTTGATTGAGTGTGTGTTGCTATTTGTGCACCCCTTCAGGGTAAAACTTTCTGAAAGCCGTGTCCGCGGTTATGGACGACTTGGAGCACAGTTTCTCGATCACAGACAAGTATAACTAAAGTACCGCGTTTAATTTGACTAAATAACTGACTAGTAAATAGTGCAACACTCATGGAATGGATAATAAAACTGCCAATGGATGGGGGGTTGTTCGTCCGCTTCCTCGTTGGTCAGCGAGGAGGAGGATGGATCTGTTAATATTACTGTTATAACTGTTGTTATTAATTCACGGACATCCGTCTATCTTTGGTTAGGCGGGTGGATAGCGAGTATCTATAGAATTGTTAGGGTTTATCTTTTGCTGCAATTGCGTCACCCCAGGTTGTGTCCCCTTTAGAGGCATAAAGACTTGCTGAGCACCCCTAGGGTCTCACACGATAAATTATTTGATTCAGATGAACAGGTACACTCACAAGATGGATACTGGGTGGAGGAGACGGACGATGTGGGCAACGATCATTTGGTGTAGAGATTCCGGGAACGGGGATCCGTGAGATCTGTGGGCGGGATGTGTTTATTTATGGGGCATCTTATGCCGATTTGCTTCTTATCCGTACTCGGATCTTGTTTTCCGCTTCCGCCTGATACTCTGATGTTCGATGTATGAGGAGATATCCTAAACTATTATATCTATCTAGGATATTTGGATCTTGCCGTATGGCGTTGCAATATTTCTATTTCTTTTAGATGGAATGGCTCTATGGACTGTTGTATGGTGGCTTGCATACATACTCATTTGTGTATGTAGTTGATCCCTTCGCCTGCCGATTACGCCGCCCGTTCTTGTCCCGATGTTTGGAAATGGTTAGGACGGCCGAAAGGTCTACCTGTGAGTGGCATTTGGGCCCCACCGTACTATTTTAACCATTTCCGCTCGTCCAGGCTTGTAATTAGGAGCGTAATTCACCGAGGTAGTTACAACAGTTGAAGTTACTGGGGTTTCCAGTGTTGTAGTTGTTGTTGCCTCTGGGCCTCGGGTTTCCTCTGCTACAATTAGGGAAGTCCGGACAAGTCATAGGTGGCATGTTGTTCCGTGGTGTAAATCATGCAGACGAACTGGGGCGATACTTTGGGATATGATGGGGTCCAGGCTGATGCATCATACGACGCTTACGGTTCTCAGTGGCTTGGTTGATCTTTCCTCATCTGGGTAGCAGAATCCACTAAAGCTTCTAGGTCGGCAAAAGGAATATTGACCAGCACTGTCTGCATCTCATCATGCAGACCATTCAGAAATCTCTCCTTTTTCTTGGCTTCTGTGTTCATCTCATTAGGGGCATACCTAGACTGAGACAGAAATCTGTCATGGTAATCCACCACAGTCATCCTTCCTTGCTTCAATTCCTTGAAGTCATCTCTCATCCTAAGAATCAAACCGGGTGGCACATGGGTTCGACTGAACTTGAGTTTGAATTCCTCCAAAGTCATCATCTGGCCTTTTTTCATTGTACGGGTGTTATTCCACCATGCTCTTGCAGAACCTGCCAAATAGTGGGTGGAAAACAATATTTTTTCCGCAACATCCACTCCTGCAACTTCTAAGTTGTTTTCCATGGTTTGCAGCCAATCATCAGCATCTAGGGGATCTTCGGATTTGCTAAAGATAGGGGGATTGGTGTTCTGGAAGTTCTTAAGCTTGGATCCATGATGATCCTGATTCACATGACCTTGGTTGTCATGCGCCAGTTGGGCGATCTGTTGAAGGGTGGCGATATTTTCTTGACGCTCGGTCCTACCGGCTTCTCGATCGGCTACTAGCATTTGCAGATTTGTACCATCGGGTCTTGGGATGAGCTACTTCCTCCGCGAGGCATCCGAAGATTGAGATAGATCATAAGACAAGAGGGAATTTTTTCTAAGGTTTCCGAGTTTGGTTTTAAAAGCTTTAAACTTTGAGTAAGGCTAGAGTTTGAAAGCCAACAACTCTTTTTTATTCATTCCAAGCACACAATACAAACCACACATTCCAAGAAACACATCACAACAACAAAGTCGATGGTTTTAAGAACCATTCTGGGAAACTATGATACACTGGGACCGGATACAACTCATACCTATGACAGTGCTCTGGTGATACTACTCCTCATCAGAACCGGTGGCCTCTTCATCATCGATGAAGTCGCGGTCCTCATCATCAGTGTGGAACTCCTGGTCGATGTCCTCCAAGTAGTCATCATCATCACTAAGGTACGAGTAGGGACCTCCATGAATATCTTCCCCTTCGTTCTCCCTCTCCTCAAGCTGCATGTCTCGATCATGGATGGTCTCTTCCAGGGCTGACACTTTGTGACAGAGGCGAGCAATGATGCGGTCCTTCTTGTCACGTAGATGACAAAGTGACTTGCACTCCTTCACGAGGATGGCAAAGGTCTAGTCCTTCTTGGCGGCAGCAAGTTGCTTCTCGTTGGCGTCGGCACAAGCACTGTCCAGCTCTTTCTGATTCTCGTGCAGCATGAAGGCTAGATGATCCACATGGCGCCTCAACTCCAGGTGTCCTGGCATTGGCAAGGGCAGTCCCTAGGAGTCACGTCTGTCAAAATGAGCGAAGCGGGTGCAGGCAATGTGATTGACGTTCTGCCCACATAGTCGGGAAAATGCTTCCTGCATTGCTCTTGCTAATCCATCCAATCAATTGTTCTCCCTTATGCTAAAATAGATCTTATCATACTTACATGGCTCCATTTTTCCTCGCAGATCTATAACTATCATCCACTGCAGTTCCCCTCCAGGGTGATCATTGAGCTGAGCTCCATAGAATTCTGGGTGCGGGCGCTCCAGAAATTCTGCAAGCTGACTCAGGTCACTCTCAAAGATGAGGTTCCCTCCGTTTCCCAACTGATAAAACTTGTTGTATGTGTAGTCCATCTATAAGCAATTAAGATGAGTAAGTTAGAGAGGTTATCAAGTGTGCCAAATTTTATGTAAGATTGCAAAAATTTTGAGGAACATATGACTCTCTTTTTGGAAAGAATTTCAAGGATAAGAGTGAGAATAGGTTTTCATACATACTCACTTTGTTTTTATTGTAAAATCAGTTTTTTAGACGTCCATTCTAACTAGGATCTCCTATGGTCAGGATGGCTCTGATACCAACTTGTCAACACCCGGATTTTTAATCCTAGATGCCTGGTATGCCGTAATCGCAATCCCAGGATTACCATTTTTGTGAGACATAACAGAATTGGTAGCATAGTACATCATCCATTACAAACCATAATAGTCTTACAAATAGTTGATCATATGATCAAGTCTGATTACAAATCATAGCAGCGGAATAATAGTAGCGTAGTAGAGGCTCCATCTTCGGGGTCATAGGCAATGCTGACGATGGGAGATGATCCTAGTTATCGTAGGTGTCCTGTTGTCTATCCTCCTCTACTATCCTTCGTAGTCTGGCCATGGAAATAGCCAGGCACAAAGCCATGAGTACTTTTAAGTACTCATAAACTATCACTAAAGCAGTAAGACCATTCTAGTATGAATCCTAAGCTCTAGGTTTGTTTGCAACAAGCCAATTTTATTTCAGAGGTACTTAGTAGTAAAAGACCTAACTTTACTTGTCTAGATTACTCAAGTAGGAACCTAGTTTCATGTCCACATACTTGTGGAGTCAAGTCAAAGTCATACTTCAAGTCACACGTCATTTTGAAAACATCTGACAACGGAACAGTATGGCCATCCAACTGTCCATGACCGCGGACGCGGATATTCGAATAGTTTGACACTCTGCAGAGCTGGTACACTTTCACCACAACATTCGATACATCCGTCGGGAATAACCCTGAATCATCATACTTGGTATACGGATAATCAATCCTAACCTTTCAATTACACACTCTAGTATAGGCACCTCCTCTATGAGTTTGCCCTCCCAGCCATGACCAGTTGTCATCCTGGCAACTGCACAGGTGGGAATTCATATTCACAAGGTAGCCTCCACTCACCTTGTTCCGCATAACGTAGCTTGCATGGTATAGCTTAGCTTGCCTTGGTTGGTAAGGTGGTCGAAGTTATCTTCCTCTAATCCGTAGAATTCTTCCTCCTCGTAGCCCGGATTGATACTAGCGTCTATAATAAATATGGCATACACAATCACCAAACAATACTTAACTACTTCTATTTAACACACCAATAATAACACTAGATGATCTAGCACCATCTCTATCATTACAAGAAAAGAGTGACAAGATTTTATTTACCTTATTTTTAGAAAAGTAATTTCTACTCATTAAAAAGTTACTTAAGATTTAGTATTCTCCAATTCAAATATGGGATCATATTGACACATGTCATCACCATATATTCAATATTTGGGAATGTTATTTAAAGTGATTGGCCTAAATTACCAAGTTTAATAATGTAAAAAAACAATATTTATGTGACTAGAAATGACTATAAAGCCATTCTTTAGTTTTGGTCCAAGACTACTGCATGTAAATATATATATTTTTACATATTCAGATAGGTCAAGGCCTATGTGATTTTTCAGAGTTGAATCAACTCAAAATCATTTATGGTTGATTTTAGAAAAATGATTGAATTGATAAAAGATATTGTCTTGTTATTTTTACTGAGGGTGATCTATAAGTTCAAAATGTTTGAATCCAATGGGAGTAATTAGAGATTTTCATCTACTTTGTAACAAAATTGGTTTCATTCAATTTGGTTTTGTGAAACTCTCTGAATTGATTTTCAAAGTTAATACAGTATAGGATTTTGAATTAAAAGAAAAAATCTAAGTTTGAATCTGTGGGCTAGCGCGGGAATGCTAACGGGCTGGCCCAACTACGCAACATGCGCGCGGCGGGCTGCACTGGGGTTGGTCCCACTCGTCAGCGGATTTGTTAAAACGAAAGAGTATCCTCTAATCTGGGCCACACGATTAGAGCACGATCGACGGCTCCGCGTCGTCATCTCCGTCGCACGGGGCGCGCGAGACAAAACCCTAGCGCTACGACGGGGGTCGTCGGGGGCTTACCAGGGCTCCAGCTAGGTCCAGCGAGGTGGGAGAACGAGCGAGTCGATGATGGTGGTTCGACTGGTGGTCGCGGCAGCTCCGGGGATGGCTCCTAGCACTGGTTCCTCTTCTCCACTACAGCGACGGGCTCCGGTGAAATTCCGGTGATGTGGTGCACGCCTTGCTCTAGGGACGAGTCAGAGAGGTTGCTGGGTGAGAGGGAAGTAGAACGGTGTGCATTTTGAGGCAGGGGGAGGGCTCTATTTGTACTGCAGCGAAGGGGGCACGACGGCAGGGCTCGGGCTCGTCGGCGACGTCGTTATTGTGAGCTATCGGCATGGCCAAAGGTGTAGGTCGATGCGGTGCTTCAGGGCGGTCGTCATGCACACAGTGGCACAGCGAGGCGCGGTCTCCATCTTTCTAGAACATTCATGCTTTGCGTTGGTACCGTCAGCATTCGTCACGGTGTACGGTGGTCACGGTGCTCGCGGGGTCAAACGATCATGTCTGGGCGGTCGCTGGAGTCGCGACGAACTTATTGGCGCAAGGAGAGAGCGAGGTGCGGCTTGTGCGTGCGGGATTGCTCGGTTCTCTAGCACGACGCTCGGCATGGTCGAGTGTTAAATGGGCGCGGCTGCGCTGGCATCTCCGCGGGCGGTCGTTGGTCGAGGTGTGCACATGCAGGGGCGGTAGGTCATGGCTACCTCCTAGACAACATGGGCGTGGGCGGCGTGGTCTGTGGCAGTGTGTCCGCATCGGGGTGGCAAGGGTGAGCTCGGGTACCATTTCTACTGGTCACAACAGCGAGTGAGATGAACTCAAATGCACGGGATAGTACTGGGAGAGTTAAGGGCACGTCGTGGGAGCTCGGTGAGTTCACAAAGATGATCAAAAGATTGATCAAAATAGTAGATAGTTGTTGAGGTTGTACTGTGATCACCAGGTGTTTGATCAAATGTCCACAAGAACTAAACTTTCACATTTTCAAGTTATTTTTGGTGGTTGTGCTGGGCATAAGCTTAGTAGTCTCTAGGTGCAACGGTGATGTCTACGCACTTCTATTCTTGTAGACAGTTGTTGGGCTTCCAAGTGCAGAGGTTTTTAGAACAGGAGCAAGTTTCCCTTAAGGTTTATAGAACTCAGGGAGGAAGTGTTCAAAGGTATTCCCTCTCAAGAAACCCTGCAATCAAGATACAAGAAGTCTCTTGTGTCCCCAACACACCCAATACACTTGTCAGGTGTATAGGTGCACTAGTTTGGCGAAGAGATAGTGAAATACAAGTGGTAATGGTGCAGAAAATAGCTTATGACTTGTTGTTGACGTGGGATAACGGTGCCAGAAAAGAGCTGATGGCGTGGAGGAACAGACTAAAGGCAAACTGAAGGAAGCAAGCAACATGCAACAGATCTAGTAGCAAACGGTGTTTCAATGTTTATAAACAAGGCCTAGGGATCATACTTTCACTAGTGAACACTCTCTCATATAAATATCCTCTCTTCATGATACAACTCTTAACTACTCTCCGGTTGGACACTCTAATCCACGGTAGGGCCTTCCCCAATCTAGATAACCCCACACTGTCACCTTGAGCGCTAGATGGTTCCAACAAACACCACAATTTCATAGAGACATCCAACTCCAAATATAACTCATAACAAATATTCAATCTAGCCAAAGTGCCACACACGGTATGCACGCTGTCACTTTCACACACGTGGGTAAAAGCATAGATCTATTAAAGCACAAAGAGTATTTATGTAGACTCAAACCTAAGTGACACCATGGCGTGCACGCTGTCACTTTCCCACACATGGGGAGAGCAGAGATCTAATGAAGCACTTGAGTAGCAAGGTAGATCTACTAGATTACAAAGCTCATGACCACAAGATCATGCATAGAGAGAGAGATGAACACATAGCTACCGGTAGATCCCTTATCCCTGAGGAAGAACTACTCCCTCCTCATCATGGGAATCAGCAACGGTGATGGAGATCGATGGAGATGGCTCCGGTGGCACTTCCCCATCCCGGCAGGGTGCCGGAACAGAGACTTTATGTCCCCTGAATCTCCCTTTCGGTGCCGGCGGCGCTATGGAGGTTTTCATGGATTTCTTCTGGATTATTTAGGGATTTCCCATCGGAGGCTTCTTATAGGGGCAGGAATCAAGGTCGGTGGGGGTCCAGGCGGCCCACACCCCCTCCAAGCGCCTCCAGGTCTTGCCCGCGCCTAGGGGAGTTTGGCCACCCTGTGGCCCCCTCCGGCTCTGCTTCGTGGTTCCGTGTTGCTCCGGGAAAAATAATAACTTTGGCTTTTGTCCCGTCCAGTTCCGAGAATAATGATTTTCTGCCTTTCTGGAACCAAAAATAGAAGAAAACAGGCAACTGGCATTGTGGCAACTTGTTAATAGGTTAGTTCCAGAAAAGATATAAAAACACCTCAAAGTATAGACAAAGCAAAGTAGATAGTAAACAAGCATGGAGCATCAAAAATTATCGATACGTTTCTGACGTATCAAGCATCCCCAAGCTTAACTCCTGCTCGTCCTCGAGTAGGTAAGTGATAAAAATAATAATTTTTGAGGTGACATGCACCATCAAAACCAAGATCAAACCATTTGCAAGCATTGAAAGCTGGGAACAAAGAACTCTAAACATGTGCATGAAATATGGAGTTCTAACAATAGGACATAGTAACTATGTATGCAACATGAAAGGCTACAAACAAAGATCATGAATAATATAAATTGAAAAAACGTTTATTTGTTTCACATACAGAAAACATGGCATAGTGGCATTCAGATTGTCCCTCATATAGAAGAAAATAGATGCATAGGACACCTTCAAAGTTCACAAGGGTGACTAGAAACAAATAGCACAAGAACAAGTAATATCACAATATGCATCAATCAATAAGCTTTGGAACACTGCACACAGAATGAAAACTATGCTCTCTTAATGGTGCCTAAAGGTAGAAGGTGGAAACTCAATAATGGTGGAAGAAAAGCCTTTTATAAAAGAAGCAGGGATTTCAAGTTTCAAAAAGAGCTTCCAAAAATTATGGTACTTGTTAGTTGTTAGACCTCATTGCCCCTATCCTAAGCATCTTGAAGTGGTTAAAGTTAAAGTGGCAAAGATGGAGTATATCTTGACGAAGTATAAGTTGGCAATCTCAAGTCCCTTGAATACGAGGGCCACACCTCATGCATACTCAACTTTTGGTCTAGGTAAGTTCTTCTCATTGTAAGTATTTGCATATCATTGAGAACCGTCAACGGGGTACCCCTTGCACATGGTACAGGAGCTTTCCCATAACCAAAATGACAAGGCAAGCAGACAATGAGCATATCAACAATCTTTTATTTACCATATGCATAGCTTTTTATTGAGGATGCTTCATAGATAGCTCATTATGGTGATGCTGCAAGTTTCCACCATGATTAGGCATGGCTTAGGCTAGCGGCCCAGGCATTTCTCTAACACAGGATACAAACTCCATGGACTTACAAGTTCCCTCTTTATTTCACATCGGTGACATCCATAGACAAAATAACATGATATCAACTGAGTACAAAGTACAAGTGCAATGTTGAAAATGTTCCCTGTGACAGCACGGTTCTGCTAATTCCAACTTATAAGTGCAAGCATATACAACAAAGTTGTCACAATGGTTCAAGTTTATTAGGGGCAAAGAATATAAAGTGTGCCATCAAGTTTGTGAGGGCTTTAATCACTAAGTTTTCACATAACAAAATAGTTTTTAGTTGGAAGATAGCTGAAAACAAGAATATACTTGGAATGGTGTAACACACCATGCATAGTAGTTTATAGTGGAAACTTTGGAATAACTTGGTTTCTTGGGAGTTGGAAGCATGAGTAGATCTTACTCATACAAGTGGAGGCTAGCAAAATACTGGGAGCAACCAACTAAGAGAGCAATAATGGCCATAATCATGCATTGCAACAAAGCATTACTAATCAAAGCATAGAGTGGTACTACAAGTCAAGGACTAAATTATCATAGAGGCTATGGTGACTTGTCATAGTCATAACATGGTGTGAGCATGTGCCAAGTCAACCCAAGCAAAACATTAAAGGAGAATACCACAATATTATGCTTTTGTACGCTAAAACAACGCATAATTCTTTCAAGGCACACTAAGCAATCCCAATTTTTTTGAACAAGACATGCTACAGCAATAATCACTAAGCATAAGGTCAAAACAACACCTAGAATGTCATGCTAAAGTCTAAGTCACAGTCAACGCAAGCTCCCTTTTGTACCACTTAAGCATAAAACTTTCTACTCTTTTCCAACACCAAACAACTTATTTGAAACAACTCACAAAGATAATAATCAATAAAGATCAGTGAGCTTGTCTCACAAATCCACAAAGAATAACTAAAAAGTTCTAAGCTGAAAGCACAAGAAAACTAAGGTTGAACGCAGTGCTAGCAAAAGAGAACACTCACAAGACAATAAGAATGAAAACTAGAGTTCTCTAGGCAATGAAAACAGAGTGTGTCTCTCTCCAAAAGAAGTGTGTTGTGATCAACCAACTTTGTTAAAGAAAACTAAGAAAGGAAAAATAAAAACAAAAACAAAGACGCTCCAAGAACAACACAACTGTGCATGAAACAATAAAAACGAAGTGTCTAGACAGACCTGAGCTTTTTATTGATGAAGAAGGGGATGCCTTGGGCATCCCCAAGCTTTGACGCTTGTAACTCTTGGATATTTCTTGGGGTGACACTGGGTGGCATCCCCAAGCTTGAGCTTTTGTCCATTCTTCATCTCATTACATCATTCTCTCTCTACACCTGAAATTTTTCCTTCATACAAAACTTCACACAATCTTCATTAGCAACATTAGTGTATTCAAAAGATAATAGACCTTTAGGAAAAGCTTTGGAACAGCATTTTTTTTACTAAAAACACAATCTACTGTAGCAACTCCTTCAAAAAGCTCAATTTCCCAAAAAGAACCCCAAAAGGAATCAACAAGAAGCAAATGCAAATAAATGCAGAAATCTGTCAAAACAGACCAGCAGGCAGAAAACAATATTTTCAAAAATCTTATGTTGCTCAAATAAAAAAGTGTTGAAGTTACGAAACTTAGCTAACATACTGGGGGATGTATTCATAAATTTTCATCTCAATCCGACTTATAGAGACTCCTCACGAATTTTTATGGTGGAGGACAGAAATCTGTTTCGGGACAGCAACTCCCCAAATCTTACGTCCCTCTCATTAGAGGTCATTCTTGGCACAAAAAGCAAACAAAAAGGATAAGGAGAGGTCATTACTGAAGTAATAACTTCCAAGACTCTAGAAAACTCTTGGGTTATCTCCCAACAAGTACTTTTCTTTAACGCCTTTAAGTTAGGCTTGATAGTTTGAGAAGATGCTCACATAAGAAATATGAATTGAAGTAAAAGAGAGCATCAAGAAGCAAATTCAAAACACATTTATGTCTAACCCACTTACTATGCATAGGAATATTGTAAAGAAACAAGTCTTGAAAGCACAAAGCAACAAGCATAGGAAAGCAAAACAAGTGCAACTTCAAGATTTTCAACATAAAGAGGGGAAACTTAATATTATTGAGATGCATAAAACCATGTTTCCCTCTCTCATAATAACTTTCAGTAGCAACATGAACAAAATTAACAATATAAATATCACATAAAACATTCTTATCATGAGCCACATGCATAAAATGATTATTACTCTCCACATAAGCATAGTCATGCTTATTAATTGTAGTGAGAGAAAATTCAACAAAATAGCTATCATTGTTATTCTCATCACCATAATCATCAAATATAGGAGGCATATTGTAATCACAATAAATTTTCTCCTCAATAGTAGGTGTACTAAAAATATCATATTCATCATTGTAATCATCATATATTGGAGGTATAGTATCATAAGCAATAGAATAGCTATTTTCCCAAGTGTGTTCATTTGTAAACATATCATCATTGGAAGGAACATGGATAGCACTAATAGCACAACAACTATTAATATCATCATTTTTAGAATTGGTACCAAAGAGGTTTTCAATATCAAAAGTTGTGTGCTTTTCCCAATCATGATCACTACTATATGTAACAGACATAGGAACATCATCTAGTTCAGACTCATCAGCAAAAACTATGATAGGAGTAACATGATTAGAGGAAGATACCGTTTCATCTCTCCTTTTACTCCTCTTCTTCTTTTTCTTCTTCTCCTCTTTAGAAGGGAGAGGCTTGAAAGGAAGCTTCTCCACATACCCTGGCTTATTGTTAGAGACAATAGAAGAAACTTTGGAGGATTTATCCATTTCATTAATAAGATCAAAACACATATCAGTCCTGTCATAATTAGGTAAAATATCATCTTTTATAAGATTTTGTATGTAAGTATTTGCGTGGCAGTTTTCAACACAATAAAGATGACAACCATGCAAGACGCTATTCATATCAAAAGTACTCATGTCTATCGAAGAAGTTTTTCTTGATAACTCTTCACACCCCAAAAATAATGTAAGTTCATCATGTTGATTATCAATGATCACGTTATCATAATACAAACTTCCAGGATTATTATGGCATGAGCATTGAAAATTGAAATGACCCACTTCAAAGCAAAGTTCACAAATAAAAGGATAGAGGGCACAAACTTTTTTACCAAGATCATCTAGAGCCTTATACCACTTTCTAGTTTTTTCATTCCAGTGGGTGATACAATATTCTTATTCGTCTTTATTCTTCTCACAAGGTCTATGCATACCACAAAAATTAACATGCTTATAAGAAATAGTACTTTCAGAAGTTTGAGCATGTTTATTGCAATCATTAATAACATTTTCATTTTCCATGCAAGTGTCTTTAAAAGTTTCATGATACATCTCCCATTTTTATTTAGGAGCATTAATATGGGAAGCAAAGGCTCTATAATATCTAACAAGAATTTAAGGATCAAGACAATATTTAGCACTAAGCTCTTGAAAATCAGCAGTTTTAGCGAAAGAGTTAATGCAATCATACTCATAGTTTATACCTGGTTCTTTACCTTTGTCGTTATCCCAATCTTCAATATTGCTTTGAATTGTTTCAAGAAGATCCCACTTAGCCTTGACCTCCTTACTTGTGAAGGATCCCTCTAAACAGGTATCCAGATAGTCCTTGTAATGTCTTGAAAGCCTTGCATAAAAATTATTGATAACAACATTACCTGGGAGCTCATGAATGGGACATTTGAGCATTAGTGACTTTATTCTCCCCGAAGCTTGGGAAATACTTTCCCCTCATGAGGATGAAAATTATAAATATAATTCCTATCTTTATAAATTTCATGAGGAGGATAAAATTTAGAATAAAAGAGAGATTCAAGTTCCTTCCACTCCAAATGATGAGGATAATCTAGTAGCTCATACCACTCCCTTGCTTTGTCCCTAAGTGAGAAAGGGAATAGCTTCCTATTAACTTGGTCCATTGAAATACCTGCACACTTGAACAACCCGCATAATTCATGTATAAAGAGTAAATGATCACTAGATGGGAAGTTCCATCTCCAAAATAGCAGTTATTCATAACACGTTCAACAACTTCAATAGGTATTTTAAAAGGGACACTTTCAGTATGTGGATTTAAAATATCACAAGTATCGTTAGAATTACCACATATGGGAGATAAAGTATGATCAGAGCAAATTTTCTTCCTTAAAGCCGGGGAACTAAAAAATCTTTCTCATAAAAACTAGCTTCCCCAAGCTTAGACATTTCCATACCATTAGTAACAATGGTGTTCAAAAAATTCATACTAATAACATTGTTATTACCATGCAAATAAAGCTCCATAGGTTTTTTAATTTTCTCTTCAAACACTTCATGTCCTAACTCAAGATAAACACTATAGATCTCTCTAATTTTGTTGTTGTTTTCCATTAAGCCTAACTAGTGAAAACAATAAACAAAAAGACAAAATTGCATAATCTAAAGAAAATAACTTCGAGCACTCACACCGGCGGATGTGAGTACCTTTTACCTTACCTCCCCGGAAACGGCGCCAGAAAATAGCTTGATGTCTATGCACTTATATTCTTGTAGACAGTTGTTGGGACTCCAAGTGTAGAGGTTTGTAGAACAGCAGCAAGTTTCCCTTAAGTGGATCACCCAAGGTTTATCGAACTCAGGGAGGAAGTGGTCAAAAGTATCCCTCTCAAGCAACCCTGCAATCAAGATACAAGAAGTCTCTTATGTCCCCAACACACGAATACACTTGTCAGGTGTATAGGTGCACTAGTTCGGCGAAGATATAGTGAAATACAAGTGGTAACAGTGCCAAAAATAGCTTCTGACTTATTGTTGACGTGGGGTAACGGTGCCAGAAAAGAGCTGATGGCGTGGAGGAACAGACTAAAGGCAAACTAAAGGAAGCAAGCAACATGCAATAGATCTAGTAGCAAACGGTGTTTCAATGTTTAGAAACAAGGCCTAGGGATCATACTTTCACTAGTGAACACTCTCATATAAATATCCTCTCTTCATGATACAACTCTTAACTACTCTCCGGTTGGACACTCTAATCCACGGTAGGGCCTTCCCCAATCTAGATAACCCCACACTGTCACCTTGAGCGCTAGATGGTTCCAACAAACACCACAATTTCATAGAGACATCCAACTCCAAATATAACTCATAACAAATATTCAATCTAGCCAAAGTGCCACACACTGTATGCACGCTGTCACTTTCACACACGTGGGTAAAAGCATAGATCTATTAAAGCACAAAGAGTATTTATGTAGACTCAAACCTAAGTGCCACCATGGCGTGCACGCTGTCACTTTCACACACATGGGGAGAGCAGAGATCTAATGAAGCACTTGAGTAGCAAGGTAGATCTACTAGATTACAAAGCTCATGACCACAAGATCATGCATAGAGAGAGAGATGAACACATAGCTACCGGTAGATCCCTTAGCCCTGAGGAAGAACTACTCCCTCATCATCATGGGAATCAGCAACGGTGATGGAGATGGTGGTGGAGATCGATGGAGATGGCTCCGGGGGCACTTCCCCGTCCCGACAGGGTGCCGGATCAGGGACTTTATATCCCCTGAATCTCCCTTTCGGTGGCGGCGGCGCTATGGAGGTTTTCGCGGATTTCTTCTGGATTATTTAGGGTTTCCCATCAGAGGCTTCTTATAGGCGCAGGAATCAAGGTCGGTGGGGCTCTAGGGGGCCCACACCCCCTCCAGGCGCCTCTAGGGCTTGCCCGCGCCTAGGGGGTTTGGCCACCCTGTGGCCCCTCTCCGGCACTGCTTCGTGGTTTTGTGTTGCTCCAGGAAAAATAATAACTTTGGCTTTTGTCCCGTCCAATTCCGAGAATATTGATTATCTGCCTTTCTGGAACCAAAAAACAGAAGAAAACAGGCAACTGGCACTGTGACAACTTGTTAATAGGTTAGTTCCAGAAAAGATATAAAAACACCTCAAAGCATAGACAAAGCAAAGCAAAGTAGATAGTAAACAAGCATGGAGCATCAAAAATTATAGATACATTTCTGACGTATCAAACGGTTTGCTAAGTGGTGAAGGTTTTGATGGTTTTCCAAAAATGATTATCTTGATGATTAAGATAGGTTCAATTATGAATTTCCTCTCAAATGGATTTGAAATGGTTTCTGCAAGGTTTGAAAGTTCCATTGTGTTCAGTATTACTTGGTCTAGCAAGGTGAGAAAAGAAATGAAATTGTTTCTGTTTGAAATCATTTGCTAGAGATGCTCAAAGTGAGCTAGGTGTTAACTTTTGCAAAAATGACCATTAGGTCATATGCTTTATATTTTAATTTTCTTTTGTTTTGATCTGTTTTGGATTTGACCTAGATGATATGGTTTTGATCTTTAAACCATTTCTCATCATTTATAACAATCAAACATGGCATTGCAAACATTCATACACATTCATAACACACATGCATTAATATAGTGTTTATTATTAAAAGCTTGTGTTAACTCTAATTTTTGGTAATTAGAAATTGATATCCTCATTAATATTTTTGAGGTGTTACAATAGAAGAGAGTAGGACTAGGATTCGTATCCTCCAAGGACTCCTCCTTTTTCCTCTCTTCCACAAATATGAGAGAGAGGAAGTCCGTATCTAATACGAAGTCTGCATCAAATACGAAGTGCTCCCTAAAGCCAACTTGGGGGGCAAGTTTGAGACCGATAAGGACTCTTACCTCCACACGGCCTCGCCCTTCCCCACATCCTCTATCCGTCGGATCCTATGGGAGGCCCTAGCCGATTCGGCCAGGGTTCCCTCCCCTACCCCTACCCCCGCGCTCGTGTGGCCTACTGGGCCCATGCGGCCCTCCGGCCCATGGTACCCATTGGGATATTAATAAATAATAACTTATTCTTTATTATTAATATAAATATTTATTCCTAAGCTTTCCAAATTAACTTTCGTACACCTCCGATTTAATTGAAGACCTTCCTAAAATATTCTCAGCGTCCTCTTTGAATGTTCGGAACCATTTCGTCCACTCTCGGTGATATACCTGATTCCTTCGGAATATTCCAAGATGCTCCGAAACATCTTTTCAGAATTACTTCATCCAACTATCTCATTTGCACTCACATTCTAAAATGCCGTAAACGTCGTAAGTGTGTGACCCGGTTGGTTCAGATATTTGCGGACATGTCTGGAAATCATTCCGATAACAATGATTACTATCAGTGTCTTGATACAAGTAGCAACCACTGTAAATAATACAAAGTTATTTATCATGTGAACCATTATACATATCATATTGATTTGTCGATACTTTACATTGCCCGAGATAAAACACTAGGTTATTCTCGTTTCCCGGTATGTAACCTTTACTCATCCCGTACTATCGATGTTCCTGTGTTCAACAACTTGATCACGTGTCCGGCTAGACGATGGCAAACATCATAGTACATGAGAGTGTCCACAGTGTATCTCTCCATCGTCAGGAGTATCAATTCCCATCAGCACACCATGTGAATGATTGTCGAACCATCCGGTACAAACAAGCATCAACTTTATAATCACTCCGTTATGGGCAATATTTGGAGAATCTTTCCATGTCCATATTGTTACCAAGTTCACATATGTCTTGTGGTCAAACGATTTCTAGTAAATACAATACAATGTTTTATGAGATTAAACCGATAACTGTATTGCCGATGCATTTTACGGTATCTCATGTTTGGGTCTATCAATCGTCGTTGTTCTCTAACAACTCCAATCACATATGTCACTAACAACACCACAATCTCATTTCCACTTTGCCCATAGTTAGGAAACTGAAACTATCGTTGACATACATACTAGTCATAGAGGCATGACCAAAGATATCTTTATATGGTGTTTATCATCATATATGGGCAATTTGGACAAAAATAACCTAAAAATTAACAAATTCACAAAATGAACTCTGGCGAAAAGAAATTTACTCCACTAACCCTTTTTGCAATGCCGTAGATGCTGGCGCCGCACCCTAAAGCGCAGCGCCATGAGGCATGGTGTAGCTCACCTGCCAGCATGGCTCGCCCATGGACTCGTGGGCCCCGGTCCCGCTAGTGCGGCACCACACCATCTGGCGCCGCACTGTGTAGTGCAACGCCAGAGCTCGTGGCGCCGCACTTTAGGTCTTGTACTAGCGTGCGAGCCAGCCCTCCCCGACCTAGCATCATTCTTTCTCACCCAAAGGAAGCTGCAGCGCTGGCGGTGGCTCTGGTTCCCCCTCAACCTCCTCCCTCCTAGTGCCCAAATCGGAAGCCTCTCTCCGTGGATTTCAATCCCCACAAGTTCCTTGAGGTATTCTTCCCCTTCTTATTTGATTTCACCCATTAATTTCTTGTTTTTGTCCATATCTTGCAAACCCTAGGTTGTTTTGTAAGATGCATGGTAGAATTTTGTTGCATTGGCATAGGGGTTGGGTATTGCGTTAATGTTAGCATGGGTATCTATTGAGTATGTTGACCATGGTATTGTTGTTGTGATTATCTTAGGCATGGCAAAAATTGTTCATGTTCACCATGTAGACAAGGATGCTTTTTTGAGAGGTAACATAGAACCGAACCCGGACGAGCTCGATTTGGTGTTTGAGCATACTCCAACCTATGCTGAGGTCTTGGATCAATTGAGGATTGAATTGAAATGGATGGACCCAAATGATGTTATTGAGTTGGAGGGAAGACATAATGTTGGCCTGGGAATGCATGTCCGTTGGAAGACCATGCGTATCTTCTCCGAGGCCTGTTGGCTTGCATACAAGGAGGTGGTGGCCGAATCACTAGACAACTCCCTTGAGCTATTTCCTACCAAGAAAGTTGGTAGTTCATTGTCTTTGGACTTGAACCGTATGGCATCCCCATTGCGTAGTATGAGTCCTCCATCCGCAGACCAAGAGCTAAGCTGTGAACTTCCCTTGAACCAAACATTGAGCCTGATTTCAAGACACCAAGACAAAGTGTTGGAAGAGGACAATGATGATTGTGGGGGTGAATATGATGATGTTGAACTCCATGACAACAATGTTGGATATTTGGACAAATATATCACGCAAGATGACATGAACCGTGACCTCCCATATTCTCGAGTCTATGCATCGGACTCAGATGATGATGGTCCCGAAGAAGAAGTTGACGAGGAGGGGTTCACGGCAAGAGAGGCCGAAATCCACGATACCGTATTGGGCCGGGACTATCGGGTGCCTTTGTTTCGTGATCTTAGTCTCGCAGATGAATCCACGATTGATGGTGGCAAGGGCATAGTGGTTGGACCAAGGACAAGTTCTTACCGGGATGACAATGAAGTGAATAGTGGCTTTTGCAAAGGATCAAGGTTCAAGACCTTGTTGGAATTTAAGCAATGGATAAATGACTTCTCGGTGAAGCATCATCGTCCTTACATGGTCGTGCACTCGGACATCAAGAAGTGATACACGGTGAAGTGCGAGAAGGAAGGATGTCCTTGGATTGTGCGTGCCAGACCATTGAAGGGAGGTCCCGAATGGCACATATCTAGTTGTGTATCAGCTCACATGTGCCGAGGTCCGATGGTGGATGGCAAGGATGTGAAGCATGAGCACCGGCAACTCACCTCCGATTTCCTCGCTTATAGGCTATCCAATGACATCGCGTCATTTCCAATAATGAGCATCAAGATGGTCATGGAGCTTGTGAAAGCCCTCTTTCACTACAAGGTGAATTACGGGAAGGCATGGAAGGATAAGCAAGCCGCATTCAAGATGTTGTACGGTGATTGGGAGGAATCTTATAACCAAATCCCAAGGTTGTTGGGAGCGATGGCCAATGCTAACCCGGGCATGGTTCATGTGGTTGAACCTTATGGGAACAAGACAAGGATTGTAAACGGAAAAACCGTGCAAGTTTTTGGCCATGCATTTTGGGGTTTCGAGCAATGTGTCTGGGCTTTTGAAGATTGTAGGCCGGTAATCTCCGTTGATGGCACCTTTATGACCGGACAATTCAAAGGCACTATCTTGATTACAATAGCCAATGATGCCAACAACCGGTTGATTCCTTTGGCATTTGCTTTGGTGGAGGCGGAAAGCAATGATAATTGGGAGTGGTTCTTCTATCTTTTGAGAACCAAGATATTAACCCCTCAAAGGGAAATATGTGTCATCTCTGATCGTCATCAAGGAATTCTCAATGCGGTGATGATTGATATTCCCAGCCATGCTCCATTGCACAATCGTTGGTGCATGAGACACTTTTGTGCAAACTTCTATAGGGCATGCAAGAGCAAGGATTTGTCTGATGATCTACAAGATTGTTGCCTCGCTTTCACGGAACGTCGTTTCTCTAACTTGTACAACAAATTGCTAGTCAACAAAGAACCGCTCGTGGACCTTGTAGTGAGTGTAATGCTTCTTGGGTTGCCTTGGCTTGAACATGTAGTCGGACCGCTCGTGGACCTTGTAGCGAGTGTAGTTGCCCAATGTCATCTCATCAGATACACTTTCCTCGCCTTGGGGCTGTCAACAAAATAAGTTTGGTAAGGATAAATTCAAGAGAAATGCAAGGGAGGGTGGGGGATGCAATGTTTGTACTACCTCGGGTGTGTTCGACTCGTCCTCGGATGTGGAGTGATGATCGCCAGAATTGTCACCTTGGGGCGTGTTGGACCGTGACGCGGACGGTGTTGCCACCTCGGTGTCACGACAACCTAGCAAGTTTGACAGCCGCCTTAACCGTTGGCCCTGCTTCTTAACGAACTCACGAAACAGACCCTCTCCCTTCTCTCCGCGAGGGTATGTGTCCAAAGCATCCTCCATGCATCGGCGGACTTTCTTACCTCCGCACGCTGTCATAGACAAGAAAGTAGTAAGTTATCCATGCAAGGTGTGAGAAGCGCCAAGACGGAAAAAAAATATTCGACACACTTTACCACAAAGTTGACCAAGGGAGCAAACTCGGCTTGTTGCCCTTCTCTGACCATGATGTTGTATTCTTCGGTTGAAAGCTCATCGAACGCCAATGGTTGCTCCAAGATCAAATCCCGAAATTCCCGTGGGTATATCTCCACCCGCGCGTTGTCAATGAACCATGTGATGTAGTTGTTGAAAGCATCCTGACTGAAGGGCCTATCATGTGTTTCTTTTGCTTTCTTAGCCTCGATCACACACCTCCTGAATTTTTTAAGGTGCTTCCTATGAACCTTGTCCCAATCCTCCTTCCTCTGCTTCTTCTTGTCCAAGCTGCACACAACAACAAGTCCTAGAGCGTTATTTGGCGAAGGATAAGTACATCACATGGTAAGGCAGTTAATAGCTTACCCATGGAGCCCTATGTCCGTGTCCTTCCACTCAGGCGGGACAATCTAAAATAACCCAAACTGGGTCATGACACACTGTGGCTGGTGATACTTAACAGTCCACATGCACACCATGGGGCAACACATTAGCCACAGACGAGATTCTCTGAAGCAAATAGGGTTAAGGCGATAGTCCTCCAGAACACCAAAGCGCTCCCCTCGATCGTATGGCTCCCACGTCACCTACAGCATACCACACTCATGTCAAGTTCAAAGATTACAAGTTCAAGACATATAATTGACCGCACCCGAGGAAATTACTTGATCCATGGTGATCGTGTCAAACTCGTTGGTGTACCTCTTGTACGCCTCCACTGGGTCCATTGGCGGTTCGGAGACCACATCCCACTTGTAAGCCCATGTGGGGAGAAGGTCGTCCTTGCCGTTATCAATATAAGGATTGAATTTCAACAATTTCGGTTGTCCAATGGGGAAGCGTTCCTATCTCCACACCGAAAGAAGGAGCAAACAACCATCAATCCCTGAATCGGTGGCGCTCCTAAGACAAGTATCATCCAGCTGCAGATGAAGTGAACAACCATTTGGTAAGAATAATATTTTTGGAGGTAATGCAGAAATATATAACAACATTTGTAAAGATCTGATTACCTGACGGTACAACCAGGCCAACGCCGCAGAACCCCAACTGAGGGTAGATTCAAAAGTAAGGAGCAACTTGAGCCAATGCCACTGAGCACGATCCCTACTGCTGTCAGGAAAGAGAGTCCTCGTGATGATGTACCACACATACACACAAGTGTATGTATTGATCGTCTCCTTATCGGCATTCTTGGGGCAAATCTTGAAATTCTGGATGATCCAACTAAAAGTAGCCCCGGCAGCGACCCTCAGTCTTTCTCCCCTTCAAGTTTATAGTCTCGGGTGGATCTTTCCCTATAAGGTCGACCATCTGCTCACGCCACCCGTCTGAATCCGAGCTTATGCACACAGGGTTTCCCTTGATTGAGAGTGCCAGGATCATGCTCATGTCCTGCAAAGTGACCGTAGTCTCACCGATCTTAAGGTAAAAAGTGTGCGTCTTTGGCCTCCACCGGTCCACAAGCGCGGTGATCGCAACAGTGTTGAAGGCCGGTGTGGACCGAGTGACCATATGAATAAAGGGGAGGAGTCCTAGCTGCTGGATCTCTTTTCGTCGATCTCTTTCCGTCGTTGTGAGGCAAAGCCTATGAGTTATGTTGGTGGATTAGGACTGGCAGAAGATTGTACAGCTTTCTTGTTCGCGCTCTTGGAAGGAAGCTTGTCCAAGAAAATGACAATTTTTCTTTTGAATCTAAGAAAATGACAATTGACAAAGATATGATGCTCGCCCATAAGAACCGGCCGTACGTATATACGGCTTGAGGGACCAGAAATCTCCGGACAAAAATGACGCATGATTGCTCTGTATTGTACGCGTTCTCCTCTTGTACAGAGATTAGAAATACCATATCCACCAACCAGAGAGGTGCATCGGTTCTTTGAACCGGCCAAACAAATGCGCATTCCAAGCTATTCAAAAACAGCTCTATCAAGTGAGGTGCACCGCACCCATATACAATGGTTACGCGCGTACCGCCGTTCACGTCAACTACTTAGAAGAAGTTGTAACAATATTCCCGAGCGATTGGTATATACTCTCTCCGTTTTAAAATATAAGATGTTTTAGCTTTGTAAAACAAATGTATCTAGACTATTTTTAGTATATAGGTTCACTCATATTTGAAGTGAATCTACACACTAAAACAAGTCTAGATACACTCTTTTCACAAATCTAAAACATCTTATATTTTGAAACAGAGGATATTTTGAAACAGAGGGAGTATATTTCTCCAATACGCGTGCCTGGGAGTGTCATGCTGGGCCGGGTATATACAGTCACCGGCGTTATCCGAATGTCAAAGGAAATAAATTTAGACGGCGGGACTAGCTAGCAGCCGGCGTCAAGCTTCGTACTATACCCAACCGCACGTTTCACAGACCTATCTGACACAAAACGTTTTGATCTATTTTTCTTTTCTCGAGATCGGATGTTCATTGGAAGTCAGGCTCAAGTACAGAAATTTCAGCTTCACAAAATTGACAGGAGAATTGAGGGTAAGCTAGCAGTAAATATGGCGGACGTCACAAGCGCGGATGCACCACACCGATGATCTGCTCTGCTCCAGGCCATAGCCAACCACCCAAATGACGTCGAAAATCTGGGTAGAATCGAATGACGTCGAGACAGGACAGTGCGCGCGGGCGTACTTGGACGGCTATGTATGTACATGCTTACGTGGCTCTCACGCCTTGCTTCGTTGCTGTGCTGTCAAAGAGGTTTAATTAGGTCGAGAAAAAAACAAGAGCGCTAGCTAGCTAGCTCTCGATCGGTGCCGCCTGCGTGACACAAGAGCCGATCGCTCTGGATCGATCGAGCCAGCGCTAAGCCTTGGTTGGTTCGGTGGTCTATCTGCTCGAAAGCCATGTCGCATGCGCTGACGATGCAACGCGCGATTCCGTTCACATTTCGGTTCTGCACGTGAGGACATGGGAGCGTGTACGTACAAGAACAGGTGAAGGAACGACGACGACGGAGTCGGAGAGGGGGGCAAAACAAGAGAGGTGTGGTGTGGGCGAGCGGAGCACTCGCTCGATCGATATATGGTGGGTTGGGTTGCTCACGACGCCCCCTCCCCTCCTTAATTATTTTTTCCTCGCCTCCCTTTCACGTTTTTTCTTTAACCTCGCCTGCGTCAAGTCGTTGGTCGTGACGCGCGCAGCGGAACCGATCGATCGAGCCTGGCTGGCTGGCAGGAAAGGGAGGGACGAGGGGCGGCTTCCAGAAAAAAGGAAAATTTGGATCAAAGCTTCGAGAAAAATGACGGATGTACATGTGAAGATGGTTTAGATGAACCAGCGCTTTTATACCGTAGTAGAGTGGTGCTACAAATTGCCAAACTTTGGTTGGGAACCAAACACCTCCTAACCCTGCAAAAAAATGGAGTATAGTACAAATTAGACCCGCATGCATGATTTCCATCAATGGCGGACATGGAGGCCTGGAAAAACATGTATAAAACACCATTTTTTCGAACAAAATCATTACAGACAGTCAAAAAATACAAGTCGTCGCGTGGGCGACAACCCGGGCTGGAGAGATGGTGGATCATCCCCTGGTTCCCATGAAATTGAACAAATGCATCGGAACTATTCCCATGTGTTGTGCATCGTGGCTCGTCTATATAAAACTCATATGTGAATGCGCGTCGCTTTTCGTCAATATCATGGGACATGTCTATTTCTAGAATTTCATGTTTTGAGAGAGATAGAGAATATCATGGTGGCTGCGATTTGTGGATTTAAAGAAA
This sequence comes from Avena longiglumis, assembly GCA_030063025.1. NCBI lineage: Eukaryota > Viridiplantae > Streptophyta > Magnoliopsida > Poales > Poaceae > Avena > Avena longiglumis. Next base: position 378,962,016 of record CP125978.1, read on the forward strand.
TGGTAGAAAGTGTCTTGGATGCGATGAAATTGGGCATAGTGTTTGGTGACTTGCAGTAATGATATTGGCAAGTAGGGGTGATAGCACTGGAGGACTTCAGTTTGACGGTGCTTCTCGAGTGCCAATTCGTGATTCTGAGGGTGAAAATGCAATGTATGTCGTTCATTGTATGTCTCTGAAAATAGCCTTGTTGAAGACATTGTTTTTAGAATTCGGTCTTTCTCTAAGGTGAATGGCTAAGATCCTTGATCGGACCACGATGATGCTTGTGCTCCCTTTTCTTCTTGGACTTGTAAGTCTTTGGAGGATGTTTTTGCGTTCAGTGGCGGAGGAGCCCATAGGGCGGACTAGGGCGATCGCCTGATCTAAGTCACCTCGCGTACGCCTGGTAGTATGGAATATTTAGCTAGCTGCATTGGATGAATCCGTACGACACTAAGTAATCTGGGCTTTCGATTATATAATTAGAATTTCATGAAGATATCGACACGTAAAAAAGACTTGGGCCTGCACGCCTGCTAATTTTTTGGGCTTAAACTATACCAAGTGACCGTGTATGCATATCTGTTGTACGTCCGACCAAAGGACTCGATCGTTGGATCAATTGATCGATCAAAAAACCTAGAGAGAAGAGGTGGCGGACTGGCGGCGGCTGCGGTAACCGGCGAGACAACTAGGGCATTAGGCCGGCTCTGAACGAGGCTCGCAGGGAGATTGACGGAAAAGATCTTGCCAAGACATTCCGGCCGCCGGCGAACGAGCGCCCTGCATGAACTCGTTGATAGAAACGAGAGATGGCATCCCTAAGCGTAGGTCAAAATCTCAAAATTAAAGGTATTGTTATTAAAACAATTATATGTGAAGCGGTATTGAATAATACCGAGTGTTCCGTTGTGATTTTTGGTTTGTGATTGTATAAACTGCTAGGTTTAAAGAATTATTATCTAACCGTACCTAGCAGCAGCAAAACCATGGGATAGAAGAAGGAACGGAACAAAATGAAGAGCAAGTTGAGATTGCAACACGAGAGGAAGATGAGCAGATTGAGGATGAAACTTTCATGATTAACTAAGAGGAGGACAACAATGTGGACTCCAAAGGTATTAATGATTTTATCCGGGGCATCCATATTGTTTCTGATCTAGCACTTCGTATGCAAATTGAGGATTTTCACCCCAACATTAGAGATGATCGTACCTGAATTGTAATTCATGTAATTGTTGATTACATTTTTCCATATAACTTATTATATCATATTTGGTACTATTTCCGATCCTAAATAAGTGTCGCCATTTTGAATTAGAGTTAGTTTAAAACCGTGACACTTATTTAGGATCGGAGGGAGTACTTTTAATTTCTAATCATTCAATTTCGCCACACCAAAAATTTAGTCCGTCCTCCGCCACTGTTTGCGTTGTAGATATTGTCTTTGGTGGTGTCTAGTGTGCTGCTGCAGAGTGATTGATCACTATGGCGGGATATTTTTCTATTTCATTTTCCTTTTTCAATTTTTGGTTGGCGTAATTAGTATCTTCGTGATATCAATATATTCTATTTATCAAAAAAAAAGTGAATCGCTAGTTTGTTGTGTGGGAGGTCATGTATATGGTATGGCATGTATGTGCGGTTTGCAAAATGTCTAGCCCTTTGGCAATGGGTATGGTCCAAGCATGCATGTGGAGCAAGCAAAGCAAGTGCTCATCCCATACTTGCTACATGCAGTTTTGGTGGCAGGTAGTAGGGGGTTTGGTCCAGCTTCGATGGGATGCCAAGGCGACAAGTCCGTTGTCACATTTGACGTAACCACGGCTTGTGAAAGCGAACAGCCATCATCACGTTTTCCCGAATGGAACGGTCCTCTCTGTATACAGGGATGCACACGTACCACACGCTATAATTTGGAGTCGGTGCATGTAATCAGCGCCGGAATTTGGTGCAACCGTATCGGTTGGTTTCCATCCTTTACCAAACAACCAGCAGCGTGTGTGGTTAGTAACCAGTGACCAGTCTAGTACAGTACATGTACTTGGAAATTTTGACGCAACTCGGCGGAGATGCGTGTGAACCAGGTACCCATGCATATACTGATATATACATATATCCAATCCGCGTTGAAGAGATGGTTCCAACTATCCGATCCAAGAAAGAAGAGGACGAAGAAGAGAGACGATCGAGATCGTTGCAGTTCGGCTACCGTCTCCATCTATCTATCCCAACGCAACTCTAGCTTTCCCTTGTGTGTACCTAAATAACAAAGTCATTGTTGAGTAAGGCAAACAAAGACCGGTTACTGCTCGTTTGTACGTAGCTAGCTACTGTACTGAACGCGCGCGATCGATCAAACCAAACACAAAATCCTGTCCGAACGAAGGCGCCGTACGTACGCGCCTAGGTGGCCTGCCCGCTGACATGACAGCAACGAACCACGCTAGCATGCACCAGCACAGGAACAAGATCACACAACCACCCACCTACACGTACACGTCTCTAGGTCTAGGGTAGTAAAATTACACACGTCCCAGGAGAGTACGTAAACCCGTATGAAATGAAATGAAAATTGAAGGAGCTAGGGAGCATCACATGCCATGCCCAGTACGTTGCGCCCCCATCCACGAGTCCATGACCTCCACCCGAAATACTTGTGAAGACATCAAAGGGGGGGCATGCTGGCGCAGCCGTGCAGGCATGGCCACGCCATCGGCATCGGCATCTCCACCTTCGCCTTTCCTTTCCCCGCACTTAATGTCGTGTGTGAGTACGTACCTACGTTGGGGCTCGGAGACTTGGAGCTTTGAACCTCGCATGCATGCATGGCCCTCCACTCCACTACACTCTCGATCTCGTCACCACGCGCCTGCCCCGGTCGTACGTCACCGCGAAACCGCCTCCGGCCGCCCGCGTGGCGAGATCGCGTTCTAGTAGTAGGCAGACATGCCGGATTTGACCGGCCTAATTAACAATGCAGGAACGAACAATCAGCTAATTAAGCGCTGTGCAGTTGTGCAGTGTACACGTTCACAGCAGCGATGCAGCTTTGTCCTCTTCAGGGACAGAGGTAGTGCCCTGGTTTGGTGTGATTGACAATTCAGACACAGCGGGATTGACCAGACCATGCATGTGTTCCCAACGGAAACTGCCTTCTTATGTCATGGGCTACCGTTGCAGACAACTTAACACGATTTGGTCTAGCTCCGTTGTGCTTGCCAGATGGATGGTTAGTACCCTGGCCTCTAGATCGATCGATCGACACGGTAAACTACTTCCGTAAAAAGGCTGGTAGTAGACTAGTAGTAGATTAACACAAAGCCGCCGGGCCGGAGATTAATTAGCCGCTTCTTGTCATACACTAGCTGCAGATTACTTTATGTGTCTCCACCTCCAGATGTCTGCACGGCCGGGTAAACTTCCCCCCGGAGCCAATCGCGGTCACGTGCAGGGTGCATCGTCGAGGAGAAAGAAAACAAACCACAACCTTGCGAGGTTGAAGGGGCGGGCAGAAATATTGGCACCGATCGATCGTGGTTGCTTGTCCGCAAGGAAGGTAGAGTAGTAGTAGATGCAACGACGCATCAGGTGACAGCCACCTCGGGAACAAAGATGGCAGGCAGGCATTTGATTCTTTCGAGCCAGCTCTCTCCTTTGCATCTTTCGATCCAAGGCAATAGTAGTATTCTAGAGGCTGGAGTTTTTTTTCTCCCATCTTGCTTCAATCGCCATGCTTCTAAAGATGAAAGCAGACGAGGGGTTTATTCTTGTTCGTCCTGCTTGATGTTTACCAAATCTCAATCAACTATAGTAGTACTGTACTATACACCTCGCGCAGTGGTCAATAAACCTGCCCGCATCTAACTTTGGGTCCTACGCACGCCAGCGCTTGCTACCACCACTACGACTTGGCAGTTAAGGTATGCATGTACTCCCAGTATGTACTCCAAGTACTTGCGATCGACGAAGAACCATTTGGAAAGCAACAATTTGTTCTCGAGGCAAAGAAAAATACTAGAGGATTAGGAAAGCAACAATAATGTCTAACTATGCATGCGTGCCTGTTACTAATCTCCAATCCAAGCACGACATCCCACTGGCGACCTTACAAATCTCCTAAAGAAGCCATCTTCGACTTTGGTAAGTATATTATCCTATTATTAGGTCTCTATATTAAAACTTGCACTCTGAATCATGCATAACCATGAGAAATTATTGGTGGTGACAAAACATCAAAAATGGACACAGCGCAACAATTGCCATTGTCAGCGTTGGCGCCCATTATTCAACCCACTCTCGAGTGGTCGTCAGATGATTTGGCAGAATCAGGGTAATTTCTAGAGCTATGTTTTTGTCATTTTCACCGGGCAATCCCAAAAATCCAAATCATAGCGTTTGACAACCACTCGAGAGTAGGTTGGGTGCATGCCTCAGTCTCTCCTCCTGTTTCCGTTCCATCTTTTTTTTTCCAAGACAATGAGAGTTCTGAAAAGGAAAGAAAGTTCAGAGAATTGTCTCCAGATAAAACCAAGCTAGTACTACTCGCTACGCTAGATTAACAAGCAGGCACCAGTTTTCTCTCGGTTCCCCTTCCTTCTTATCAACAACACGTACCTGAAAATGAGGCCACACTGAAAATTCAACGGCCGGTCGATTGCTTCCTTGTATTTCTGCATGTTATCTGCCATACAAAGTTTCCGCTATATGTCTGACAGCTGTGGAGGAGCCTTCAAAATCAAGGATTTTGGAAGCTTCTCACAGTACATGTTAATTTCATCATTGTCAAATACGTCTCTCCATGTAACCGTATTTTCTGATAACGTCGAATAACTTAATGAGCTAAAAATGGTTGGGAGTTCCTTGTTTTGCAAGGTATTGGTTGAGTTGTTCGTACTAATCACATTGTATGATGACAATGCTACAGCTACACGCTTAGTTTGCTCACGTCACTACATATCATATATGACACACTGGCTTTGGCTTAGGTTAGGTAGCATGTTGGACAATCCTGTTTATCTGTCTAGTACTACTCTTTTAGTTCACTAAGAAAAGAGAAAGCACCCACTTTGTTAGATATAAATTGGATTCTCTAGATTTTTTTTCTCATTTTCTCAACCCTAACACCTTACTTGTGCCATGACATACTCCTCATTACTCTCACTTCTGTCGCAGGATAACCCCTCATGAACTTTTTATAGAGACCATTCCTTCTTAGCACGATACATCTAAAGCATGTGTCTCGAGCATGCTCTACCCACCCCCCACGATTATCTCTCACGCAACTCTTGTTATCAGTTCATGATACTTTGTCTCGCTCGCTTACCCTCCACCATGTCTCCTCTCACTCTCTTCTATAGCCTCCCACACTCATCTCATATTTGAACAAAATTAAGAAGGTTCACCGAAGAAACATGCGGTAATGTCTATTACACCAAGCATCGGGAGGTTGTTAGCGTGCCCTAGGTAGTTCGTGAAAAAGGTAGAGATGATGGCATGACACACACATATATAAGTACATCTAACATTTTTCATAAGCTACACAAATTATACTTGTGTATAAAGTAGTATCGCATGTTTATCTTTACTAGAAGATTTTATCACATATTCACCCCTACCCCCATGTTATTACTTCACATGCGAACCCGTGGTGGGGGTTTGAGGGAGGGCCAATCAAAGATTTTGTCTCTTTGCAAATTGTTGAGGAGGGCCGAAATACATATTTTTAGAAAATTAAGGTGTTTTAGGTAAGAAAACAGGGGTATAATAACAAAATTGTGCATTTTAGGGGAGGTCGGGGCCCTGCTGCATCAAGTAACCATGTGAGTCAAACATCTCGAGCTTTCTCATAGGTGTTGAGTTCTTATTTAATACCTTAGTTTAAAGGATTTAATCCACTGACACATAAGCATCTTCTAAAAGTCCTAAACTTTGTTGCATTACAAGGCCACCCAAAATTATCAACATTTTATAAACATTTGAAGAAAACTCGAAGATGAACAAACACCTCTATTAAAAAGAGAGTGAATTCCACTTTTGTAAGATCGACGTTAATCGACTAAATGAGCAAATAGAAGATTGAAAAAATTACTTCAAATTTGAGCCGTTAAATTGAAGCCGAAGTACATAAACTAGATCTAGCAATATGATGCAACAAAAGTAATCTATAGAGTAATTGCTAGAGGAAAAAACGCATGATATATCCCAAAGTTTAAGTTGTCCGCAACAACTTTATGTGTATATTGGAGAGGATAGACAATCATGCACCCCCCCCCCCCAAGTTATCAAACTTGGCCATCTAATTCTTGAGTTCAAGTTCCCATGAACTTGCTCAATCACTTGGGTTGTTCTTGAGGGGATCCCCAAACCTTCACAAACTTCTTAAGACTTGTTTCAAAGACGAGAACCTCTTGAGCGATAGTTAGCCATCTAGGAGATGCCAAATTTCTATGAGTAACAAGTGAAAATCTCTAGGCTATATTGTTATCTTGCTTGACGGATCAACTAAGGTAAACTTCATTTTCCTCTCTTTGCTCAAGAATGAAAGAGGGAGACTATCTTAGACAGCAGTAATGGGTTTGGATCTATAAGTCATAACCATACCCCACTGGAGCTGAGTCCCTTAAATAGGTAATAGTCAAGGTGATCCACATGTTCTTCAAACTAGTCATATCGGGTGCCTTTCAATGGTAACAATTCTAATGCCTTAGAATGCATAACAGATTGGGGCATCTGTTAGTCCGGTAACTCCCACTAGTAGAAAAAGAGGCTTCGGTTCGATCTAAAGTCTGACACTAGTCTCGTTTTATTACGGGTCGGGACTAGTACGAGCACTAGTCCCGGTTCGAACCGTTTTCAGTGGTCAGGAGCCCGAGAAAACTCTAGTCCCGGGTCATTCTGGACCTTTAGTCCCGGGCCATGATACAGCCCATGACTAAAGGGGTGACCCTTTAGTCCCGGGTCGTGATACGGTCCTGGACTAAACGGGTGCGAACGCGGACAACTTAAAATTGCTATAACTTTTGCGTACGATGTCGAAAAAAAATGTACAACCTATTAAAATGTATGGAAAAAAATTTGAGTTTGATTTTAACAACCTTATTTGGATTCCTCACATTTTTATATTTTTAAAATTATAAATAATGGATTCCTCACATTTTTCTGATTCTTTTACATTTTGAAAATTTGAAAAGCGAAAAAAGTTTTTTTAAAAAATAATTATTTAGCAATTTTTTTATTCCATATTTTGATTCCTCACATTTTTCTGATAATAATGAATATATTATTTGTCGAATTTCGATTTACAGATTTAAAGATATTATTTATGCCATATTAAATGAATAATGGCAAAAAATGAATAAAATATTATTTTATTTAGTTTTTTACTTTCATTATATTAAAATGATATTATTACTTATTTATTGTTGTTTACTAAAATAGTTGTTTATAGTTTTAATAAATAATGATGTATGGCATATTGATATTGGCTAATAGGATTGATATGATAGTGTTGACAACAAGGTACAAAAGGGTTTCGCGCAAGGACATCCAGATGGAACAGAGAAGTTAAGCGTGCTGAGGGTGAAGTAGTGCTAGGATGGGTGACCGAATGGGAAGTTTGACAATAAGTGTAATTTGACCTAAGATTAAATATACTTAGTGCTAAAAATGTTCCAAGTGAGAGGATTACGAGTCAAACAATTCAAAAAAATATAAAAAATATTTGAAAAAAGATCTTTAGTCCAGGGCCGTATTTCTTCAACCCCGTAGCAAAAAAGGGCCATACCGTGACCCTCTAGTCCCGGGTTGTAACAAACCGGGACTAGAAATAGGGGCCTTTAGTCCCGATTTCGCAGTCCCGGTTGCAAAATCGGGACTAAAGACCCTTACAAACCGAAACCAGGACTATAGGCCCTTTTTCTACTAGTGTCCATCCGGACTTTTTTTTGAAACGGAAGCAAAAGCTTTGCCTCATCTCATTTAATTAAGAAGGAGGTTATAATAAAGTTCGGTTACAAGCGAGCAACAAGAAGTGCCTGCAAAAACAAAAGCCTACTTTCCCGGCATGAAAGATCCCAAATATTTTGCCCCGTCCAAGACCCAAAGCCTCGCCTCCTCCTTGATTTTTTGGAGTATTAAAGTTGGCAAGGTAGATATCTTGCTGAAGACCCTCACATTCCGTTCATTCCAAACCTCCCACGAGACTAGCATGAGGAGAGACACCATAGATTTCCTCGTAGTGACATTTGTGAATAAGGCTAAATTCCACCAATCTTCAACAGAGTCACATAAGGCCCAACTTGTAGTGTCGATATGGTGGAGCCCAAGCCAAATAACCACGGAGTTCCAAATCTGGATGGTGTAGCGGCATTTGAAAAGAAGATGTGTCGTGGATTCGTCCTCCCTCTTACAAAGTTGGCAAAGGACGCAATTTGGCCATCCTCGCCTTTGAAGGCGCTTGGCTATCCAAACCCGGTCTTGTAGGATTAGCCATAAGAAAAGCTTGCACTTGGGAGGAGCCCAATTTTTCCAAATCAACTCTGGCATCGGAGAGCGGACGATGCCTTCAAAATGTGCTTTGTAAGCATAGTTTGCTGTGTAGATTCCCGAGCTGGTAAGTTTCCAACAGATGTCATCCGCTGCCCCTTCCTGAATATGCACCTCTCTAGCCATAGTCCAAAGTTCCACAAACTCGGAGATGTGTTGAGTAGTGAGACCTTTGGTTGTATTTATGTTGTCCAAAGTCCTTTTTGACGATAAACTTCTTGCGAGTTGATAGATCAAATATGGAGGGGTGCAATATCCTTTTGTTTCCTTCCATGGAGCCACAGCTCATGCCAAAAGCTCGCAATGGTCCCAACCCCAATGGTAATAGTGGTCGCCGCAAAAAGGACTCCATGTCCGCCTTATCACAAGGGTGGTCACAACCAATCCAAGCCTTGTTTGGATCCTTCCATTTGAGCCAAGGCCACCTCAAATGAAGAGCTCTAGCAAATTTATCTAGATCCATGATGCCAAGGCCTCCCTTATCCTTTGGCCTACAAACAATTTTCTAATTCACTTTGCATTTTCCACCGGAGACCTTCTCAAGCTCGTTCCAACTTATTAATAGAATGTAGGATACTGGGAGGGATCGCAAGAGGGGTCATGTGGTGGATGGCTTGAGAGGTGATCACCGATTTGATGAGGGTGCCTCTACCAGCCGCCGCGATGTGCCTTCCATGCCATAGAACAAGCTTGGTGGCCACCTATTCAACAAGCGGTTGGACATCAATAGATTTTTATATGCTCAAAAGAGCCATAAGAGAAGCAATTCCCGGTGGTACCGACATGAGGCTGGGTGTAACCGAGACCTGGTTTAGCCAATAGCGGCTCCATGTTTGACCTAGCAACTCTTCGTCTCCCTCATTAGAAGAACATTTGGTATCCACGTGACAGAACACGAAACTAGTTTATTGGGGATAAAAATTACTCCCCTGTTCGACATTGTAAAATGTTTTGACAAACTAATTTAGTTTATTAAATTTGTTTTATAATACGGAAGAGATGAAGTAGAACAAATTTTTGTTTAATCTGTATATTTTAAAGAAATTTCAGGGCACTGTATTTAAAACTAAAGAAGTGTCACAAATTAAATCTGACGGGATAAAAAACAGAAGGATGCGGTGCATGCATGCACACTCCACATCAAGCACGAGTCGTTTAATCCAAAAACTGAAAGATTGGATGCCAAGTCACAAATGATCTCTATCGTAAAAACATTACTCCTACAAAAAGATGATTTCTCCTCTCCCTGATACTATCCTCCAAACAAACCCCCTGACTCTTGAAAACCCCTACGCGATCATCGTCGGTTAGCAAATCTCGGGCGGAACCAAAACCACCGGCATTTTAATTTGCTGCATTGACGTCAGGAAATCGGGAAGGAAACGCGGGCTACCCACTTTTAATCCTCCATCCACCCAACCCACCCTCCGGGATTCTGCTAGTAATATTAACCGTATGTATCTAAATCTAATCTTTTACCCCGAGCGAGGCGAGCGAGGGGAGTAATTTTAGGCTGGCCATGTTTTCCGTTTTCAAGATCGAGCCCGTCCCGCGCCCGTTGCATTCCATGTGATCCATCGATCGAGAGGTTTTAAAGAAGGGAAGAGAGCGTGCGAAGTGGGTGCGCGGAATTGGACTCGGCTCCGCTCAGGAGGACCTTCCTATTAAAACCACGAGTGGAAGTTTTCCTCTCCGTCACCTCCCGCTTCGCGAACCCACCACCCGTCGTCCGTTTCTTCTCCTCCTTCCCCCCCCTCTGGCCTCTCCTCTCCTCTTCTTAACATAACAACAATGGCTGTGCAGGCGCAGTACCCCTCCAATCTCCTCTTCCACGATAGGTGCGCCTCCTCACGTCCTGCCCTCTCTCTCGGTTACTTCTTCTCTTCCACGACTGCAGTCGACGACGCTCCATGCTCGTCTGGTTTTGTTTTCGGTGATCGGTCGGTCGGTCTCATGGGTTCGTCTGGTTTACAGAGGTGAGCCGGACAGGAAGGAGATGGACCTGCCCAAGCCGCAGCAGCTCGCCGGTGTCTCCCCGGCTGTCTATTTTGCCAGTGGAGGAGGTGCGTTTGCCTGCCTGATTGTCAATCAAATTAGGAAAGCCCAGGCCGTGGCCGCGCATCGTTCGTGGATTGTGACACCGGTTTGATTGGTTTCTTTCTCGCAGCCGGCGGGAACCGGAGGAAGCGATCGAGGGAGGCCATGGCCATGGCCATGGCGCCGCCGCCGCCAGCGGTCAAAGAGGAGTACATCAACCTGTTCGCGCTCCAGGCGCAGCAGCAGCAGCAGCAGTCGGCGCCGTATTTTAACATGGCGCAGCAGCACCACGTTAACAGGGTCGCGTCGTCCGCGTCCCCTGCTCCGGTCACGCGCGTGTCCACGGGCCTCCGGCTGGCATTGGATGAGCAGCAGCAGAGACAGATTAATTCCCTGTGCTACGCGTCCTCCTTGCCGTCACCGTTCGGTTCCTTCTCCGACGAGTTCGCCGGACAGGTGAAGCAGCACGGCGAGGAGCTCGAAAATTCATCCGCGACCAGGTAACTAGTTTTGGCCCCCGGCCATAGTAATTCGATACTGGTTCTAGCTGAGCGCGTGGTGGATCATCTTGGCCTCACGTATATGTTATGTTGGTCAGGGCGAGCAGGCGCGCCATCGCCGATCGCGTGCGGCAGCACAACCGGGCCCTTCTAGTGGCAGCAGAGAAGTCGGCGTCGCGGCGTCTCCGGGAGAAGACGTTGGAGGCGGAGCGCGAGGCGCGGCGCGGCGCGGAGCTGGAGGAGCGGCTGGCGCGTCTCCGCGCGGAGGCGGCGGCGTGGCAGGCGAAGGCCCTCTCGGAGCAGGCGACCGCGGTCGCGCTCCACGCGCAGCTCCAGCAGACCGCCGCGGCGGCGGCTCGGGCGTCCTGCGAGGAGCTCGCGGACGGCGGCGACGCAGGCCCGGCGGAGTCCTCGTCGTCGGCGTACGTGGACCCTCGCCGCGCCGGGCCGGACCGCGCGTGCCACGCCTGCCGCCGCGGGCCGGCCACGGTGGTGCTCCTCCCCTGCAGGCACCTGAGCCTGTGCGGCGGGTGCCTCGCCGCCGGCGACATGGACGTGTCCCTGGCGTGCCCGCTGTGCCATTGCGTCAGGACCGGCAGCGTGGAGGCCATCCTCTCCTGAGTGGGCCATCTCGGTCGTCCATCGATCGTGTGAGTGCTCGATGCAATGCCTCCTGCGCTGCGTGCACCCACCATAGCTTATTCCAAAGAATGGAAGATAGACCAAAAAAATTTGGAAACCTTAGATTTTTTTTTCGAGATTTTGTTCATATTTTCTACCACTTTTGCTTTCTGCTGAGGAAATACACTCCTCGCTGTGTTATTCTAGTATTAGGAGAATTCAATTGATAAGTTGATTTTTAATACTCGCGGCCAAGAGTCAAGCGCTAAGCATTTTAGCTAAACGTTCCTTTTTCCCGATGATTACTGCTCGCCTTCCGTTTCCCCCTCGCAATGGCATTGCTCTACTAGTTGGGTTTCTTGCGAACTGCGATGATCGTCTTAGTACGCCTATGCAAACCCGATATAGCCAAAAAAAAAGGGCATGTCACAGTAGTTAGTCGCACAAGCCTGCCCGATCGGGATTAGCAGGTAGTAATCGCAACCACCAACTCGCGTGACGTCCATTCCATGCGAGGCCGGCCGGCATTGCTGAAATCTCGCTCAAAACGTGACTTCTCTGCACCGCATCCGCATCCGCATCGCACTGGGGGGAAGATAGGGGTAGGAGAAGTGCGCGCCTGTCCTGTGGCGTTTTAATGATTTGGCAGTTTGGGCGTGGGAGGCAAGCAGCAGCGGGCGCGGGGCGCGGGAGGCGTGGTTACTGGCAGGCCGGTTCGTTGTTAATTACAGGCACCGAGAATCCGAGGCACGCGCGGGCAGCGGCGTCAGGGAAAAGTTGCTACCAATGGAACGCCGGCGTGGGCAGGAATGAACGGCCGCGCAGGAGGCGACGGCAACGGCACGCGCCTCCGTTGCACTAGTAGTAACCGCGGGTGGATGGAGGGTGGTGGGTCCCACCTGTCGGCTCTCTTGTCTTTCTGCTTGAAAGTGGGGCCAGGGTGGCAGTTTGGGTCCTCCCGCTGGCCAGTGGCTCCGCAAGGTACGGCTGTTTTACGAGAGGATACCGCCTTTTTTTACTTCGGAGGAAAAGGATGTTAGACGTATATATCTGTATATTATATTTTCTCATATGTTAAGGGTTTTTTGTATATTTGTCTTGTACCTATACTATATATTGTGGCCTTTGGCCCCATAGGAATATAAGATGTCTATTCCTAACATGCTATCAGAGCCTCGTTAGTCCCATCCTCTTTCTAGCAACTTCGTCGGCCGCCACCGTCCCTGTCGCCGCTGGTCTTGCCGTCGTCGCCGCCGGCGGTCGCCGCCTGTCCCCGCCTAGTTTCTGCCGTCTACCGTCGTTGCTCGTTCTAGATCGATCTCCGTTTCTGTTATCGCCATATTTTGGCCAAAGAAGGAGATGGACCGTGATCAAGATGGGCTTGGAAGATGCGTATATTCAACGTGTTGTTGGATCGGCCTAGTGCGTAGAATTGGGCTAAATTGCCCGTGTATCTTGTATCATAGTAGGTTTCGTTTCAGTTTAGGTTCCGTTTCAGTTTAGGTAAAGATAGAGTTGTAGAGTTATTCCAAAAGTAGAGAGTCTCCGGACTATAAATATGTACCTAAGGTTATCGAGAAAAAGAGGACAATCACGTTCACAACAAACACAATCTCCAAGATCGCCACCCTTGTTTCTAGGGTTTCTTTCGGTAGAGTGTCATCTTTGCCTAGATCGCATCTTGCGATCTAGGCAGTATTTTTACTTATGCGTTATTTGGTGTTACTCGTACTGAAGCCTTGTTGATGGCGAGTAACACTAGTATCATAGATTTGTTGAGGCTAGCATCGGTGCTCTTCGCTATAATTGTTCAAGTTATGCTACCTCTAGTTACCTCGCTACCTTTGCACCTTTTCCCAAGTGCAAGGGTAGCATCTTGCTTGATCTTTATTTAGATGATTCGATCTGTTATGGTTATGCCTTGTTCACCAAGGTTTAGTTTGATATCTACGTAATCAGGCCTTACAAACGGGTTGAACGATCCAGTAGTACGTAAGGACGTGGCTTACTCGTTCTAGAGAAGTTGTTTCGGTAATTGACTTTACGTCGGTTATTAGACTCCTCTAGTATTAGTATTCTTCATCTTTTGTATATACCAGGCTCAATTACGTGTAGGACGTTCCAGTTACGTGGTGAAAACGTTAAACTGTCGTAGATCGATTTAACTTGTAATGATAAAGCAAAACCCCATGTTATCGTAAGTCTAATGCAGAACCATGGGATAATCGGCTCTAGGAGCCGATTCACGGAAACGGGAGCGGTCACGGCTCAATTTTACGTATACTTGTTTACCATGCAGAAATCAATCGAGCAATCCTTCACCTTCGACCGGTATAGGTCGGTGCACGCCTCGAACCAAGCCGGGGCGTGTGCGGAGTTTTGCGGGCCGTTGCAGGGACGAGGCCCACCGATTAAGGAGCCTCCGGCTCTTCGTGTTGCTCGTCGCTGCTCGCCGGTGAGTTTTGGCAGGCAACACATTCTGGCATGCCCGGTGGGACATTCAACAACGTCTACATCAACATCCGACGCTGCAATGGAGAACAAACTAGTCACGTACGACGAGCTGCCTGAAGAGCACAAGGCGAAGTATGACGAGATCAGAACTCTCTTCGAAGCCGATCTCATCGGCTCTTTTGAGAGGACCCGTAAGCATGGCATCAAGTGGAGGGTTCTCCCGAGGGTGCTCTTGATGAGGTGGATCTGTCTGTTCCTTGGAGGCACGAGCTCTCTGACGTGAAGTCAACTACATGGTGGCTCATTCTGCACCGCCATTCGGAGAGCTCAGTGAACGCTTTCGAGCGGGTCGCGATTCGCGTAGTTCGAGATCATGAAACATCGATTACTCTCGTGGGACCCACTTTAGGAACTCACGGAGAAAGACCGCTCCAGACCAGCCTCGGTGCCATTCACACTTGCAGCTCCAGGCCTTGAGCGTGGCGTCGTCGTCTACAAGGTTGGAGGCGACCAGGATTACCAATTCTGTTTGAGCCACCTAAGGAAATCCCACACGGATATGTATGCACCTACGTGCGGATCGCAATAACGACACGCACCAACCAGATTGCAACCGCAGAGTTTCTCTGGCAGGGGTTCTGGGGCGGGAGCTTGAGCGGCGTTTCGAGCGGCGATGTGCAGGATGGACGCCGACAAACGGCGTGGCTAGCCAAGTATGCCACTGGAGCAGTCATGAGAATCTAGCCCTGCAGCTCAAGCAGTGGAGCAAATCCGTACCATCTTGAGAGACCGGTTAACCGTGCGTCAAGAGAAGGACCATCGGCTATTCAAAGCCGTACTAGAAGTTTGATCCGATTCGGCGCCACCCAAGTATCGGCTCCACGAGTTCTCAAGGTTTAGCGGGTCGAAGGTCGAGCTCGATCGAGCACGTAAGCCGATACCGCAGCAGCTAGGCATAATTTGACATCGGATCGGATCGCGTAAGGTTTTGCGCAATCTCCGACAGACCAGCTTTTGGGTGGTACACCTCGCTGCCACGATTCGATTCAGACACGGAAGCAAGCGGAAGAGCGGTTCCACATCCAATATCATTCGAGGATACCGAGGCTGGCATTGCGACTGGCACAGTGCGGCGAAGCGGGAAAAAGCCGAGTACATCCAGCGCTTCGGGACCGTCAAGAACCGATGTTACTCGGCGTTTAAGCGAGAAAGAAGCAGTCGAGCTAGCAGTGTTGGGTCTCTCAGCACCCATCAAGGATCTGGCTTTCCAGGTAGAGTACAACTCGTTGGCGCACATGGCCCAGAAGCTGACAATGTATGAACAGCGCCATCCTGAGTTGTACCAAGACAAATTCAAGCGTCCGATAGGCTGGTCGTCTGAAGAAGATGATCCTACACAAGACCAGAGGTGGCCGTGGCTGAATGGGCTCGGGAGCGATCCTGTATCCGCAAATGGGTGAAAGCAACAAGTGCACGCAAAAGGGTTCGACTTGATGTGAGCAAAGCCGAGCGGATATTCGATTCTTCTTTGAAGAGAAGCGGTGAGGTTACCGAAGGCCACAAAATCCCACGGCTCGAAATGAGCGGAGACCATCGCAAGTGGCATCACTCGTTCACCCACACCACCAATGATTGCAAGAGCTACGTCGCCAAATCCAAATGGCGATAGAACAAGGCCGTCGATCCTTGGGCGATTCGCCATGAAAGTGGATACAAACCCATTTCCGGCGTCAACATGGTAGAACTCGATCGCTCACGGCGTCGGTGGATTTTCCTTCGGTGTTAATATGGCAGGGTCTGGGTACCACCATGACACGTACAAGGAGGAAGGTGGTCGCTCTCGGGGCAAAGAAAGAGAGGAGGCTGGTCCACGCGACCGGCCCAGCCACAATGACAGGCGGTACCTAACAGAAGAACAGGTGAGGAGAGTGCGATATCAAAAGCCACATTCCACGCATCTCCTTAACAAGTATGAGCATCAGTATGACCAACGTCGCCGGCGCGATGAAGACGATGAAGGATATGAGCACCTCGCTAGGGGACCGTCTAAAGAAAAGGAAGGTGCATACAAACATTGGGATTGTCCTTTCTTCAAGTATTCTTTGGGATGCGGAATGAGCCGATTGCCTCTGATCGACAACTGCCGGAATGTGGACAGCGAGAAGGAGAACACGGGCCGATTCGGTGTTCAAACGTCTAGGGCCTCGCACCCAGGGCCGTTCTGAGAGTCGCTCGAGCAAAAGACCTCGAAGCCAAGGGATGACAAAGAAGAAGACAGATATCACCGTCCAAGGTGGTGTCGACGGACTCAGACACACCCAAAAGCGCGAGTGCAAATGCGTAACTTGGAGGAAGCAAGCGCGATATCTCACGCTTTAGAAAGCACGGCCCGATCGGCCGTCAAAATTAAGCGACCACAGAAACGGGAGACCGCCCGACAAGGAAAGAGTGGCGCCCCAAACCAGTAAAAGCCGATGCACAGACATCGGCTGGCACAAACATGGTGTTCATACTTCCGTCAGAGTTCTGCGCTCCAAGAACCTGCGAGCTACCAGTGGCACAGTTCGACTGCGGCCCACGGCCGGTTATCTTCGAGAAGCCACGTGAGAAGGGTTATAAACATCTGAAAGCCCTGTACCTACGAGGTTACATCAATGGGCAACCTGTCAGCAAGATGTTGGTGGACACCGGAGCGGCAGTCAATATCATGCCATACTCCATGCTACGACGTTTGGGACGCTCCACTGCAGATCTGATCAAAACCAACGTCACGTTAAGCGACTTCAACGGTCAGTCTTCGGAACGCAAGGCGTCTTGAGCGTGGATCGACCGTGGGCAGAAAACCATACCCACGTCTTTTTCGTCGTGGACAAAAGCACCTCTGTTGTCTTCTTTGGGAGAGATTGGATTCACGCATAGCTGTTGCATCCGTCCACGATGCACGATTGCCTAATACAATGGGATGGAGATGAAGTGGAGGTCATCCATGCAGATGATTCTATCGAGATCTCCATAGCTGGCATGAACGTCTGGGAAGCGAAGACCAAGAGCCGATCTGGAATCAGTCTAGGCGGCCGTGGCATTGAAGCTACAAAAATGGGGTGAGGCTGGTCTTATCCGCGGCACGACAGAGTAGAAGTCCACGATCATCCGTGGTGCGGCCGATCCTGCGATCGCCACAAAAAATAAAAGCAGCAATCATCGACAAGCGGATCACGTAGTCGTGGCGAGGAGATGCCCGCCATTGTAAAACAATAAGGTGTAAACCGTCCTTGACTAATGCAATCGAAAGGGGCGATCTGCAATCGGCCCAAATTATTTTTGTTATCCTCACCTACCGTTTGCCCTGTGTTTAGCATCGATTTGACAGGTGACGGAAAGCTAGGGTATGGGTTTACATCCGCTGATGAACTAGAAGAAATCGACATTGGTCCTGGGGATAAGCCACGACCAACATTTATCGACAAGAAGTTAGATCCGAGTGCGGGGCCCGATGATAGCCTGTTGAAACAATATCCGCATCGCCGCTGGGACTACGAGAGATGCAGGTTAGACAGAGCATTATTGAGCATCGACTCCGCTTAAAAAGGATTTCGGCCATTTCAGCGAGCACGACAAATGAAGGCCGAAGTGCGAAGAAGTCAAGAAAGAGGTCGAGAAAATGTTGTGACCAAGTTAATCGGGCCATGCGGTATCTTGAGTGGATTTCTAGTATCGTACTGTAGAAAAAGGATGGCGTGGCGTGTTGCCATAGATTTTCGGGATCTCAACAGAGCTACCCCAAAGGATGAGTATCCGTTGCGTGGCGTAGACGTTAATCAACGCAGCTGGTCATAAGATCTTGAGCTTCATGGATGGCAATGCGGTTACAACCAAATTTTATGGCTCGAAGACATACACAAGGCGCATTCGAGTCCCGGGTTCGGTGGGGTTGTTTGAGTATGTAGTCATGACGTTTGGATGAAGAATGCGGCGCCACGCGTACCAAGGGCCATGAATTATATTTTCCATGATCGATCGGCAAGGTGGTGGAAATCTACATCGATGACGTGGTGGTCAAGTGCGCTTCGGCGCAAGGACACTTGGGCGACGACACGCGTCTGGACCGAACAAGAAAATTCGCCCTGGATGAATCCAAAGAAGTGTGCCTTGAGGGTGACGGTCGGTTCTTGGGTTTTTGGTCCATGAACGCGAATTGAGATCGGCCGAAAAGTCGAGGCAAGGTCACGAACAATGAAGCCACCCACCACAAACAAAGAACTGCAGGTCTCATCGGCAAGATCAACCGTCCGGAAGATTCATCTCCAATCTGTCGGGAAGAATAGAGCCGTTCATGGGATTAGTGAAAATTAAATCGACGAGGAATTCCGGGGGCGAACAACGAGCCTTCGACGAGATCAAAGAATATCGTGAAGCCGCCAGTGTTGGTTCCACCTGACGGACAGACATCGTTCTACATTTACTTGTCGATGTCGACACGTCCATCGCCTCGGTGGTGGTGCAAGTTTATGATGGGCTGGAGCGAGTCGTATTTTACATAAGCGAAGGATCTTTGGGCCTTGAGACAAGGTATCCCGATATCGATAAGTTGTGCCTCACTGTTTTCACCTGCAAGCTGCGCCACATTTTGCTATCAGCAGAGATCATCATCATATGCAAATCAGACGTCATAAAGCACATGCTATCGGCTCCTATGTTGAAAGGCCGACTGGGCAAATGGATGTTTGCATTATCAGAGTTTGACATCCGGTATCAACCCGCGAAAGCGATTAAGGACGGCGTTGGCGACCTTATCGCTAAAAGGATCAACACTAACATAGCGACCTTGTCTATAAGAGCGTGGGCTATGTTTTTTGACGGATCGGTTTGTGACGATGGCTGCGGCATCGGCATTTTACTCGTGTCGCCCCGGGGGGCAACATTTTCCTTCTCCATCAGATTGCCTACCTCTCGCACCAACAATGTCACTGAGTACGAGGCGATACGCAAGGGAATGGAGTTACTCCTCGAAGCCGGAGCAGAAGCGGTGGAAATTTTGGAGACTCAAGTTGGTGATTTCCCAACTCACGGAGGAGTACAAGTGTGAGAGCGAGTCCCTCTTCCCATTATGGTTGCCTGCTTGAGTGATGGCGCGATTCGGTACATAAACTTCACGGATCCCGCATGATCTGAGAGGCAAATGATCTTGCACAAATGGCTTGGGCTACAAGGATGTAGCGAGAGGAGCCGATGTTCGGTCTGATTCTGGAAGTCGGCGATGGAGAGCCGATATCTTCAATTACTTGAAGGATTGGCTCGGGGCACCTAAGCGGATAAGGTACAAGGCCATGAAGTATGTGCTTATTGGGGATGACATGTTTTACAGGACTGGAAGGATTATTGCTCAAATGTCAGGGACGGCCGAGGCCAATCGGCTCCTACACGAGGTACACGAAGGCGCTGTGGAACTCACCAATCAGCTCACAAGATGAAATGGTTGATCGGCGATCGAGGTTTTATTGGCCCACCATGCTTGAGGACTGTTTCAAGTACTACAAAGGGTGTCAAGCATGTCAGAAATTTGGGAAAATTCAGATGGTACCAGCGTCGACAATGAACCCCATCATCAAGCCTTGGCCATTCGAGGTTGGGGCATGGATATGATCGGCAAAATCAATCCTCCATCAAGCAAAGGCCACATGTGGATTTTGGCCATCACGATTATTTCACTAAATGGGTGGAGGCTGTCCCGATGAAATCGAGTAAGCTCAAAGGATGTTATCAACTTTGTGAAAGAACATGTCATCCATAGATTCGGATTCCCCAAACTATCACGACCGATGGAGGTTCGGTCTTTATTTCTCAAGAGTTTAGAAAGTTACGAGGACACGGCGATTAAGTGATCGGATCATCTCCATACTATGCTCAGGCGAATGGGCAAGTGAAGCATCCACGAGCCTCATCAAGCTGATCAAGAGAAAAGTCGATGAGCACCCTAGGCGTTGTACGAGGTTTTGTCGATGCATTGTGGGCTTATCGCATGTCATGCCATGGGCGATAAAAACCTGCCATACCATCTAGTATATGGACAAGAAGCGTATTGCACAGGAAATTACGGCTGGATCGAGACGTGTCACTTTTCGGGACAATCTAACAACTGAAGAATATGCAACGATGAGTGGCGGTGTTGAGGATTTAACTGAGCTCAGGCTGTGGTCGCTTGAGAAAATCAAAGAGAACAAGGCCAAGGTAGCTCGTGCATATAACAAGAAAGTAAGGCCAAAGGAGTTCCACGTTGGTGATCTGGTATGGGAAGCTGTGTTGCCATTAGGGACTAAGGATGCAACATATGGTAAATGGTCTCCAAATTGGCACGCGTCTGGGGTCGATCAATTTTTAAGAGGAAACGCGTACATGCTTGAGGAGCTGGACGGCGTGAAATTCCCAGTGGCGGTCAACGGTCAACATCTCAAGAAATATTTCCCAAGCATGTGGGATGATGGACAGTAAAATTTGGGGGCCGATACATGAAATCGGCCAAGTAAAAGCACGTGAGACGTTGTACAGTAAAAATATGGGGGCCGATGCTGGAAATTGGCCGAATAAAAACAAAAATATATAGCCGATGCACGGTCATCGGCTCTAGAGGTTCACATATGTTACAAACAGGTGACAGTTTACACATACGTGCTACTGAAGAAATGCTTCGAAGGCGTGGAGGGCATCAGCACGGACACGATCCACCTCGGCGATCTCGGCTTCGTCGTCTTCGTCCTTGCCCGTCACTAGCTGTTTGTTCAGGGCACGTATTTTTCCCAGATCAGTCTTCATTTGAGCTTTGAGGCTTTCTGCTTCGTCTTGGGAGCGGGCGATGGATTCTTCTTTATCACGGATGAGTTGTTTAGTCGCCCGGACCTTCTCTTAAAGATCTTCCAACTCCTTTTTTAAGGATGCGAGCTCGGCGCAGCGAGAGGTGTCGTTTGGCATCGAGACGCCTTTTCTCATTGAGCTGGCATCCGTCGCGATATTGGCTTTCGATGGGAGTTAGGCGCGGCGCAGCTGATCCTCTCACGAGCTAACTTCACCCTTGGCCCGTAGAAAGACGAGTTACGATGGCCAAAGCTTCACTGCAAGGCTCTTGGGAGTTGGTCTTTTATTTCAGCCAGGATGCCCTTCACCTCCTCAGAACCCTCGATCAGCTCTTCGATTGGGGAGGACAGCAGGGCTTTGAGACGATGGAATTGAGGTGGAACAGCCCTGGCTTGTGGTTTATCAGCAGCAACGGAGAGAGTTGATTCGATGGATTCAGGGTCGAACGACAGCAAACCTGAAATATCACAACTCTGGCAGCCAGAAAAGCGTCAGTATGCATCCAAACGTGTAAGGATGAGCCGGAAGGACCTAAACGTACCTCTCCTAAGATTGAGGGGATAGCCGATGAGGAGGCCATCGGTTTGTGTGTGGTCGCTGGAGGCTTGGCCAGAGTGGTAGCCGTCTCATCTGCACCTTCGGGGATTCCCAGATCCGGCGTCGGCACTGCCCCGGCTTCCCCACTGAAAACGTCAGTCGTCTGCATGAAAGGTGTTCTTAGCCGATGTAAATGATGTTAAATCGGCAGACAAAAGGAAACAAGTAGTAAGAGTATGAAGGGTGGTGATTTTCGAAACCTCCTGGCTCGACGAAGAAGCTTGTGGTCCTTTGCGAGCTCTCTTGGGACCATGATTGGCCCGCCTCGGGCGCTCGGGGGGCAGCAGGTTCAGGAGCCGACCTTTTCCTGGAAGCCAATGGTGGTGAATCTGGCTGGTTCGGTGTGATGGTCCTCTCGGAATCCGTTGGGCCTAGTTCTCCTCGATTGGTCTGGGTATCCTCGCTGGAGGTATCTTCAACGGAAGCCTGTAAGAGAGGAGAACCAGTAAGCGTGAGCATGTCTGCAAGAATGGAAGAATGACAAGGATCGACCAAGGCGTAGATCACCCTACATGCGAGCTTTCTGGAGAAGGGCTCCGGCGCTTCAAGGTCTTCCTGGCAGCTACCTTCCTCGTCGTCGTTCTTGTTTTAGTTGGAACTCGGGGGGCAGCTGGCTTAGAGGTTGCTGGGTTCTTGGAAGCCGATTGTGGTGATATCGGCTGTTTCTGCATTATGACCTTTTTTAGAGGTGGCGAGTTTTTGCAGAAAAGAACCACAGGAGCTGGCGGAAAGAACTCGAAGGGGGAGCCATCACATGCGTAGGGGCTCGGGGCCATCTTGTTCTGCAAAGAAAGAATGGATTAATAAAAGGATCAATTGCAAGCTGCATCAAGAAAATTTGCAAGTAGTGGTACTGTTCCACGGGGATGTCATAGTCGTCGTCATTTGTTTAAAGAACGGTCCCGAGCTCTCGAAGGCGTGAGTCTTCCACATCGACCACCAGTCTTGAAGCCATCGGTGGATGAGGCAAAAGTGAGGTCGTTGGGAATTGGGATGGTCGAGCATCAAAAAGGAATAACACCTTTGGTGGTGAGAGGATCAGTGGTCGGCTCTGCTCTGTAAGGTGATGGAGAAAGAAGTGGGAGCTACTTGTCCAAGGCCAAATTGGCGAGCCACTACGGCTGGTAGAATTCGTACCCAGGTTTGATTATTACATTGGACGTACTCATGCCAACCGGAAGGAAACAGGTCGAATCACGGTGGAAAAAGAGCCGCCGAGTGCTAGTGTCATCGGCAAAATTGTCGACTGAAGGAGAGTGGATTTTCAAAGTGTTCGATTCCTCCATGTAAGGAAGAAGGTAGGATTGTCCAGGCCTTGGAAGAAAGTCTTTGAACCACTTGGATGCTTCCTGAGGGGATAGTTTGCTGCCTGGCAGCCTATACAAAGCTTGGCCATAACTAGTGCATCGGATCTGCTTCCCTTTGACATCTGGGAAGGTGCAACTCGCCAAAAGGGGGAAGTTTGGGATGTGGTTTTGGAAATACAGCTGAGCCCAGAGCTGAATAAACCACCAAGGACCACCTGTTTTGACTGCTACACCAGAGAACAGCTTGACAGACATCAACTAGAGGTATCGATAAACTTCTCCAAGGAACAGTTTGCCGAGGCCAAGTTGAGTACCTTTGGCCAGTTCATGGGCTAGGGAGAGGTAGTTCTTGGTTGGAGCGAGGGAAGGGCCACAGAATATGAAATGTTCTAGCCAGAAGTTGAGGAAGGCTGTGTGTTCCTTCTCCGTGACAGGGCCCTTTGTTTTCATATGGCGTTGGAGGTAAGCACCCCAGTTCGTGCAGTCTGTTTTAGAAGACAGTTTGTAGGGGACTTTGGTCAGTTTAAAGGCAGAAGGGCTGGGTGATGTAACATACAGACCAGTAATCATCACCACATCCAACAGAGTTGGTGACATGGGGCCATGACCGAACATGAAGCAGTTCAGAGCGTCAGACCAGAAATAGCCGATGGTTTTGAGAAGATTCTCGTGTTTCTCAAGAGGAGACAGTGATAGATGCAAGGCATCGGCTATTCCCGTAGTTTCCCATTGGGATTGGTAAGCTCTAGCTACCCTACTGAACCAAGAAACCCAATGTTCGGGGGGATTAGGCCAGGCTCGCAAGCAGTCGGCCCAAGAGTTCAGATCTAGGTCTTGGCTTACGAAGGGGATTCTATGTGCTTCGCAAGAAATCAGATGGGCAGGACTAGAATCTGTACGAGGGCCAAGACAGAGGGAATTTGGGAGAGAAGGATGCGGCAGCAGGATGTCTGAAACCTAGAAAGTTTAAATGGTGGAATAAAGGCATTAATTCAGGTGTTCGCCATTAAATTCTAACATCGCGTTCAGACTGCGAGGAGTAGGCGTACCTTTAGACCGGAGACCTCTGGGTTGGTGTTGGATGATTCCGCCGTCTAGTTTGCCGGCGGAGATGGATCTATGCAGTTGAGGATTGAGGGTTCTTGTTGCTGTGAGCTCGATCTGGTCGGTGGGCAATTGGAGATTTAGGTCGCCCTTTTTGAAGAGGGTCGCAGGTTACCGTTTGAAACTAGGAAGTGGCCGTTTAGGTTTGCCTAAGTGTGCGACCAAGTTTGACCTTGTCAACGTTTTTGGGAAAGCCGATGTGCATCGGCTCTTTGAGCTGTGGCTTGGTTGACTGTGTGAACGTAACAAGGTGAAAGCCGATACGTTGCTATCGGTTTCTGGGGCATCGACCTATTGTGGCTATCGGCAAAATTGGGACGATAAAGACAATCTTCGAGAAGCGGATTTTCATTCATTCATTCGGAAGCTGAGTGCTTACAAAAGATTGATTACAAAAGGGAGCTTACTACTACTACTACTACTGGTTCCTAATCTAAAGGCCGAGATCGTCGCCGCCGTCTTGTTATTGTCTTGGTACTGCTTGGCGTCGTCTTATTCTTCTTCTTTGAAGAAGCCAGCGGGGGCCTCCTCGTCCTCGTCGTCGTCTTCGGTGTCCTCGCTGGACCCGGCGCAGAAGCGCTTCGTTGGCGGGTACTCGTCGGAGGAGGTGTCCTCCTCCGATTCCTCCTCCTCGTCGGAGGACTCGACGCCGTCCCAAGACCAGGCGTCGTCGCTGCTCTTCGCCTCCAGTTCCCGTCAGGCTGAGGCTCTCCTCGCCATCGATCGGGGACGATCGTCCTCCGACCAGACGGCGAAATCGATCCCTTTCGTCCCACCATCGTGGCGAATCTTGCCGCCGTGGTAGTGCTCTGGCGTCGGCTCTGTCAGATCTTTGTTGGAAGACTGGGAGGCAGGCGGAAGAGGAAGAGGCCATGGCGGAGGAGAAGGGTTTTTCGCGGAGGAAGAGGGTTTTCTCTTTGGAGGAAGATGGGGACGCGAATCGCTGCTCGGGCAATTTAAATAAGGGGAATAGTGGAGAGCGGTTCAATGCCATAGCGGTTTCCCGAATGTCCGCCAAAATCGTCAAATCATGCAATCGCGAAGGAGTTGAGAAGACAAGGCATCATGATGAAGGGTGGCGTGGCGATTACTCGCGCGATACATCAGCGCAACCCGATACAAAAAAAAAGGGAAGGCGAAGGGAAAAAAGCAGTGGTTTTGGAATTATTATTGCCAAAACCGGGGGCATGTGTTATCGCCATATTTTGGCCAAAGAAGGAGATGGGGCGTGATCAAGATGGGCTTGGAAGATGCGTATATTCAACGTGTTGTTGGATCGGCCTAGTCGTGAATTGGGCTAAATTGCCCGTGTATCTTGTATCATAGTAGGTTTCGTTTCATTTAGGTTCCGTTTCAGTTTAGGTAAAGATAGAGTTGTAGAGTTATTCCAAAAGTAGAGAGTCTCGGACTATAATTATGTACCTAAGGTTATCGAGAAAAGGGACAATCACGTTCACAACAAACACAATCTCGGCATCGCCACCCCTTGTTTCTAGGGTTTCTTTCGGGTAGTGTCATCTTGCCTAGATCGCATCTTGCGATCTAGGCGATTTTTATGCGTTATTTGGTGTTACTCGTACTGAAGCCTTGTTGATGGCGAGTAACACTACTATCATAGATTTGTTGAGGCTAGCATCGGTGCTCTTAGCTATAATTGTTCAAGTTATGCTACCTCTAGTTACCTCGCTACCTTTGCACCTTTTCCCAAGTGCAAGGGTAGCATCTTGCTTGATCTTTATTTAGATGATTCGATCTGTTATGGTTATGCCTTGTTCACCAAGGTTTAGTTTGATATCTACGTAATCAGGCCTTACAAACGGGTTGAACGATCCGGTAATGCGTGGGGCGTGGCTTACTCGTTCTAGAGAAGTTGTTCGGTAATTGACTTTACGTTGGTTATTAGGCCTCCTCTAGGGTTAGTATTCTTCATCTTTTGTATATACCAGGCTCAATTACGTGTAGGACGTTCGATTACGTGGTGAAAGCGTTAAAGTCGTAGATCGATTTAACTTGTAATGATAAAGCAAAACCCCATGTTATCGTAAATCTAATGCGTAACCATGGGATAATCGGCTCTAGGAGCCGATTCACGTGAAACACAGGAGCGGTCACGGCTCGAATTTTACGTATACTTGTTTACCATGCAGAAATCAATCGGAGAAATCCTTCACCTTCGACCAGGTATAGGTCGTGGCATCTCGAACCAAGCCGGGGCGTGTCGGAGTTTTGCGGGCCGTTGCCGAGGGACCAGGCCCACCAGTTACAGGAGCCTCCCGGCTCTTCGTGTTGCTCGTCGCTGCTCGCCGGTGAGTTTTGGCAGGCAACAGTTTCTTCTTCAGATCGGTCTCCAGAGATCTCCTCCAGATCGATCGGAGGCGTAGGTGCACCTGCACCTTGGTATCGCTGCAGATCGAAGTCGGACCCCTGCCTGGTCCTCCTGCAAGCCGTACGCACGCCAACTCCTGCTCCCGACGGGCCACCTCGTCTCTGCCCAGGTCCCGTCCCCGACAGCGGGACCCGTCTCGATTCCCTCAGGCCACGCGGACGCCAACTCCTCCACGCGCCCCAACACACCTCCCGACACCCTGCATCTACTTGGTCGGCAGGCCACCTCCACGCACAAGGCCTCCACCTGCTCCTCGCGACGACCGAGGCCTCCACGCTCGGGCCCTTCCACGCGAGCGCCTGCTTCCATGCGCGGTCTACTCCACCCGCAGCCGCCCGCCTTCTGCATCAACTCGGTGCCTACTGGTTGACCTGCCGGCCTCGGTCTACTAGCCGGCTCGCTAGACGGCCGTCACCGTTGCCGGGAATCGATCCCCGGCGGCCGGAATTGGCCTTCCCCGGCCCTTAGGCCCCGCCCCTCGTCCCGGTTTGCCCGAATTTGGCGGTTGGCGCCAGAATCTGCTATGTGAGTTGACTGGACTGTTCCAAAAAAAGAGATATGTCTTCTTCATCGGGTTATGTTGCGATTCCTCGCTGCCCGGTGATTTTCGATGGCGCGAATTACCCTGATTTTGCTGCCTTCATGCGCGTTCACATGCGCGGTCTTCGTCTTTGGGGTGTGCTCTCCGGCGAGGTCTCCTGTCCGCCGTGCCCCCTGCTCCTGTGGCTCCTCTTCCGCCGACACCGATTGTTCTCGGCGCTGATGCTTCTCAGGAGGCCAAGGATGCTGCTCACAGTGCTGATGATAGTGTTGTTGCTGCTTATGATCTGAAGTTCAAGCAGTACTCTTCTGATCTCGAGGCCTATAGCCACGCTCTGACTGCCTACACTCAGTGGGTCGTTGAGGATGCTCGTGCTGTTGCTGTTCTCACCTCCAGTCTTCTGTGTTGGAGATATGCCCTAGAGGCAATAATAAATGTAGTTATTATTATATCTTTGTGTTTATGATAAATGTTTACATTCATGCTATAATAGTATTAAACAAGGAAACATTAATACTTGTGTGATTTGTAAACTTAATTTGAAGTCCCTAGTATAGCCTCTATACTTCACTAGCTTGTTGGTTGATTAATGATTGTGGTTTCCATATCATGAACATTGAGATGTTATCAACAACAAGATCATATCGTTAGGAGAATGATATGGTGGACATACTCCTATAGATAATCGTAGCATAAAGATCAAGTCATTTCAATAGTTCAATTGCTATATGCTTTCTGATACATAGTAACCTAATTCCTTCGACCATGAGATCATGCATATCACCTTTACCGGATGGATGCTTTGATGACATCAAACACCACACCGTAACTGGGTGGCTATAAAGGTGGCATTGAGTGTTCGGAAAGTATTGGTTGAAACACATGGATCAAGAGTAGGATTTGTCCATCCATATGACGAATAGATATACTCTGGGCCCTCTCGGTGAAATGTCATCCAATTAGCTTGCAAGCATGTGACTGGGTCACAAGGGATCACATATCACGGGAACGAGAAAAGAGTACTTATCGGTAACGAGGTTGAACTAGGTATGCGAGAGAGATACGATCATAACCTCGGATAAGTAAACTATCGTGAGACAAAGGGAAATTGGTATCGTATGTAAGTGGTTCATTCGATCAAAGTAATCGTGAGAAATATGTGGGAGCCATATGAATTTCAGATTCCTCTATTGGTTATTGTTGAGAAGTGTCTCGATCATGTCCGCATAATTCACGAACCGTAGGGAGACACATTAAGGATTCGACGTTGTTTGAGTAGTTATGGTATTATGAGAAAGAGACCGAATGTTGTTCGGTCTCGGATGGGATCCGGGATATCACGAGGTGATCCGGAATGGTCCGGAGAATAAGATTCATATAAGGAAAGTCCCGTTTGAGTTCGGGAATGATTAGGTGTTTTCATCGGGAATGTTCTAGAAGGTTCGGAATGTCCCAAGACTGGGGAAGGGGTACATGAATGTGTCATTACATATTGGAATGATTGCATCATGTACTAAGTGTTCTTGTTCCAAATAAAGGATTAAATTGAATCCTAAAACTGAAAAGTCAAATGGCGGTTTGAAAGTCAAACGGCTAAAACGAGCTATGGGAAACAAGCAAGAGGAGGCAAAACCGACTTGGGAGGAGTCCTCCTCTCCAAGCCGTAGCGCCACCCAAGGCCGACTTGGGAGGACTCCTCCCTGACCGCCCTCCACCTATAAAAGGAGGGGCAAGGCCTCCTCCTCTAGACACACAAGTTCCTATCCTCTAATCTAAATCCTAGCCCTAGACTCCGGTTTAGAGCCGCTTTGGTTTAGAGATTCTAATTGCACTAGCCTTCGGATCAGAGCCTTATAATTTGTGTGTCTAAACCCTAGACCTCTAATATCTCTCTCTCATACTCCTCCGTACTCGCTCCGGCTTAAGGCGAAGCCCTGCGGGATCTCCCCTCTACTTCCGGTACCACGCCGTTGTGCTGCCGGAATCGCGAGGAGAGTGCTACAACCTTCATTTTCTTTGGAACAAGGAGAGGAAGGTCTTCGTCGAAACCGAACGTGTGACCGATTGAAGCGCTGCCGAACGCTTGGGAAGGATCGTCTACGATCTTGAGATCGGGAAGAGTACGACTACATCACCCACAAGAATCCGCTCTCGTTAAACACTTTGGAATCTTCGAGGGTAAGTTATTCCATTGACTCGTTGCTACAATCTAGTAGATAGATCTTGGCTTGTTTGTTTGTATGCGATAGAAAATTTTTGTTTTCCATGCTACGAATCCCTACAGTGGTATCAGAGCCGTGTCTATATGTAGATCTGTTGCACGAGTAGAACACAATGGTCATTGTGGGTGTTGATGCTTTTATTGTTGATTGATTCTTGTGTACTTTGCATCTTGCGGTATGTTGGGATGAAGCGGCCCGGGCTAACCTTACATGACATCGTTCATGAGACTTGCTCCACGCTTGACATGCAACTTGTATTGCATAAGTGGCTTTATGGTGCTGTTTCTCCTACCATAGTTAAGATCCAATTTACAACGGGTGATCAACAATGCTAGTATCAATGTTGTGGTTCTTGTTCGTAAGTTAGAACGACACTTATTGAAAGCCCCAAACGACGTAAAATATGCAGAGAAAGTAGAGGCGTCTAACTTTGTTTTGCAGGGGTGTGCAGTGATTTGATATGGCCATGATTGTGATTATATCTGATGTATGCAATGTTCCTTAGTGTAAGTTGGCAACCGGCAGGAGCCATATGGTTGTCTTTAATTTATGTTAAGACCCGCGTGTCTATTCAAAGTAGTTGTAATAGTTGAAGCCGGTGGACGACAACCATGGAGAAGCTTCATTGACCTTGATGCAATGCCGGTGATGATGGAGATCATGTTCGTTCTTGAAGATGGAGATCGGAATCACAAAGAAGAAAGGCCATATCATATCACATATTATTGAATTGCATGTGATGTTAATCCTTTATGCATCTTGTATTGCTTAGTAGACAACGGTAGCATTATAAGATGATCCCTCATGCACATGAATTTCAAGTCATAAAGTGTTCACCCTTAGTTAGCACCGTTGCTAAAGCTTGTTGTTTCGAAGCACCACGTGATGATCGGGTGTGTTAGATTCTGCAAGTGTATACAACGTGAGCAAGCCAGATTTGCTCATGCGGAAACTAAGGTTTGATCTTGACGAGCCTAGCATGCACAGACATGGTCTCGGAACACGGATCACCGAAAGGTAAAGCATGAATCATATAGTAGATATGATGAACATGACGATTGTTCGCCATTGAAACTGTATCAACTCTCGTGATGATCGGTGTTGATGTAGTGGATTTGGTTCGTGTGATCACTAAAACAATGTGAGGGATGTTGTTTTGAGTGGGAGTTCACCTAGTTTAATTTCATCATTAATTTGAACTCAATTTGTCATAAACTTAGTCTAAACTATTGCAAATATGTTGTAGATCAATGGCAGCCCCTACCATCAATTTTAATGCGTTCCTAGAGAAAGAAAAGTTGAAAAACAATGGAAGCAACTTCGCGGATTGGTTCCGCAATTTGAGGATTATCCTCACATTGGTAATTTGACCTATGTCTTTGGATGCACATTGGGTGACCCACTGCTGATGCTTGCCGATGAAGTAAAGAATGTTTACCTCGCTCGGAAGAATCAGTACTCCATAGTTCAGTGTGCTATCTTGTATGGTTTGGAATCGGAGCTTCAGAAAAGGTTTGAGAATTCAGACCCATATGATATTGTCGAGGATCTCAAATTGATTTTTGAGACTCATGCGCAATTGAAAGCTATGAGGCTTCTGAAAAGTTCTTTAAGCGCAAGATGGAAGAGGGCAGCTCGTCGGTGAGCATGTGCTTAAGATGTGCAGACGCAAAACAAACTTCAAAGCTTGGGTATAGTGATTCCTAATGCTTTGGGGATTTACCGTGTCCTCCAATCACTACCACCAAGTTACAAGAACTTTGTGATGAACTACAACATGCAGAACATGAACAAAGAGTTGCCAGAACTATTTGCTATGTTAAAGTCTGCAGAAGTGGAGATCAAGAAAGAGCACCAAGTGTTGTTGGTCAATAAGACCACCAAATTCAAGAAAGGCAAGTCTAAGCAGAAGGGACACTTCAAGAAGGGTGGTAAGAAAGTTACCACGCCGGCGAAGAAGACCAAAGCTGGGCCCAAGCCTGATACTGAGTGCTTTTCCGCAAGGAGAAGGTCCTTTGAGCGGAATTGCCCAAAGTACTTGGCGGATCTGAAGAACGGTAACATCAAGAAGAAAGGTATATCTGATATACATGTTATTGATGTGTATCTCACTAGTACTCGTAGTAGTGCCTGGGTATTTGATACTGGTTCGGTTGCTCATATTTGTAACTCGAAGCAGTCTTTGCGAATAAATGGAAGCTAGCGAAGAACAAGGTGACGATGCGTGTGGGAAACGGATCAAAGGTTGATGTGATCGCGGTCGGCACGCTACCCCTTCATCTACCATCGGGATTAGTTCTATACTTAAATTATTGTTATTTAGTGCATGTGTTGAGCATGAACATTATATCGGGATCTTGTTTATTGCGAGACGGTTACTTGTTTAAGTCAGAGAATAATGGTTGTTCGATTTATATGAGTAATATGTTTTATGCACATGCACCTTTGATAGATGGTCTATTCTTATTGAATCTCGATAGTGGAAATACACATATCAACAACATTGAGGCTAAACGTTTGAAATCAAGCGATAATTCGACCTATATGGCACCGCTTGTCGTCTTGGTCACATTGGAGTGAAGCGTATGAAGAAACTCCATTCCGATGGACTTCTTGAATCACTTGATTTTTAATCACTTGAAAGATGCGAAGCATGTCTGATGGGAAAAATGACTAAGACTCCATTTTCTGGTATGATGGAGCGAGCTACGGACTTATTGGAAATCATACATACCGATGTGTGTGGTCCAATGAGTGTAGCATCATGTGTGGTTATCGTTATGTTCTTACCTTCACGGATGACTTGAGTAGATATGGGTATATCTATTTCATGAAACATAAGTCCGAAACTTTCGAAAAGTTTAAGGAGTTTCAAAGTGAGGTAGAGAATCAACGTAACACGAAGATGAAATTTCTACGTTCTGATCGTGGAGGTGAATATCTAAGTTACGAGTTTGGCAAGCATTTGAAGAAATGCGGAATACTTTCACAGTTGACACCGCCGGGAACACCACAACGTAATGGTGTGTCTGAACGTCGTAATCGAACTCTCTTAGATATGGTTCGTTCTATGATGTCACTTACAGATTTACCGCTATCATTTTGGGGTTATGCATTAGAAACAGCCGCATTCACATTAAATAGGGCACCGTCTAAATCCGTTGAAACGACACCGTATGAATTATGGTTTGGGAAGAAACCTAGATTGTCGTTCCTTAGAGTTTGGGGATGCGAAGCCTATGTAAAGAAGTTACAGCCGGACAAGCTTGAACCCAAAGCGGAAAAATGCGTCTTCATAGGATACCCGAAGGAAACTATTGGGTATACCTTCTATCATAGATCCGAAGGCAAAATCTTTGTTGCCAAGAATGGATCCTTTCTAGAGAAGGAATTTGTCTCGAAAGAAGTGACTGGAAGGAAAGTAGAACTCGACGAGGTTGTCGAACCTTCTCTCGAAATTGCGAGTAGTGCAGCACCGGAAGAAGTTCATGTGGTGCCTGCACCAATAAGAGAGGAAG
Organism: Avena longiglumis; assembly: GCA_030063025.1. Lineage (NCBI taxonomy): Eukaryota > Viridiplantae > Streptophyta > Magnoliopsida > Poales > Poaceae > Avena > Avena longiglumis. The sequence goes on from CP125978.1 coordinate 378,994,681, forward strand.
CTAATGATGGTGATCATGAAACTTCGGTTGAAGTTACTACAGAGCCTCGGAGGTAAACGAGAACTCGTACCACTCCAGATTGGTATGATCCCGTTATGAGTGTCATGTTGGTGGACAACACCGATGACCCCGAGACATATGAGGAAGCGATGATGAGCCCAGATTCCAATAAATGGCGAGAAGCCATGAAATCCGAGATTGGATCCATGTATGAAAACCAAGTATTGACTTTGGTGGACTTACCGGATGGCCGGAAGGCTGTCGAGAACAAATGGATTTTCAAGAAGAAAACAGATGCTGATGGTAATGTTCATCTATAAAGCTCGACTTGTCGCAAAGGGTTCGAAAAATTCAAGGAGTTGACTACGATGAGACTTTCTCACCAGTAGCGAAGCTAAAGTCTGTGAGGATTATGTTAGCAATCGCGCATATTATGATTATGAGATATGGCAGATGGATGTCAAAACAGCATTCCTCAATGGAGATATTGATGAAGAGTTGTATATGATGTAACCCAAAGATTTTGTCGATCCTAAAGATGCTAACAAGGTATGCAAACTTCAACGGTCCATCTATGGATTGAAGCAGGCATCCCGAAGTTGGAATCAACATTTTGATAAGGTGATCAAAAGTTTTGGTTTTATACAAACTTATGGAGAAGCTTGTATTTACAAGAAAGTGAGTGGGAGCTCTGTAGCATTCTTAATACTATATGTGGATGACATATTGTTGATTGGGAATGATGTAGACCTTCTTAATAGTGTCAAGGAATATTTGAATAATAGTTTTTCAATGAAGGATCTTGGCGAAGCAGCTTACATATTAGGCATAAAGATTTATAGAGATAGATCGAAATGCCAAATATCATTATCACAGAGTACATATTTGGACAAAGTTCTAAAGAGGTTTGGAATGGAAGAAAGCAAGAAAGGGTTGTTGCCCATGTTGCCCAATACGACCTTGAGTAAAAATCAAAGTCCGACATCGGCAGAAGATAGAGAAAGGATGAGAAAGACTCCCTATGCCTCAGCCATAGGATCTCTAATGTATGCCATGCTATGTACTAGACCCGACATTGCATATGCTGTTAGTTTAACTAGCAGATATCAAAGTGATCCAGGAGTGGATCATTGGACAACGGTTAAAAACATCCTTAAGTACTTGAGAAGAACTAAGGATATGGTTCTTTCTTATGGAGGTGATGAACAACTCGTTGTTAATGGTTACACCGATGCTAGTTGGAACACCGATCCGGATGATTCTAAATCACAATCTGGATACGTATTTACTTTGAATGGTGCAGAATTAGTGGAGGAGTGCAAAGCAAAGCATTGTGGCGAGATCTTCAACGAATCGGAATACATGGTCGCTTGGAGGCTTCACAAGAAGCGATATGGATGAAAGAGTTCATTACAGAGCTGGGTGTGGTTCCTAGTGCGCTGGACCCAATGTATATCTACTGTGATAACATGGGCGCCATAGCCAATGCGCAAGAACCAAGGTCACACAAGAAGCTGAAGCACATCAAGCTGCGTTTTCACGCTATTCGAGAACATATCCAGGATGGGGATATAAAGATTTGCAAAGTACACACAGATCTGAATGTGGCGGATCCGTTGACTAAACCTCTCCCGAGGGCAAAACATGACCAACACCAAACTGCCATGGGTGTTCGTTATATTACCATGTAATCTAGATTAGATGACTCTAGTGCAAGTGGGAGACTGTTGGAGATATGCCCTAGAGGCAATAATAAATGTAGTTATTATTATATCTTTGTTTTTATGATAAATGTTTACATTCATGCTATAATAGTATTAAACAAGGAAACATTAATACTTGTGTGATTTGTAAACTTAATTTGAAGTCCCTAGTATAGCCTCTATACTTCACTAGCTTGTTGGTTGATTAATGATTGTGGTTTCCATATCATGAACATTGAGATGTTATCAACAACAAGATCATATCGTTAGGAGAATGATATGGTGGACATACTCCTATAGATAAGCGTAGCATAAAGATCAAGTCATTTCAATACTTCAATTGCTATATGCTTTCTGATACATAGTAACCTAATTCCTTCGACCATGATATCATGCATATCACCTTTACCGGATGGATGCTTTGATGACATCAAACACCACACCGTATCTGGGTGGCTATAAAGGTGGCATTGAGTGTTCGGAAAGTATTGGTTGAAACACATGGATCAAGAGTAGGATTTGTCCATCCATATGACGGATAGATATACTCTGGGCCCTCTCGGTGAAATGTCATCCAATTAGCTTGCAAGCATGTGACTGGGTCACAAGGGATCACATATCACGGGAACGATAAAAGAGTACTTATCGGTAACGAGGTTGAACTAGGTATGCAGAGATACCGACGATCATAACCTCAGATAAGTAAACTATCGTGAGACAAAGGGAAATTGATATCGTATGTAAGTGGTTCATTCGATCGCAAAGTAATCATAGAAATATGTGGGAGCCATATGAATTTCCAGATTCCTCTATTGGTTATTGTTCGGAGAAGTGTCTCGATCATGTCCGCATAATTCACGAACCGTAGGGAGACACACTTAAGGATTCGACGTTGTTTGAGTAGTTATGGTATTATGAGAAAGAGACCGAATGTTGTTCGGAGTCTCGGATGGGATCCGGGATATCACGAGGTGATTCGGAATGGTCCGGAGAATAAGATTCATATAAGTTTCGGAGTTCGGGAATGATTCCGGTGTTTTCATCGGGAATGTTCTAGAAGGTTCCGGAATGTCCGGCACTCCGGGGGGGAAGGGGTACATGAATGTGTCATTACATATTGGAATGATTGCATCATGTAATAAGTGTTCTTGCTGTTCCAAATAAAGGATTAAATTGAATCCTAAAACTGAAAAGTCAAATGGCCAGTTTGAAAGTCAAACGGCTAAAACAGGAAACTGTGGGAAACAAGCAAGAGGAGGCAAAACCGACTTGGGGGAGGAGTCCCTCCTCTCCAAGCCGGCGCCACCAAGGCCGACTTGGGGAGGACTCCTCCCTTGGCCGCCCTCCCACCTATAAAAGGAGGCAAGGCCTCCTCCTCTAGACACACAAGTTCCTATCCTCTAATCTAAATCCTAGCCCTAGACTCCGGTTTAGAGCCGCTTTGGTTTAGAGCTTCTAATTGCACTAGCCTTCGGATTAGAGCCTTCTAATTGGTGTGTCTAAACCCTAGACCACTAATAGCTCTCTCATACTCCACCATACTCGCTCGGCTTAAGGCGAAGCCTCAGGATCTCCCTCTACTTCCCAGGTACCACGTTGTCTGCCAGGAATCGCGAGGAGAGTGCTACAACCTCCATTTTGCTGGAACAAGGAGAGGAAGGTCTTCGAAATCTCGAACGTGTGACCGATTGTGGAAGCGCTTGGAGCAACGCCGGAAGGATCGTCTACACGATCTTGAGATCTGGAAGAGTACGACTACATTACCCACGAGAATCCGCTCTCGTTAAACACTTTGGAATCTTCGAGGGTAAGTTATTCCATCGACTCGTTGCTACAATCTAGTAGATAGATCTTGGCTTGTTTGTTTGTATGCGATAGAAAATTTTTGTTTTCCATGCTACGAATCCCTACATTCTGCCCCAGTATGCTGCGGAGTTCATGAGTCTCCCTACTGTTGCCGCTCAGTGGGCACATCTTCGTCAGCGCTATCAGCCGTCTGGGGATGCTCTTTACCGTGTTCCGCTCTCTGAGGTGTTGTCTGAGCTTCGGGCTGAGGAGACCCGTCTTCGTGGTGCTGGTCTTCTTGCGGTTCCATCTGTGCTTGCTACTCGTGGTCCTTCTATGCCGCTCCTCGACTCGGCCAGCGGTCCTCGTGTCGCGCCGATACTATCCACTCCTCCAGGTCAGGATCAGCTTCAGCATCAGCAGTCTCACGGTCCGAGTCAGCATCAGCAGGCTCGTGGTCAGGGCCGCCGTGGTTCTCTTCGTCACTGCTCTTACTGCAACAGGGATGGCCACACTTGGGCCACCTGTTATACACGGGATCCCGATTTCGTCGGCGACACGTGCTCGTGGGCGTCGGCTCCTTTGGTTCTTGATGTTGCTCTCGATCAGGCCATTATCGAGTCTTGAGGTCCGCTTGTCTGCTGTGCTCTTCTTCGACGCAATCGCTAGTCCTGTGACTGATTCTCCAGGCACTGCGCGACCACCACCTTCTACACAGTCAGGTACGTCTCCGTGGTATCTGGATTCTGGAGCTTATTTTCATATGACCTTTGAGTCTTATTTTCTGTTCGCTCTTCGTTCTCTTCCTTCTCCTGTCCGTGTTCTCACGGCCGATGGTACCTCTCTTCCTGTTTCTAGTCGGGGCACCCTTTCTACTTCTTCTTTTTTTGTTCCTGATATTTCTCATGTCCCTCTTCTTAAGATGAATCTGTTCTCTGCTAGCCAGCTTACTGACTCTGGTTGTCGCGTCATTCTTGATGCTGATTCTTGTGTTGTCCAGGACCGTCGCACACAGGCCCTGGTTGGAGCTGGCCCTCGCAGCTGTGACTCTTCAGGACTTTGGGAGTTAGACTGGCTTCGTGTTCCTTCCGCTGCCATTTCATCTGCCAGTTCTTCTCCGGTCGTCGCCTCTGCTACCAGCTCCTTTCAGCAGTGGCATCATCGTCTTGGTCACCTTTGTGACTCTCGCCTGTCGTCCTTAGTTCATCGTGGCCTTCTGGGGTCTGTCTCAGGAGATGGTTCTTTACATTATCAGGGTTGTAGGTTGGGTAAACAGATTCAGCTTCCCTATCCTACTAGCGCGTATGTATCTCAGCGACCTTTTTATTTAGTTCATTCCGATGTTTGGGGTCCGGCTCCTTTCGCTTCGAAAGGGGGCCATCGCTACTATATTTTATTCATCGATGATTTTTCTCGGTACACTTGGTTGTATTTTATGCGCTCTCGTAGTGAAGTACTCTTCATATATCAGCGTTTTGCGGCCATGGTCCGTACTCAATATTCTACAACCATTCGTGTGTTTCGTGTTGATTCTGCTGGTGAGTATATCTCCCAGATGTTGCGAGGTGTTCTTGCTGAGCAGGGCACCCTTGCTCAGTTCTCCTGTCCTGGCGCACATGCCCAGAATGGCGTTGCTGAGCGTAAGCATCGCCATCTTCTTGAGACCACTCGTGCCATGATGATTGCTTCTTCTCTTCCGACGTATTTCTGGGCTGAGGTTGTCGCTACGTCGGCTTACCTCATCAATATTCAGCCTTCTGCCGCTCTGCAGGGTGGCATCCCTCTTGAGCGCGCGCCTATCTGGATAGTCTCCAGACTACTCCATGCTTCGCTTGTTTGGTTATGTTTGCTATGTTCTCCTTGCTCCTCGCGAACGCACCAAACTGACCGCTCAGTCTGTTGAGTGTGTCTTCCTTGGATACAGTGATGAGCATAAAGGCTATCGCTGTTGGGACCCCGTTGGCTGTCGGATGCGTATCTCTCGTGATGTTACTTTTGATGAGACGCGTCCTTTCTATCCTCGTCCCACCGCTGGTACCTACCCGGTGGAAGATATCTCTTTTCTTCTCTTTCCTGACACAACTCCTTCTACTCCTATTGTGTCTTCTTCAGGATCTCCTCCCCCTGATGTCTCTTCTTCGCCACCGTCCTCCTCTGCTCCGTTTAGTTCTCCTAGTTCTCCTCGTTCTCCAGCGTCTTCCTCTGCTATTCCTTCTTCTTCATCGTTGTCTCCTGAGTCGTCTTCCTCTGATGAGCTTCCCTCTACTCGTCCTGTTCGTCAGCGTCGTGCCCCCAACCGTTACTCTCCTAGTCAGTATGGTCTTTCTGTTGCCCCCGAGCCGACTTCTTATCGGGATGCAGAGCATCATCCTGAATGACAACTGGTCATGGCTGAGGAGATTGCTGCGCTTGAGCGCACTGGCACCTGAGATCTTGTTTCTCCCCCTCCCGGTGTTCGTCCTATCACGTGTAAGTGGGTCTATAAGATTAAGACTCGCTCTGATGGATCCCTTGAGCGCTATAAAGTGCGTCTTGTGGCTCGTGGTTTTCAGCAGGAGCATGGTCGTGACTATGATGAGACCTTTGCTCCTGTGGCTCATATGACCACCGTATGCATCGTCTTGTTGTTTACATCGTCACACTGGTCCGTGTCCCAGCTTGATGTTCAGAACGTTTTTCTCAATGGTGAGTTGAGTGAGGAGGTTTATATGCAGCCTCCTCCTGGGTATTCTGTTCCCGAGGTGATGGTTTGTCGTCTTCGACGTTCTCTTTATGGCCTCAAACAGGCCCCTCGTGCCTGGTTTGAGCGCTTTGCTTATATAGTGACTACTGCTGGTTTCTCCCCTAGTGCTCATGATCCAACGCTGTTTGTTCACACTTCTCCTCGTGGACGCACTCTTCTTCTTCTCTATGTTGATGATATGATCATTACTGGTGATGATTCTGAGTATATCGCCTTTATTAAGGCTCGTCTTCGTGATCAGTTTCTTATGACTGATCTTGGTCCTCTTCGATACTTTCTTGGGATTGAGGTTTCCTCCACTTCTGATGGCTTTTACATCTCTCAGGAAAAGTATATTCAGGATCTTCTTGCCCGTGCTGCTCTTGGGGATGAGCGCACTGTTGAGACCCCTATGGAGCTTAATGTTAAGGTTCAACTTACTGATGGTGATCCTCTTTCTGATCCGACGCGTTATCGTCATCTTTTTGGGAGTCTTGTCTATCTTGCTGTCACTCGTCCCGACATCTCTTATCCGTTCATATTCGAGTCGGTTTGTTTACGCTCCTACCACATTTACTATAGTCATCTTCTTCGTGTTCTTCGTTATCTTCGTGGTACGATCACTTGTCGCCTTTTCTTTCCTCGTTCCACTCCTCCAGCTCCGGTGCTATTCGGATGCTACGTGCAGTGATCCTTGGATCGTCGCACTTTTGCTTCTTGTGTGTTTCTTGGTGGATCGCTCATTGCTTGAAGACGAAGAGCGAAGAAACAAGCAGTTTCCCGTTCGAGTGTTGAGGCTGAGTTGCGTGCTATGGCCTTGTTGACTGCTGAGGTGACCTGGTTACGGTGGTTACTTGCAGATTTTGGGGTCTCTATTACCACACCCAGTCTGGTTTTGTCTGGCAGTACATGTGCTATTAGTGTTGCACGTGATTCGGTCAAGCATGAGCTTACCAAGCATATTGGTGTTGATGCTTTCTATACACGTGCTCAGGTGCAGCCTCAGGTTGTTGCGCTTCAGTATGTGCCTTCAGATTTACAGTTGGCGGATTTCTTCATGAAGGCACAGACCAGAGCGCAGCATGATTTTTTACTCTACAAACTCAGTGTTGTGAATCCACCATGAGTTTAAGGGGGAGTGTTAGATGTATATATATCTGTATATTGTATTTTTTCTATATGTTAAGTGCTTTCTGCATATTTATTTTGTACCTGTACCATATATTGTTGGCTTTGGCCTTCAGAAAAATACAAGTTGCCTGTTCCTGACAAAGGAGAGGCTGTGTCCTTGTAATCTCGGCGATCTAGAGTTCTAGACGTATCCGTGCATTTCACGGCGAGCCTCTTCTTTATATATTATTACGTGCAAAAATCGAAGGGGACCGACGGTCGCAAAGCTGATTGTGGTAGTACAGCTTAGCGATCGTAATTTATTTCGGGCGTTGGGCCTAATAACCAGGTCGGCCCAAATTAAGCATTCGACACCCAGTACGTCCAGTACAGGGTACCGCTCCATCGCGTACGTACGTACGCACGGCTCACTAAAGATCGGCCCGTATCGGTATTCAATTCGTTGGATGGATCATTCGGTGGCACGAGATCTCTCACGTCGCGTCGCAGTGACGCCCCCACGGCACGGAGGGCCGGGCAACACGCGGTACTAGCGCGCCCATCGCAGCGCCAATTACGAACTCTTTGCGTGTATGGTACGGGAACGGGAGCCACCGCCCGAGTGGCCACGAGCTCACGCTGCGCCTCCAATTATGAACGCGCCTGGTAGCGACATGTGGGATGCTCGACGAAACCACGCTGCCGTTGCGAGGAAAGGCGGGCGAGCGAGCCAACGATCTTCTCTTCTCGAACGGAGGATCGCTGGGAATCCGCGCCCGTTGCTTCATGCAGTCATGCTAGTAGCTGCCTGTGCTAGGCGCTAGCTAGCCGACTAGTGGTAGTAGTAGTACGTACACTTCTTCAGATCCAATCCACGAGTGGTTCCTGTTTGTTACTCCACTCGAGTAGTACGTCAGATGAAGCGATGGGGTTCTTTTTCATGGATTTTGGCTCAGTCATCGATCCATATCTGATCCGATCCCGTGATGTGAAAAGAATATCGGATGATACATCATATGGTGGCTTGATGTAGGTGTATGCCATATTTCCATGCCATGGGCGTGTCGCATCCGCTCATCCGGGGGGAGAAAGGTGTGCTTGGAGAAAGAATTTGGATACATGGGTGGATTGGGAATCCATCCGAATTTCTAGAAGATGAGCTCACTCACCGGTGCGTGTCTCTACCAAATGCACCTTATCTCGTCGCCGGCCAAAGGAGTACGCATCAGGGCTACTTTGCTCGTTGACACTCTGACACATGTAATTCGAGCAAAAACATGGAACGAGCAGAAAAAGGAGAAAAACAGCATGATGTGTATCATCGTAAAGCAGTAATTATTCACAAGATAAACAAATAGGTAAAATGTGTGTGTTATTCTCCAGGTTAAAAGTGTTCTTTCCTTGTATGGCCCACACATACTTAAAAGGATAAAGTTGTACATAAGCTTTATGAGAAGTATGAAATGAGAGCCCATATAGACAACAGCCCTACTATAACCCAAGTGTGCAGTTTCCAATATGCCGACTAGGCTGGCCCAGTTCGGCTTTCCTTTTTTTTTTCTGTTTTTTCTGGTTTACTTGTTTTTTTCTATGAGTACTTTATTTATTTTTTGATTTTTTAAAAGTTCAGATTGAAAAAATCAGTTTTAAAATGTTCAGGTTTTAAATTTGTTTAGATTTCAATTTTTTTTGTTTTGGTAAATGTTCAAATGTGATAAGTGTCAAAATTTTAAAAAGTTCAAACTTTTGAGAAATATTCAGAAATTAAATTTGTTTAGATTAAATAAATGTTCTGATTTAGAAAATGAAGTGTTGAAATTTTAAAATTTCCGGGTTTTTAAAGTTACTAAAATCCTGAAAAAAATATACTTTAAAGTGTTCAGATTATAGTTAAAAAATTAGATTTTAAGAAACACAAAAAAAAAACAGAAAAGAAGAACAGGGAAAAAAGAAAAAGAAAAAAAATAAGAAAAAAAGGAAGCACGGGCCTGTACAACAGGCCGCCTGGCTTGTGCGGCGCGGTGCACCAGCTGCACGGGCCGGCAGATGGGAGTTCCGATAACAAAGGATAAAAAATCTTATTTGATGCCTATTGTATCCGGTACGTACCTAGCGCTACCCTTTCCCGGTGTGGTGAGCTAGCCCAGCTAAGTTTCTTTTGCATTCTTTTTAGTGCTTTTGTTTTCCCCCCTTTCTGTTTATTTCTTATTTTGTTTATGTAAATTATTATGTGGTTTTTTGTAATACACGATTGCATTTTTTGGTGCAAACATTTATCTTAAACAATATTGACAATTCTGTCAAACCAGCCGAATATTTATTTTAATACTCAGAGCAATTATTTTGAATCATAATTTTTTGTAATGAAACATAACAAATCGCCAAAAACATTAAAATTACATGAATTTCATTGATTTATAAGTAAACCATATCTGTTGATGGGCTGCGTCAGATGTAATCAGTGCTTAAGTTGTCAAAACTATGCATCAAACAAGAGGAAAAACAGCCCAAGTTTCCAAGTATTTACAATATCCAGTTCACCGAGCACTCTGTATTTCATGCCACACCGATTCCTTTTTTAGAAGGGTCATTTACCAGAGTGAAAACGGTAAAGTCCGAACCAACATTAGCTTATGAGTGCATCCTTAAGAGCCCTAGCTTTAGTTGTGGAGGCCGAATCAATATTACCATTTGGCTATTATACTAGGAGTGGAGTGCTCAGTTTCGCACAGGAGCTCCGTGGAGCTTGTTTCTGAAAACTTCGAAAAGTTCAAATGTAAAGCTTCAAAAGAATTCAAAACAAATACCTGAATATAGTCAATGATTTATTTTACCCATGTATAATTTTTTAATACGAAATATCTTATATTCAATTCTATGCAAAATGAAAAAAATGCAGATCTTGGTAGGAACAGTACAACTTTTGAATCTTCTAAAATTTGTTCATCTTTGCTACATCCGGGTATTTATTCTGATTTTTTTTGAAACATTCATATCAAGTTTTTTCTAAAGCACCAATGAGCTCGAGAGCAGAAGACATTTTTCGATTATACTAGCCGCACCCACAATGGAACCCTCTCCTTCGTACCTCTGATTATGGCGCCCAAGGCTCACGAAGGTTGATCAATCACAGAGAGAAAAATCCCCCTCAAAAAAAAGAGTCATAGAGAGAAAATCATTGGGATCCAAGTGCACATCCACGAAATTGCTTCTACCTGAACATAAGCAAATGGTTTGCTCTGCAATTCTAAACTCCGTTGAAGACATGCATGGAGCACTGGGTCATCACATATCGCGCGCTAAGGCCGTCCGCCACTGCTTGTGGGCCCAATGCGTTTGGTGTCGGACTGTCGGTGTTTGTGGGCTAGGGTGCACGCTGAAGCCATCTCGTGCCCCACCGCTCCTCTCCTCTCCAACCCCCGTCGCCCCACTTCGTTCTTTCCGCCTCTCCACATCGGAGGCCGCCGCCTCCGCCTCCGCCTCACCATCTACCACGACGGGAGGTTATGCCCCTGCTCCCCCCCAGACAGGATTCGTTTCGGGGTTGGGGAGCAGCGAGGCCGAGCTCGCCGGATACCGAGAAATTGGGTCTGCATTGACCTAGGGCAGCCGAGCAAGATGGGGGCAGGTGTGGCAGGCAGTTGTGGATGTCTGTCTCTGCAGTATCGGTCTTGCCGCAGGGAGTTCTAGGTTTGTGTGTCCGTCTTTGCTTTCTTTGCAATCATTTTCGCCCTTATTTCCTGGTTTGTTGTTTGTTCCTGCTGCATCTTCAGGTCTTACTGACTGTGTTGTTTGGCTCTGTGGTACTCTTCGTTTGCAGGTTGTCGCGGGGAGTTGTCGGTGGCTGCTGAATTTGTCCCCTTCTCTACTTTTTGGGCTGCAAGGTTTGTTTTATTAGGATTTGTTTCGACCTTATTTTGTATTTTGCCGATTGTTGTGATTTAGGTTCTTCTCGCGTGTGATGAGTGACGTTACTGGTAGGTCGTGAGTGTTAACAGAAACATTGTGGTATGGATTGCTTCGCTCCATGCTATTTTACTCTAATCGGTTGTTTGTGTTCTGTCCTCATTTTGACGCTCTTGGCCATTGAGTGGGGAAGTGCTGATAGGCGCCGTCGTGTGGTTCTCTGATTGCTTTACCCAGCTGCAGCTTCTCCTACCACTTGTCCTGCAAACAGACTTCATGGAAATAGTAGGCTAGGATAATTGATCGGGATGCGAAGCTGTTCAACATGCTTTTTCTTATCTTTGGGTGATGGTTGACGACAGTATAAATATAGGGCGGAATCCTGGTCTTCCTTTGCACCTTATAGATTCTTTGTTTCCTGCTCCCAATAAGTCGCTAAAGTTTGCTCAGCTGCATATCTATGATACTGTGAATGAGGTTGGTCATCAAATGGCTATGTTCGATGGCTAGGGTGGAGGTCCTGATCAAGATATTGTGCTTTCTCTTGCTGCCATGTTGAACATCCGTAATATGTTGGTTAGGCAGTTTACGATGATCTGGGTTTCTCGGGAGTATGTTTGTCTTGGGAATGTGTGTCGTGGTCTCACTGATTTATACTGATTTGTGCGCACTTGCTGGACACTCTGAAAAAATATATTCGGAGAACAAGTTCTCCTGAAATTCTTCAATTTCATTTGTTTTTATTTTTTGGCAGGACTCCTGAGAGAAAAATGTTAGGGAGTAATCTGGTTGTGGTACAATGATGTACCTGCCGAGAAAGAAAAATTCTAAATGAGACAAGGCATGTCTATTCTTTAGTAAGTAAGTCTCATCTCGCTTTTTCCTGGTGATATGATAGTGTTTACCCATTCGGTACTAGGTAGTCAAAAGATTTTGCAAAATTCAGGTACTCAAGCATGACAGAGAACTAAAAGGCTAACCTAATGTTTCTCTGCCCTGACAAGCAACATAGTTCTTGCCATTCTAGGATGTCATAATTCCTTAGTTTTAGGATTTCATGTTCCCTTTCATCATGTTTGAAATAAGAGTATGAATTAGAATTGATTTTCAATGTTATTAGAATGGAATTTAGTTTACCCTTCTTGCGACATAAAAAATATTCAGAAGTAGAATTTGCTTGGTCATCATACTAGCGAGTGCGACATTTGAATGTGTGGATGGATTTATATATAGACTGATTGCATGCTCCCATGTTGATGATTCTGTTAGCTAATCTAAGGGTGTATAGCTAAGCTATTTTTCTATATATGCAAATAGCTACGTCAACATACTGCTTCAAGTGATACTGTAGTTTGGCGCAGCAAAGCATGCCGGATGGGAATTTATGCAATTATTTTGGCAGGACACTCCTGAGATTGCTAGCCCAGGTTGTATTTTTTCATTACTCTTTACCATGTTCTTTTGCTTATAAATGGTATGAATTTTCGGTTGTTCATGTGCTGGTCTATTAGACCTACTTACAAGTGCAGATTGCCAATCATAGCGGCTAATGGTGACTGCGCCACTCCTGATAATTTTTGTTACGTGATCTCGCACAACGTTCTATCAGAGTGACAACTGATGTTATGGTGGTGCCTTATGATTTGGCTTTAGATCCATCACAAAGCCCTAAGGACAAGCAACAGAACTGTACATGACACCACCTTCAGGTAGATTATGCAATAATTACGTGGTCAATGTCACCGTGCCATGGCATTTGTCTCTACAAGATGATATGTGTAATTGAGCTGATTATCCTCTTTAACAACTTATCTTACGAGGTCTATCTTAGGTGCACTTCTATCGATTAGAAGATTGGGGGTCAATATTATGGTGGGTTTCTTTTAACTCTTATGATTTTTTCACATCAACTGCATTTTTCTTATAGAGGAAGAGTGATGTTAGCGTGGTGTATATGTATAGTTCTGCTGATAGCTGCTTCATCTTTATATTTCTTACATTTAGTTCTAGAGTTTGATCAGCATTGCAAGATTTTAAAGAACATTTTTGTCAACGTCATTCTTATTCAACATGCTAGACTTAGTTGTTTGGAATCCCTATGCACTTAGTCTCAATATTTATATATGCACTTATCTTGATTCAGCATTGCAATATCTCGAGTGAGATCATTTATTCTAATAATGCTTTTTCGGAAGGAAATATTTTTATAATATCTTGCCCAACAAAATCTAGAGTATTAGACTATCATCTGAATTGAATACCCTTTCTTAGTAAACAGAGAATTTAATGTTTCACTTATTATGTCTTACCCTGTATGATCATGAGAAACAAATTGGTTTTATTTGACTGGTGTATCACTGAAAAAGAATGGCATAATTCTTTTAGTCAATATAGTTCTATATGAAAAATTTGTTCCCTAAAAAAGGAGAAATAATAAAAACAAGACAGGGTTGGTGTTGACTGAAACTTACATCTCTTAGGGTGTCACATGTTCTGCCATAGTTCCCTTTGTTGTGTAAACATCTATTATATTTTTACCCTTGCATATATAGCTATTTTGTATTTCTGCCCAAGGTATTCATTATGCACACAATGATATGAACAAGAGAAGTTAGGATGGTGCTCCCAAGATACGTGTATTGTCCATGATGGCCAACTACTTCCGATATGTGCTTCATTATACTATTGCCATGTTTAGTTTTAGAACATTAAATTTTATCAGGACTGAAAATTGGGCATCATGTTAACCCGTTACGCATTTTACCCTGGTATTGACTGGATATAGAGTTATCATTTGTTTGTTAGTATTAAGAGGTCTATGTTTTTAGTAACAAGAACATGATTAGTTAGAGATGCATTAGCCCATGAATTGTACAAAGTGAATCTGGATTGGAGATTAGATCTAAAATAATATTTCTTGAGACACCTAAATGGTACTACAACCCGTACGAAAAATAACACGTCCAAGCTAAAACATGCATTGAATTTATGAACTGGATACGACTTTCATCATCGTGCTGTTTGACAATGTTTTGTTGTGGTTATAATGATGATATTCGAAGGCGGCAAAACTAATATTTGCAGAAATCGTGCTGTTTGACAATGTTTTATGAACTCATGTTTTTGTGGTTATAATGCTGTTTTGCTCATCCTATTTTAGGTGGTATATTGCTCTGAAGGATTTCATGTTTTAACTTTATTTACTAGGCTTCAACCTATTATTGTGCAGCGTGATTATGCAGGTTCCAAACTTCTCAACATTGCGTGGAAGATGAGTTCATATCCAGTTAGATGTGCAACCTCTAAATTCCATGACGTTGGAGATAAATAGTTGAGAAGTGGTGGGGAACAAAGAACTATCTCAAACTCCCAACTAATCTAACGCATAACATTGGATTGTCTTAGGCGCAGGCTTGCTCAGGCGGTGAAAGCAATTAATATGTAGGGAACAAAGAACTATCCGAGACTCCCATCTGATCTACCACAACACAATAGCGCAACGTTTCTTTGACCTGCTTTTTTTTGGTATTCGGGTTATGTGACACCCCGGTTCTGATAAGACCATGGCCTCTATGTGACATGCCAATCCCTGAATCGGTTCATTGGCCCACAATAGAGTAAGATAGATAATCATAGCAAAATAACCGTGTATCATGATCTACAAAGATCCAGAGTACCATTATTACAATGAAAGCTTAGCATAAAGCTAGCTCAAAGTATTCAAGTAGCAACAAAAGCAAGTAAATCCTCCAATCTTCAAATTGCCCACAGTGAACAAGTGCCGAGTGGAGTACCGTGGCCTATAACAATCAATCAGAATCGGAATAACCTGCAACATGAAACGTAGCAGCCCCGAAGGGTCAATACATGGAATGTAGGGCAAGTAGAGCTAGTAAAGGAGACAATAGTACTAACATCTACATGCATATTTGGCAAGTGGATCTGTGTCTGGCTTGCATTTGCAAATACATTTATCCTACTTTCATAAACAGTTTTGATTTTATTTGAAAAGATCTCAATTAAGTTAACCCAATAATATTAAAGCAATTAAGAAATTAGAATGAGCGAGAAACATGTCATGGGATCAATATCTAGCAACTTAGATGTCCATAACCGGGGACACGGCTAATCGATTAGATTATACACTCTGCAGAGGTTAGTACACTTTACCCATGTGACTTGGTCAGCCCAGCTCGTACCATCACTCTCATTTTGGGTGATGATAGGGAGAAGACCAAGAAAAGACTGTTCTGGAAGTAGCTCCTCAATCCCGACGCGCACCGGTCCAACCTAACAAAATTCTACATCTCTGGATACGCGGGTTCGAGTTACCACAACCTACTAAGTCCAACCAACCGCCCATTCCATTATTGGCACATGGTTGTACACGTAAGCTACACAATAAAGAAGCCAATAATTCTCTCTTGATACTGGGTGTCTTTTCGCAATGAAACCACCAAAATTTATCAATACCATCACACCCAGGGGGTTCATTGATTAAGTTGTTTTAGTTTTTACAAACCAATACTTTGAGAAAACAAGTATCAAATGATGTAACCCAGCCCTCGATCAACAAAGCATGGCTAAGCACATCTACCAACGGTGGTTCATCTACAAAGAGGGTCCTACCACATAATAGGACATAGCATAGCGATAGTATCATCCTACA
Source organism: Avena longiglumis (assembly GCA_030063025.1). Classification (NCBI taxonomy): domain Eukaryota; kingdom Viridiplantae; phylum Streptophyta; class Magnoliopsida; order Poales; family Poaceae; genus Avena; species Avena longiglumis. Next base: position 379,010,576 of record CP125978.1, read on the forward strand.
CATGCATCTACAAAATACACGACAATGCATAGAAAATAGTAGGACGATGTCATGAATAAAGTAGCATCTACTTGCCTTGGTTGTAGCGGTCTGGAGCATAATCCTCACACGAACAAGCGTTGCACTCAGCACAATCTTCACGACACAATTGCATTCATAAACAAACAATCCACAACATATGCAACAAATATGATGCATGAATGCAAGAACGGCAAGTGAATTGGTGCTACAGCTACACCACAACATCCTATAACATAACACTACCGATTGCATGCATGGAAAATAGTTTTGGCGCTAGAAAAACTAATAGACAAAAGTAATGCTCCAAACTAGAGCTAGAACTTAAATAATTCACTACCGATAATATACTGTTCGTAAAATCTTGGGAAAAATCTATCGCATAGGAATCGCTGAATAGAAACAGTACCAATTGGAATTATTCAAAAAAGAATTACAAAACTCTCCGAGTAATTAAAACACTGCAGAAAGCCATTAGACAAATACTGCAGAAGTTTTTACTGTAAGCCTACCTTTTCAATTCACGATGAGATTCCCCTCGTTCACACGAGTTCAGGGACATATCACACGCGATTTTTGGAGCTACGGATCTTTTTCTACGAATTTATTACTCCTAAAAGGCCACTAACTAGTTTGATTAAACTGTACTAAATCTGACAGTAAAAGTTTGAACCAAAGCTACATCGAGATTCTACACGACTCACTGAACTCGTACATATTTTATTTGCAATTTTTGGCCAAGCGGTTGAATTTCTACGCAATTTACAAGATTCTACCGAAATCTGCCAACTAAAGGGATTAACGACCCGATCAAGCGTATGCTTTTGATTTGACGCTGACTGGCGTCTGACTAGTCAACGCCAGGATGCTGACCAGTCAACGAACGTTCTAGGATCTGAGATCGGCGGTGGGCTGCTGTCTTACCGGAAGCGGATGGCGAAAGCGGACTCCGTGAGCTCCGAGCGATGGCGGCGATCACTTCCGGCGAGATCCTTCCTACGGACACACCGGTCAGCGAGCGGTCCGAGAAAAATTACAACGCAGCGGCGCGCGTGCGTCGTGCGCATGCATGCAATAACGCAGCGTGCTGGCGTGCGTGCGTGTGTGCATGCAAGCCGCAGCGAGCGGGCAGCGGCAGCGAGATGGCGAGTCGGCGGCGTGGCGCGGGAATAGGGAGAGGAGGCGGCGGTGGTGCTGTACCGGGCGGCGACGGCGGCGATCCTCGAGAGGCGCGCGATCGCGGGGCAGGCGGCGGCGGCGTGCGTGTGGGTGCGGTTCCCGAGGCAGCGGGGCTGCCCTTTAAGTGGGCCCCTAGCGCGATCCTACTCCAATTCGGTTCAGAATTTGACTACAACTCGGAAATCTGTCCGGATTTTCGGACCGTTTTCCGACGGATTACTAAAACGTCCGAGTCTTTTGCATACGAACTCCGATTGGAGCGATTCTCGCGCCTACGGGTTCGTATCGTCGAGGGGCACAACCTTCAGTCAAAGTTTGAGCGAAAACTCGAACCTACATGGGTGGTTGTTGCAAGTCCCTCTAAAGCTCCCCGCAGGAAACTCGTAGCGAAACAAAATAGGGTTTTGAAGACGGCGTTTCGCCGAACCTTTCTACTCGATGGTTTTGCATGGAAAGATATGATGCAATGCTATGAATGATATGCAAGACCAAATCTAAAATTTGGGATGTGACAGGTTATTTTATAGTACTTCCTGTAGTATTTTATTCTCAACTGGTACAAAAACGGAAGTAGCTTAGCTACACTTTGTGCTTTTGAGTTTTGTTGTAAATGGACTCTCTTAAGGATGCCAAATTTCTATGTTGTTTATTGTTTGTCAAGCATATTCATTGCTGTCACTATCTGAGAACTATGAGATATTTAGTTCATCGGCTGCTCTCTCATGAAGGTTCCCCAAGAAGTTAAAATTGACTTTGAGAGGTCTAATAACACCACATGGCATTGCTAGCCGGAGGGAGAAATCAAAGCCCTATTATAAAGGTTGTAAAAACATACATGTTCCTATGCGAATATTGGCGGCGCGGCGAAGCGCGCTTTTCATCTAGTATCATGTCATCGTTAGGAGTCTCCTGCATCCTCCAAGAGACCAGGACGATCAACAAGGGTCAACAAGCCTTCCTAGCCTCGTAAACAACCAATTAGAGCAGCCACAGAGCTAGCCTCGTCAAATCTGGCACACAGTACAATTTGGCTTGGGTTTGCAATATAGCTAGTTCTAAATTATCTGCATTGTGGGTCTCACGCTGACACAACTTATACTAAAATAGTCTTTTTCCCAACAGCCGTGTCTTCTCCCCTATCACTTTCTTCCACGGCACATGCAAGAGGACTTGGATAGAATGATATTTAATCCCAAGCGTCGGAGCACGGATTTGCGCCGGTTCCTCTTTCCTCTATTTGGGAACTAGCCTCACAACGTTAGAAACTAGTTCTAAAAGTGAATATGAAACCATATTTGGCTATATATTGTGGCTGCCCTTAAGCGACGGCAGCATCAAGATTGTCAGTCAGATGCATTGCATTCCTGCACCTCGTTCCTGCTATGGATCAACAGAAAATTGTACGTCTGCTCCATCTACGGTGACGCTTCCCATGGGATACTGCAGAGCCAACGACCTGAAGACGGCGAGAACTCGGTGAGCCAAGACTTGGTTACGCCAGCAGCAGTGCACGACGCGTGCGTCGCCATCGGTACTAGCTTTACTACGCCCACCATGGTTTCCTCTCCCTTTGGTAGGGCCTGTTTGGTTTTGTGCCGCCAACTCACCGTAGCAAAATATTGGTCATGCCAAATCTTCTCAGACTTGTGTGGTTTTTTGCCAATATTTTGGCTGCCCGTGGACCGCATGTGTTGTTGTCTTTATAGATACTTCCACCGTTTTAAAATATAAGATATTTTAAGTTTGTAAAAAAAATACATCTAGACTTATTTTAATATGTAGATTTATTTCAAATCTGAGTAAACCTACGTACTAAAAAAAGTCTATATATATTTATTTTATAAAACTAAAACATCTTATATTTTAAAACATAGGAAGTACTGCCAAAACTGCTCATATGTCCAACAGAACTAGCTCTGTCACGCACCATCTCAATCACCTCCCTCCAATCAGAGTTGATTTTCTCTTAACTTTGTGTACCCGGCCGCATGAATGGATCCAGCATGGTTCATGGGTGTTCAGCTGAACATCCAATTTTTTTTGAAATAAATTCTGATATATACTCTATAGTAAATATATATCTCTATTATCACGTGTACAGGATCGGTCCTAAGATTTTAGTTACCCGGGGCAAGACCAAAACTTAGGGCCCCTAAAATAAGCATCACAATAATACTAATAAATATTATACGCGTAAAACAAATGTTGCTAATAACACTTAAATGTATCAAATATTAGTAGACATATTAAACAATTTATACATATTACCTTAAAAATTCCATCTAGCATTTCTAGATGCAAAGCCACATATGATGGGCTCGATAATGTCGATGTCATCTAATAATTTCTTCTCGATCCAAAAATTTGTGAATATCTCCTCTCTATGATTGTACCAATGAGGCCACCTTGTTCGCTCTTTTCCTTTTAGCATAACCAGATGGACATTTTCTCGACGAGGATGACATGGTAGCCACCTCTTTCGCTCTTGTACTTTTAGCGTAACCAAATGGACATTTTCTCGATAGCACGACATGATAACACACAATGTGAAAAACAAATTTATGTTAAATATTAAATAGTACAAATTGTGCATCATGTATGTTAATATCAGGTAATATTAATGGAACATTTAGTATACCTAAATTTCTATTCCCGTGATTAGGACTCGGAAATTGAAACCAGCTGTACGATGAGTCGATGAACTAGTGATGAGAATCAAAATTAGACAAAAATTTGGACTAAACAAGAACCCTAAATCGGTCATGCATCAAAGTAGATTGGATTCTTACCATACCGATCAGGCCCCGGTTGAAATCACCGATTGACTAATCATCCAATCCATACCGATCCGCTAATTAATCGCTGATAACTGGTGGTGGCCTCGCCGACCTGCTGTCGCTGGATCGCTGACTCGCTAGCAGGGAAGAAGGGACGTAGGGTCACGAAGCGATCGACCGGTTCCAGGGACTGATTGCTTGAAGGTTTCTTTTCTAAGGGCATCTTCATTGGAGTGACCCAAACGAACGACCGAAACGGTCCGTTTTAGTCTATTTGGGTCAAGTCACCGGCGGTTTTGGGTCATAGTCTGGCCAATCCGGCCAGCCGCGCCCAGCAGCATGATCCAAGCGGATAAAATCAGACAGGTCAGTCCAAAAAAAGAAGGCCCATTGTGTGGCTGTATCTGGGCCGGTCTGTGTCCGGTCTGTCCGAACAGACACATCCAGACATCAGATCTGGGTCATGAATGGATCGGTCCGGTCTGGCTTTGTTTGGATGGATCATACCGCTGGGACACCGCGCATATCCCACGCATTCGTCGGACCGATTAGAACACGCTCAGACCGTTTGAAAAGAACAGGTGGAGATGCCTTAAGCGCAGCAGAGATGTCCTTTCGCTTTCCTCCTATAGCAATTAGGTCATTTATTTTCCAGCCGCTATACTATAGCATATACATATATGTAGTACAACATATGTGGAATGGGGCCTCTGGATTTTTAGGGCCTGGGCGGCCGCACACTTTGCCCACCCCCGGGCCGGCCCCGCATGTATAGGAAGTTTTTAGTCAACATCTCCGGGATAAAACGCTCAAACCTCAAATTAGTATTGGGCCGGACTTCATATACGTACAACCCAACTCAGCCAATAAGCATCCATATTCCCGATTTCGTGCTTACAACGACTCCCAGACCAGCCAATGAGTTTTGTATAACTATTAATATTATTACTGAATATAAAGTGGCGGCTGTTTCTCGCTCAAAAAAGAAGCTCCAAACGGAAAAGGGAAAAGAAAAAAGGCGGACATATATTTCCCAGATCGAGCAGCTGTGACTTTGCAAGGCGGCGACGCTCCATGCCTTTGATGTCTTCGGCGCCGGGCCAAAGAAGAGGAGGGTGGGGAGGCTGATGCACCGGCATAGGGAGCCGGCGGGGAGAGCAGGCGGTGGCTACATGGTTCAATGATTATGATTGGCTTGAATATAGTGCATTAGAACTAGATTCGGCTTTCTGCTTTGTATGTTATCTTGTCAAAGATAATCTTCATGCAGGTGAAGATTCTTTTGTGAATGGGGAGTTTCAAAATTGAAATCACAAGACTTGTTTTGGTAGACATATTGTTTCAGTCCAACTAAATCTTTCTCCGCTTATCATATGTAAAACGTGATTAAGCTTGCATAACTTTATCCTATCAATTTTTTGGAGGAAGATTTGATTCAACTTCCACATCAACTTAGTCTTTTCATTGCAGATGTGCATATAGATGAGAGGTTAAAAAAACCCTCAAAAATATTGCTCAACTCTATTATGCTTGTTGAAGCAAATAAGAATATGACCTATAACCTTGTTTACAAGCTTTTAAAGTTGGTGTTAAGCTACCTGTGGCAACTGTTAGTGTTGAGAGGGTATTTTCTTCAATAACTTTTGTAAACAACAAGCTACAGAACAAGATGGAAGACCAACTCTTGAATGACCGTTTGCTCACATTTATTAAGCGGGAATATTTCTTACATGTGAAAGATAATGCAGTCATATCTTGCTTCCAAGCTATGACCGAACGTATGATCATATTGTAATTTTTATTATTATTTTGCGTGTTTCTTAGACTTTTGAGATACTATTGCTACAATGGTAAATTTTTATTTTTATTGGCTTGAAAAGAATAGACCATTTTCATTTTTTTTCTCCTTTATGTTTTCTGTTGGTTTAAATTTGAACATCCAAAGTTAAATTACTGGATCCGTATCTACCCGGCCGATCTGGCCTGTCATGATAGAATCCATCCTTAAAAGCACCAGCTTTAGGTAAGCCTGTAAGTGGACATGACCATGACTGTCCATCAATTTTCCTCCTGAGACCGCTTAGTTAAATGGAATTAAGATTTTGCCTGCTTAATTCCTGGCTAGTTCCATGGACAGCCGCTAACACCCGCCAAACAGCAAACAACAGTTGGCAACAGATCGGCTCATTCATTTCACTCGCACTTCTTGTTGCTTCCTTCCTCCCGACGAACACGTACTTAACCAGAGTTAGACAAACCGAGCCCACCCATCCGTCGACATCGGCAGCTGCTCCGCTCAGTTGGCATCGGCCGCTGCTCCGCGGTACACGACACTGTTGACCTTTCCGCCGTTGCTCCGCTCCGTCGACATCGGCCATGCCGCACCATCAAGGCCTACTTCGGTGACCAAAACGATGACCATGATCATGGCGAGAGCCGCGTGCTTCCCGGACGACGCCATACCCTTGGTGGCGCATAATCAAACAACATCCTTGGTCAGACCAATTGTTGGGATATGCTAAATGGGTATCACCATAGCATGTCTCTAATACGGATAACTCGGGTGGTCCACAGTTGGTAGCAAGGCTCATGGCCTGCTGGGCGGGCTAGTTAGATAGATCCAGAAGGGAGACCCATGTCGAATAAAGAAAGGCTATGGTAGAGTTACCGACATACTCGGAGCCTTGGAGTGCAAGAAACATAGATTAGTTGGATCTAGTGTAGGACTCTATAACCTGTCCGACTAGGAATTTTCCCTGTAACCCTAGGATCTGGCGTTTTTATAAGCCGGATCTATGGGATCCTTTATGACACAACACAACTCATACCTCGCATAGTGAACCAATCCATGTAACTCGACATATTTCCCTTATAGTGATTTATAGCAGGATTAGGGTTCCGCCACCATCGTGGGACCTAAACCTGGGTAAGATGTGTTACCTCGTACCTGCCAACTTACCGCTTTCCCCTATATCTCTAAACACGCACTGTGAGGACCCGTCCATGGCATACTCGTCGGCAATACCACGACAGTTGGGGCCCATTGTGGGGCAAGAGGCGCTTCAAGCTCTACAACGGGCGAGGTCCAAGCTCTTCGTGGGAATCGGCAAAACCGTAGCCATGGGTCGTGTTCTCTTCTCCAGCAACGTTCCGATCGTCCCTCCTGACGAGTTCTGGATCCCGGCGAAGACGAACCCCACCCGCTCCTCGATTGTTCCAATCGGGAACATCCACCTCTTCATCGGCAAAACCGACTCGGGCGCTAGTTTCCTGGAGGTCGTAGGATCGTCAAGGCCCGCACGGACTGCCTACGGGCAGGACACGTTCGCGGAAGGATCAAAGTCGGATCTCTCTTCGGAGTTTGCCGGCTTAGATCGAAAAAATTCAAGGCCCACTCAAAACACCCCTATGCAGGATATAATGGTGGAAGATCACTGCAAATATGTCGGGTTAGCCAGTGCATCTGGAAAGCAGCGATCGCACTTTGTCGGCGTGGTAACCATCTTCGATATGGTGCGTTGCGTTCAGAGAGAGGGTGAAAGCTCCCAAGATTACCTCGCCAGATGGCTCTGGATACGAGCTGATCTGGATAACTATCCATATAATGACGCTCATTACCACTTCGTCGAAGGGCTGGATCACAACTCACTTCTCCGGCATATGCTCAGGCGGCAACAGGCCGCGGGCATCCTCACTTTCGAGCAGATGATCAACACTGTCAACAGTTATGCCGCTGCTGATGGGGTTGCTCAGGCAGCGCTCATCGTCATACCTGGGCTACCGCCGCCACCAGCCAATGGCCCCACTTCCTCAACATCGTCCTCCATCATCGAGGAAGCTCCAACACCCTCCGACTCTATTTTGGATGCGCTTTATGCAAATATCACCGTGGACTCAGAGGAGATGGACATTAACCCAAGAACTCGACTCAGCCATGAAGGAGATGGAGGAGGAGATCAATCGCGAGGAGTGGGCCGACAAGGCCGTCACATCCCGCCAGGTGTTCACCGCCATCGGGAGTGTGATGGAAGAGGATCAAACCGGAACATCTCCGCCTAAGCTGCGGGATAACGAGAAGGGTCTAGCCGATGACGCCGACAATGGTCAGGCGAAGGCCATTGCCCCTCTGGCTATCCTAGTGCAACTGCCGCAGGAACTCCCTACCGGTCCAAGCAACGCCAACACCGCAAATCCGCCGCCACCAGCATCTACGTCTACGGCTGCCCAAATCACTCCAGCTGATAGAGTGATGTACGACAATCTACTCATCGAGCCTATGACCGTGGCCCACATATGGAACGTTGTCCATCTCGACGAGAAGCACTAGCAACTACTGGAGGAGGCGCATGCCATCGCGGATCAAGGCGCAAAGTTAGATCGGGATCTGTCTAAGGCACAGAAATTGATCAACACAGCTAGAACCATGGAGGCCAAGTACAAGACTCTGCTCAAACAGCAGAAGGCCAAGAAAGCTCCGTCCCATGTCATCAACGACCCTGGCGTATGGCGCAACTTTGGGTGGGCACCTTCGAAGATGGCACAAGCTAAGCCATACATTAACAGTGATGGAAAGCAAGTCATGCCCATGCCAGTCCTCAACTTGGCCGTCGCCAAAACTCTACTGGAGTAGGATAGATCGCCCGCAGCTATGGAACAGGTCTATGATCTTGTCGCCAAAGCTGTCAAACAGCAGGAAAATGCCACCTCTTAGAGGCTTGAGTCTAACCCGGCATATTGCCAGTCTAGCGCTCCCAAACAGCAGAGGTCAAGATCTCCCCACTATGTCAGATCTCAAACGGGTTCGTCAGAACAAAGACAGAGGAATGCACACAACGGGGATGATGCTATCCCCATATCTTCTGAACATGTAGGCAAGGCTCATCCTCGTCACTCGCCTCCACTGCCCCGATCTTCCTAGCATCACGAAGACCCAAAATCTCACCACCGTACGAGCATGCCTTCGCCTAGACACCCCAGGGCGGCATTGTCATTCATGACAATGTGGAGCAGCCTCGTCATGGCGGGGAGCACAGTGGCAACCACAGGCACAGGAGCAGGTCACGCCATGACCCTCCACGTACGACAAACAACCGCGACAGACATGAGGAGTCACAGGAGGGAAATAACAAGAAGGCTAACCCACTGCCACCTCCACCCCCATCGCCCCATAGCAGCCACCATGGCGGAGGAGGACTGCGTCATTCATGCATCCCTTCCCGTGGTGGCGATAAGAGAAAAGCAAGCCCGAAGTCATACAATGCACGTACACATTTGGAAATAATTCAGGAGGCCCGGGAAGGACAATACTTTGGACCATGTTGCTTTGGCCATGTGATACGAACCGCAACCTACCCCAAGGGTTTACGGATTGACAAGACGATCAAGCTCTATGGTGGCACCGCCAAGCCAGCTATGTGGTTGCAGGACCACGACAATGCGGTCAAGATCGCCAGGGGAAACCCCAATGTCACTGTCAAGTACCTCCCACTGATGTTGACGGGCATGGTCCGCCAATGGATCGACGACTTGCCGGAGAAGTCCATATGCAACTGATTGGACATGCAGAAAGCGTTCACCAAGAATTTCTAGGGTACGTATAAACGTCCCTACATTGTCGAAGATCTACAGTGGTGCATCCAGGAAAAGGACAAGACATCTTGAACCTACCTCTCCTGCTGGCTGGATATGAAAAATTTCTGCACAGGAGTGCACGATCAGACCGCTATGGCCTCCTACATTGATGGTTCAGAAAAGGGAACCTTGCTCTAGCATAAGTTGAAGCGTCTGCAGGATAATCACAAGCTAGATCTCAATCAGATGATCTCCTTAGATAGTGAGTTGGCGGCTGCCGACGACGACGCTCGTGGCTCCTTGCTGGCAATCGTCATTCCAACCCTAGCCAAGAGAAACAACAACACTAACAGGAAGAATCCGCCAGAAGAAAAGCCAGCTTCCGACATGGTCGCCATGACGTTTGCAGGCAGAGGTGATGGCGGACATCGTGGCCGATGGCTGTGAAATATAACCATCCACGTCCTAATTTAAACTAGATATTATTCATATTTTTTAGGAAATATCTCTCTAAATCCTGCCACTAATGCCTAATGATCAAAAGGGTATGCAATCATGTATTTATATTTTCCTTGCATAGATAATGAAGTTTGACGATAAGAATCACAACATTAAAGTCAAAGGTACGAGATTTCCAACAACCCTAAGAAACCTGGAGTCATGAAGTGGAGGCAGTGCCTTTAACAATCATATAGTTCCGTCCATATACTTGGCATCGACATCGCCATGTCAAACAGAACAACTTTTGTGAAGGTACCCCTATATAAAGATGCCTCGGGCGATGATAAAACCTCTCTTCTTTTCGATCTCAACTCTCCCTGCCACCAGAAGCCACCACACTAGAGGGATAGATCTAGATCTAATCTCCAAACCCTTCTCCACCACGATAGCCATATTCCTTCACTTGTAATAGTAGATCTCATCTACGATTGGCGACATTGTAAGACTATTATTATCAATCTCATGATTTACATTACAATGTTTATGATTGTTGATTTCATCTATGGGTGTGAGTAATTCTCCTTGGGCTAAGGGCTTCGGTCTAGCCATGTAGCTTTTGTGCATGTTATTTATCATAGATGGGATTATGTATTAGTTTGTATGACATGATGATTATTGTACTCTCTCTTGCCTCAATCTAAGGACTTGTAAGGTACCCAAGACCCCAAGGATTGATCCAGGTATAGGGAGTGTGAGTAATGAATAATCTGCAGGATGGGAACCCCAGTGACAGAAGGGGTAGTACGACTTTATGTGAGGGATTTACTTGAGATTAACGGTGACATCACTATGTATATCATTAGTTCTTTTTCTTCTATGGACGAGACTAGTAGATTATTGCTATAAGTGATCGCGGAGGCAATAACAATGATGGATGCACTGCCAACATATAATTATATTGGTCTAACAATTACATGCATACTTCATTATTATATTTTATTCCCATCAGATGTTTTGCACATCTACTGGTGAAATCGAAAGCCCCAGGCCCTATCTCTCCATCGTCAACAACAACAACAAAATATCTCAAACTCTTGGTCCGGTGAAAACACAAAAAAAATTCTAAAACCCCCGAAGGCTCGTTTAAGTAACCTTACTACACTTTCTGCTTCCCGAGGATTCGATAACTTAGGTATACTAGGGAAAAAGAACTATACTACATCCGTAATCCAGATTGAAGGTATCAGTGGCTGAGGCCGGGGGGCTGGGCCGTGGGCAGCAGCGCGGTAGTGAACTACCTCGACAGCGCTCCGCATTCCCCACACGTATGAGGAGTACCGTGATACGTCCATTTTGCATCACTATTATATATCATAATTTACTGTTATTCATTGATATATTTCATATTAAGAGATGATACTTATGTTATTTCATCTATTTTGCATGTTTGATGACTTTTGGAGGATGAACCGCCGGAGTCAGGATTCTAATGGAAAAAGCGCTGTCTAGATGCAATATTTGCGAAGATCAGAAAATATATGGAAATTCTTATTTTTCCAGAAGACGAAGATAGCCAGAAGATGTGGAGAGGGGCCACATGGGGCCCACACCACCTCCATGTAACACCCTCAGAATCGACCCTATGCGAGTTTTAGCAAAACCCGCCAAACCCGCATAGAAACGATTCAAAGGTGCCCACTAGGCACTTTCGTGCGGGTGGAAAACGAAGTAATAACATTACACAACAGTCCTCGATGGGACCCACAGAACAGATATATATACAACACGACTCCATGAGTCAAGAATACAGATATACGGTACAAAGATCCAAATCACCTTGAAAATGATGGGCGTCAAAATGCGGACAAGATGCAAATGGGGCTAAGAGCCACGAAGAATAACCAATGGCGTCCATAACCGCCCGGCCAAGCCAAGCGGAAGGGTAACCACGCTAACGACGTCGATCTCAAAACCTGCTTAAACAAAAGGGGTGCCGACAAAGGGCAAAGGAAAAAGAGAGGCGTCGATCAAGATCGAGGCAGATGCGGCGAGGCTAGAATTCGGCGGTCCTCGCCTACATAGGTATGGTGGACTGAAGCGGCAGCGGCAGCATGCACTAAACAACCTATAGAGACTCGATACAACTAGCGGCTATCAGAGGGGGGGGGGGTAAGAAAGACCTATTCGGAACCAACCTGATCCTACCATCAAACAAACCCATCCCGGCGTGCCCCCTCGAGACCAATCGAGGAAGTCAACCGAGGAACTCACACCGTTGGCATTTTTATTGATTCAGTTATCGTTGCAGCAATTACTAGTCAAGTATAGATAGTCATCCTGATAAAATAAGCAGTGGGCACTTTTAGTTAACCATTCCGTGATAGTTGCGACACTTACTAATCAGATACAATAGCATGAGATAACCCAAAACCCAACAGTTGTTGGTACTTTTATTCAGCCATTCCGTTGTAGTTGCAATACTTACTAGTCAGATACAATTGTCGCAAGCGACAAACCAAACAAGCAATTGTGGGCAGTTTTATTTAGCCATTCCATTGTAGTGAAGCTGATTACTAGTCATTATAAAGTCAAATTTATAGCACTACTTTAGTTATAGTTGTCTATGATCGAGATACTGTGCTCCAAGTCGTCCATAACCGCGGACACGACTTTCAGAAAGTTTTAACCCGGCCGGGGTGCACAAATAGCAACACACACTCGATCAACCTCGGAAAAACCAAATCAAAACCCAACGAGGCCTTCACGACAAAGCAATCACAGGATTCAGAATTATTTCAGGGGGCCACCCCTTAAAGTGAACCATAACGAAGCCCGGCTCCGAGACGGACTCAAGGTTGTGGGGACGGCTGTGAACGACTGGGAACCCAAAACTGGGCTTGTCGACACCGCGGAATCGTGCCACGATCCTAAACAGTACAGTGTGCTCCTCGCACAATCGTAAATAAAGCACTAGCATGGCATAAGTACAAGATAGTAATAAAACCTCAAACTAGTTTGTGGCCCCAAGAAATAAGACTGAATCAAGCTCTGGCTCAGGGGGGTCCCATAATCCTCCCGGATGTGGATAGCGCGATAAATCAAGGAACAGGTATCAAGTACTCGGGGTCCTACGGGACACAAGTGGGCGGTCGGAAACCAAATATTTTCTATCACCCACCGATGCCTCTGCTTACTTACTTCAATTTTAGTTGTTAAACAGGAATTAAAGTGAACGATAAGTAAAGCCATGATCATCTCCAACATCAACATGTGGCAATACACCAACAACTGTGGTACGGGACGACACGCAACAGCACTTGTGTTGGAGATATGCCCTAGAGGCAATAATAAATGTAGTTATTATTATATCTTTGTGTTTATGATAAATGTTTACATTCATGCTATAATAGTATTAACAAGGAAACCATTAATACTTGTATGATTTGTAAACTTAATTTGAAGTCCCTAGTATAGCCTCTATACTTCACTAGCTTGTTGGTTGATTAATGATTGTGGTTTCCCTATCATGAACATTGAGATGATATCAACAACAAGATCATATCGTTAGGAGAATGATATGGTGGACATACTCCTATAGATAAGCGTAGCATAAAGATCAAGTCATTTCAATAGTTCAATTGCTATATGCTTTCTGATACATAGTAACCTAATTCCTTCGACCATGAGATCATGCATATCACCTTTACCGGATGGATGCTTTGATGACATCAAACACCACACCGTAATCGGGTGGCTATAAAGGTGGCATTAAGTGTTGGAAAGTATTGGTTGAAACACATGGATCAAGAGTGGGATTTGTCCATCCACATGACGGATAGATATACTACAGGCCCTCTCGGTGGAATGTCATCCAATTGGCTTGCAAGCATGTGACTTGGTCAAGGGATCACATATCACGGGAGAAAAGAGTACTTATCGTATGAGGTTGAACTAGGTATGCAGAGATCCGGCGATCATAACCTCGGATAAGTAAACTATCGTGAGACAAAGGGAAATTGGTATCGTATGTAAGTGGTTCATTCGATCATAAGTAATCGTAGAAATATGTAGCCATATGAATTTCAGATTCCTCTATTGGTTATTGTTCGGAGAAGTGTCTCGATCATGTCCGCATAATTCACGAACCGTAGGAGACACATAAGGATTGACGTTGTTTGAGTAGTTATGGTATTATGAGAAAGAGACCGAATGTTGTTGAGTCTCGGATGGGATCCGGGATATCACGAGGTGATCCGGAATGGTCCGGAGAATAAGATTCATATAAGGAAAGTCCGTTTCGGAGTTCGGGAATGATTAGGTGTTTTCATCGGGAATGTTCTAGAAGGTTCGGATTGTCCGCACTCCGGGGGAGGTGCATGAATGTGTCATTACATATTGGAATGATTGCATCATGTACTAAGTGTTCTTGCTGTTCCAAAAACATGAAAGTCAAATTGCGGTTGAAAGTCAAACGGCTAAAACAGAAGCTGGGAAGCAGAAGCTGGGAAACAAGCAAGAGGAGTTGGAACCAACTTGGAGGAGGAGTTGGACTCCTCCAGGGCGGCGCCAGCCCTAGGCCGAGTTGGGAGGACTCCTCTCCTCCTGGCGCCAAGGTCCCTCCACCTATATAAGGAGGCGGGGCTCCTCCTAGACACACAACTTTCTACCTCTAAATCTCCGGTTTAGAGCCGTTTTGGTTTAGAGCTTCTAATTGCTTTAGCCAGGGTTTAGAGCCTTCTAATTGGTTTAGAGCCTTCTAATTGGTGTGTCTAATTACAGACCACTAATAGCCTCTCTCATAAGCTCCACCATACTACTTGCTTAAGGCGAAGCCTCATGGATTCCTCTACTTAGGTACCACGCCGTTGTCTTTGCCGGAATCGCGAGGAGAGTGCTACAACCTCCATTTTCTGGAACAAGGGAGAGGAAGGTCTTCGTCGAGTATCGAGCGTGTGACCGATTGGGGAGCTAAGGAGCGTGGCGCGGAAGGATCGTCTACGATCTTGAGATCGGAAAAGCGACTACATCACCCACGAGAATCCGCTCTCGTTAAACGCTTTGGAATCTTCGAGGTAAGTTATACCATCGACTCGTTGCTACAATCTAGTAGATAGATCTTGGCTTGTTTGTTTGTATGCGATAGAAAATTTTGTTTTCCATGCTACGAACCCCTACAGTATCGAGCCGTGTCTATATGTAGATCTGTTGCGAGTAGAACACAATGGTCATTGTGGGCGTTGATGCTTTTATTGTCGATTGCTTCTTGTGTACTTTGCATCTTGCGGTATGTTGGGATGAAGCGGCCGGGCTAACCTTACATGACATCGTTCATGAGACTTGCTCCACGCTTGACATGCAACTTGTATTGCATAAGTGGCTTTATTGGTGCTGTTTCTCCTAGCATAGTTAAGATCCAATTTACAACGGGTGATCAACAATGCTAGTATCAATGTTGTGGTTCTTGTTCGTAAGTTAGAGCGACACTTATTGAAAGCCCCAAACCACGTAAAATATGCAAAGAAAGTAGAGGCGTCTAACTTTGTTTTGCGAGGTGTCTTGATGATGTGATATGGCCATGATTGTGATTATATTTGATGTATGCAATGTTCCTTATTGTAAGTCGGCAACGTGAGCCATATGGTTGTCTTTAATTTATGTTAAGACCCGTGTCTATTCAAAGTAGTTGTAATAGTTGAAGCGGTGGGCGACAACCATGGAGAAGCGTCATTGACCTTGATGCAATGCGGTGATGATGGAGATCATGTTCGTGCTTGAAGATGGAGATCGGAGGCACAAAGAAGAAAGGCCATATCATATCACATATATATTGAATTGCATGTGATGTTAATCCTTTATGCATCTTGTATTGCTTAGTAGACGACGGTAGCATTATAAGATGATCCTCATGCACATCAATTTCAAATCATAAAGTGTTCACCCTTAGTTAGCACCGTTGCTAAAGCTTGTTGTTTGAAGCACCACGTGATGATCGGTGTGTTAGATTACGCAAGTGTATACAACGTGAGCAAGCCAGTTGCTCATGCGAAACTAAGGTTTGATCTTGACGAGCCTAGCATGTCGGACATGGTCTCGGAACACGGATCACCGAAAGGTAAAGCATGAATCATATAGTAGATATGATGAACATGACGATTGTTCGCCATTGAAACTATGTCAACTCTCGTGATGATCGGTGTTGATATGGTGGATTTGGTTCGTGTGATCACTAAAACAATGTGAGGGATATTGTTTTGAGTGGGAGTTCACCTAGTTTAATTTTATTATTAATTTGAACTCAATTTGTCACAAACTTAGTCTACACTATTGCAAATATGTTGTAGATCAATGGCAGCCCCTACCATCAATTTTAATGCGTTCCTAGAGAAAGAAAAGTTGAAAAACAATGGAAGCAACTTCGCGGATTGGTTCCGCAATTTGAGGATTGTCCTCACAGCTGGTAATTTGACCTATGTCTTTGGATGCATTTGGGTGACCCACTCAGCCCAATGCTCCCGATGAAGTAAAGAATGTTTACCTCGCTCGGAAGAATCGTACTCCATAGTTCAGTGTGCTATCTTGTATGGTTTGGAATCGGAGCTTGAGAAAGGTTTGAGGATTGACCCATATGATATTGTCGAAGATCTCAAATTGATTTTTGAGACTCATGCAATTGAAAGCTATGAGGCTTACGAAAAGTTCTTTAAGCGCAAGATGGAAGAGGGCTTCCGTCGGTGAGCATGTGCTTAAGATGTGCAGGCACAAACAAACTTCAAAGCTTGGGTATAGTGATTCCTAATGCTTTGGGGATTTACCGTGTCCTCCAATCACTACCACCAAGTTACAAGAACTTTGTGATGAACTACAACATGCGAACATGAACAAGACGTTGCGAACTCTTTGCCATGTTGAAATCTGAAGTGGAGATCAAGAAAGAGCACCAAGTGTTGTGGTCAATAAGACCACCAAATTCAAGAAAGGCAAGTCTAAGCAAAGGACACTTCAAGAAGGGTGGTAAGAAAGCTACCACGCGACGAAGAAGACCAGGCTGGACCTAAGCACGATCTTGAGTGCTTTACCGCAAGGGAGAAGGTCCTTTGGCGGAATTGCCCAAAGTACTTGGCGGATTTGAAGAAGCAACATCAAGAAGAAAGGTATATCGATATACATGTTATTGATGTGTATCTCACTAGTACTCGTAGTAGTGCGGGTATTTAATCTTGGTTCGTTGCTCATATTTGTAACTCAAAAAGGTCTTTGAGAATAAGCGGAAGCTAGCGAAGAACGAGGTGATGCGGCGTGGGAAAGCGGATCAAAGGTTGATGTGATCGCGGTCGGCACGCTACCCTTCATCTACCATCGGGATTAGTTTTATACTTAAATAATTGTTATTTGGTGCTGCGTTGAGCATGAACATTATATCGGGATCTTGTTTATTGCGAGGCGGTTACTTGTTTAAATCGAGAATAATGGTTGTTCTATTTATATGAGTAATATGTTTTATGCACATGCACCTTTGATAGATGGTCTATTCTTATTGAATCTCGATAGAGGAAATACACATATCAACAACATTGAGGCTAAACGTTTGAAATCAAGCGATAATTTGACCTATATTTGGCACTGTCGTCTTGGTAACATCGAGGTGGAGCGTATGAAGAAACTCCATTCGATGGACTTCTTGAATCACTTGATTTTGAATCACTTGAAAGATGCGAAGCATGTCGATGGGAAAAATGACTAAGACTCCATTTTACGGTATGATGGAGCGAGCTACGGACTTATTGGAAATCATACATACCGATGTGTGGTCCAATGAGTGTAGCATCTTGTGGTTATCGTTATGTTCTTACCTTCACAGATGACTTGAGTAGATATGGGTATATCTCTTTCATGAAACATAAGTCAGAAACTTTCGAGAAGTTTAAGGAGTTTCAAAGTGAGGTAGAGAATCAACGTAACAAGAAGATTAAATTTCTACGTTACGATCGTGGAGGTGAATATCTAAGTTACGAGTTTGGCGAGCATTTAAAGAAGTGCGGAATACTTTCACAATTGACACCGGGAACACCACAGCGTAATGGTGTGTCCGAACGTCGTCGAACTCTCTTAGATATGGTTCGTTCTATGATGTCACTTACAGATTTACGCTATTATTTTGGGGTTATGCATTAGAAACACGCATTCACTTTAAATAGGGCAATCTAAATCCGTTGAAACGACACCATATGAATTATGGTTTGGGACGAAACCTAAATTGTCGTTCCTTAAAGTTTGGGGATGCGAAGCCTATGTAAAGAAGTTACAGCCGGACAAGCTTGAACCCAAAGCGGAAAAATGCGTCTTCATAGGATACCCGAAGGAAACTATTGGGTATACCTTCTATCATAGATCTGAAGGCAAAATCTTCGTTGCCAAGAATGGATCTTTTCTAGAGAAGGAATTTCTCTCGAAAGAAGTGACTGGAAGGAAAGTAGAACTCGACGAGGTTGTCGAACCTTCTCTCGAAATTGCGAGTAGCGCATCACCGGAAGAAGTTCCTGTGGTGCCTGCACCAATAAGAGAGGAAGCTAATGATGGTGATCATGAAACTTCGGTTGAAGTTGCTCTGAGCCTCGGAGGTCAACGAGAACTCGTACCACTCCATTGGTATGATTCCGTTATGAATGTCATGGTGGTGGACAACACGATGACCCGAGACATATGAGGAAGCGATGATGAGCCGATTCCAATAAATGGCAAGAAGCCATGAAATCCGAGATTGGATCCATGTACGAAAACCAAGTATGGACTTTGGTGGACTTACCGGATGGTAGGAAGGCTGTCGAGAACAAATGGATTTTCAAGAAGAAAAGCAGATCTTGATGGTAATGTTATCGTTTATAAAGCTCGACTTGTCGCAAAGGGTTTCGACAAATTCAAGGAGTTGACTACGATGAGACTTTCTCACCGTGAAGCTAAAAGTCTGTGAGGATTATGTTAGCAATCGCTGCATATTATGATTATGAGATATGGCGGATGGATGTCAAAACGGCATTCCTCAATGGAGACATTGATGAAGAGTTGTATATGATGCAACCCAAAGGTTTTGTCGATCCTAAAGATGCTAACAAGGTATGCAAACTTCAACGGTCCATCTATGGATTGAAGCAGGCATCCCGAAGTTGGAATCAACGTTTTGATAAGGTAATCAAAAGTTTTGGTTTTATACAAACTTATGGATAAGCTTGTATTTACAAGAAAGTGAGTGGGAGCTCTGTAGCATTCTTAATCGTATGTGGATGACATATTGTTGATTGGGAATGATGTAGACCTTCTTAATAGTGTCAAGGAATATTTGAATAATAGTTTTTCAATGAAGGATCTTGGCGAAGCAGCTTACATATTAGGCATAAAGATTTATAGAGATAGATCAAAACGCCAAATATCATTGTCACAGTACATATTTGGACAAAGTTCTAAAGAGATTTGGAATGAAAGAAAGCAAGAAAGGGTTCTTGCCCATGTTGCTAATACGACCTTGAGTAAAACTCAAAGTCCGACATCGGCAGAAGATAGAGAAAGGATGAGTAAGACTCCCTATGCCTCGGCCATAGGATCTCTAATGTATGCCATGCTATGTACTAGACCCGACATTGCATATGCTGTTAGTTTAACTAGCATATATCAAAGTGATCCAGGAGTGGATCATTGGACAGCGGTCAAAAACATCCTTAAGTACTTGAGAAGAACTAAGGATATGGTTCTTTCTTATGGAGGTGATGAACAGCTCGTTGTTAATGGTTACACCGATGCTAGTTGGAACACCGATCCAGATGATTCTAAATCACAATCCGGATACGTATTTATTTTGAATGGTGCAGCGATTATGGAGGAGTGCAAAGCAAAGCGTTGTGGCGAGATCTTCAAGCGAATCGGAATACATGGCTTCCGAGGCTTCACAAGCGATATGGATGAAAGAGTTCATTACAGAGTGGGTGTGGTTCCAAGTCGTTGGACCCAATGTCTATCTCTTGTGATAACATGGGCCATAGCCAATGCGCAAGAACCAAGGTCACACAAGCTGAAGCATATCAAGCTGCGTTTTCACGCTATTCGAGAACATATCCAGGATGGGGATATAAAGATTTGCAAAGTACACACAGATCTGAATGTGGCGGATCCATTGACTAAACCTCTCCCGAGGGCAAAACATGACCAACACCAAACTGCCATGGGTGTTCGGTATATTACCATGTAATCTAGATTAAATGACTCTAGTGCAAGTGGGAGACTGTTGGAGATATGCCCTAGAGGCAATAATAATGTAGTTATTATTATATCTTTGTGTTTATGATAAATGTTTACATTCATGCTATAATAGTATTAACAAGGAAACCATTAATACTTGTATGATTTGTAAACTTAATTTGAAGTCCCTAGTATAGCCTCTATACTTCACTAGCTTGTTGGTTGATTAATGATTGTGGTTTCCCTATCATGAACATTGAGATGTTATCAACAACAAGATCATATCGTTAGGAGAATGATATGGTGGATATACTCCTATAGATAAGCGTAGCATAAAGATCAAGTCATTTCAATAGTTCAATTGCTATATGCTTTCTGATACATAGTAACCTAATTCCTTCGACCATGAGATCATGCATATCACCTTTACCGGATGGATGCTTTGATGACATCAAACACCACACCGTAACTGGGTGGCTATAAAGGTGGCATTAAGTGTTCAAAAAGTATTGGTTGAAACACATGGATCAAGAGTGGGATTTGTCCATCCACATGACGGATAGATATACTCTGGGCCCTCTCGGTGGAATGTCATCCAATTGGCTTGCAAGCATGTGACTTGGTCACAAGGGATCACATATCACGGGAACGAGAAAAGAGTACTTATCGGTAACGAGGTTGAACTAGGTATGCAGAGATACTGACGATCATAACCTCGGATAAGTAAACTATCGTGAGACAAAGGGAAATTGGTATCGTATGTAAGTGGTTCATTCGATCGCAAAGTAATCGTAGAAATATGTGGGAGCCATATGAATTTCCAGATTCCTCTATTGGTTATTGTTCGGAGAAGTGTCTCGATCATGTCCGCATAATTCACGAACCGTAGGGAGACACACTTAAGGATTCAACGTTGTTTGAGTAGTTATGGTATTATGAGAAAGAGACCGAATGTTGTTATATCACGAGGTGATCCGGAATGGTCCGGAGAATAAGATTCATATAAGGAAAGTCCCGTTTCGGAGTTCGGGAATGATTCCGGTGTTTTCATCGGGAATGTTCTAGAAGGTTCCGGAATGTCCGGCACTCCGGGGGGGGGGGGGGGGGGGGACATGAATGTGTCATTACATATTGGAATGATTGCATCATGTACTAAGTGTTCTTGCTGTTCCAAAAACATGAAAGTCAAATTGCCAGTTTGAAAGTCAAACGGCTAAAACAGGAAACTGTGGGAAACAGGAAACTGTGGGAAACAAGCAAGAGGAGTTGGAACCAACCTGGAGGAGGAGTTGGACTCCTCCAGGCCCAGCCCTAGGCCGAGTTGGGAGGACTCCTCCCTCCTGGCGCGCCAAGGCCCTCCACCTATATAAGGAGGCAGGCTCCTCCTAGACACACAACTTTCTACCTCTAAATCTCCGGTTTAGAGCCGTTTTGGTTTAGAGCTTCTAATTGCTTTAGCCAGTTTAGAGCCTTCTAATTGGTGTGTCTAATTACTGGACCACTAATAGCCTCTCTCATAAGCTCCACCATACTACACCGGCTTAAGACGAAGCCTCTGATTTCCCTCTACTTAGGTACCACGCCGTTGTCTTTTAGGAATCGCGAGGAGAGTGCTACAACCTCCGCCTGCTTTGGAACAAGGGAGAGGAAGGTCTTCGTCAGTCCGAACGATGTGACCGATCAGGGAGCTGCGGAACGTGGCGCCGGAAGGATCGTCTACACGATCTTGAGATCGGAAAGAGTACGACTACATCACCCACGAGAATCCGCTCTCGTTAAACGCTTTGGAATCTTCGAGGGTAAGTTATACCATCGACTCGTTGCTACAATCTAGTAGATAGATCTTGGCTTGTTTGTTTGTATGCGATAGAAAATTTTTGTTTTCCATGCTACGAACCCCTACAACTTGAGCAAGCGACTACGACACGCAAGTCCAGCTATCTACCAAACAACAGGTGATAGGCGGTGTCCAAGGCAATATAAGGCTGCAAGGGATAACACGGGTACGAAAACTAGAGCATCGCAACACAGATAGCAATAGATCAACAGGAGGGAATAAATACTATAAAAGTAAGATAGGTAGAAAGGGCGAGATGCTCGCCTGAAAACATTGCCGAAGGTTCAACCGAAGATCGGGGCGAAGCTCACATCAACTCAACGGCCTTATCCGCGAAGAAGCAAACACTAGAAGAAACACCGGATGCAATATTTAATACTACGACAGAAGATTGGCATGATGCAGGTATGATGCATGACATGGCAAAGGTGCGATGCAATTAGGCAATATTAAGTGGAACCGGGGTCCCGACAATTAATTAATTGGTTCAAGTTATTTAACTACCCATAAATTAAATGTTGTATTAACATGGCCAAATATAGCACCGGTTCGCTACACCAATTTAAATGAGGCCAATATAAGGCTAGATTTGCCCGCATATGGGCCCCATATTTAATTATGAGGTGAATCGGCATAAGGCCCCCAAACCACACAAATATGCATGCAAGTATGACAATTAAATATGCATCAATTTATCTAGTGGGCAATTTATAAAATAGGGCTCGGAAAAAGGTTCACACATTGGGTCTCGGCGACCTTGGTTCCGGGGTTCGGGGTTCGACAGGGTCCGGGGTCCGTGGCTCGATCTCAGGGTTCGGCTCTGGGGTTCGGTGTCGACGGGGTCGTTCTTCGGGGTCGGGGGTCTCGGCGTCCGCGACGAAGATCATGGCGTCCGCGACGAAGATCATGGCGTCCGGGTTCTCGGTCATCGGTAGATCTTGTCATCGCCTTGGTCTTGGACACGACACATACGATGGAGATCTTGGGATACCATCTCGATTATCGGAGGCGAACTTGGGGCTCGTCACCGAGGCCTTCAGGGTTCCCTGTCGGAGTACTTGATGTTCCGTGATGGAGTTCTTGTCGTAGATTCTTCGGACACCTTCGGCTCGGTACGGTCTTGGAGTGTCGCGCCCGTGGTCTTGTGCGGTCCTTCGGGGTCTCGTGATCGGTCTTGGAGATGACCATGAATGCCCACAGTCGATCTTGCAGGGCAAGCAGGTCTTGGCGATGGCCTTGTCGGCATCCTTCAAATAGTCGCGAGCAACACTATTACCCTCGACCACATCCTTCTGGTCATAGCACCCAATTCTCCAACAACCAGCATCACCTAAGCAAGTTGGCCACGATCAACATTTCTCAAACGCGAGGATGTCGGCCTCGGAAACACGCAACACAGAGCGCTCGCAGACGAGGACTACCTAGCAGCAGGGCTAGGCAAAGAACTGGCACACAACCATGGCTCCTGAGGCTGCTGCAAGGTGCGGGGGACGCGGCGGAGACAGGACGCGCCGGGGCAGGCGAGGCCGGCAGCAGCGAGGGCTGAGGCGCCGGAGCTTGAGGGGCGGTAGAGGCGGCGAGGCTGGCGGCGCTCAGGCGCAGTGAGCGCTGGCCGGCAGCGCAGGGCGAGTTCATGAGGCGCGAGGCGGCGGCGACGCCGAGACTGGCGGAGGCGGAGGCTGGCGCAGATAAAGCTATGCGGAAAGAGAGGAAAGAGGTGCGGTGAGCGGACGCGAGGCGGAGGCGAGGACGGCCAGCGAGGCCGGGAAGAAGGGAGGAGAGAGGAGGACGCCTTGGCAGTGGGGAGAGGACGCAGGGAGGATGGGAGGCGGGGTGGCAGCGATGAGCGGGCCAGGCGCTGCCGGAGGGAGGGAAAGAAGCGGAGGCAGCCTTGACGTCAGGCGAGGGAGGTCTGCCAGAGGGAGAGGGAGGAGGCCGACGGCGGAGGAGGAAGGAGGCAGCGCGCGGTGAGGTGGGAGGAGGGAGAGGACGCGGGGAAGAGATGAGGAAGAGGGAGACGGGACTGCGTGGGGAACGCGGCCAGGGGGTGGGCCAGGGAGCAGGGGCCACGCGGGGGAAGGGGGTGGAGGGTGGCTGGCTCGGTGGGGCCCGGGGACGTGGGGCCGGGTCGGGGAAGAGGCAGGCAGTGGTAAGTGTGGACAGGGAGGCGCGTGGGCCGGGGTGGGGCAGGTCAAGGGTTGGTGGGGGGTGTGGGCCGCGGATAGGGGTGGGGCCAACCTGTAAGGGAGAGAGGAGAGAGATGGGTAGGTGGGAATGGGGTGAGAGAAGGAAAGGGTGGGGCTGGATCAAGGATTGCTGAGGTGGCGGAGTGGGTAGGAGTTTGGGGGAGGGGTGAGGTGGCACACTTCGGTTGGTGGGTAGAATAGGTTTGGGTGGTTTTAGGATTTAGGTGGGGCTGGTTTAGGTGGACCGTTTTTGCACTGGGGGTGGTCGACTGGGTCGATTCGGCCCGTTCGACTGCCCCCACAAAAATAATTAAATATTTTATTTGTTTCAAACAGACTTTTGCAACCCGATAGCAAACAAAACAAAATATTCCGGTGACCCGGGTTTTGCGTTTGAACAAAGACGGGGCGTTTAGAAAACACAAACATGTTTTTCCGAAATAGTTTTATGCAAGCAAATGCAAGATGATGACGATGCTCAAATGCAATGTGGCATGATGACATGAGCATGCGGTCATGATGATGCAATGCACAAAAACAACGCGATTTTCTAGTAGTGGTTTTGCGGGATGCCACAATTCGACACCACTAACAATGGATCTCGCCCTCGAGATCCGCCTCATGGTACCGGAAAGAAGGCCGACGATCTGATCCTTCGCGCTTCGTGTAGATCCTTGCGACACCACTAACAAGAGGTCGTTGTCCGTGATCGTCGAGGAACACTCTGGAAACAAAAGGGCGAACGTAGAGGTATCCACAAATAAAGCCACCTCTAACTTCGATAGAAGGTGAGAAAAGATGCGGCCTATCCCACTTTAATGTACGAGAGCGAATAGAAAGGGTAGTCGGCATGGGGGCCAATCCATCACGCACCCAAACTATTACTCCGCACAATCGGTGGAAAAACGTGCAACCATTCTCGGAATCAGACTGAAGATCTCGACAATCGAGGTTCAGGAACAAAGGAGTGATGCAGACTCTGCATCGGATCTGGCGCGGATGATGTCGTCGCGTCGGAAAACACCGGAAGGCACAAACAAGGAACAAAGAATGGTACCACAGTAGACGGATTCCTCGGATAGCATGAAGACCAGATGTAGCCACACCGTTACCAAGGGAGGAAGCGAAACCCTGAAGGTGCGACGGAAACCCAACCACGAGAAATCCTGGACTCGAAGAGAGAGAAGAGAGCGGATTCAAAACACGCAGAGGTGAGAGGAGAGCAGCAGAGGGGTAAGGAGTAAAACCAGACCTAATCAGAACTATCCCATCGATTTTGCAAAAATAGTTTTGACACTCTACTTCGGCCGTTAGCTAGGTTATCCTACAGGCTGGACTTGTGGGGTATCGCAACTGCTGAGCTCTGATACCACTCTGTAACACCCTCAGAATCGACCCTATGCAAGTTTTAGCGAAACCCGCCAAACCCGCATAGAAACGATTCAAAGGTGCCCACCAAGCACTTTCGTGCGAGTGGAAAGCAAGTAATAACATTACACAACAGTCCTCGATGGGACCCACGAGCAGATATATATACAACACGACTCCATGAGTCAAGAATCTGAATATACGTACAAAGATCCAAATCACCTTGAAAATGATGGGCGTCCGAAATGCGGACAAGATGCAAATGGGGCTAAGAGCGAAGAATAACCAATGGCGTCCATAACCCCCCGAGCCAAGACGGAAGGGTAACCACCGCTAACGTCGATCTCAAAACCTGCTTAAACAAAAGGGTGCCGACAAAGGGCAAAGGAAAAGAGAGGCGTCGATCGAGGCCAAGCAGCGAGGCTAGAATTCGGCGGTCCTCGCCTACATAGGTATGGTGGACTGAAGCGGCAGCGGCAGCATGCACTGAACAACCTATAGAGACCCGATACACATAGCGGCTATCAGAGGGGGGGGGGGTAAGAAAGACCTATTCGGAACCAACCTGATCCTACCATCAAACAAACCCATCCTGGCGTGCCCCCTCGAGACCAATCGAGGAAGTCAACCGAGGAACTCACATCGTTGGCATTTTTATTGATTCAGTTATCGTTGCAGCAATTACTAGTCAAGTATAGATAGTCATCCTGATAAAATAAGCAGTGGGCACTTTTAGTTAACCATTCCGTGATAGTTGCGACACTTACTAATCAGATACAATAGCATAAGATAACCCAAAACCCAGCAGTTGTTGGTACTTTTATTCAGCCATTCCGTTGTAGTTGCAATACTTACTAGTCAGATACAATTGTCGCAAGCGACAAACCAAACAAGCAATTGTGGGCAGTTTTATTTAGCCATTCCATTGTAGTGAAGCTGATTACTAGTCATTATAAAGTCAAATTTATAGCACTACTTTAGTTATAGTTGTCTATGATCGAGATACTGTGCTCCAAGTCGTCCATAACATGACACGGCTTTCGTAAAAGTTTTAACCCGGGTGCACAAATAGCAACACACACTCGATCAACCTGGAAAAACCAAATCAAAACCCAACGAGGCCTTCACGACAAAGCAATCACAGGATTCAGAATTATTTCAGGGGCCACTTAAAGTAGACCAAGAACGGCCGGCCGGCTCCGAGACGGACTCAAGGTTGGGGACGGCCGTGAACGATCGGAACCCAAAACTAGGCTTGTCGACACCGGAATCGTGCCACGATCCTAACGATGCAGTGCTCCTCGCACAATCGTAAATAAAGCAGTAGCATGGCATAAGTACATGATAGTAATAAAACCTCAAACTAGTTTGTGGCCCCAAGAAATAAGACTGAATCAAGCTCTGGCTCAGGGGGGTCCCATAATCCTCCCGGATGTGGATAGCGCGATAAATCAAGAAACAGGTATCAAGTACTCGGGGTCCTACGGGACACAAGTGGGCGGTCGGAAACCAAATATTTTCTATCACCCACCGATGCCTCTGCTTACTTACTTCAATTTTAGTTATTAAACAGGAATTAAAGTGAACGATAAGTAAAGCCATGATCATCTCCAACATCAACATGCGGCAATACACCAACAACTGTGGTACGGGACGACACGCAACAGCACTTGAGCAAGCGACTACGACACGCAAGTCCAGCTATCTACCAAACAAAAGGTGATAGGCGGTGTCCAAGGCAATATAAGGCTGCAAGGGATAACACGGGTACGAAAACTAGAGCATCGCAACACAGATAGCAACAGATCAACATGAGGGAATAAATACTATAAAAGTAAGATAGGTAGAAAGGGGGAGATGCTCGCCTGAAAACATTGCCGAAGGTTCAACCGAAGATCGGGGCAAAGCTCACATCAACTCAACGGCCTTATCCGCGAAGAAGCAAACACTAGAAGAAACACCGGATGCAATATTTAATACTACGACAGAAGATCGGCATGATGCAGGTATGATGCATGACATGGCAAAGGTGCGATGCAATTAGGCAATATTAAGTGGAACCGGGGTCCCGACAATTAATTAATTGGTTCAAGTTATTTAACTACCCCGCAAATTAAATGTTGTATTAACATGGCCAAATATAGCACCGGTTCGCTACACCAATTTAAATGAGGCCAATATAAGGCTAGATTTGCCCGCATATGGGCCCCATATTTAATTATGAGGTGAATCGGCATAAGGCCCCCAAACCACACAAATATGCATGCAAGTATGACAATTAAATATGCATCAATTTATCTAGTGGGCAATTTATAAAATAGGGCTCGGAAAAAGGTTCACACATTGGGTCTCGGCGACCTTGGTTCCGGGGTTCGGGGTTCGACAGGGTCCGGGGTCCGTGGCTCGATCTCAGGGTTCGGATCTGGGGTTCGGTGTCGACGGGGTCGTTCTTTGGGGTCGGGGGTCTTGGCGTCCGCGACGAAGATCATGGCGTCCGGGTTCTCGGTCATCGGTAGATCTTGTCATCGCCTTGGTCTTGGACACGACACATACGATGGAGATCTTGGGATACCATCTCGATTATCGGAGGCAAACTTGGGGCTCGTCACCGAGGCCTTCAGGGTTCCCTGACGGAGTACTTGATGTGCCGTGATGGAGTTCTTGTCGTAGATTCTTCGGACACCTTCGGCTCGGTACGGTCTTGGAGTGTCGCGCCCGTGGCCTTGTGCGGTCCTTCGGGGTCTCGTGATCGGTCTTGGAGATGACCATGAATGTCCACGGTCGATCTTGCAGGGCAAGCAGGTCTTGGCGATGGCCTTGTCGGCGTCCTTCAAATAGTCGCGAGCAACACTATTACCCTCGACCACATCCTTCTGGTCATAGCACCCAATTCTCCAACAACTAGCATCACCTAAGAAAGTTGGCCACGATCAACATTTCTCAAACGCGAGGATGTTGGCCTCGGAAACACGCAACACAGAGTGCTCGCAGACGAGGACTACCTAGCAGCAGGGCTAGGCAAAGAACTGGCACACAACCATGGCTCCTGAGGCTGCTGCAAGGTGCGGGGGACGCGGCAGCAGGACAAGGACGCGCCAGACGAGGCGAGCCAGCGAGGGGCTGGGAGGCCGGAGCTTGAGGGGGCGGCGGTAGAGAGGCGACGAGCTGGCAAGGCGCTGGCGCGCGGCCGGCCGGCGGCGGTCAGCAGGCGGCCAGGGCGCAGCGCAGGGCGGAGGCTCATGAGGCGCGGAGGCGGGCGACGCTGAGACCTGGCGGCCCGGGCGAGGCGACGGCCAGGCGCAGACGGCTTGGGAAGAGAGAAAAGAGGTGCGCGGGCGGACGCGGGAGGCGAGGGCCAGGACGGAGCAGGTTGACCGGAGCGGGGAAGAAGGAGGAGAGAGGGAGGACGTGCCAGAGGAGGAGGATGGACGGAGGATGGGCAGCAAGGCGCGAGGCGTAGAGGAGCGGGCTGCCGAGGGAGGGAAGAAGGCGGAGCGAAGCCTTGGCGAAGTCTGCCGAGGAGAGAGGGAGGGGAGGCCGACGGCGGAGGAGGAAGGAGGCAGCGCGCGGTGAGGTGGGAGGAGGGAGAGGACACGGGGAAGAGAGGAGGAAGAGGGAGACGGGACCGCGTGGGGAACGCGGCCAGGGGGTGGGCCAGGAGCAGGGGAAGGGTGGAGGTGGCTGGCTCGGTGGGGCCCGGGGACGTGGGGCCCAGGGGTCGGGAAGAGAAGAGGCAGGTGGGGTAAGTGGACAGGAGGCGGGGGGGGGGCAGGCCAGGGGTTGGTGGGGGGTGTGGGCCGCGGATAGGGGTGGGGCCAACCTGTAAGGGAGAGAGGAGAGAGATGGGTAGGTGGGAATGGGGTGAGAGAAGGAAAGGGGGGGGGGCTGGATCAAGGATTGCTGAGGTGGCGGAGTGGGTAGGAGTTTGGGGGAGGGGTGAGGTGGCACACTTCGGTTGGTGGGTAGAATAGGTTTGGGTGGTTTTAGGATTTAGTTGGGGCTGGTTTAGGTGGACCTTTTTGCACTGGGGGTGGTCGACTGGGTCGATTTGGCCCGTTCGACTGCCCCCACAAAAATAATTAAATATTTTATTTGTTTCAAACAGACTTTTGCAACCCGATAGCAAACAAAACAAAATATTCCGGTGACCCGGGTTTTGCGTTTGAACAAAGACGGGGCGTTTAGAAAACACAAACATGTTTTTCCGAAATAGTTTTATGCAAGCAAATGCAAGATGATGACGATGCTCAAATGCAATGTGGCATGATGACATGAGCATGTGGTCATGATGATGCAATGCACAAAAACAACGCGATTTTCTAGTAGTGGTTTTGCGGGATGCCACACCCCAGGCGCGGGCCCCCTTGGGCCGCGCCAGCAGGTGGTGTGGCCACCCTGGCTCACCTTTGGCATCGCCCTTCCGCGTATATAATCCTTCCGAAAACCTAAGACTCGAGGAGCGACCACAGAAAGATTCCGCCGCCTCTACAAGCGGAAACTACAGAGAGAGAAAGAGCTCTCCGACAGGCATAAATCTGCCGGGAAAATTCCTTCCCAAAGAGCGAATATCGTCGCCATCGACACCGTCATAAAGATCATCATCATCCTCCTCCTCCTCATAACCACTAGTACCATCACCATCACGCCGTATGATATGCCAATTTGCATCACCTTTCTATATCATAATTTACCTCTATTCATTGATATTTGTCTTATTATGAGGTATTGCTTATGTCTTTTCTACTGTTTATGCATGTTGGATGATTCTTGTGAAGGGTTTCACGGCATAGTAAATCAAAATTTTCTACGGAGCGAACAGAAGGAAAGCCAAGATCTAATCTAGGAGATGCAAACAACGAGAGAGATTGGATTAGATCTTCATACCCTTGAAGATTCGCATAGCGGAACGTTCGTCGGAACGTGGGTGATGTAGTCGTATTCGCTTCTCCTCCTCGCGATCCGATCCGATCTAGCACCACAAGTGGCGGTGCCTCCGTGAGATGCACACGTGCAGCACCTCGACGTCTCCTCCTTCCTCGGACCAGCGAGTATGGTGGAGAGATAGATTGGATCTACAACACGACGGCGTGGTGTATATGGTGGAGAATTTCTGCTGCAGGGCTTCGCCTACAAACAGTCGGGAGGGAGAGAGGAAGGTAGCAAGGCAGCTAGGGCTTGGAGGAAGGTGTGTAGGGGGAAGGGGGCGCACCACCCCTCTATATATAGAGGGGGGGCGGCCAGCCCTTGCCCCTCCTCCAAGCCAATCTCTAGTTTAAACAATTTAAACTCTCCCTTATCTAGAAATCCTATCTCTAGTTTAAACGATTTAAACTCTCCCTTATCTAGAAATCCTATCTCTACTTTAAACGAGTTTAAACTTATCTAGGATCGGCTGGGCCCTATGGGGCCTTGTGCCCCTGGCCCAATGCGGCCAGGACACTCCCTCATAGGCCCATGCCCCCTCCCGGAAGGTGGGGCCACGTTGGTCCCCTTCCGGAAGGTTCTAGAAGCTTCCGGTACAATACCGATTAACCCGGAACAATTCCGAACTCCAAAAACTGCACTGCCTTATATGAATCTTATTCTCCGGACCATTCCGGAACCTCTCGTGATATCCCGAATCCCATCCGAGAATCCGAACAAAAATTCATAAACCAATTATCCAATCTATCCTAGCGTCGAGATACGTTAAGTGTGTGACCCTGCGGGTTCGAGAATATGAAGACATGATATTCTATCAATAATAAACAGCGGGGTCTGGGCACCCATATTGACTCCCACACATTCATCGATGATCATATCGGATAAACCACGATGCCAGGATTCAATCAATCCCATATATATATTCCCTTCGTCTCGCGATATTTTACTTGCCCGAGATTCGATCTTCGGTACCGTCATACCTAGTTCAATCTCGTTCACAGCAAGTACTTTACTCGTTCCGTAATCCGATATCACTTTGTGATTAACTCCTTAACCACATGCTTGCAAGCGGTGTTGATATCGATTACCGAGTGGGCCCGAAGTATATCTCTCCGACTTGGGAGGGACAAATTCCATCTCGATACATACAACCCAATGATACTTTCCGATCACCTAAGAGACACCTTTATGATCACCCTCTCATAGGATGACGTTTGATGACCTCAAAGCTTTCTTCCGATACCAGGGAGTTGCATTATCTCATGGTCTAAGGAATACAATATTTGACATAGGAAAAGCTTCAAAAGATGAACACGATGAAACGATCTAATTGCTTCGCTTAGTTTGGTCATCCATCATATCATTCTCCCAATGATATGATCTCATTATCAATTGACAACTCATGTCTATGGTTAGGAAACCTTAACCATCATTGATCAATGAGCTAGTCCTTAGAGGCGCATGCAGGGACACGGTGTTGTTCACAAACCACACAAGTATTAATGTTTCCGCTTAATACAATTCTAGCATGGAATATAAACTTTATCATGAACAAGAATTATAATAATAACATCTTTATTATTGCCTCTAGGGCATAATTCCAACAGTCTCCCACTTGCACTAGAGTCAATAATCTAGTTTACATCTGGCAACAATCTCACACCCATGGCAATCGAGGTGTTGATCATGTTTTACACGTGGAAGAGGTTTAGTCGGCGGATCTGCGACATTCGATCCGTATGTACTTTGCTAATCTTCAGATCTCCATACGCTATATAATCTCGGATTATATGAAACTTCTGTTGATATGCTTGGTCTTTGGATGATATCTTGGTTCCTTAGCGAGTGCTATGGCGCCATGTTGTCACACAATATCTCCAGTGGGTCCAATGCACTTGGAACCACGCCAAGCTCGATGATGAAGTTTCGATCCAAACTCCTTCACTTGACGCAACCTGCGTGAGCCATGTATTCCGCTTCTCAGTAGATCCCGCGATCACGCTTTGCTTGCGCTTCTCCACTCACACTCCTCCATTCAAAATATAAACGTATCTGTCTAAGATTTGGAATCATCCTTGTCGGTGTCAAAACTAGCATCGACGTAACCTTTACGACAAGTTGTTCATCACCCCATAGACTAAGAACATTTCTTTAGTTCTATTTAGGTACTTTAGGATGTTCTTCACGGCTGTCCAAAGGTTCCACTCCTGGATCACTTTGATATCTGCTCGTCAAACTAAGAGCATTGGACACATCCGGTCTAGTACATAGCATGGCATACATGATGGAACCTATGGCCGAGGCATAATGCACTTTGCTCATAGCTTCCCTATCATTTACCGTAGCTGGACCCTGAGCCTTGCTCAATATCTTACCTGACAACATAGGCACTGAACCTTTCTTTGCCTTATCCATTCTGAACCTTTTCAGAACTTTGTCTAGGTATGTACTCTGGCTTAAAGCTATCAGGTGTCTTTGTCTATCTCTATAGATTTTGATGCCCAATATATAAGCAGCTTCACCTAGGTCTTTCATTGAAAAACACTTGTTCAAATAACTCTTCACATCGTTAAGCATGTTGATGTCATTTCCGATAATCAATATGTCATCCACATACAGTACCAGAAACGTCACCGAGCTCCCACTCACTTTCTTGTAGATACAAGCTTTGTAGCAATTTGGAACAAATCCAAAACTCTTGATCGCTTGATCAAAACGAAGGTTCCAACTCCGAGATGCTTGCTTCAGTCCATAAATGGAACGCTAAAGTTTGCATACTTTACTAGCATCCTTAGGATCGACAAAACCTTCGGGTTGCATCATATACAACTCTTCATCAATGTTCCCATTGAGGAAAACAGTCTTGACATCCATCTGCCATATTTCATAATCATGAAACGCAGCAATTGCTAATAAAATCCGAATGGACTTAACATCGCTACGGGAGATAAAGTCTCATCGTAGTCAACACCTTGAACTTGTCGAAAACTTTTTGCGACAAGCCGTGCTTTATAGACGGTAACATTACCATCCGCGTCTGTTTTCTTCTTGAATATCCATTTGCACTCAACGGCCTTTCGGTCGCTAGGAGGATCCACCAAAGTCCATACTTGGTTTTCGCTCATGGATCCCAATTCGGATTTCATGGCTTCCAGCCATTTCTCAGAGTCTGGGCTCATCATCGCTTCCTCATAGTTCATAGGTTCACTGTCTTCTACCAACAAGACAGTCAAGACAGGGTTGCCGTACCACTCAGGAGGGGCACGCGACCTTGTCGACCTGCGACGTTCAAGATGAGATCGTCCAAGCTTCATGATCCTTGTCATTAGCTTCCTCTATTGTTGGTGCAAAGCGACCTTGGAACAATTTCGTCTGCGCTACTCTCCAATTCAAGAGAAGGTTCAATAACCTCGTCTAGCTCTACTTTCCTCCCACTCACTTCTTTCGAGAGAAACTCCTTCTCAAGAAAGGAACCGTTCTTCATGACAAACACTTTGCCTTCTTCGTGGATAGAAGGTATACCCAATAGGGTATCCTATGAAGACGCATTTCTCCGCTTTGGGTTCGAGCTTGTCCGCATCAACTTCTTGACGAAGCTTCAGATCCCCAAACTTTAAGAAACGACAACTTAGGTTTAGCACCAAACCACAGTTCATACGGTGTCGTCTCAACGGATTTAGATGGAGCCCTATTTAAAGTGAATGCAGCGTTTCTAATGCATAACCCCAAAATGATAACGCAAATCAAGAAGAGACATCATTGATCGGACCATATCTAATAGGGTTCGATTCATGCTCAGACACACCATTGCTACTGGTGTTCGGGTGGCGTGAGTTGTGAAACGATTCCACTTGCTTTAAGATGCGTGAGAAAATCATAACTCAAATATTCACCTCCACGATCGGATCGTAGAAACTTAATCTTTCTGTTACGATGGTTCTCCACTTCATTCTGAAATTCCTTGAACTTTTCAAATGTTTCATATTTATGTTTCATTAAATAGATATACCCATATCTACTTAAGTCATCGGTAAAAGTGAGGAAATAGAGATATCCACCGCGCGTTGAAACACTCATCGGTCCGCATACATCGGTATGTATGATTTCCAACAAGTCCGTTGCTCGCTCCATCATACCGGAGAACGGGGTTTTGATCATCTTGCCCATGAGGCATGGTTCGCATGTGTCAAATGATTCAAAATCAAGAGACTCCAAAAGTCCATCAGAATGGAGTTTCTTCATGCGCTTTACACCAATATGACCTAGACGACAGTGCCACAAATAAGTAGTATTATCACTATCTACTTTGCATCTCTTAGCCTCAATGTTATGGATGTTTGTTTCATCCCTTTCGAGATTTAAAATAAATAAACCATTCACTAGAGGTGCATGACCATAAAAGATGTTACTCATATAAATAGAACAACCATTATTCTCCGATTTAAATGAATAACCGTCTTGCAATAAACATGATCCAGAAATAATGTTCATGCTCAACGCAGGCACATAATAACACTTATTAAGGTTTAAAACTAATCTCGAAGGTAAAACTAAGGAGAGCGTGCCGACGGCCATCACATCAACTCTTGATCCGTTGCCAACGCGCATCGTCACCTCATCCCTCGCAAGCCGCCATCTATTCCGTAGCTCCTGTTTCGAGTTACAAATATTAGCAACTGAACCGGTATCAAATACCCAGGCACTACAACGAGGGCTAGTAAGGAAAACATCAATAAAATGTATATCAAATATACCTTTGATGGTGCCAGCCTTCTTGTACGCTAAGTACTTCGGATAGTTGCGCTTCCAGTGACCCTTGTCCTTGCAATAGAAGCACTCAGTGTCCGGCTTAGGGCCAGACTTGAGCTTCTTCTCAGCAGGAGCATTGCGCTTGCCGCCGCCCTTCTTGAAGGGCTTCTTTGCTCCCTTACCTTTCTTAAAGGAGGGCTTGTTGACCATCAACACATGATTATCCTTCTTGATGTCCACCTCCGCAGCCTTCAGCTTTGCGAAGAGCTCGGTGATCGTATCGATGGAGCCAATCGATTATGAGTCACTACAAAACTTTTGTAGCTGGGAGGGAGTGATTGCAGAACCTGTCAATCTTGAGCTCCTGCGAATCGTGCATTCCGGTTGCTCAAAGCGTTGAGTGTAGCCCGACATCTTTATGGCGTGCTCACTAACGGAACTCCCTTCCTCCATCTTGCGTTAAAGAACTTCTCGGAGATCTCATATCTCTCGAGCGGGCTTGAGTCGAAACATGGTTTTCGGCTCTCGAGAATCTCAAAGGGCCGGATAGGTTTCAAAACGATTTTGAAGCTCCGGTTCCATAGCAAACAACATGGTGCTCTTAATCACACCATAATCATCTTTCTTGTCGATAGACAGCTTTCTCATCACCGGCTTGATTAGGTAGGGTCACCTAACGCTTTACCAAGGACATAGTCCTTTTGTCCTTGACAGAATGATTCTTAGATTGCAGAACCAATTGGTGAAGTTAGACCCATTGTTCCTAAGCTTTTCTTTCTCAGCAAAAACGTTGAAGTTGAAGTTGGACTTGGCCATTGGATCTACAGTATTTGCAAGTACAATTTAGATCATGTTCATGATAAATAGTTCAACTTAATCAAATTACTAGATGAACTCCCACTAAATTCAACATCCCTCAAGTTGTTTAGTGAACACGATCCAAATTCACCACACCTAATCCGATCATCACGAGAAGAGATGTGGTTTCAATGGTGGACAACAAAGTGTCGATCATATCATTCATATGACTCATGCTTAACCTATCGGTTCTTGTGTTCCGAGGCCATGTCTGTACATGCTAGGCTCGTCAAGTTAGACCCAAGTATTTCCGCGTGTGCAAAACTGGCTTGCACTCGTTGTATGTGAGCGTAGAGTCTATAGCACCCGATCATCACGTGATGCTTGGACACGAACTTCATAGCGGTGCATACTTGGGGAGAACACAGTTTTTATCTTGATCTTTAAGTGAGGAATCATCTTATAATGCTACCGTCGCGATCTAAGCATAATAAGATACATAAAGGGATAAACATCACATGCATATAACTTTATGTGACATGGTATAGCCAATCTTCGCGCAATGATCTCCATCTTGTGCGTTCCGGCATGATCTCCATCACTCCACCATGATTGTCTCCACCACGAATAGCAACTACAACTATTGCTAACTACTTAGCAATAAAGTAAAGCTATTACATGGCGTATAAGAAGTTGACTCAGGTCATACACAATTATAAAGACAACCATATGGCTCCACGCGGTTGTGTACTCATCGACATGCAAGTCGTGAAACATTACAAAACATGATCATCGCATACAATATACACATCACATCTTGGGCCATACCATATCACGAAAACACTCCTGCAAGAACAAGTTAGACGCCTCTACTTTGTTGTTGCATGTTTTACGTGGCTTATGGGAGTAGATGCTAAGAACGATTCTTACCTACGGAAAGCCACAACGGTGATATTATGGTTGCCAAACTCGGTGTTAATCCCATGACAACTATAGTGAGAGAAACGGCATCCACCGGCCGCATGTGTGGAACAAGCCACACGTCAAGTGCGGAGCGGTCTCATGACGATGTCGCGTAAGGTTGGCACGGACCGCTTCAATCTCACTATCCGCGTCATAAGAAGAACACAAACAAGAGGCTTGCAAGAAAACATCAAAGCCCGCAACCATGTTGCGTTCTACTCGTGAATCACATCTACGCATAGATCTAGCTCGATACCTTTGAAGGGTTTCGCGGCATAGTAAATCAAAATTTTCTACGGAGCGAACAGAGGGAAAGCCAAGATCTAATCTAGGAGATGCAAACAACGAGAGAGATTGGATTAGATCTTCATACCCTTGAAGATTCGCGCAGCGGAACGTTCGTCGGAATGTGGGTGATGTAGTCATACTCGCTTCTCCTCCTCGCGATCCGATCTGATCTAGCACCACAAGTGGCGGTGCCTCCGTGAGATGCACACGTGCAGCACCTCGACGTCTCCTCCTTCCTCGGACCAGCGCGTATGGTGGAGAGATAGATTGGATCTACAACACGACGGCGTGGTGTATATGGTGGAGAATTTCTGCTGCAGGGCTTCGCCTACAAACAGTCGGGAGGGAGAGAGGAAGGTAGCAAGGCGCTAGGGCTTGGAGGAAGGTGTGTAGGGGAAGGCGCACCACCCTCTATATATGGAGGGGCGGCCAGCCTGCCCTCCTCCAATCCTATCTCTAGTTTAAACAATTTAAACTCTCCCTTATCTAGAAATCCTATCTCTAGTTTAAACGATTTAAACTCTCCCTTATCTAGAAATCCTATCTCTACTTTAAACGAGTTTAAACTTATCTAGGATCGGCTGGGCCCTATGGGGCCTTGTGCCCCTGGACCAATGCGGCCAGGACACTCCCTCATAGGCCCATGCCCCCTCCCGGAAGGTGGGGCCACGTTGGTCCCCTTCCGGAAGGTTCTAGAAGCTTCTGGTACAATACCGATTAACCCGGAACAATTCCGAACTCCAAAAACTGCACTGCCTTATATGAATCTTATTCTCCGGACCATTTCGGAACCTCTCGTGATATCCCGGATCCCATCCGAGACTCCAAACAAAAATTCATAAACCAATTATCCAATCTATCCTAGCGTCAAGATACGTTAAGTGTGTGACCCTGCGGGTTCGAGAATATGCAGACATGATCTTCTATCAATAATAACAGTGAGTGCAGGCACCCATATTGACTCCCACACATTCATCGATGATCATATCGGATGAACCATGATGCCAGGATTCAATCAATCCCATATATATATTCCCTTCGTCTCGCGATATTTTACTTGCCCGAGATTCGATCGTCGGTACCGTCATACCTAGTTCAATCTCGTTCACAGCAAGTACTTTACTCGTTCCGTAATCCGATATCAATTTGTGATTAACTCCTTAACCACATGCTTGCAAGCGGTGTTGATATCAATTACCGAGTGGGCCCGAAGTATATCTCTCCGACTTGGGAGGTACAAATTCCATCTCGATACATACAACCCAACAGATACTTTCCGATCACCTGAGAGACACCTTTATGATCACCCTCTCATAGGATGACGTTTGATGACCTCAAAGCTTTCTTCCGATACCAGGGAGTTGCATTATCTCATGGTGTAAGGAATACAATATTTGACATAGGAAAAGCTTCGCAAAGATGAACACGATGAAACGATCTAATTGCTTCGCTTAGTTTGGGCCTGTCCATCATATCATTCTCCCAATGATATGATCTCATTATCAATTGACAACTCATGTCTATGGTTAGGAAACCTTAACCATCATTGATCAATGAGCTAGTCCTTAGAGGCGCATGCAGGGACACGGTGTTGTTCACAAACCACACAAGTATTAATGTTTCCGCTTAATACAATTCTAGCATGGAATATAAACTTTATCATGAACAAGAATTATAATAATAACATCTTTATTATTGCCTCTAGGGCATAATTCCAACATCTTGGAGGATGGACTGCTGGAGTCTGGATTCTGATGGAAAAGAGGGCGTTTTGATGTAATTTCGTGAAGATCAGAAAAATACCAGAAAAATATGGGAAAATATTATTTTTCCAGAAGATTGAGGAAGCCATAAGGAGGGACGAAGAGGGGCCACAGGGGGCCCACACCCCCTAGGCGCCGGCCCACCTGACCCCGCGCCTAGGGCAGGTGTGGCCCACCTGTCCGGCTCCTGGCTCCGCCCCTTCGCCTATATCTTCCCTATGAAACCCTAAGCCTAAGGGGACGACCATAGATATATTTCCGCCACCTCTGGGGGTTGGAAAACACTGAGAGAGAAAGATCTCTCTGGCAGACATATTTCTGCCGGGGGGATTCCTTCCCGGAGAGGGGAGATCATCGCCATCAACACCATCATCAAGCTAGGCTTCATCGATATCATCATCATTATCATCATCCACACCATCATCTCCACCAGCACCATCATCGCCACTCCGTCCCACTATAAAAATTGTGTTGGATATTGCTTTAGTTCTTAGGGGAAACTTTCTCGGTGTTAATTACTATTGTAGTTGATGCTTGTGAATGGAACCATTGGATTATTGTTTATGTTCAGATTGTTATACATGATCATATCATCTTTGATCTTGATCCATATGATGTCTTGTGAGTAGTTCCTCTAGTTCTTGAGGACATGGGAGAAGTCATGTTGTTATTAGTGGATATGTGTTGAGTTATTATTCAATGGTTTAGTATTCAAGTTGTGGTGCCATTCTTCTAGTGGTGTCATGTGAACGTCGACTACATGACACTTCACCATTTATGGGCCTAGGGGAATGCATTGTATATTTGGCTACTAATTGTGGGGTTGCCAGAGTGACAGCAACCTGAACCCCCATTAGTACACCATTGCATAAGGGAGCGTAGGATCTCAGAGTTTAAGGCTGTGGTTAGATTTATATCTTAATTAATTTCCTATAGTTACGGATGTTTGCAAGGGGTTTAATCACAAGTATGTATTATTCCAAGTATGGTCGGTACATTAGCACAGGTTCACCCACACAACACGTACAACACCAAAGACGAGTACTCAGCTATTTGAAGCGAAAGAACATGATAGAATTCCAATGTGTCCTCGAGAACGTTTGATCTTTATAAGTATTTCCACGGGCTTGTCCTTTGCAAAGAAAGTATTGGGCCACTTGCTACGTTTGTTTTTTGTTACTTGCTCTTTGTTTTGTTGCCTTATCAGAAAACCACTAAAAATCCGTTTGCTAAGTATTTACAGAGATTTCCTGCTCCATACCACTGTTCAGCACCTTCTGCTCCTCGTTGGGATCAACACTCCTATTTATCGAGAGTACTACGATACACCCCCTATACTTGTGGGTCATGAAGACTATTTTATGACGCCGTTGCCACAGAGTGAAGTGCTATTGAAGAGTGGAACTGGTAAAGGAAACTTCTACTATGAGTATTGCTTTTTGTTACTGCTTGTTACTTTGTTTCCAATATGGATAACCCACTTGGTTTTATTTTTGGGAAAACTACTACCGCTGCTAGGGTAGTAGATGAACCACCACCTGTTGAGATATATCCTTTTAAGATACCTACAAGTATTGTTGATCGTGTTATGGATAATTATTATTTTGGGGATGGAACTGTCCATCCTGGTGATCACTTGCTTTTTATCCATGAATTATGCGGGTTTTTCTCGGACGATGTCATGCCTGAGGAGGTTAATGATACTGCAATTGTCCTAATTCCTAAGAAGGATAATCCTGAGGAGCTCAAGGACCTTCGTCCAATCAGTCTATGCAATGTCTTATTTAAAGTGGTCTCTAAGTGTCTTGTCAACAGGCTGCGTCCACTCCTGCAGGACATTATCTCGCCAACCCAGAGTGCTTTTATCCCGGGTCAGCTCATCACAGACAATGCATTTGTGGCCTTCGAGTGTATTCATGCGATTCAGAACGGCTCGGCTGCTCGTAAGAATTTTTGTGCGTATAAGCTGGATTTGGCTAAGGCGTATGACCGGGTGGATTGGAGATTTCTTGAAGGGGTTTTAGCGAAACTGGGCTTTCACAGCAAATGGATTCGGTGGGTGATGGGTTGTGTGACCACCGTTCATTACTCAATTCGCTTTAACGGAAATATGTTGGACCCCTTCACTCCAACTCGGGGACTTCGCCAAGGTGATCCACTCTCGCCATATCTTTTCCTTTTTGTTGCTGATGGTCTCTCTTGTTTGATCAGGAAGGAGATTGAAAATGCCGCCCTCCATGAGCTCTATATCTGTCGGCAGGCCCCGGGTGTATCTTTAACATCCCAAAAATACCAAACTTAGATCATCAAACACTAATAATCAAGATTAGGGTTAACAAAAACTTTTCTAAATAAACTCATGAATGCATGTATATGTGTATGCATGGATTTTGAATTTCTTTAAAAACCACCTTGTTTGTGTGATCCATTGCTTGTAAAATGTTTCTTAGGTGAAATAAACATCATCTAAAACATTTCCCACACTTTTCCTAAAGACAAGTAAATCAAAACAAATATATTAAGTGAATGGTCATTTTGACCAATTTAACTCCCATGCCTACTTTGGCTGTCTCAAACTTTCAAAACCTAACAGAAACTTTTCTGGATCTTTGCACCCCTTGAATGTACTCATAACAAGGTATCAAGGCCCACTTTGTGATCATCCAGAAACTTTCAAATGCATAGTTTAAATGACAATTCAAAATTTAATCTTCTTCATATGGGAAGATCCCACTTTTCCAAAACCCGCTCAAACAAGCTCAACTTTCAAAACCCAAGCATCTGCAGACTCACTAGAACCAATCTAGCAAACCCACCAAAAATCATTTCAAAATTCAAAACTTGATTTCATGCGGCCATTTCATCAAACAGGTTGCAGACACAAATCAAACAAAACATCAAACACTATAGTGTGCAGTGATTCTTGCCTAACTTGTTCCCTAGTTAGCTCACACACAACTCAGTAGATCATCTAGAAAGATTAGCGAGGCACTAGCCCCACTGTGAGCTTGCCATTGTCATCAATGGTGAACAGCCGAGCACCCCAATGTCACCCCATTGTGGACAGCAAGCTAGAGGAAGAACTAGCCGTGCCAACCTTGTCTGGGAGGCAGCCCACCGTCCATCGCCACTCCCTGTCCCAGCCGCGAGCATTGCCAAGCCCTGGACCACGCGCACAAGCCGCGCCCAGACCATGCCGAGCGTGCGCCAGAGCGCCACCCTCGACCATCACCCACAGACCGCGCGCCGCCCTCGCCGCGTGCATACACAATCCCCACCGACCCAGGAGACCGCCAGACATCCCCGTTTGCCGCCCCGTGCCGCACAGCCACCGCCCGCCGTCGAAGACGCCGCCTCTGCCGCGCAGAGCACCGCCCGTTCCAGACCAAACCACACCGCCCCATGCCTCGAGACCATGTCGTTGAGCATCGCCAGGAGACACCGCACCGTCCCCTACCCTTGCCCATGCCTTTAGCCGCCTGTAATGTCGCCCCCGACGAGCTCACTGTGCGCCCCGACGGTCCCCTCGCTCGACTATAAATAGAGGCCACCCCCGGACGATTTCTTCACACCATCTCACTCCCCTCTCCTCACTGACCGTGCCACACCGTTCCCAGAGCAAGGCGAGCACCACCTCGCCGAAATTTCACTAGAGCCTGCCGCTGCCAGAGAAGAAAGGAGCCAGCGATTGGAGCCGCCACAGGAGAAGCCACCGGTACCAGGAGGTTCGCCGTCATCGACTTCGTCGTTCGCCCGCCTCGCCCATACCCCGGTGAGCCCCCAGCACCCCTCACTGTCCGCGCTAGGTTTCGTTCTCGCCGGAGTTATCTCGCGTCGACGATGACCCCCAGCCGTTAGATTAGAACTAGATCCAACAATCCACGTTGCCCCGTACCGCTTCGCCCAGCCCCGTGTCACTGACGAGTGGAGACACCCACTTAAGCAGCCTGCGGGAGCACTTCTCTTAGCAGGCCGGCCCAGTAACTTTTCCCGCGCAGCCCAGTTATTCAAATTAAATATTTTTCTTTTTAAACTCAAACACATTTCTGTACCCAACTTCAAAAATCAACCCAGGTCGATTCACTGCACCAAATTGAATGAAACCAATTTTTTTGGAAAGGTCTGTGAATGCTGAATCCAAGCCCGTTGGATTCAAGTCATTTGGATCTGTAGATCACCCATAGTAAAAATAACAAGGCAGAAGCTTTTCTGCATTCAAACATTTTTCAAATTTCAACCACAAAAGCTTTTGAGTTGATTCCAACTCTCAAAAATCACATTTAACCATACCTTTCAGAATATATAAAAATATATAGGTTTACTTGCAGAAATAATGTTCAAGTAATAAAAGAATGCTACATAAGCATTTCTAGCCACTTTAATTAATTAAAATAAAAGGGTAAAGCCTTATTAAATTGTGACACCACTTTAAATCACATTTCCATGGACTACAATATATGGTGATGACATGTGTCAACATGATCCCATATTTGGTTTGGAGAATATTAAATCTTAAGTAGTTTTTCAATGAGTAGAAATTACTTTTCTAAAAATAAAAGAAATTTAAACCAAGCCTTAACCTTGTAATGTTAGAGATGATGCTAGATCATCTATAGGACCCTTGTGTGTGATGATTGCAAGTAGTTAAGTATTGTTTGGTGATTGTGTACCTCGTATTTATTCATAGACGCTAGTACCGACCAAGGATAGTACGAGGAGGAAGGAGCATACTACGAAGAGGAAGCCGAGGAGAACTTCAACCACTGCTCTGCACAAGGCAATCTGATACTATACCAATGCAAGCTAACACTTGCAAGATACTATACCTATGCAAGCCTTACCAATCAAGTTGACC
Organism: Avena longiglumis; assembly: GCA_030063025.1. Classification (NCBI taxonomy): domain Eukaryota; kingdom Viridiplantae; phylum Streptophyta; class Magnoliopsida; order Poales; family Poaceae; genus Avena; species Avena longiglumis. Next base: position 379,054,519 of record CP125978.1, read on the forward strand.
TATGCAAGCTAACCCTTGCCAGATACCCTACTGATGCCACAAACCCATACTTGTGATATGACTACTATATGCCTTAAGCATATGTGATCATACCCATTTGATAAACCAATCCTAGTTTTACTTGCAAGCTTCTTACTTTATTTCTTTATCAAAGCTTACTTAGAGTCTACCTAAGAGTTTGGTAGATACTACAAGGTTGTCTTTGAAGGTTGCATAAAGAGCATAAAATTTGGCCTAAGCTAGAAACCTTGATATCAGCCTAAGATATAAGGTTGGACTTAGTGAAACTCCACTAGTTACCACCCCTCATTAGTACTACCCCACCTGTAGATGCTAGTGCTAAGCATAAAATTTGATCAACTTTTAGATGGGAATACTTGGTGGAAAAATGGTTATGAAAACCTTGGAATGATGGATCATTCTATTGAAATGTTTTGGACATGTGTTTCCAAACACTTGATGATTCCGGTGATGAAAATGTTGAGGCATGAGCCTTAGCCCTTTATAAAACTGATGGTTGTCTGGATGCGATACCATTCCAATTTTATCGTACAACCATAATACCCGAATATTGGGTAGGGCTTGACTGGAAACTTATATACCTTAGTATTAGTTCCCTCCCGGCCAAGGTCTGAGCTGAGGCTACCTTGTGAAGATTGTCCACCTGTGCAGTACCCAAGATGACAAGTTGGTCATGGTTGGGAGGCCAAACTCACGGAGAGGTGCTTATACTAGGCGTGTAATTGAAAGGTTAGGATTGATTATCCGCATACGAGTATGGTGAATTCAGGATTTGTTCTGACGGATGTATCGAATGTTGTGGTGAAAGTGTACAATCTGCAGTGTCAAACTATTGAATAGCGTCCATGATTATGGACAGATTAGTGGCCATCTTGTTCCCCATCGAGACTTTTCAAAATGACTTGTGAAATGAATTGAGACTTTGACTTGACCACAATAGAGTTGTGACCTGAATTACCAGATCCCACTTAGGAGTTATAAAATTGTGACTAGCTTTGGAACTTAGTAGAGATAAACCTGGATTTTTGCAAAACAACCCTAGATCCTATTGTCCTATTATCCAAAAAAACCCTTTACTTGTTAGTATTAGTTTGCGAGTACTTAAAGAGTACTCATGGCTTTGTCCCTGGCTATTCCCATGGCCAGACTATGAAGAGGAGTACCTGGAAGATGGACCCCAGGAAGGTTACGACAACTAGGATCATCTCCCATCGTCAGCATTGCCTGTGACCCCAAAGATGGAGCTTCGCCTATGCTACCGTTATTATTACGTATTCCGCTGCTTGATGTTGTATTAAGAACTGGATCATGATATCCCCATTTGTGTAAGAACTTATGTATCATTTGTAATGGATGAAGTACTATGGTATCCAATTCTGTTATGTCTCGCAAAAATGGTAATCCTGGGATTGCGATGTATGACATAACAGGCATCTAGGATTGAAAAATCCGGGTGTTGACAGTATCCCACCTGCTATTTGCTGATGATTGCTTACTGTTCTTCAAAGGCACGGTGGACCAAGCTACGGTGGTGAAATCAATCCTAAATAAATATGAGAAGGGTACTGGCCAGTTGGTGAGTTTGGGAAAATGCTCGATTCTGTATGGTGACAAATGTTCTGTGGAAACCCAGGCTGAGATGAAAGCCATCCTCAATTATGAGACTAAATGTTTTGAAGAAAAATACTTGGGACTTCCTGTTCCAGAGGGGCAAATGAGAAAGGTAAAATTAAAATCTATCAAAGACAGATTTCTCAAACGGGCCAATGATTGGTGTGAGAAGTATATGTCTGGGGCATCAAAGGAAACCCTCATCAAATCTGTGCTGCAGGCTCTCCCCACATATGCTATGGGCATCTTTAAGTTTCCAGTTGGTTTGCTTGAGGATCTTTCACAGATTGTTAGGAATTTCTGGTGGGGCGATGAGCAAAACCGCCGACGTATGCATTGGATGTCCTGGGAGAAGATGACGAGGCCGAAGGCTCATGGGGGAATTGGCTTCCGCGATCTCCGCGTTTTTAACCAAGCCCTCCTCGCTCGCCAGGCATGGCGGCTTGTCTGTCACCCTGAGACCTTGTATGCTAGGCTTCTCAAAGCCAGGTACTATCCGTCGACGAATCTCCTGGATACTGCTTTCATACAAAACACATCGGCTTCTTGGCAGGGTATAATGCATGGGCTTGATCTTCTCAAGAAGGGGGTTATTTGGCGCATTGGATCTGGTTCCCAAGTTAAAATTTTCCGCGATAATTGGATCCCGTGTTCTGGAGGCTGCAAGGTTCCGCCCGCTTAGGGAATTCGAGGCGCAAATGGGTTTCTGAGCTCATCGACCAGACCACGAGAACCTGGAATGCTGATATGGTAAGATATTGCTGCCCACCGTGGGATGAAGATGCTATTATAGCTATTAAACTGCCAGCTCGCCAGTGTGATGACTTTGTTTCTTGGTTCCCAGAAGAGAACAACCTCTTCACTGTTCGCTCTGCCCACCATCTGGGTATTTCTCCTATGATCACCTCTCTAAGTCTCGGACAATCTAGCTCGCCCCCTTGGGAGATAGAAGTATTTGGGACCTTGTTTGGAAAGCAAAAGTTCCAGGGAAGGTTAGGGTCTTTGCGTGGCGGGCTTCTACCTCTATACTTGTGGTCATGTCTAATCTTCACAACCGCATTGCCTCTGTTGATCCAGTCTGTAATATCTGTGGGTGTGACAGAGAGGATGATCACCATGCCCTAGTTCGTTTCTCTATAGCTAGAGCTCTAAGGGAGGAGATGAGGAAAGTGTGGGAGCTCCCGGAGGAGGGGGCGTTCCTTGCTAAAGGAAACAAATGGCTACTGTCGCTCCTAAACGAAATGTCTGGAGACATGAGATCAAGGACTTTACTCCTATTTTGGCGCGTCTGGCACCATCGAAACAACATCGTTCATGGGGATGGGAAGGCATCGGTCACAGCCCCAGTTTCCTTTCTAACCAACTATTTGTCCACATTCTCTGCAGTGGCCCTGGTGTGTTCGGATCCAAAAGGGAAGAGTAATATGATCGCTGATCCTAATGTGACTGCACAGTTGGAACCATCGGGATGGACTGCCCCTGCGTCGGGAATCATCAAAATTAATGTGGATGCGGGCTGGGACTCATCTTCAAAGAAAGCAGGTATTGGAGCTATTGTGAGGGATCATCAAGGTCAGCCCCTCTTATCTAGTTGGAAATTTTTACCTTCATGTGCTAGTGCGGAAGAAGCGGAAGTTCTTGCATGTCTCGAGGGATTCGGCCACTTGGTTCAAAGATTCGGAGGACAAGGTATCCTGGAGTCTGATTGTCTAAGAGTGATCCATGTTATAAATAACCCTGAAAGGTATAGGTCGAGCTGCTGGAGTCTCTATCTTCAACTTCAGGACCTTCAAAGGATCTTTAGTGGTATCACAGTAGTTAAGGTTAATCGTTTAGCTAATAGAGCTGTGCACGCCTTAGCCCAGCTGGGCAAGTCGGGCATCTCTGATTTTCTCTGTAATGCAACTACGCCCTGCACGGCGGCCATTGTTGCAAACGATGTAACCATAAAATGATGGCGACAACAGGTTTCAGGCGCACTCTTTTCCTTCCAGGGTACCTAAGGGGGCTGGAAGGTTTTTAATGAGGCGGCCTGCTTGTCTAGTTTAATATACTGTGATCACGTTAAAAAAAGGTATCACAACTGAACAGGTGAAGAAGAAGTTACTCTCTATATCCTTGAAAGGGAGAGCTGAAGAATGGTATAAGCTGCTAAAGAATGGATAATCCATGGAATTGGAGGAAATGACATCTCTCTTTTATTCTAAATTTTATCCTCCCAGTGAGATTCATAAGGATAGAAATCTGATATATAACTTTTGGCCTCGTGATGGAGAGAGTACAACTCAATATTGGGGGAGATTGAAGTTACTAATGCTTAAATGTCCTATTCATGAACTCCCTAACAATATTATTATCAATAACTTTTATGCTAGGCTTTCTCTTCATGATAAAGATTTACTAGATGCTTCTTGTGCTGGATCATTCACACGTATGAAGGAAGAAGCTAAATGGAATCTACTAGACCGTATTCAAGAGAACACTGAAGCTTGGGAGAATGACAAAGGAAGAAAGTCAGGTATAAACTATGATTATGAATGTATTAAATATTTTATGGGAACTGATGACTTCCATGATATTAGTAATGAGTTTGGTCTTGATTCCCAAAGTATTGCCAACTGTTTTAAGGCCTTTGCCTCTTACATAGAAATTCCCAAAAAGAGTGGAATAAGTACCATGCTCCTTATAAAGATGTTGTTAGTCACGTTCCTGTTAGAAGTGCTGAAGTTTGTACTACTAATCATATTGTGCCTAAACCTTATGTTGAGAAAATACCTTCCCCAGCCAAGGTAAAGGAGTATTCTATGATGATTAGTGCAAATAATAAAGGTACTAAGAAAACTGTGGAGCCTGATGAGCAATTGAATGCTGAACCTGTGGTAGCTATTGTGAAAGATCTTGACGCTAGAAATATAGAGGATGAGCATATTGTCTTCTGTGAAGACGCTTCTAATATTATTTCTCATCCTAGTAAAGCTAGAAAAGCTAGTGTTCCTGTTCTTTCTGTTAAAATTGGTGATCATTGCTACTATGGTTTATGTGATATTGGTGCTAGTTCTAGTGCTATTCCTTATGAGCTTTACAGGGAAATTATGCATGAAATTGGTCCTTGTGAGCTTGAGGACATTGATGTGGTTATCCACCTTGCATATAAGGAAACCATTTGTCCTATTGGTATTGTAAGAGATGTGGAGGTTCTTTGTGGTAAGATTAAATATCCTGCTGATTTTCTAGTGCTTAATTCAGCAGCTTGCAAAACTTGTCCTATCATTTTTGGTAGACCTTTATTGAACACTTGTGGAGCTATTATTGATTGTAGGAAGGAGAAAGTTTTAACTAAGTTTGATGGAGATTCTTATGAGTTTAACTTTTCCAAATTTTCTAAAGCTCCTTGTGAAAACAACTTGCTTAATAAAGATTTCAGGATGGAACAACTTGCTTCTATTGATCTGGTTTATGACCTTGGACCTCTTTTTGGTGACTGTGAGTATGCTTACTCATATGATAAAGTTGTTGTCGGTGATAGTTATATTCTCAACTTTATTCAAAGTGTTACTGAAAGTTATTATGAGAGAGGGAAACATGGTTTTATGCATCTTAATAATGTTAAGTTTCCCCGTTTTATGTTGAAAGCTTTGAAGTTGCATTTGTTTTGTCTTCCTATGCTAGTGGATTTTTGTTTCAACAATTCGTTTTCTCATACTACTCCCATGCATAGAAAGTGGGTTAGACTCAAGTGTGTTGGTTATTTGCTTCTTGATGCTCTTTTTCACGCCAGATTTGTATCTCCTTTGTGAGCATCTTTGAAAGTCTCAGGCCTAACTTAAAGGCATAAAAGAAAAGTACTTGTTGGGAGATAACCAAAGAGTTTGGCTGAGTCTTGGAAGTTATTACCTCTGTAATAACCACTCCTTATCCTTTTTGTTTTGTTTTTTTGTGTCAAGTTCAACTGCTTTTGTGAAGTAGAGGAGTTGTGAAAAGTGGCTGTCCTGGGACAGATTTTTGTGCTGCACCATAAAAATTTGTGAGGGAGCTCAGTACGTCGGATGGAGCTGTATTTTTCTGAGCTTGTTCTCCAAGTTCTTACCCAACTTTCATTAGTTCTGCATGTTTTGATTTGAGCAACAGAAGGTTTTCGAAAAAATCAATTTTTACCTGCTGGTCTGTTTTGACAGATTTCTGTTATCATTTGCATTTGCCTCTTATAGAAGCCTTTGTTTTGATGGATTTTAGTTGAAGTGTGAACCTAAAGGTTTGTTGTTTTGCTTACACTAATATTTCCATTGAAGCTTGTGAATTGACTTGTGAGGAAAGGAAACTTCCAGGAAAAGGAGAAAAGGAGTCTGCAGAGTTCGTCTTTGAATAGGTAAAAGTGGTGAAAACAGAAGGTTCGTGAAACCCCAATATTTTTATATTTTTGATGTTTTTAATACATAAGGAAGACTACGAGACGGAACGGAGGAGGAATCGGTGTCCGGGGTGGACAAACCCACCCAGGCGCGGGCCACGCCTGGCCACGCCTAGAGGGGGTTTGACTCCCCCGAACTCCGACTCTGCCTCGTTTCCGTGTCAAAACCTTCCTTATGCTTTGAAACTTCGTAATATATATCCCCACGGATCCCCCGAGGTTCGTGAATTGTGTTCTCGTCGTGTTTTTGTTTCGATCTGTTTCGGTCAGGAAATCTTCTCAAGTTTAGAGCACCATGGTCTCCGCCAACAACAAAGGCAAGAGGCCCGAGGAAGACAATCCTCGCAAACCCAAGGAGGAAGAGATTTCGGTACGTTATGAAGGAGACATGGAGGAGGACAAAAAACAGACACCCGCACTACCATCGCGAGCATTGGAGTGGTGGCAAAACCTATCAAGCTCAAGGGGACAACACAGATGTCCACAGGAGGGAAATATCATCATGCCCTCTCTCCGCAGTCACCTCCTCCAAGTACCAAGAAACACTTACACACTCTTATACATGAGCATAAATATCAATATGTGCCCAAAGGGAACTTGCCCTCGATGTGGGAGATGCCTCGTTCTAACCATGTAGGGGAGGAACGCACTAAGAAGGAAGAGTGGGGAAAGAATAATAAGGACTGGAACTCTCAGTCCAATATGATCATGAACCGCATTGAGAAAAACTTAGAGTTGATTCGTACCCTAACCTTTGAGATTGAGGAGTTAGGAAAACTTATTGAAGAGCTTATCAAGAGAACACCACCACCGCCGAAGGAGTATTTCGTCATCAGGTTTGTCATCCCCTTGGCTTGTTCCAATCTTGGGGGAGTGCCGCGGTATCACCACCATTATCTTTTATCTTTTACCTTTTTAGTGGATTCGTATCTTTGGTAGAGAGGTTATCTTATAGATTGTTTTGCATGTGGAAGTATCTCTCCTTTAGTTGGTTATCTATGTATCCCTTGGTGTGAGTGCCTTTATTAGAATATTAATGAGAAGTTTGATCTTTTACTTTTTGCACTTCTTATTTTAGTTTGCAATCTCTATTATATGATGGATATTGTTGATCAGTATTGGCATCACTTTGGGAGCATCAAGTGGATCTAAATTGGTTTTGGAAAACCAAGTTTTGGTCAGTAGCAATACTTTTTGAGATTTGAAAGAAAAAAAGAAAAAAAGCTTACAAATATTTTGTATCATTTGTTTTCTTGTTGGATCATAAGCTTAGTATTCTTTATTTAAGATCTTTTGTGTCTTCAAGGAAGATTGCATGTTTGGCTTTATTACTTGTATGTTTGCTTGTTTCTTTCAACTCTCTTGCTTGCTACCTAGCCTTGCTAGCCAAAAACCTATTTTGAGAAGGCATACTTCTCATGTTTCCAAACCCTTTAACCAAAACCTTTGCCATTTGTGTCCACCATAGCTACCTAGTAGCTTTTGATATTCCTAGCAAATTCTCAAGCTTCATCTACCTTTCGAATTAAAAAAAGTATTTTGTTATGTGAAAACTAGTTAGTAAAGCTCTCACGAACTTGATGGCACACCTTATTTTCTTGCCCCTAATAGACTTGAAACATTGTGCCATCGAAGTTGTATATGCTTGCATCTATACGCTGGAATTAGCAGCTCCGTTCTATCACGGGGAACATTTTCAACATTGCACCTATACTTTTGTACTCAGTTGATATCGTGCTCTTTTGTCTATGGATGTCAACGGTGTGAGATAAAGAGGGAACTTGTAAGTCCATGGAGTTTGTATTTTGTGTTAGAGAAACGCCTGGGCCGCTAGCCTAAGCCATGCTTAATCATGGTGGAAACTTGCAGCATCACCATAGTGAGCTATCTATGAAGCATCCTCAATAAAAAGCTATGGACATGGTAAATAAAAAGATCGCTGAGATGCTCATTGTCTGCTTGCCTTGTCATTTTGGATGTGGGAAAGCTCCTATACCATGTGCAAGGGGTACCCCGTTGGTGGTTCTCAATGATACACAAATACTTACAATGACAAGAACTTACTTGGGCCCAAAGTTGAGTAGCATTAGGAGTGGCCCTCATATTCAAGGGACATGAGATTGCCAACTTATATTTCGTCAAGCATATACTCCATCTTTGTGCACTTTAACCTTAATCATCTCAAGATGCCTATGATAGGGGCAATGAGGGTTCAAATCTAGTAAGTACCATAATCTTTTGGAAGCTCTTTATGACTTGTAATCCCCGCTACCCTCTATAAAGGGACCTTTCTCCTAGTTACCAAGTTGAGTCAGTAAACCTACTTCCTCTCTATCTCCAGCAAGCATTTGAGTTGTTGTGTTTCAAGCATTCATATGGTGATTTATTCAATCATGTTCTTTATCTTCCTTGTTTGCACAAGACTCTTATTTATTGAGTATTACTTTGAAAGCCTTCACTTGTGAAAAACCTTTTTGAGCAAAGAGTGCTCCTGTTTTAAAACTTCTACAAAAAGCTTTTTGTGAAACTGTTTGCCAGGTGTTCTCTGAACAAGAACAAGTTTGCCAATTCCAATTATGATTTATATTTATGCATCTCTATTGTGACTGTTGTACTTGGCTGCAAGCTAAGTTATATAATGGTGAGTTGCTTTCTTCTATGAGTTGTGTAATGGTAAGTGTGATGCTTCTTGTTTGTATTCTTTTATCGACACTTCACTCCATAAACCTGTGGACATGTTTACTGAGCTCAGTTTTCGCTTGGGGACAAGCGAAGGTCTAAGCTTGGGGGAGTTGATACGCCCAATTTGCATCACCTTTCTATATCACAATTTACCTCTATTCATTGATATTTGTCTTATTATGAGGTATTGCTTATGTCTTTTCCACTATTTATGCATGTTGGATGATTCTTGGAGGATGGACTGCCGGAGTCTGGATTCTGATGGAAAAGAGGGCGTTTTGATGCAATTTCGCGAAGATCAGAAAAATACCAGAAAAATATGGGAAAATACTATTTTTGCAGAAGATTGAGGAATCCAAAAGGAGGGACGAAGAGGGGCCACATGGGGCCCACACCCCCTAGGCGCGGGCCCACCTAACCCCGCGCCCCCTAGGTATACCTGGTCAAGACACGCAGCCCATGAAGACTTCGGATGGCCCAAGCCCGTGACGGTTTCGACTCCTTGAAGGACAAGTCTAGATTAGATAGAATTTCAAAGGGTAACTACCTAATTTGTAACCGACTCGACCTATCCCAGGACCTGCCTATCTATATAAAGGCCAGGAGGGTACGGCGAGAAGGATCTCTCAACTCACCGCATACACATCTCCACGCTAGATTGCGTCTACACACCCCTGTAACCTTCGGTTCTGCCGTAATCAATAGCAGACAAGCAGGAGTAGGGTTTTCCCTCCGGGGGCCTGAACCTGCATAAACCTCGTGTCCCCATGTTGCTTGGCTATTAACCGTTCCGCAACTTCTAGCATCCCCATCTTCTCCAAAACCCAAGTCCATAACAATGGGCATTGACGAACCTCGTCAGCCCTTGCATCGCGACCGGTTCTTCCGGCTCCGCTTGTAGCCGGACTCAGGGTCTTCCTTGAGATCGTTGACAAACTTGCAATTGCAGTTGGTGTGAGTGGCTTTGCCATTGAAATCGAGGTGTACGAGGCACGACATATCGCGGTATGATGACCCAAAAGTATAGGGGGTGTATCGTAGTACTTTCGATAAATAAGAGTGTCGAACCCAACGAGGAGAAGAAGGTGTTGATAAGTGGTTTGGTTCAAGAATTCACTATAAATACTAGCAAATGGATTTTTAGGGGGTTTTAATAATGCAGATAAATAATGTGCGAGAAATAAAAGACAATAATAATAATTGCAGCAAGTGTCCCAATCCTTTCTTCAGGAAAGGACAAGCTGGTTGTATTACTTAAGATGGCCAAATGTTCTTGAGGACACATGGAAATATTGTCAAGTGCTTTCACTTCATATAGTTGATTAATCTTCTTTGGTTGGACAAGTGTTGTATGGGTGAACCTATGCTAATGTACTGACCTTACTTGGACTAATACATACTTGTGATTATACCCCTTGCAAGCATCCGCAACTACAAGAAAGTAATTAAGATAAAAACCTAACCAAAACATTAAACTCTAAGATCCTATACTCCCTTATCTAATGGTTTCCTTTCGGGGTTTAGGTTTCTGTCACTCCGGCAACCCCACGATTAGTAGCCAAATACACAATGCATTCCCCTAGGCCCATAAAGTTAAAGTATCATGTAGTCGACGTTCACATGACACCACTAGAAGAATAGAACCACAACTTAAATATCAAACCATTAAATATTACTCAACATGATTCCACTACTAACAACATGACTTCTCCCATGTCCTCAAGAACTAAACGAACTACTCACGAGACATCATATGGATCAAGATGAGAGATGAAATAATGATAAGTAACAATCTGAACATGAACAATAATCCAATGGTTCCACTCAATAGCATCCACTACAACAAGTAATCAACACCGGGAAAGTTTCCCCTAAGAACTTTGTAAGATTCAACCCAATTGTTACAACGGTACGACGTGGTGGTGATGGTACTGGTGGTGATGATGAGGATCATGATCCTGATGAAGTCTAGCTTGATGACAGTGTCGATGGCGACGATATCCGCTCTCCGGGAAGGAATTTTCCCGGCAGATTTCTGCCTACCGGAGAGCTCTTTCTCTCTGTAGTTTCCGCCCGCAGAGGCAGCGGAATCTTTCTGTGGTCGCTCCTCGAGTCTTAGGTTTTCGGGAGGATTATATACACGGAAGGGCGATGCCAGAGGTGGGCCAGGGTGGCCACACCACCTGTTGGCGCGGCCCAAGGGGGCCCGCGCCTGGGGGTGGTGTGGGCCCCTATGGCCCATATCCACTTCTCCTTCTGGCTATCTTCATCTTCTAGAAAAATAGGAATTTCCATATATTTTCTGGGATTTTCTGATCTTCGCAAATATTGCATCTGGATAGCGCTATTTCCATCAGAATCATGACTCCGGCGATTCATCCTCCAAAAGTCATCAAACATGCAAAATAGATGAAATAACATAAGTATCATCTCTTAATATATCAATGAATAACAGTAATGATCAAATGTTAGAAATGTTGTCTAAGAAGACTCATTTCTGTTTTCTTGATGGGTATTCTGGATTCTCTCAAATTGTTGTTAAAAAACAAGATCAAGAGAAAACCACTTTTACGTGTTCTTATGGAACTTGTGCTTATAGGCGTATGCCATTTTCAAAGATGTATGTCTGCTATCTTTCATGGTTTTTGTGAAGAAATTATGGAAGTATTCATGGACGATTTTTTCGTCTATGGAACTTCTTTTGATAATTGTTTGCATAACCTTGATAAAGTTTTACAGAGATGCGAAGAAACTAATCTTGTTCTTAATTGGGAAAAATGCCACTTAATGGTTAATAAAGGAATTGTCCTTGGACATAAAATTTCTAAAAGAGGTATTGAGGTTGACAAATCCAAAGTTGAAGCAATTGAGAAAATGCCCTGTCCTAGGGATGTTAAAGGTATCCGTAGTGTCCTTGATCATGCTGGTTTCTATAGGAGGTTTATTAAATATTTCTCCAAGATATCAAAACCTCTTACTAATCTTCTCCAAAAAGATGTACCTTTTGTTTTTGATGATGATTGTAAGAAAGCTTTTGAAACTCTAAAGAAAGCTTTAACTACTGCTCCTATTGTCCAACCACCTGATTGGAATTTACCCTTTGAAATTATGTGTGATGCTAGTGATTTTTCTATAGGTGCTGTTCTAGCACAACGAATAGATAAAAAGTTGAATGTTATCCATTATGCTAGTAAGACTCTTGATGCTGCTCAAAAGAATTATGCTACTACTGACAAAGAGTTCTTAGCTGTAGTCTTTGCTTGTGATAATTTTAGACCTTATATTGTTGATTTGAAAGTTACTATTCATACTAATCATGCTGCTATTAAATACCTTATGGCAAAGAAAGATGCTAAGCCTAGAATTATTAGATGGGTGTTTCTTTTACAAGAGTTCGATCTACATATTATAGATAGGAAAGGTGCTGACAATCCTGTTGCCGAAAATTTGTCTCGATTGGAAAACATTTATTTTGATACCGTGCCTGTTAATGTTAGTTTTCCAAATGAACAGTTGGCTGCAATAAAGGTAAGCTTGCGAGAGAGTCCTTGGTATGTTGATTATGCTAACTTTATTGTTTCCAAGTATTTGCCTCCAACCTTTACAGCCCATCAAAGAAGGAAATTCTTTTATGATTTTAGGCATTATTTTTGGGATGACCCACACTTATATAAAGAGGGAGTGGATGGTATTATGCGAAGATGTGTTCCAGAATATGAACAACAAGAGATATTGAGAAAATGTCATGGTAGTGCTTATGGAGGACATCATGCTGGAGATAGAACCGCACAAAAGTTTCTACAATCAGGTTTCTATTGGCCTAGTCTTTTTAAAGATGCAAGAAAGTTTATTTTATCATGTGATAAATGTCAAAGAGTTGGTAATATTTCTAGACGCAATGAAATGCCTATGAGTTATTCTCTTGTTTTTGAACCATTTGACTGTTGGGGATTTGACTTTATGGGTCCTTTTCCTCCTTCAAAAGGTTATACTCATATTCTTGTTGCTGTTGATTATGTAAGTGGGTAGAAGCCATACCTACAAAAGTGCTAATGGTGAGACCTCTTTAAAAATGCTTAAAGATGTTATTTTTCCTAGGTTTGGTGTTCCTAGATATCTTATGATTGATGGAGGTTCTCATTTTATTCATGGTGGTTTTAGGAAGACCCTTGCTAAATATGATGTTAATCATAAAATTGCTTCAGCTTATCATCCCCAAACAAGTGAGGAAGTAGAATTATCAAATAGAGAAATTAAAACTATCTTGCAAAAGACTGTTAATAGATCTAGAAAAAATTGGGCTAAAAATTTGAATGATGCTTTATGGGCTTGTAGATCTGCTTATAAAAATCCAATGGGAATGTCTCCTTACAAAAAGGTTTATGGAAAAGCTTGTCACTTGCCTTTAGAATTAGAACACAAAGCTTATTGGGCAGTGAAAGAACTAAATAGAGATTTTAAACTTGCTGGTAAGAAAAGATTGCTTGACTTGAGTTCTTTGGATGAGTGGAGAAGTGAAGCTTATGAAAATGCTAGACTCTATAAAGAAAAAGTAAAAAAAAGGCATGATAGGAAAATTCTTAAGAGAGAGTTCCATGTTGGTCAGAAAGTTCTATTGTATAGGTCTCATCTCAGATTTTTTGCAGGAAAATTACTCTCAAAATGGGAAGGGCCCTTTATCATTGAAGAGGTGTACCGTTCTGGTGCAATTAAAATTTCCTCATTAAGAGATAACACTACGCAAGTGGTTAATGGTCAAAGGATCAAACATTATATTTTTGGAGATTCTTATAATAAAGATATTGATATTATTCAAGTGGTGACTCCGGAAGAATTTATAAAAGACCAAATCCAGGAATCTGCAGAGTCTGTTTTCGAATAGGTAACAGTTCTGGTAATAAAAGGTTCGCGAAAAACTTTCCAATTTATATTTTTGCATTTTTTATTTAACATGGAAGATAATGAGTCAAAATAGGGACGAAAATGGAGTCCAGAGGCTCAGACCACCCCTTGGCGTGGGCCCACCTGGCCGCGCCACCAGGTGGTGTGGCCACTTCGGAGCTCGTCTTCGACCCGTTTTCTCCCAGTACCTTCCTTTTGTCGTGAAACTTTGTGATATATAATCCCCTGGATCACTTGAGGTCCGTATATCGTGTTCTCGTCGTGTTTTCTTTTCGATATGTTTCTTTCAGGCAAGTTCTCAGTTTTGGAGCCGCCATGTCTTCCTCTAGATCACCCAAGGAGGATTCCTCCGCGGACATCCTTAACCCATATATGTATGAGCTAAAGATCCATCCCAAGGAGTTGTTGCTCAAGGATGGGAAGGTACATGTAAAAGAGATTCAGGGCCCTAAAGGAGAAGGCAGTCTAGAGGATAGGATGGAATCGCTGGAGCAAGAATTCTTTAGGTATAAGAAGATGGCGGAATGCAAAGTGGACGTCCTCCATAAGATAAGTTCAGAACTCGTCGCCGAGCACAAGAAGGAGACTGCCAAGCTTTGGGATGATATCCTCTCGCTCCATCAGACCACCAATCAATTACAAGCACAACTCTACGACATGCAAAATCAAAACTGTGAGTATGAGGCTAGGTTTGAATGCATAAGTTCTGCTTCTAGTTTTAGGATATTGGAAACCAAGTCATCCTTTGTTGATGGGGAGCCTTTACCTTGGAAGTTTGAAGACGACAAGGAATCACCACCACCACCGAAGGAGTAATTTGTCATCAGGTTTTGGCATCCCCTTGGTTTGTTCCAAGCTTGGGGGAGTGTCACGGTATCACATCATTATCTTTTATCTTTTTACCTTTTTAGTAGTCATATCATTAGTAGAGAAGTTATCATATAGGATGGTTTGCAGTGTGGAAGTATCTCTCCTCTTGTTGGTTATCTATGTATCCCTTGGTGTGAGTGCTGCTTTTATGGAATATTAATAAGAAGTTTTATCATTTACTTTTTGCACATCTTATTTTAGTTTGCAATTTTTGTTATATGATTGATCTTGTTGATAGTATTGGTATCACTTTGGGATCATCAAGTAAATTTAGTTGGTTTTGGAAAACTTAGCTTTGGTCAGTAGCAACACTACTTTGAGGATTGAGTGGAAAAGAGAAAAGTATTTGTAGATATATTATTTAATTTTCTTTCTTTATTGATTGGCTCATAAGCTTAGTATTATTTAGTTAAGATCGTTTGTGCTTCCAAGGAATATTGCATGATCGTTTCTATCACATGTATGTTTGCTTGTTTCCCTCAACTCTTATGCTTGCTACCCAGCCTTGCTAGCCAAAACCTGTACTGAGAGGGAATGATTCTCGTGCATCTAAGCCTTAAACTAAAACCTATGCCATTTGTGTCCACCATATCTAGCTATTAGCATTATTGCTATTCAAAGTAAATTCTCGAGTTTTATCTATCTTCCAAATTAAAATCTTTTGTTATGTGAAAATTAGTTAGTAAAGCTCTCACGAACTTGATGGCACACTTTATTTTATTGTACTTAATAAATTTGAACCATTGTGACCGTTTGATGATGCTTGTATGCTTGCAAATTATAAGTTGGGAGTTAGCAAAACCATGTTGTCATGGGGTACACTTTCGACATTGCACTTATTTATTCAGTTGATATCATGTTGTTTTGTTTATGGATGCCAGCGGTGTGAAATAAGACGGGAACTTGTAAGTCCATGGAGTAAGTATATGTGTTAGAGAAACGCCTGGGCGGCTATCCCAAGCCATGCCTAATCATGGTGGAAACTTGCAGCATAACCATAATGAGCATTCTGTGAAGCATCCTCAATAAAAACCTATGAAAATAGCAAATAAAAAGATCGCTGAGATGCTCATTGTCTGTTGCCTTGTCATTTTGATATGGGATAGCTCCTATGTTATGGGGCAAGGGGTACCCCATTGGCGGTTCTCTATGATACACATACACTTACAATGACAAGAACTTGCTTGTGACTAAAGTTGAGTAGCATGAGGTCTGGTACTCGTACTCAAGGGGCATGAGATTTCCATCTTATGATTTGTCAAGCATATAACTCATATTTTCCCTCACATTAACCTTAATCACTTTAAGATGCTTATGATAGGGGCAATGAGAGCTCAAAGCTAGTAAGTACCATAATTTTTGGAAGCTCTTTATGAAACTTGAAATCCCTGCTTCCCTATGCGAAGGGCCTATCTTTTACTTTTATGTTGATTCAGTAAACCTATTCCTTTCTATCTCATGCAAGCATTTGAGTTGTTGTGATTCAATCATCCATATGTTGATTTATGCAATCTTGTTTCATATGTTCCTTGTTTTGCACAATGCTCTTATCTGGATGAATATTACTTTGAAAGCTATCATTGTCGGTAAAAGACCATTATGTTTGAGCAAGAGACTCCTGCAATATAAACTCCATTATAAAACCTTTGATCAAAACTAAGTATGATTTGTTAATTGTTCTCTGACCAAGAACAAAGTTTCTCATCACCAATTATGATTTTCTTGGTGCATCCTTTTTATGACTCCCTTACTCATTGCAAGCTAAGTTGTATAAGAGTGAGTTGATTTCTATTATGATTTGTGTATTAATAAATGTGATGCTTCTTGTCCATATTCTCTTTATCAACACTTCATTCCATAAACCTGTGCTCATGTTTACTGAGTTCAGTTTTCACTTGGGGACAAGCGAGGTCTAAGATTGGGGGGGATTTGATACGTCCATTTTAAATCGCTATTTTATATCATAATTTACTGTTATTCATTGATATATTTCATATTAAGAGATGATACTTATGTTATTTCATCTATTTTGCATGTTTGATGACTTTTGGAGGATGAATCGCCGGAGTCATGATTCTGATGGAAATAGCGCTATCCAGATGCAATATTTGCGAAGATCAGAAAATCCCAGAAAATATATGGAAATTCCTATTTTTCTAGAAGATGAAGATAGCCAGAAGGAGAAGTGGATATGGGCCATAGGGGCCCACACCACCCCTTGGGCCGCGCCAACAGGTGGTGTGGCCACCCTGGCCCACCTCTGGCATCGCCCTTCCGTGTATATAATCCTCCCGAAAACCTAAGACTCGAGGAGCGACCACAGAAAGATTCCGCTGCCTCTGCGGGCGGAAACTACAGAGAGAAAGAGCTCTCCGGTGGCGAAATCTGCGGAAAATTCCTTCCGGAGAGCGGATATCGCCGCCATCGACTTTGTCATCAAGCTAGACTTCATCGGATCATGATCCTCATCATCACCACCGTACCATCACCACCACGTCGTACCGTTGTAACAATTGGGTTGAATCTTACAAAGTTCTTAGGGGAAACTTTCCCGGTGTTGATTACTTGTTGTAGTGGATGCTATTGAGTGGAACCATTGGATTATTGTTCATGTTCAGATTGTTACTTATCATTATTTCATCTCTCATCTTGATCCATATGATGTCTCGTGAGTAGTTCGTTTAGTTCTTGAGGACATGGGAGAAGTCATGTTGTTAGTAGTGGAATCATGTTGAGTAATATTTAATGGTTTGATATTTAAGTTGTGGTTCTATTCTTCTAGTGGTGTCATGTGAACGTCGACTACATGATACTTTAACTTTATGGGCCTAGGGGAATGCATTGTGTATTTGGCTACTAATCGTGGGGTTGCCGGAGTGACAGAAACCTAAACCCGAAGGAAACCATTAGATAAGGGAGTATAGGATCTTAGAGTTTAATGTTTTGGTTAGGTTTTTATCTTAATTACTTTCTTGTAGTTGCGGATGCTTGCAAGGGGTATAATCACAAGTATGTATTAGTCCAAGTAAGGTCAGTACATTAGCATAGGTTCACCCATACAACACTTGTCCAACCAAAGAAGATTAATCAACTATATGAAGTGAAAGCACTTGACAATATTTCCATGTGTCCTCAAGAACATTTGGCCATCTTAAGTAATACAACCAGCTTGTCCTTTCCTGAAGAAAGGATTGGGACACTTGCTGCAATTATTATTATTGTCTTTTATTTCTCGCACATTATTTATCTGCATTATTAAAACCCCCTAAAAATCCATTTGCTAGTATTTATAGTGAATTCTTGAACCAAACCACTTATCAACACCTTCTTCTCCTCGTTGGGTTCGACACTCTTATTTATCGAAAGTACTACGATACACCCCCTATACTTTTGGGTCATCATACCGCGATATGTCGTGCCTCGTACACCTCGATTTCAATGGCAAAGCCACTCACACTGTGCAATTGCAAGTTTGTCAACGATCTCAAGGAAGACCCTGAGTCCGGCTACAAGCGGAGCCGGAAGAACCGGTCGCGATGCAAGGGCTGACGAGGTTCGTCAATGCCCATTGTTATGGACTTGGGTTTTGGAGAAGATGGGGATGCTAGAAGTTGCGGAACGGTTAATAGCCAAGCAACATGGGGACACGAGGTTTATGCGAGTTCGGGCCCCGGAGGAAAACCTACTCACAGCATGCTATTGATTCTGTGAGCCGAAGGTTCTGAGGGGTGTGTAGACGCAATCTAGCGTGGAGATGTGTATGCGGTGAGTTGAGAGATCCTTCTCGCCGTACCCTCCTGGCCTTTATATAGATAGGCAGGTCCTGGGATAGGTCGAGTCGGTTACAAATTAGGTAGTTACCCTTTGAAATTCTATCTAATCTAGACTTGTCCTTCAAGGAGTCGAAACCGTCACGGGCTTGGGCCATCCGAAGTCTTCATGGGCTGCGTGTCTTGACGTGGCCTTCCTTGGGCTGGACCAGGTATACTAATGTTGTGCACCCGTAGGGTATATCCATGTCAGTAGCCCCTAAGTGTTCAGTTGAATCGTAGATTCGGCTGGAGACTCTTCAATCTTTCGGGTGCAGTTGATCCTGTTTGACAAGAAGAAATGTTTAGTTCATAGGGATTTTTTATGTGTGTTCCTAGCTCACCCGACGGATCAGGGCCAGTTAACTGTCATAGGACAAAACAACCCGATCTTCATCAAACTCGAGCCCCCGGACTTGAATTCGGAACGATTTCTTGTGTGATTCGACTCAGGATGTTGTGGTCTTACATGAGTCAAATCCCAGTGATTTTCAAGTGATGTACCCAACGCTTCCATCGGGATTTTCATCGTGCCTGTTGACATGGGAGTTTTACTGGCAAAGCGCAGTCAGGTGCGTTATCAGGCTATCAAACAATATCTGTAGGGCTTATCTTTGCGTCGTAGACATAGTATCCGAAGTTTTATCACCGCAGAGGTGTTTCAGGTGGCCAAGGAGACTGCTTCTCACTTAGTGTTGGTTTGGGTAAAGTTGCCTAAAATATTTTGTCATATTTGATCCGAAGGATCGCAGTCGAAGAATTCATAGGGTGCGAACAGCGCTTCCTATGGGAGTATTCCCGAGTGTCTGTTCGAGTCGTAGACTCGAGCAGAGAATTTAGTTCAGCCGTTTTCAGCATAGGTCCGAAGGACACAATTTTTTTCGGATGCTCAACCAATGCTCCCTATGGGAGTAGCCCCCGAGTCCGTAGTGGAGTCGTAGGCTCGATGTAGGACTGGAAGATAATTTCGAGGTGATGTTACCTTAGCAATTTTCAGGTGCGCGGCCAGCGCTCCTGATAGGAGTAGCACCCGAGTATTTTCTCGAATCGTAGATCAGCCAAAATCTTCGAGACGTTGCTGGCTTTGCCTTGATAACGTCAGTGCTGATGATTGGTGATCTCAACCGTCTGCGGCAGCAGAGATAACGCGACGAGACGATCGTGGGTCCCATCGGCTGACTTGACTGGTCACGCGTAGATGTGGCGAAAATTACAGCGTCTCCTCGGTTTCTGTGCATAGTGGACGGCGTGCTGGCGACGGTTCGGTGTAGTGCTGACACATGTATGGTAAGATTTGAGTGTCACGCTAGGGTTTCTCAATCAACGGCTCGTGTGCATCGTCTTCGACCTTTTATACCGCAGGGAAACAATGGTTCTTTTTATCCTTTGCCATTTTCTCATATCCTTTGTCTCCATTTTTGCGAGCTTTTTGACCCTTCGTTGTGCACTGGACATTCTCCACACTTTTCCTTCCTTGTTATTGCGCTCTCATCGCCGCACTCGCCGCTGCAAGATGAGCAAGTCGAAGAAGACAACTGCTGGAGCTGGCTCGAGTGCTGCCGGTGGCGGCAAGAAGCTCGCCGCTACTGCCCATGGCACTGACGGAGGATGTAAGTGCACAGATATGCGCGAGGCGGATCTGCGCAAGTTGCGCGATGCTGGATTGATCTCCAAGGACAAGGAGGGCGCCATCCTCCCCGGCGATGAGGTAATTCATCGTCCAACCGAAGGGTTTCGGATGATGTTCTATGCCTTCATTTTTTCGAGTGCGCGACCAGCGCTCCCTATGGGAGTAGCCCCCGAGTCCTCAGTCGAATCATTGATTCGAGTGAGGAATCGAATCGTGCCACTCGAAGATCTTCTGTGTGCGCGACCAACACTCCAGTTTGGAGTAGCCCTGAGTGTTTGGCGGAGTAGTAGACTCGGTCGGAGACTCGAGTCTTATATCGTGCAGTTATAGTCGGCAATATCATGGGCGTACCGCTGACCCGGAAGTACATCGGGTGCGCGACCAGCGCTCCTGATAGGAGTAGCCCCCGAGTGTCTAGTCGAGTCCCAGACTCGATTGGAGACTCATGCGAGGTGAAACCACTGACCCAGAAGTGCATCGAGTCAGCGTCTCACACATAAGGAGCCAGGAGGCAACGCAGCGGAGTCATGCGACGTTTAGCCGGAAGGACTCGACGTTTCGGATGAAGTTGACGTTGTTGCTTATGTCGGGTGCGCGGCCAGCGTCGCGTCTGTGTAGCATCAAGCGATGCAACCATCCTCAGAGGGACTCGACTCAAGTCTTGAGTTTATGGCATAGCCAGTTGTTTTGTTGACTCCTGTTGAAGGACCCGATAGAATAGATCGACGCAGTCGACATCCTTGTAAGCTGCAGAAAACATAAAAAATTATGAAGTACTTGTATCTTTTAAAGAATATTTGTATATCGGCTCGTAAAGTAAAATTCTAGTACCAATCGAGTCGACACTTTTGCACTGTATGCTAGGCCTTTTCGTTAGCCTGATTACCCTTAGTCTCAGTATCTTGCCGAGGCACTCGGAGTTTAAGGATTCGATGGTCAGAAAAATCAGCTACTCGGGCTGTCGCGTTCGAGGTGCTCGAGTGCGTGAAGCCGATGGCACATTAGGTTACTCGAAGAGGACACAACCCCTGAGTGTATCGAGTTCGAGTTAAAAAAGAATTATCTCTAAGTAGAGGGGAACTTAGCTTTGTTTGTTGAGGTGAACATGTCGTGGAAGAAGCTGATGCGGACGCAGACGTAGTCGACGCGATAGAGGGTCACGCGGCGCCGTAGTCGACATAGCGGACCACGGTCGTAGCAGCAACAGGTTGCCGGGGTCGATGGCAGCAGCGAGTTCCACTTCCGAAGATTGTTGCAATCGAAAACCACACTGGGTCGTCGCATCTGAACAATGCAGCGGGTCATCGCATTCAGAGAATGCAGCTGGCCATCGTAGACGAAGGCCACACAGTTCGCCGAAGCCGAAGACCGCAGCGGGTTGCTGGAGCCGAAGGCCACGGCTGGTCGCCGAAGCGGAGGGAGCCCCCGAGCCCCCGAATCATTGGAGCCGAAGATCGTAGAGGATCGTTGCAGCTAAAGGTTGTGGAAGGTCAGTCGGCGGAGTCGGCGCAACCCCCGAGTGTACCGCGTGATCGACGGAGACGACGTAGCGCGAACTGGAGTCGATGCAGCAGTAGGTCGCTTGGCGTTTAACCGGATGGAGTTGATTCCGGCTCACTACGTGAGCTGCCGGAAGATGGCGAAGAGGGCACATGAGTAGTTGACTTTGTTGGCTTCCGCGGCGAAATTGAAGTATGTTTCGAGTTGTCCACGCAGACTGGCGCCTCGTTGATGTATTATATTGTTTGTCTTCAGGTATACGCATGCGTACGTACGAGCTAGCTTTAGCTAACAACTTAATCTTTTCTCTTCATATGTTTTGCACAGGGACGGAGGCAAGGGGGACGAGCGGGGGCGAGCCCCCCCCCCCCCCCCGACGATCTACTTTTCCCGTAACAGCGATTAGCGCTAGGTTAATTGAAGCCCTGCAAAGCCCATCAGTTCATCTGTACAAACACTAGTAGGAGGGAAAAGACAACAATGTAAGGCCCACCAGGGAATACCGACCTGATACCAGCAACAGCACGCACGCATCTCTTCGGCGGCTGCTGGCGAGGGCAGCTTGTGATTTCCAATTTCCAATCGATTTAACAAGAATGTAAGAAGGGGCGAAGGTGACCTGTGATCCGTGTGCCACAGCGGCTCGCCTGCTCCGACGAACGGCCGGCCGGCGGCCGCGAAGATCATACTCTGATCGGCGATGACGAGTCAAAACAGAAAGGTATTTTACTCGTTTCTAATTCTATTTCCTATAGTATTAGTTATTAGCTCAACCCCAATCACTAAACTAATCTGTGTCTCTATAAAATAAAACTATACAGTTGGAATAGTCCAGATGTGCTTGTGTGGAGATGAAAATGAGGAGGATGGGATAATTTCATAATTATTTCACATTCCATTTGCTTGTATGGCAATCAATTAAATTATTTACATCCGTCATTCATTTAGGGATGACTTATTGAATTGCTAGTCTGGATTTTTTTTTTGCTATGAAGGTCGCCTACACTAGGATTATCAAATGGTTAGACGAGATTTATAGTCATAGAGTGCAATTTAGAATTGAGCTTTTCTTTCCCCTCATGCTAAGAGTGAGAGTTCATATGTTGTGATGTTTAATCTCCACTTTTTTTTCTAGTACAAAACTTCACATATGATCGTTATTTTTTTCCGCCCCCTCATGCTAAAATTCTGGCTCCGTCCCTGGTTTTGCACAACCGTGTGAGGCAAGGTCACGTGAATTTTGCCAAGTCCTAATCTGGTTTGACTTGATTATCCCTTGTACTATTTCGATGCATGCACTTCGTCGCTCATGTATGATTGTTGCTTGTTTCACTTGGTTTTTACTTGTACTAGACGATCCACATGGATTGAATTATTGCTCGGATAATTAACTCTCATACACGATGCGGCCATCTGGAAAAAAGAAGTCGAAGTTGACCACGGCAAAAAAGCAAGTCATCATCCGAAGTAAAGACGAGCGGCCGCAAATTCATGTGAAGTTTTGACGTGATAGTATTTTTGCTGACTTGATCCGTGGTGGATTTTCGACCGGACAGCCCCTCCTAGGCCAAGCGATCTGTATGTAAAGCGCTGCTAAATCCTATCGCAGCAGATCTGGTCCCCATAAATGACATTATGATTACCCTGTTGTACCAATCGTCCTGCGCCAGGCTAGCTTGAAGCTTTGAACCGTGGCCGGGCCATGTAGCAGGCCGTCTGCCAGTTATGCGGAACCGATCCAATCTATCTTTTGAAAACTTGCCCAGCTCGCCGAATCGAACGTGAGGAGGTCGAAGACAACTTGCCGATTACAAGGTCGAAGACAACTTGTCCAATTAAAAAAGATTAATCAACTAAACTATATGAAGTGAAAGAACTTGACAATATTCCCATATGTTCTCGAGAACATTTGGCCATCTTAAGTAATACAATCGGCTTGTCCTTTGCTGAAGAAAGGATTGGGACATTTGCTGCAATTATTATTATTGTCTTTTATTTGCTCGCATTTTATTTATCTGTATTATCAAAATCCCCTAAAAATCCGTTTGCTAGTATTTACAGTGAATTTTTGAACCAAACCACTTATTAACACCTTCTGCTCCTCATTGGGTTCGACACTCTTATTTATCAAAAGTATTACGATACACCCCATATACTTGTGGGTCGTCATACCGCGATATGTCGTGCCTCGTACACCTCGATTTCAATGGCAAAGCCACTCACACGAACTGCCATTGCAAGTTTGTCGATCTCAAGGGAGATCCGGAGTCCGGCTACAAGCGAAGCTTGAAGAACCGGTCGCGAGCCAAGGGCTGACGAGGTTCGATCTCGTCAATGACCATTATTATAGACTTGGGTTTTGGACAAGATGAGGATGCTGGAAGTCGCGGAACGGTTAACAGGCAAGCAACGCGGGGACACGAGGTTTATCCAGGTTCAAGCCCCCCGAGGGAAAACCCTACTCCTGGTTGTCTACTCTTGATTACGGCGGAACCGAAGGTTACAGAGGTGCGCAGATGCAATATGGCATGGAGGTGTGTATGCGGTGAGTTGAGAGATCCTTCTCGTCATACCCTCCTGTCCTTTATATAGATAGGCAGGTCCCGGGATAGGTCGAGTCGGTTACAAATTAGGGTTGATACCCTTTGAAATTCTATCTAATTTAGACTTGTCCTCCAAGGAGTCGAAACCTTCACGGGCTTGGGCCACCCGAAATCTTCATGGGCTACGTGTCCTGACGTGGGCCTTCCTTGGGCTGGACCAGGTATACTAATGTTGTGCACCTATAGGGTATATCCATGTCAAGGGCAAAGGGAAGAAGAAGGAAGAGGAGTCCAAGGATTCAAGTGATATGAACGAGGACGTAGACCCCAAGAACGCCGACAAGTGCAATGGCAAAGGCAAGAACCCCTTCGAGAAAAAGGCCCCCGTCTACCACACTTTTCTTGGCACCCCAACTGTCCGGTCACAGAAGACCTCACTGAGGATACTTATGGACACCCTACCTCTAATTCCCCAGTTCCTGCGCTGCTCGGAAGTTCCAATCACATGGGATGTGAAGGATCATCCAGACCTTGTTCCAACAGAGAACCAGTATGCCATGGTTATCAACCCCCTAATTGACGGCTGCGAGTTCACCAAGTGCATGGTGGATAGTGGAAGTAGCATCAACATCATGTACTTGGATACACTACACAATATGAACTTGACGGAGACCAACCTAAGGCGGACCATCACCGTGTTTCATGGCGTGGTTCCTGGCCACTAGGCTCGGTCCTTTGGGTGCATCACCCTCCGGTCGCTTTTGGCGATGTTAACAATTAGCGCCAAGAACGCATGACCTTTGAAGTGGTCCCCTTCAAGAGCGTGTACCACGTCCTATTCGAACGCGACATTTTCCACTCCTTCATGGTAAATCCATGCTTCATCTACAACAAGCTCAAGATACCCGGACCAAACGGTGTCATCATCGTATCCGGAAGCTTTTCAAAGGAAAGGGACTGCAAGATCGGAGAAGCAGCCTTTGTAGAAGCTGTCCTCTACAACAAAGAATTTAAGGATATCCAGAGCAAGGTCGACGCCTCGGAGATGACGGCGTCGAAGAAACATATTTTTGATTCTGATCCCGCTTTCAAGGCCACCATCGAGACCAAGCCGGTGGAACTTTTGGAAGGCGATGCCTCCAAGGTCACCGCCATTGGGACGAACCTGGATCCCAAATAGGAAAGTGTGCTTGTTGAGTTTCTCCGTGAGAATAGGGATATCTTTGCCTGGAAACCTGCCGACATGAAAGGTGTGCCTAGGGAACTTGCCGAGCATAGCTTAAACATTGATCCAAAATGCAAACCGGTGAAACAACCTCTACGGCGCTTCGGGGATGAGAAGAGATGAGACATTGACAAAGAGATAGCTAGGTTACTTAAGGCTAGTTTTATCCGAGAAGTCCTTCACACCCTGGGTGGCCAGTCCTGTACTTGTGCCCAAAAAGGGAACCAAAGAATTAAGAATGTGCATTGATTACACTGGCTTAAACAAAGCATGTCTAAAGGATCCGTTTGCTTTGCCTCGCATTGGCCAAGTCATTGGCTCGAAAGCTGGCTCAGAACTTCTGTGTTTTCTAGATGCATACTCAGGATACCACCAGATCAATATGAGGAAGTCAGACCAATTGGCCACTTCGTTCACCACACCTTATGGCATGTTTTTCTATGTCACGATGCCCTTTGGGCTAAAAAACACAGGTGCTACATACCAACAGACTATGCAACATTGCCTACACGGCCAAATTGGTCAGAATGTTCATGCCTATGTGGACGATATTGCAGTAATGTCAAAAAAAGTAAAATGACTTAATCGTCGACTTAAAGGAAACCTTTGATAACCTCTGAAAGTACAACATGATGCTTAACCCCAAGAAGTGCGTCTTCGGGGTTCCAGCCGGCAAACTGTTGGGCTTCATCGTTTCCCAGCATGGAATCAAGGTCAACCCGGAGAAGATCAAGGCCATCCTCAACATCAATCGTCCGACATGCCTGAAGGATATCCAACGGCTCATAGGTTGCATTCCAGCAGTAAGCCGGTTCTCCAGTCGACATGGAGAGAAGGCTCTGCTGCTATACAAGGTACTGAAGAAGGGGGACAAATTTTTATGGAAAGACGAGGCAGATGCTGCGCTTAAGGAGCTAAAAAGGATACTTTCTTCTGCCCCTATATTAGCAGAACCTGAGTCAATGGATCCTATGTTGATTTACATGGCGGCCACAAACCGGGTTATCAGCATCGTCATCATTCTGGAGCGGAAGGAACCAACGCATAATTATGGAGTACAACGACCAGTTTATTATGTAAGCAAGGCCTTGACGGGGTCCAAGCAGCGTTACCCTCACTACCAGAAGCGAGCTTATGTAGTGTTCCTTGTTCTCGGAAGCTAAGGCACTACTTCCAGGAGCACCCAATCACAATAGTGAGCAAGGCTCCACTGTCCGACATCATCAATAATAGCCACGCTATAGGAAGGGTTGCGAAGTGGGGCATTGATCTTGCCGGATTCGAGATCAGCTAAAAAATACGCGACTCTATCAAGTCACAAGCCTTGGCGGATTTCATTGCAGATCTGACGGAGATGCCAGATGATACTCCCATACTAGAACCAGAATATTGGGTGATGCACTTTGACGGATAAAAGCTACTCAATGGATTGGGGGATGGTGTACTACTACAGTCACCAACAGGAGAAAAACTGCACTATGTCCTGCAAATTCACTTTGATGCTACAAACAACATGAAGAAATATGAGGCACTCATTCATAGACTTCGCGTAGCCAAGGATATTGGCATCAAGCGCATAGTTTGCTGTGGAGATTCCGATTTGGTTGCCCAGCAGGTGGCTGGCACCTGGAACGTGCGGAACCCTATGATGGCCGCATATCGATATGAAGTAGACGAGATAGCCATGTTCTTTGAAGGCTACGAAGTCAAGTATGTCAAGAGGGAGGAAAATGAGGCGTTCGATCATCTGTCAAATCTTGGATCAGGATGCAAACCAATTCCGCCAGGCGTTTTTCTAGAGCATCTGCAGACCCCATTCGTGAAGGGAGCGGACCCTGAGAACCCAGATAAAGTTGACTCATTTGTTAACGTAGTAACAATAGTGTTGGAGATATGCCCTAGAGGCAATAATAAATATAGTTATTATTATATCTTTGTGTTTATGATAAATGTTTACATTCATGCTATAATAGTATTAACAAGGAAACATTAATACTTGTGTGATTTGTAAACTTAAATTGAAGTCCCTAGTAAAGCCTCTATACATCACTAGCTTGTTGGTTGATAAATGATTGTGGTTTCCCTATCATGAACATTGAGATGTTATCAACAACAAGATCATATCATTAGGAGAATGATATGGTGGACATACTCCTATAGATAAGCGTAGCATGAAGATCAAGTCATTTTAATAGTTCAATTGCTATATGCTTTCTGATACATAGTAATCTAATTCCTTCGACCATGAGATCATGCATATCACCTTTACTGGATGGATGCTTTGATGAAATCAAACACCACACCGTAACTGGGTGGCTATAAAGGTGGCATTGAGTGTTCGGAAAGTATTGGTTGAAACACACGGATCAAGAGTGGGATTTGTCCATCCATATGACAGATAGATATACTCTGTGCCCTCTCGGTGGAATGTCATCCAATTAGCTTGCAAGCATGTGACTGGCTCACAAGGGATCACATATCACGGGAACGAGAAAAGAGTACTTATCAGTAACGAGGTTGAACTAGGTATGCAGAGATACCGACGATCATAACCTTGGATAAGTAAACTATCGTGAGACAAAGGGAAATTGGTATCGTATGTAAGTGGTTCATTCGATCTCAAAGTAATCGTAGAAATATGTGGGAGGTATATGAATATCCAGATTCCTCTATTGGTTATTGTTCGGAGAAGTGTCTCGATCATGTCCGCATAATTCACGAACCGTAGGGAGACACACTTAAGGATTCGACGTTGTTTGAGTAGTTATGGTATGATGAGAAAGAAACCGAATGTTGTTCGGAGTCTCGGATGGGATCCAGGATATCACGAGGAGATCCGGAATGGTCCGGAGAATAAGATTCATATAAGGAAAGTCTCGTTTCGGAGTTGGGGAATGATTCCGGTGTTTTCATCGGGAATGTTCTAGAAGGTTCCGGAATGTCCGGCACTCCGGGAGGGAAGGGTACATGAATGTGTTATATCAAGTTGGTATGATTGCATCATGTACTAAGTGTATTCGCTGTCCAAAATAAAGGGTTTATTCAAATCCTAGTTTGAAAAGTTAAACGGCTAGTTTGAAAGTCAATCGACAAGTTTTGGAAAGAGGAGGAGGAGTGGGAAACCGAGTTGGGGAGGGTTTCCCTCCTCCAACCGGCGGCGTACCACCCAAGCCGAGTTGGGGAGGGACTCCCCTCCCTCCCCTTGGCCGGCCGGCCCCTCCACCTATATAAGGAGGGGAAGGGCTCCCTCCTAGACACACAAGTTCCTTGGCCCAAACCCTAGCTTGGCACCACCGCCTCCTAGGGTTGCCCTAGCCGCCGACTTGGGCTGCCCCAAGCCCTAGCCGCCGGCTCTAGCACCTCCTCCTTGGTGTGTCTAAACCCTAGATCGCCGAGGAGCTCTCTCATAATCCACCATACTCGCTCCGGCTTAAGGCGAAGCCCTGCGAGATCTCCCCTCTACTTAGGTACGCCGTTTGTCTTTGCGAAATCGCGAGGAGTGCTACAACCTCCATTTTCTTTGGAACAAGGAGAGGAAGGTCTTCGTCGAGCGTGTGACCGATTGGGAGGCGCTCTTGGAACGCAGTGCCGGAAGGATCGTTTGCGCGATCTTGAGATCGGGAAGAGACTACATCACCCACGAGAATCTGCTCTCGTTAAACACTTTGGAATCTTCGAGGGTGAGTTATTCCATCGACTCGTTGCTACAATCTAGTAGATAGATCTTGGCTTGTTTGTTTGTATGCGATAGAATTTTTTTTTCCATGCTACGAAACCCTACAGTGGTATTAGAGCTGTGTCTATATGTAGATCTATTGCCGAGTAGAACAATGGTCATTGTGGGCGTTGATGCTTGTATTGTCGATTGCTTCTTGTGTACTTTGCATCTTGCTGTATGTTGGGATGAAGCGGCCCGGGCTAACCTTACATGACATCGTTCATGAGACTTGCTCCACGCTTGACATGCAACTTGTATTGCATAAGTGGCTTTATGCGGTGCTGTTTCTCCTAGCATAGTTAAGATCCAATTTACAACGGGTGATTAACAATACTAGTATCAATGTTGTGGTTCATGTTCGTAAGTTAGAACGACACTTATTGAAAGCCCCAAACCACGTAAAACATGCAAAGAAAGTAGAGGCGTCTAACTTTGTTTTGCGGTGTCTTGTGATGTGATATGTCCATGATTGTGATTATATTTGATGTATGCAATGTTCCTTATTGTAAGTTGGCAACCGGCAGGAGCCATATGGTTGTCTTTAATTTATGTTAAGACCCGCATGTCTATTCAAAGTAGTTGTAATAGTTGAAGCTGGTGGACGACAACCATGGAGAAGCGTCATTGACCTTGATGCAATGCCAGTGATGATGGAGATCATGTTCGTGCTAGAAGATGGAGATCAGAAGCACAAAGAAAAAAGTCCATATCATATCACATATTATGAATTGCATGTGATGTTAATCCTTTATGCATCTTGTATTGCTTAGTAGACGACGGTAGCATTATAAGATGATCCCTCATGCACATGAATTTCAAGTCATAAAGTGTTCACCCTTAGTTAGCACCGTTGCTAAAGCTTGTTGTTTCGAAGCACCACGTGATGATCGGGTGTGTTAGATTCCGCAAGTGTATACAACGTGAGCAAGCCAGATTTGCTCATGCGGAAGCTAAGGTTTGATCTTGACGAGCCTAGCATGTACAGACATGGTCTCGGAACACGGATCACTGAAAGGTAAAGCATGAATCATATAGTAGATATGATGAACATGTCGATTGTTCGCCATTGAAACTATATCAACTCTCGTGATGATCGGTGTTGATGTAGTGGATTTGGTTCGTGTGATCACTAAAACAATGTGAGGGATATTGTTTTGAGTGGGAGTTCACCTAGATTAATTTTATTATTAATTTGAACTCAATTTGTTATAAACTTAGTCTAAACTATTGAAAATATGTTGTAGATCAATGGCAGCCCCTACCATCAATTTTAATGCGTTCCTAGAAAAAGAAAAGTTGAAAAACAATGGAAGCAACTTCGCGGATTGGTTCCGCAATTTGAGGATTGTCCTCACAGCTGGTAATTTGACCTATGTGCTGGATGCACCGCTAGGTGACCCACCTGCAGCTGATGCTTCCGATGAAGTAAAGAATGTTTACCTCGCTCGGAAGAATCAGTACTCCATAGTTCACTGTGCTATCTTGTATGGTTTAGAATCGGAGCTTCAGAAAAGGTTTGAGAATTCAGACCCATATGATATTGTCGAGGATCTCAAATTGATTTTTGAGACTCATGCGGCAATTGAAAGCTATGAGGCTTCTGAAAAGTTCTTTAACTGCAAGATGGAAGAGGGCAGCTCCGTCAGTGAGCATGTGCTTAAGATGTGCAGACGCATAAACAAACTTCAGATCTTGGGTATAGTGATTCCTAATGCTTTGGGGATTTACCGTGTCCTCCAATCACTACCACCAAGTTACAAGAACTTTGTGATGAACTACAACATGCAGAACATGAACAAGCAGTTGACAGATTTGTTTGCCATGTTGAAGTCTGCAGAAGTGGAGATCAAGAAAGAGCATCAAGTGTTGTTGGTCAATAAGACCACCAAATTCAAGAAACGCAAGTCTAAGCAGAAGGGACACTTCAAGAAGGGTGGTAAGAAAGTTACCACGCCGACGAAGAAAACCAAGGCTGGACCTAAGCCTGATACTGAGTGTTTTTACTGCAAGGGAGAAGTTCACTGGAAGCGGAATTGCCCAAAGTACTTGGCGAATTTGAAGAACGACAACATCAAGAAGAAAGGTATATCTGATATACATGTTATTGATGTGTATCTCACTAGTACTCGTAGTAGTGCCTGGGTATTTGATACTGGTTCGGTTGCTCATATTTGTAACTCGAAGCAGTCTTTGCGAATAAACGGAAGCTAGCGAAAAACGAGGTGACGATGCGCGTTGGAAACGGATCAAAGGTTGATGTGATCGCTGTCGGCACACTACCCCTTCATCTACCATCGGGATTAGTTTTATACTTAAATAATTGTTATTTGGTGCCTGCGTTGAGCATGGACATTATATCGGGATCTTGTTTATTGCGAGACGGTTACTTGTTTAAATCCGAGAATAATGGTTGTTCGATTTATAAGAGTAATATGTTTTATGCACATGAACCTTTGATAGATGGTTTATTCTTGTTGAATCTAGATAGTGGAAATACACATATTTATAACATTGAGGCTAAACGTTTGAAATCGAGCGATAAATCGACCTATATGTGGCACTGTCGTCTTGGTCACATTGGAGTGAAGCGTATGAAGAAACTCCATTCCGATGGACTTCTTGAATCACTTGATTTCGAATCACTTGATAGATGCGAAGCTTGTCTGATGGGTAAAATGACTAAGACTCCATTTTCTGGTATGATGGAGCGAGCTACGGACTTATTGGAAATCATACATACCGATGTGTGTGGTCCAATGAGTGTAGCATCGCGCGGTGGTTATCGTTATGTTCTTACCTTCACGGATGACTTGAGTAGATATGGGTATATCTATTTCATGAAACATAAGTCCGAAACTTTCGAGAAGTTTAAAGAATTTCAAAGTGAGGTAGAGAATCAACGTAACAAGAATATTAAATTTCTATGTTCTGATCGTGGAGGTGAATATCTAAGTTACGAGTTTGGCGAGCATTTGAAGATATGTGGAATACTTTCACAATTGACACCGCCGGGAACACCACAGCGTAATGGTGTGTCCGAACGTCGTAATCGAACTCTCTTAGATATGGTTCGTTCTATGATGTCACTTACAGATTTACCGCTATCATTTTGGGGTTATGCATTAGAAACAGCCGCATTCACTTTAAATAGGGCACCGTCTAAATCCGTTGAAACGACACCGTATGAATTATGGTTTGGGAAGAAACCTAGATTGTCATTCCTTAAAGTTTGGGGATGCGAAGCCTATGTAAAGAAGTTACAGCCGGACAAGCTTGAACCCAAAGCGGAAAAATGCGTCTTCATAGGATACCCGAAGGAAACTATTGGGTATACCTTCTATCATAGATCCGAAGGCAAAATCTTCGTTGCCAAAAGTGGATCCTTTCTAGAGAAGGAATTTCTCTCGAAAGAAGTGACTGGAAGGAAAGTAGAACTTGACGAGGTTGTCGAACCTTCTCTCGAAATTGCGAGTAGCGCAGCACCGGAAGAAGTTCCTGTGGTGCCTGCACCAATTAGAGAGGAAGCTAATGATGATGATCATGAAACTTTGGTTGAAGTTGCTACAGAGCCTCGCAGGTCAATGAGAACTCGTACCACTCCAGATTGGTATGATCCTGTTATGAGTGTCATGTTGGTGGACAACACCGATGACCCTGAGACATATCAGGAAGCAATGATCAGCCCAGATTCCAATAAATGGCAAGAAGCCATGAAATCTGAGATTGGATCCATGTACGAAAACCAAGTATGGACTTTGGTGGACTTACCGGATGGCCGGAAGGCTGTCTAGAACAAATGGATTTTCAAGTAGAAAACAGATGCTAATGGTAATGTTACTGTCTATAAAGCTCGACTTGTCGCAAAAGGGTTTCGACAAATTCAAGGAGTTGACTACGATGAGACTTTCTCACCAGTAGCGAAGCTAAAGTCTGTGAGGATTATGTTAGCAATCGCTGCATATTATGACTATGAGATATGGCAGATGGATGTCAAAACAGCATTCCTCAATGGAGACATTGATGAAGAGTTGTATATGATGCAACCCAAAGGTTTTGTCGATCCTAAAGATGCTAACAAGGTATGCAAACTTCAATGGTCCATCTATGGATTAAAGAAAGCATCTCGAAGTTGGAATCAACGTTTTGATAAGGTGATCAAAAGTTTTGGTTTTATACAAACTTATGGAGAAACTTGTATTTACAAGAAAGTGAGTGGGAGCTCTGTAGCATTCTTAATACTATATGTGGATGACATATTGTTGATTGGGAATGATGTAGACCTTCTTAATGAAGGGAATATGCCCTGAGAGGCAATAATAAAGTGTTTATTATGTGTATTACAAGTATATGATAGATGTTTATTTTGCATGCTATAATTGTATTGATACGGAAACGTTAATACATGTGTGTATAATAAACAAACAGAAAGTTCCTAGTTATGCCTCTCTCATAAACTAGCTCGTTGATTAACAAGATGATCAAGGTTTCCTGATCATGGACATTGGATGTTGTTAATAACGGGATCATAACATTAGTGTAATGGTGTGATGAACATTCATCCGAAGTATAGCATTACGATCAAAGTCATTGAGTTTATATTGCTATAACAACTTACGAAGTGATCCTAATCCTTAGACCATGAGATCATGTCAATCACTAACACCGGAAGAGTTTCTTGATAACATCAAACGTCACACGTAATGCAGGTGATTATAAAGATGGATTGAACTAATAAAGCGTTATGTTGAGGCTCATGGATCGAGAGTGGAATTTTTTCATCCCGACGACGGATAGATATACTCTGGGCCCTCTCGGTGATATCACATTGATTAGCTTGCAAGCAAGTGATTTGATCACTAGAATGTTATATCACAGAACAAGAAAAGAGTGCATGTCGATCGAGATCAAACTAGGTATGGAGATACCGATGATCGAATCTCGGACATGTAATATATCGTGAAACAAAGGGATTAAGATACTAGCGTAAAGGTTCCGACGATCACAAGAAAGTCATCGTTGAATGTGTGGGAGTCGATATGGGTCTCGGATCCGCTTCGATTATTGATCGAGAGGGTCTCGATCATGTCCGCATTATTCACGAACCGTAGGGTGACACACTTAAGAGACACCGACATCCAATTGGAGCAAATGTTTCATGCGAAAGAATGAACAAGCGCGAATTTATTTCACTAGATACAAAGCAGTTTTGGGGTGAAATTGCATAAAGTGGTTATGCATGTGAAATAGAATTCTAGCAAGGGTTATTTGTGAATGTTTGTCATTAAAGTAATTGACAAAATTCTGAATAAAATAAAAGAGTTTTATTTAATGAGAGTTTGCATTAAATTTGGTGGAAATTTAATGGGAATTTGAATGGACTTTTGAGTGGAGGAATTTAAAGGAGATTTGTGAGTGGAGTGTCCACCCACATGAAGAGGGAGGGCAAGGGGCAGCCCATGCGCAGCCACCCCTTGGGGTTCCTCCTCCTATAAAGGAGCCCCCTCCTCACTTGTCTCACACACCTCCTCGTGAAGGATCTCTCTCCCCTAGAATTTATCCCCATGGTCTCGGACTAGCGAGATACATATTCCCGGTGGCTATTCGGCAAGAAAGAGTTGTGCTTCCTGCATCCTTTGGGCGAGGAGGCGGAGGTTGCTCGGTGCCTCGAACGTGTGTGCGAGCACGGATGCGCTACTGATTTGCGGCGCTAGGACTTCCTCTCGATCTTGAGATCGGCAAGAGATCGTCTACATCAAGCACGAGTTGAACTCGTTAAGCTTTGTCGGTCTTCAAGGGTATGTTCTGTACGGATATACATCTGCCCGTTGTTTGTATCTAGTAGATAGATCTTGGTATATAGTTCACATCGTAGGAATTTTTTTGTTTTCTATGCTGCGAACCCTACAGTGGTATCAGAGACGGATCTATGCGTAGATACTTTACACGGGTAGTACACATATGAGTATGTGGGCGATGATGATCATGTTGTTGCTCCTTTGTTGTACTTTTGGATATTGGTGGCATAGTGGGATGAAGCGGCCCGGACGAACTTTACATGTCCTCACACATGAGACCTGTTCCACGCTTGACATGCAACTAGTTTGCATAAGTGGCTAGCGGGTGTCTGTCTCTCCTACTATAGTCAATATCTATTTTGCAAGCGAGTTGTCAACAATTTGATTATCCTCGTTGTGGTTCATGTTCGTAGGTAAGAACGGTTCTATCTCGAAAGCCCTAAGCCACGTAAAAATTGCAATGGATAAATTAGAGGCGTCTAGTTTAGATTGTTCTTTGGGCTAGTGTTATGATATGGTAGTGTTGTAAGTAGTATGAGATGATACTCTTACAACACACATAGCGTGTAAAATCCATAGACCTTGGATTTACACATATAGGTATGATAGTGATCATACCACGATGCACATGTTAGAGATCATCTGCGGGAACCATATAATTTCACTAATAAACATATGATGTTTGATAGCATCTTATATTGCTTGTTTAGCGCTTTGTTAGCATAATAAGATGATCCCTCATTTAAATATCAAGATAAGAATGTGTTCTTCCTTTAGTATGCACCGATTATGTTTTTCGCTCCAAGACATCACGTGATGATCGGGTGTTCTTGGATCCGACCATAGTTCGGGTGTAAAAGCGATTACACCTTGAATACTAAGGTTCTAACTTGGCGAGCCTAGCATGTACAGACATGGCCTCGGAACACGGACCGAAAGGTTAAGCATGAGTCATATAGTTGATATGATGCCCATTTGATGCTCGCCTTTGAAGCTATACCGACTCACGTGATGATCGGACTTGGTGTAGTGGATTTGGTTCATGTACTCACCAAAAAGGCACGAGGGATGTCGTTTTTGAGTGGGAGTTCATTCATAATATGGATTATTTGAACTCAATCTATCATACACTTATTCTAAACTTTACAAATTATGTTGTAGATGGCACCACCTGCTTTTAATTTCAATGTGTTCATGGAGAAAGAGAAACTAGCAACGAACGGTAGCAAATTTACCGAATGGGCCATGAATTTGAGGATTCTCCCCTCTACTGCACAAAAGCAATATGTGCTAGAAGTGCCGTTAGGCCCCCCACCTTTTGATGATGCCCCTGACGAGGAGAAGAATGTCTATCAGACTCGTTAGGAGGACCACAACTTAGTTCATTGCGGCATATTATATGGGCTAGAGCCAGAACTTCGAAAGCGTTTCGAAAACGGCAATGCATTTGATACAATGGGTGAGTTGAAAATGATTTTCGACACACATTGTAACACCCTCAGAATCGGACCTATGCAAGTTTGAGCAAAATTCGCCAAACCCGCATAGAAACGATTCAAAGGTGCCCACCAGGCACTTTCGTGCGGGTGGAAAACGGAGTAATAACATTACACAACAGTCCTCGATGGGACCCACAGAACAGATATATATAACAGCGACTCAATGAGTCAAGAATACATAGGTAATATACAAAGATCCAAATCACCTTGAAAATGATAGAGCGTCCGACTACGGACAAGATGCAAATGGGGCTAAGAGCCCTGAAGAATAACCAATGGCGTCCATAACCCTGCCCAGGCCAAGCCGGAAGGGTAACCCTGCTAACGACGTCGATCTCAAAACCTGCTTAAGCAAAAGGGGTGCCGACAAAGGGCAAAGGAAAAAGAGGGCGTCGATCGAGGCCAAGACAGCGAGGCTAGAATTCGGCGGTCCTCGCCTACATAGGTATGGTGGACTGAAGCGGCAGCGGCAGCATGCACTAAACAACCTATAGAGACTCGGTACAACTGGCGGAGATCAGAGAGGGATAAGAATGACCTAACCGGATCCAACCTGAAGCTATCACCAAACAAACCCATCATGATGTTTCCCCCTCGAGACCAATCGAGGAAGTCAACCGAGGAACTCACGCAGTTGGCAGTTTTATTTATTCAGTTATAGTTGCGGTACTTTACTAGTCAGGTTTAGATAATCATCCTGAGAAAATAAGCAGTGGGCACTTTTAGTTAATCATTCCGTTGTAGTTGCAACATTTACTAATCAGATTCAGATAGCATGAGATAAACCCAAAACCCAGCAGTTGTTGGTACTTTTATTCAGCCATTTCGTTGTAGTTGCAATACTTACTAGTCAGATACAATTGCCGCAAGCGACAACCAAACAAGCAATTGTGGGCAGTATTATTTAGCCATTCCATTATAGTGAAGCTGATTACTAGTCATTATAAAGTCAAATTTATAGCAATAAACTTTAGTTATGCTTGTCTATGGTCGAGATACTGTGCTCCAAGTCGTCCATATCCGCGGACACTTTGAGAAAGTTTTACCCGGCGGGGTGCACCAATAGCAACACACGCTCGATCAACCTCGGAAAAACCAAATCAAAACCCAACGAGGCTTTCACGATGAACAATCACAAGATTCAGAAATATTTCAGGGGCCACCTTGAAGTACACCATAGCAGTAAGCTAGCTCAGACGGACCCATGGTTTGGGTGGGCCGGTACGTGAGCATGGGAACCCAAACTGAGCTTGTCGACACAGCGGAATCGTGTCCCGATCCTAAAAGATCAGTGTGCTCCTCGCACAATTTAAATACAGAAAGTAGCATGGCATAAGTACAGGATCGTAAATAAAACCTCAAACTAGTTTGTGGCCCCAAGAAATAAGACAATCAAGCTCGCTCGGGGGGTCCCATATACCTCCGGATGTGGATAGCGCGATAAATCAAGGAACAGTATCAAGTACTGGGGTCTTACGGGACACAAGTGGTTCGGAAACCAAATATTTTCTATCACCCATCGATGCCTCGCTTATTTCAATTTTAGTTGTTAAACAGAAATTAAAGTGACGATAAGTAAAACTAGATTCATCTCCAACATCAACATGCGGCAATACATCAAGAATCGTGGCATATGACGACACACATGACTTGAGCAAGCAACTACGACGCAAGTCCAACTATCTACCAAACAACAGGTAATAGGGTGTGTCCAAGGCGATATAGGGCTGCACGGTATATCACGAATGAAACTAAAGCATCGCGACACAGATAGCAATAGATCAACAGGAGGGAATAAAGACTATAAAAGTAAGATAGGTAGAAAGGGGGAGATGCTCGCCTGAAAACATTGTCGAAGGTTCATCCGAAGATCGGGGCGAAGCTCACATCAACTCAACGGCCTTATCCGCGAAGAAGCAAAACACTAGAAGAAACACCGGATGCACTATTTAATACAACGGCAGAAGATCGGCATGATGCATGTATGATGTATGACATGGAAAAGGTGTGATGCAATTAGGTAGTATTAAGTGGAACCGGGGTCCCGACATTTAGTTAGATTGTTCAAGTTGTTTAGCTATCCCGCAATTTAAATGTTGTTTAACAAGGCAGAAAGTATCACCGGTTCGCTATACAAGTTTAAATGAGGCTAATATAAGGCTAGATTTTCCCGCATATGGGCCCCATATTTAAGTATCAGGTGAATCGGCATAAGGCCCCCAAACCACAGATATGCATGCGAGATGAATGATTTAATGCAACAAGTTGATGTCATTTGTAAAAATAGGGTATCGAGGAAAAGGTCACACATTAGGGGTCTCGACGAGCTTGGGGTTTCGGGGGTTCGGGGTCTGGGGTTGGTCTCGGGGTCCAGGGTTCGACGGTTCGGTCTCGGCGGGATCGTTATCGGATATCGGGGGTAGCTCTTGTCGAATCCGGTAAGCCGGACTTGGTTTGGTGTCGGGGGCGAAACGGGTGCTTCCGGGTCGGTGTCGTTCTTGTCGTCGGCCAGATCTTGCCGGGTCCCACGGGGTCGTTCTTGCCGTTGCGCGGGTCTTGTTGGGTCCGCGCCATCGAGTCGGTGTCAACATTCGGGGCATTCTCGTGGCAATCTTGGCGTCCTGGGGATGATCCTGTCGCATCCGCGGTCTACGGTCATGTTGTCGGTCTTGGCGTCCGGGGGGGGGGGGAAGTTCTCGGTGTCTGTGAAGTAGACCTAGTCGCGTCCGGTCCTCGTGGTTCGACGAACTTGGCGTCCCACGGAGGCGAGCTTGGCGGTAGATGGTAGATCTTGTCGACTCCAAGCCATCGGCCTTGAACTCGTGTAGCAGAGGGGCAACAGGACAGCACCAGAGGCACCAGACTTAACCGAAGAGCTCCGTAGGCCACAGGGCACGCACACACAGGCAACAAACAGGGAGCCCACGGGATGACGCAGAGTGGCGGGGCCACTGACGCCGGCGAGGTGAGGCGGGCTGAGAGGGCCGAGGCGAAGCGGTGACCAGCGGCTGCGGGAGAGCGGCGTCGAGAGCCTGGCCGCGGAGGAGGCCGGCAGG
This sequence comes from Avena longiglumis, assembly GCA_030063025.1. Lineage (NCBI taxonomy): Eukaryota > Viridiplantae > Streptophyta > Magnoliopsida > Poales > Poaceae > Avena > Avena longiglumis. The sequence continues at coordinate 379,093,788 of CP125978.1, forward strand.
GCGGCGGGGCCAAGCCCGCAGGCTGGCAGACGGCGGCTCCGGTGGGCGGCGGGCGGGCGGGGTCGGCAGCGAGGTCGGGGCGAGGGCGGCCGGTGGCGGGCAGCGTCCGTGTGACAGCGAGGCAGGCGGGCTGCTGGGTCGGCCGGGCGAGCCAGGCGGGCGGGCGAGGCGGCAAGGAAGGGAGGGCAGTGAACGCAGGTGGCTTGAGGGCAGCGTCGGGCGGGCCTTGGTGTGAGAGGAGGGCAGCCGGGGCGGGCGGCGGCCGAGGCGGAGGCAGGCTCGGCAGGCAATGGGCGCTTGAAGGTGTGGCGCTGGTGTGGTCGAGACGGCGAGCCGGAAGAGCTAAGCGGGCGCTGGCTCGGGGCGTGGTGCGTGCGTGGCTTGCGGGGAGCAGAGCCAGGCGGGTGGGCGGCGCGCATGGGGAGGAGCGGGGCTTGGCGACGCCGGCGAGAAGGCCTTGTGCAGTGGAGCAAAGCTGCAGTCGTCGGGGCAGGCGGTGAGGGAGCGTGGTCGGGTGGGGGGAAAGGAGGAGGACGCGGCGGTGGGTGGAAGAGAAACAGTGGAGAGAGGGTGCGTGGGGCAGCGTGCGAGGTGGGGCAGGCGCGTCTGAGGTGGGGCAGGCGCGTCAAGGGCCCACGCTGGGAGTGGGGTGGGGGGTTTGGCTGCTGGCCGGTTGCGTGAGGGTGTGGATCGTGTGAGTGGGTTGAGTGTGTGGGCCTGGGTGTGTGTGGGTCTGGTGAGAGAGAGGGGTGGCTTGGGTAGGCTTAGGTGGCAGGTTTTGATAGGCTAGAGGGGAGGGGAGAGGTGAGGTGTCAAACAGGGATTGGAGGGGGTGAGGTGGCCAGGGGGTGTGGGTAGAATTTTAGGTCGGATTAGGATTTAGAGGGGGCTGGCAGGGTGGACCGATTTAAAAACAGGGGTGGTCGTTCGGGTCTACTCGGCCCGTTCGACTGCCCCACTAAAATACTTTAATATTTTTATTTGTTTTGCGATGAACATTTGCAAATGGTTTTTAGACAAATAAAATATCCGGCAGCACCCGGGGTTTGGCGTTTGAATAAAGATGGGGCGTTTTAGATAAACAAAACGGGCTTTGCGAAAATAGTTTTATGCAAACAATGCATGATGATGACGATGCAATGCACAAATTCAACGCGATTTTCTAGTAGTGGTTTTGCGGGATGCCACACACATGCTGCTGTAGAGAGCTACAACGCTTCAGAAAAGTTCTTTAGCTGCATGATGGAAGAGCACAGCTCCGTTAGTGAGCATGTACTCAAGATGTCGGGTTACGCCGATAAGCTTGTGTCCTTGGGAATATCGATTCCCATTGACTTAGGCATCCATCGTGTTCTGCAGTCTCTGCCACCTAGCTATAAGAGCTTCGTGATGAACTATAATATGCAAGGCATGAAGAAGTCTCTCCCCGAGCTTCTGTCAATGCTTAAAACTGCAGAAGTGGAGATCAAAAAGGAACATCAAGTGTTGATGATCAATAGGAACACTGGTTTCAAGAAAGACAAGAAGGGAAAACCGAAGGGAAGTAAGGGTGGAAAGCCTGTTGCCGCGCCTGAAAAGAAACCCCGAGTTGGACCTAAGTCTGATTCCGAGTGCTACTATTGTAAGGGGATCGCCATCGAGTTTAATCGCCACAAGTATCTGGCGGACAAGAAGGCCGCAAGGCAAACAAAGGTATATATGATATACATGTTATTGATGTGTACTTGACTAGTGCTCATGAGCACTGGGTATTTGATACCGGTTCAGTTGCTAATATTTGTAACTCGAATCAGGGGCTGCGGAACAAGCGACCGCTAGCAAGGGGCGAGGTCAAGATGCATGTCGGCAATGGATCAAGCGTTGATGTGATCGCCGTCGGAACGCTGCCTCTCCACTTACCGTAGGGATTAGTTATAAACTTGAATAAATGTTATCTGGTGCCTGCACTGAGCATGAACATTGTATCTGGATCGTGTTTGATGCGAAGTGGTTATTCATTTAAATCCGAGAACAATGGTTGTTCCATTTATATGAATGAAATCTTTTATGGTCATGCACCGATGATGAATGGTTTATTTCTATTATATCTCGATGATAATGTTACACATATTCATAATGTTGATGCTAAAAGGATTAAACTTAATGATGATATATCCGTATATATGTGTAATCGCTGCCGTCTAGGTCATATTGGCGTTAAGCATGAAGAAGCTCCATTCGGATGGACTTTTGGAATCACTTGATTATGAATCATTTGATACATGTGAGCCATGCCTTATGGGCAAGATGACTAGAACGCCGCTTTTCGGTTCAATGGAGCAGGCATGATTTATTGGAAATCATACATTCTGATAATTGTGGTCCAATGAGTGTGTCGGCGCGAGGTGGATATCGTTATTTTGTTACTTTCACGGATGATTTGAGTAGATACGGTTATATCTACTTGATGAAACACAAGTCTGAAACCTTTGAAAAGTTCAAGGAATTTCAGAATGAAGTGGAAAATCATCGTAATAGAAAGATCAAATTTCTATGGTCCGACCGTGGAGGTGAGTATCTAAATTACGAGTTTAGCACTCACATGAAAGAGTGTGGAATTGTTTCACAACTCACACCTGCCGGAACACCACAACGAAATGGTGTGTCGGAACGTCGTAATCGTACTCTATTAGATATGGTTCGATCTATGATGTCTCTGACGGACTTGCCGTTGTCATTTTGGGGTTATGCACTAGAAACTGCTGCATTCACTTTAAATCGGGCACCATCTAAATCCGTTGAATTGACACTGTATGAATTGTGGTTTGGAAACAAACCTAAGCTGTCATTTCTTAAAGTTTGGGGATGCGATGTTTATGTGAAGAAACTTCAACCGGATAAACTCGAACCCAAAGCGGAAAAATGCGTCTTCATAGGATACCCTAAAGAAACTATTGGGTATTCCTTCTATCACAGATCCGAGGGCAAGGTTTTTGTTGCCAAGAATGGATCCTTTCTAGAGAAAGAGTTTCTCGCGAAAGGTGTGAGTAGTCGGAAGGTAGAACTCGAAGAGGTTGTGGAACCTTCTCTTCAAAGTATGGCGAGTAGCGCAGGAAGTTGTTCGAGTTGGCTCCACTGTTGAAGAGGGAACTAATGATAATGATCATGAAACTCCGAAAGAGTACTACCGAATCGCAGGTAAACAGACGCGTCAGCTCCCGATTGTCGGAAATCTGTCATGAATTTCATGGTTGATGAAATTGATGACCTGCGACGTATGAAGAAGCGATGATGAGCCAGTTCCAACAAATGGTTAGAAGCCATGAAATCGAGATGGAATCCATGTATGAAAATCAAGTTTGGAACTTGGTGGAATTACCTCACGACCGAAAGGCCGTGGAGAACAAATGGATTTTCAAAAGGAAAACGATCTTGATGGTAATGTGGCCGTCTATAAAGCTCGACTTGTCGCAAAGGGGTTTCGAAATTCAAGGAGTTGACTACGATGAGACTTTCTCTCCGTAGCGATGCTAAAGTCGATTAGGATTATGTTAGCAATTGCTACATATTTAGATTATGAGATATGACAGATGGATGTCAAAACCGCGTTTCTCAATGGTAATATTGAAGAAGAGTTGTATATGATACAACCAAAGGGTTTTGTCGATCCTAAGGATGCTAACAAGGTGTGCAAGCTTCAGCGATCCATCTATGGATTGAAGCAAGCATCACGAAGTTGGAATCTCCGCTTTGATGAGGTGATCAAAGAGTTTGGATTTGTCCAAACTTATGGAGAAGCTTGTATTTACAATAAAGTGAGTGAGCAATGTGGCATTTTGATATTATATGTGGATGACATATTATTGATCGGAAATGATATAGATCTTTTAAGCAGTGTTAAAATTTATCTAAGCAGAAAATTTTCAATGAAGGACCTAGGTGAGCGTCATACATATTAGGCATAAAGATCTATAGAGATAGATCTAGGCGCCTAATAGGGCTATCATAAAGTACATACCTTGATAAGATTTTAAAGAAGTTTAAAATGGACGGAAGTAAGAAGGGTTCTTACCTATGTTGCAAGGCAAGACATTGAGTAAGACTCAAAGTCCGGCTTCGGAAGAAAGAGAGATAATGGACAAAGTCCCTATGCTTGACCATAGGCTCTATAATGTACGCCATGCTATGTACAAGACCGGATGTGGAACATGCTATTAGTTTGACTAGTAGGTACCAATCGGATCCAGGTTGGAACCGGATAGCGGTCAAGAATATCCTTAAGTACTTACGAAGAACTAAGGATATGTTTCTTGTATCTGAGGTGAATAAGAGCTCGTCGCTAAGTGTTATGTCGACGCTAGCTTTGACACCGATCCGGATGACTCTAAGTCTCAATCCGGATCGTATTTCTGAATGGCGGGCGGTTAGTTGGAGGAGCTCCAAACAACTTGTGGTAGCGGGATCAACAACGGAGGCCAAATATGTTCTTTGCTTGAGCGGCTCAGAAGCGATTTGGATGAAGGAGTTCATATCCGAACTAGGAGTGGTGGCAAACGTTGGACCCAATGGTGATCTATTGTGACAACAATGGTGCCATTGCCAATTCAAAGAGCTAAGGTCTCACAAGCATTCCAAGCATATTAAGCGCGGTTTCACTCCATCCATGAGCATGTCAAGCATGGAGATATAAAGATTTGTAAAGTACATACAGATCTCAATGTAGCAGATCCGTTGACTAAAACTCTCCCTAGAGCAAAACATGATCAACACCAGAACTCAATGGGTGTTAGATTTATCACTATGTAACTAGATTATTGTCTATAGTGCAAGTGGGAGGCGAAGGAATATGCTACGAGGCAATAATAAAGTGTTTATTATGTGTATTCCAAGTATATGATAGATGTTTATTTTGTATGCTATAATTGTATTGATACGGAAACGTTAATACATGTGTGTTTAATAAACAAACAGAAAGTTCCTAGTTATGCCTCTCTCATAAACTAGCTCGTTGATTAACAAGATAATCAAGGTTTCCTAATCATGGACATTGGATGTTGTTAATAACGGGATCACAACATTAGTGTAATGGTGTGATGAACATTCATCCGAAGTATAGCATTACGATAAAAGTCATTGAGTTTATATTGCTATAACAACTTACGAAGTGATCCTAATCCTTAGACCATGAGATCATGTCAATCACTAACACCGGAAGCGTTTCTTGATAACATCAAACGTCACACCGTAACAGGGTGATTATAAAGATGGATTCAGAACTAATAAAGTGTTATGTTGAGGTTCATGGATCGAGAGTGGAATTTGTTCATCCTGATGACGGATAGATATACTCTGGGCCCTCTCGGTGATATCACATTGATTAGCTTGCAAGCAAGTGATTTGATCACTAGAATGTTATATCACAGGAACGAGAAAAGAGTGCATGTCGATAACGAGATCAAACTAGGTATGGAGATACCGATGATCGAATCTCGGACATGTAATATATCGTGAAACAAAGGGATTAAGATACTAGCGTAAAGGTTCCACGATCACAATAAAGTCATCGTTGAATGTGGGAGTCAGATGGGTCTCCAGATCCCGCTTCGATTATTGATCCGAGAGGGTCTCGATCATGTCCGCATTATTCACGAACCGTAGGGTGACACACTTAAGAGACACCGACATCCAATTGGAGCAAATGTTTCATGCGAAAGAATGAACAAGCGCATGAATTTATTTCACTAGATACCAAAAGCAGGTTTTGGTGAAATTGCATAAAGTGGTTATGCATGTGAAATAGAATTCTAGCAAGGGTTTATTTGTGAATGTTTGTCATTAATGTAATTGACAAAATTCTGAATAAAATAAAAGAGTTTTATTTAATGAGAGTTTGCATTAAATTTGGTGGAAATTTAATGGGAATTTGAATGGACTTTTGAGTGGAGGGAATTTAAAGGAGATTTGTGAGTGGAGTGTCCACCCACATGAAGAGGGGAGGGCAAGGGGCAGCCCCATGCTGCCACCCCTTGGGGTTCCCCTCCTCCTATAAAAGGAGCCCTCCTCACTTGTCTCACACACCTCCTCGTGAAGGATCTCTCTCCCTCTAGAATTTATCCCGATGGTCTCGGACTAGCGATATACATGTTCCGGTGGCTATTCGGCAAGAAAGAGTTGTGCTTCCACGCATCGCTGGAGCGAGGAGGCGGAGGTTTCTCGGTGCCTCGAGCGTGTGTGCGAGCACGGATGCTGCTGATTTGCGGCGCTAGGACTTCCTCTCGATCTTGAGATCGGCAAGAGATCGTCTACATCAACCACGAGTTGAACTCGTTAAGCTTTGTCGGTCTTCAAGGGTATGTTCTCTACGGATATACATCCGCCCGTTGTTTGTATCTAGTAGATAGATCTTGGTATATAGTTCACATCGTAGGAAATTTTTTGTTTTCTATGCTGCAAACCCTATAGTGGTATCAGAGCCGGATCTATGCGTAGATACTTTACACGGGTAGTACACATATGAGTATGTGGGCGATGATGATCATGTTGTTGCTCCTTTGTTGTAATTTTGGATATTGGTGGCATAGTGGGATGAAGCGGCCCGGACAAACATTACATGTCCTCACACATGAGACCTGTTCCACGCTTGACATGCAACTAGTTTGCATAAGTGGCTAGCGGGTGTCTGTCTCTCCTACTATAGTCAATATCTATTTTGCAAGCGAGTTGTCAACAATTTGATTATCCTCGTTGTGGTTCATGTTCGTAGGTAAGATCAAGCGAGCTGGAGGAGTGCAAAGCAAAGCGTTGTGGCGAGATCTTCAACTGAATCGGAATACATGGCTGCTTCGGAGGCTTCACAAGAAGCGATGTGGATGAAAGAGTTCATTACAGAGCTAGGTGTGGTTCCTAGTGCGCTGGACCCAATGTCTATCTACTGTGATAACATGGGCGCCATAGCCAATGCGCAAGAACCAAGGTCACACAAGAAGCTGAAGCATATCAAGCTGCGTTTTCACGCTATTCGAGAACATATCCAAGATGGGGATATAAAGATTTGCAAAGTACACACAGATCTGAATGTGGCGGATCCGTTGACTAAACCTCTCCCGAGGGCAAAACATGACCAGCACCAAACTGCCATGGGTGTTCGGTATATTACCATGTAATCTAGATTAGATGAATCTAGTGCAAGTGGGAGACTGATGGAGATATGCCCTAGAGGCAATAATAAATATACTTATTATTATATCTTTGTGTTTATGATAAATGTTTACATTCATGCTATAATAGTATTAACAAGGAAACATTAATACTTGTGTGATTTGTAAACTTAAATTGAAGTCCCTAGTAAAGCCTCTATACATCACCAGTTTGTTGGTTGATAAATGATTGTGGTTTCCCTATCATGAACATTGAGATGTTATCAACAACAAGATCATATCATTAGGAGAATGATATGGTGGACATACTCCTATTGATAAGCGTAGCATGAAGATCAAGTCATTTTAATAGTTCAATTGCTATATGCTTTCTGATACATAGTAATCTAATTCCTTCGACCATGAGATCATGCATATCACCTTTACCGGATGGATGCTTTGATGACATCAAACACCACACCGTGCGGGTGGCTATAAAGGTGGCATTGAGTGTTCGGAAAGTATTGGTTGAAACACATGGATCAAGAGTGGGATTTGTCCATCCATATGACAGATAGATATACTCTGGGCCCTCTCGGTGGAATGTCATCCAATTAGCTTGCAAGCATGTGACTGGCTCACAAGGGATCACATATCAGGGCGATAAAGAGTACTTATCGATGCGAGGTTGAACTAGGTATGCGAGAGATCCACGATCATAACCTTGGATAAGTAAACTATCGTGAGACAAAGGGAAATTGGTATCGTATGTAAGTGGTTCATTCGATCGCAAAGTAATCGTAGAAATATGTGGGAGCCATATGAATTTCCAGATTCCTCTATTGGTTATTGTTCGGAGAAGTGTATCGATCATGTCTGCATAATTCACGAACCGTAGGGAGACACACTTAAGGATTCGACATTGTTTGAGTAGTTATGGTATGATGAGAAAGAAACTGAATGTTGTTCGGAGTCTCGGATGGGATCCGGGATATCACGAGGAGATCCGGAATGGTCCGGAGAATAAGATTCATATAAGGAAAGTCTCGTTTCGGAGTTGGGGAATGATTCCGGTGTTTTTATCGGGAATGTTCTAGAAGGTTCCGGAATGTCCGGCACTCTGGGGGGGGGGGGAAGGGCACATGAATGTGTTATATCTAGTTGGTATGATTGCATCATGTACTAAGTGTCTTCGCTGTCCAAAATAAAGGGTTTATTCAAATCCTAGTTTGAAAAGTCAAACGGCTAGTTTGAAAGTCAAACGGCAAGTTTTGGAAAGAGGAGTAGGAGTGGGAAACCGAGTTGGGGAGGGTTTCCCTCCTCCAACCGGCGGCGCACCACCCAAGCCGAGTTGGGGAGGGACTCCCCTCCCTCCCCTTGGCCGGCCGGCACCTCCACCTATATAAGGAGGGGCAGGGCTCCCTCCTAGACACACAAGTTCCTTGCCCCAAACCCTAGCTTGGCGCCACAACCTCCTGCAGCTGCCGCCGCCTCCTAGGGTTGCCCTAGCCGCCGACTTGGGCTGCCCCAAGCCCTAGCCGCCGGCTCTAGCACCTCCTCCTTGGTGTGTCTAAACCCTAGATCGCCGAGGATATCTCTCATAATCCACCATACTCGCTCCGGCTTAAGGCGAAGCCCTGCGAGATCTCCCCTCTACTTCCGGTACCACGCCGTTGTGCTACCGGAATCGCGAGGAGAGTGCTACAACCTCCATTTTCTGGAACAAGGGAGAGGAAGGTCTTCGTCGAGTACCTAACGTGTGACCGATCATGGGGAACGCAGCAGCCTTGCAGGAAGGATCGTCTCTGCGATCTTGAGATCGGGAGTCGACTACATCACCCACGAGAATCTGCTCTCGTTAAACACTTTGGAATCTTCGAGGGTGAGTTATTCCATCGACTCGTTGCTACAATCTAGTAGATAGATCTTGGCTTGTTTGTTTGTATGCGATAGAAATTTTTTGTTTTCCATGCTACGAAACCCTACAAATAGTCCCTCCGGCTTGGACAAAACCGTTCATGGAGTATCTCGTACACGGAACTTTGCCCATCGGCAAGGTCAAAAGTCGCCAAATAGTACGTCGAGCAAAGGGCTATACCATAATAAATGGGAAGCTCTACAAAAGAAGAACCACATGTGTATACCTTAAATGTGTTTACCAGTAGCAAAGTATTGATATCCTTTGTGAGATTCATCTTGGAGACTGCGGGCATCACGCCGCTCCCCGATCTTTGGTCTCCAAAGCCTCCCGGCAAGGATTCTACTAGATGACCGCGAAGGAGGATGCCGACAACGATATGCATCAGGTGTCAGTATTATGCCCGACAACCACATGTTGTAGGGGTTCGTAGCATGGAAAACAAAAAATTTCTATCGCATACAAACAAACAAGCCAAGATCTATCTACTAGATTGTAGCAACGAGTCGATAGAGGAACTCACCCTCGAAGATTCCAAACCGGTTAACGAGAGCAGATTCTCATGGGTGATGTAGTTGTACACTTGCTGATCTCAAGATAGCGAGCGATCCTTCCCGGCTGCGTTCGGCGCTCATGATCGGTCACACGTTCGGTTTCGACGAAGACCTTCCTCTCCTTGTTCCAAAGAAAGAGGAGGTTGTAGCACTCTCCTCGCGATTCCGGCTGGCGTACCAGGAAGTAGAGGGAGATCATGAGGCTTTAAGCCGGGAGCGAGTATGGTGGAGTATGAGAGAGGGCTATTAGTGGTCTAGGGATTAGACACACCAATTAGAAGGCTCTAAACCGAAGGCTAGAGCAATTAGAAGCTCTAATGTAACATCCCAAAAATCATAGTTTCAAAACTCATTCATATCATCTTTGCATCATTCATCATTTAGGGTTTTCTCAAAAACTATTTAGAAACAGATGTCTGAGCTATGATTTCAGGTAAACAATTTATCTCAAATGGCCATCACCTTTGCAATATGAAGGTTTAGGTACTGGTTTACTTGCCTCCATTGATGGATAGATTAGGTGAAGTTTTTAACCCAAGTATCCAAATTTGGAAATGGTTTCAAAATCCTTTTTCAAATATTTGCAAACTAGATCAAGCCTCTGATTACTTTGAAACCCAAGCTTGACCAAGCCTTGCAAAGTAACCACTTAGTTAATATGACTGTTATTTGAATCCACAAAACCCTGAAAAAATTTCCAAGGCAGATTGAATTAAAAAGGATTTGAATTCATATCAAATTCATACCAGAAAATGAAATTAGAAAAAGAAAAAGCCTGAACAATGGAAAAGGGCCGCGCGGCCAGAATCTGGCCCAGCAGCTGAACAAGCCCAGCAAGCCCACCCGGGGATCTTCTTTTCTTCTCACACGCGCGAGCTCACGCAAACAGACGCTGACAACCTGACCCCACCAACACTTTGCACGTTTCGCTGACGAGCGGGTCCAGTCCACGTCGTCCTCGTCTTCCCCAGACTGCGCCTGCGACCACGTCGCTGCAGCAGTGATGGCCGGTAATGGCGCGGTGTAAATGGGCATTTATCCTCGAGCGTTTCTTGTTGATTCCCCGGCTATAAGACCCTCTACGCTCGCGATCTTTTTCCCCAAACACCTCACTCACTCCACAGGCTGCCCTCAATCCTCCGCACCGCGCATTGCCGAGCCCTCTCCGTGGCGATTCGGTGAGCCTCGAGTTCCCTCGCCTTTCGTTCTTGCTATCGACTCGGTGCATCTTTGCGCACCTCCGACCTCACTAGTCCGTCTTGTATGCCCAGTGTCGCCGGTTCCACTTGACACCGTGAGCACCAACGGCGCCATCAACTCCGACGAGTTCTTTCGGTCGGTACAGAACGCCCCGCGCCTCTTCGTTCATGCGCACAACTTCCCCTTGACCCGGTGAACCTAATCGTGTCGCTATCTTGCCTTGAGGTGATCCACGGCGTCCCACGACGACCACCGACGCACCGCGCCGCCACGAACTCCGGCGAGCAATCGCAACTGCGTGAACGCCCTCGACCAACCGCGAAATCTGACGAGCTTCGCCAAGATCTCCTGAGCACGGTGAGCCACTCCTCGTTCTCACTTGCCCCCTGTAGCGCCGCCGCCGTCGACGACTGAAAGTTCCGCCGCCGGTAGCCGCCGCTCCGCCGCCAGATCTTGGTCAGTACAAAAGTAGCCGTCAGATCTTTATCGTAGGGCTAGGATAGAATGTAAACGAAGGGGTAAGCGCGCATCTGAGCCGCCAGATCCCATTTAGATCGTGCGGTCCGCAGCGCTCGATCCGCGCGAAGCGGTACGCGCCAGTGAGGTTGCGACGCGTGGCAAGGTTTAAATTAAAAACAGAATTTAAAACCTGATTTAGATTCAAACTTCAAATGCTCATAACTTTCAAATGCCACGTTAGATTTTTGCAAACTTTATACCATTGGATTCAGTGAAACAAGGCCTTTCTGAATATCCAATTTGTTTAGCATATAGTAACAGTTAAAATGATTTTATTTGTGGAACAAGTTTAGGGCTATTTTGGATATAGATTTATTTTTATAAAATTGTATTGTGGCCAAATAAGTTTATTTGGCAAACTTGTGACATGTTAAGTTCCTGTAGTCATGAACATACTTGATAGAATTTTCAAAAATTCAACACTTGGTAAATTCTTGCATGCATGCATTCATATTATTTTTGATTGTATTTAATTGTGTGTAATTGTATGCTTTGATTTCTTGTGTAGATTTTGCTAGTGATTGTGATTGTGAAGAGTGCTACTCTCCACACTACCAAGGCAAGTGATATTTTCATGAATTTTCCTATCCTAAGTTTTGTACTAGCATTAGATATTTTGCTAAAGTATTTGCATGATATTTTGCTTAGTGCTAAGATGGGAAATCCTAAGTAGATGAAATAGTAGAATTGCTAGGGAAATTTTCCTAAGTTAAGTTACCATACTTTGCTTAGCCTAGCTTATAGTAAACAAGGGTGGTGAACATCTATATAGTTTATGAGAAAAATATTCTAAGTCAAGAGACTTATATTTTCTTAATAAAACAACTAAGGCAAATGAACCTCCTGGGTGGAATGGAAAGATTGGGTTATGTTGAGTGGTTACACAAGGCCATGGACTTGGGTTGTGTATCTCACTTGTGGTATGCCACCCAGGCACAAAGGGATTTGGAGGCCAAGTGTTGAGAAAGCTTACAGTGCAACCACTTGGCAAAATGGGCTCTGCCATGATCATATAGGTTGCTAGAACTTAGTCATTTGGACAGTTGGTGGTAGATGACAGTTGGTGGTCCATTTGACTAAGGAAAGGCTTTTGAAAGGTCCTGTCTTGGGAAACCAAGTCTGGTGGGAAAAGTGCACAACCTCTGCAGATGGAAAACCTAAGTACTTAGCCTTGTCCAAGGCAATGAACACTTTTGAGCATCAAGACATGGAAGCTACAAGAATCTCATCACTCCAACTTCTAAGTAAAAATTTGTGGGTGAACAAGGGTGAAGGACCCCAATGTCTATTGGTGGTTTCTTTGGGAATGTTTTGACAAAGAAAAACTTAGTGATTTCAACTAATAGGAAAAAAACTTACTTTCAAGCAAAGCAAGCCAAGCTACACTTAGCCAAAATGCATATAGCTTTATAGTCCACTTAAAATATACTAAGGTATCACTTGCCAATACTATTCCAAAGTATTGACCCTCTGTGGCTGTAACTTGTGATGTTGCAGGTTACTCCGTTGATGAATAGGAGTCATAAGTCTACACTCAACATGCTTGCCTGTGGCACATGAAGATGAAGACTTGTGTTTATTTACATATTCCTTAAACTCTTGTATTAGGCCTATGGCCCTGAGTTGTAAAAGACTATGTTTTTATCTCTGGAATGAATGTAATAAACGACCTTTGTATCTGTGTACTTCATCTTAAACTGTGGATGCTAGCATTGATCCAGGACTAGCATTGCAATCACAGGATCCTATCCTTTATAAAGGAGGGTCTAAGATGGTATCGAGCACCTGTTGCTGTAGGATTATGACCCTAGGATTGGAAAACCACTAAGGAAAAAGTTTTTCAAATACTTCTACACTTGTCTATTCTTCTCGTAAAACTTTTCTAATCTCTTTCAACTTCCTTGTAGATGAACTCGATCAACGAAGCTGTGAAGAAGGGACCACTCATGACCATGACCTTGGAATGTGAAACTGAGTTTCCCAATATTCTCAAGGACCTCATGGAGGCAATGGATGCACATGGTGAAGCCGTGTACAAAGGCTTTCCAGTGATGGATGAAGGAGTGGAGTATTGGTGGGTGCAACTTCACTTGTACAAAAACAAGGAAGACAACCACAAAGAAAGGGGATTCTGCATGTACACCAACACTACCATGCACACCACATTCTTTGAGTCAGCCAGGGATGCAGCTTGGAGGACTATCAAGGAACTAAGTGCTAGAGTTAAGTGAAGAATGCTCAACCTTCAAAAGGACTTAGAGAAAGAGAAGCTTACTCAAGAGTTGGAAGACACCAACCAAGAAATAAGAGGAGATGTTATAGACTTAGTGATAGAGTCAAGAGAGCAAGATTGGTGGATTGCCTCTAGGAACATTGTGTTTAACAATAGATCCCGCGAGATTGGATTGTAAGGTCACTTCGTTAGTTGGACCACCACTTATCACCTTATTTTCAAAAGATATTTTAAATAAGTTTGGACCTTGAGTGATGTAATGAACTTATGTATGCATGACTTGTGTGACGATTCTGTTTCATGGATATGTATGAATGTTAGTCTTGATTTACCTTGAATTGCAATGTTCTAACTTTTCAATCTTATAAATAGATGCCTGTTGCCGTCAGCACTGTTGAGGAGTTTCGGGTTACTCGTTTTGGTCCCCGTATCATTGAGCTTACCACTCTACTTGATCTCCCTCTTCCTACCATTACGGTGTACCCACTCACCAAGTTCGAGAGGAAGGACCTCTGGGGCTTCAAGGTGACCCAGCCAGGACGCCAAACTGAGCCTACTACAGATGCCATCGTCTTCAAGTTGATGCACGATGACAGGGAGAGAGGCATGGAGGTAGTCATGCAGGGACGATAGGACGGTAGGCCGTCACTCCCGACAGATTAGGGGTACTCACTTTCACGTCTTCGGAAGACGTGATATTGATGGAGATTCCATCGACTTTGAGGATGACTCGAGGAGCACTGCGGAGCCGATACGTATTTATCTTCAGGACTTAGAGACTCTTCTCGTGCACGTAGATCAGACGGGGCGAACGTCATGCTAGGTAATGACGAGCTTGGTGCAGCCATGAGAAGGACAAGCTTTTTGCGCAGCAGGATGAGATGATCAAGGAAATGGAGACAAAGTTCGAGGCCCAGGACCGCAAGTTCAAGAGTCAAGAGAAACGCGTGCAGGATAGGAACAAGAAGATCCGGGACATGACCGAGGAACTGAAGTCCAAGGACTTCGAGCTTGAGCAGCAGCAGATGGTTATTGAGAGGCTTCGCTCCCAGAAGAGGGCTCTCAAGACCAAGGTTGATTCTTTAACCACTACGATTGAGGAGAACAAGACCGCGATGGAGAACGCAGGTCTTACCTTCGTTGAGGAGGAGATAGATGCTGACGAGTAGACTTAATTACTCGTTTTTACTTTCATTTTCATACTTGTTGTTGCGAACTTATTATTGGACCATCCGACATGTGGATGGCTTGCCACTTGTGTGTTTTACATCATGAGTTTGTTATGTGGTTGTTGAACTTTTATTCTTATGTTGCTTGCTATGTGTTTGCTTATGATGTATTGTGCATGAAACATCTATGGGTATCTCATTCTTATTTATTTGAACAAACCACAGATGCCTCCCCGTCGCGCAAACCCCAACCCCAACAACATCACCCCGGAAATGCAGCAAATGATGAATGCACAAACACAGCTTATGCAAATGATGACAACATTCATCCAGAACCAGAATAACAACAACAACCCCAACAACAACAACAATAATAACAACAACAACAACCCTCCGGGTTTTGATATGCTCACCAGATTTCTGAGACTAAGGCCAGCAAAATTTTCAGGGACAACTGATCCTATGGCAGCCAATGGTGGCTGCGTTACGTGAACAAAGACTTAGTGACGGTGAATGCGATGATGCTGAAAAATTCAGGTTCGCAGCACATCTGTTGGAAGGACCAGTCGCCACATGGTGGGATAACTTCCAAATCACCACTCCCATTGATGAAGTGACATGGGACATATTTGAAGATGGGTTTCGTCAGCTCATATCTCATCCGGGATAATGAGTGCGAAAAGAAGGAGTTTCACAACTGAAAGCAGCCATGATGTGGCGAGAATACATAGAAGAATTCAACAATCGCACGCTATGCAATCGGATGAGGTTGATCTGATGCCAAGAGAAAGAAAAATTCTTGGAAGGTTTGAATGATGAGCTGAACCTACATTGTCGTAGCATATGTTCCAACTTATCGATCGTTGTGTGACAAGGCTGCTATTTTGGAAAGTAAAATGAAGCAAGTCGAGAGTAGGAAGAGGAAACACTCCGACAAACACCTCGGGATCGTCTCACAAACGATCTCATTATGATGACGATGGCAGCTCAGATCCCATAAACATGGGAAATTCAACAAGCACCACAACCACAACCGTCATGACAACAAGCATCACCGTAGTCATGACAATGATAAGTACAAGAACCACAAGAGTGGACATAAGAGCCACCGGTGGAAATGGTAGTGGAAGTGGAAGTCGGCATGTTAAAAAGGACATCGGTCGGGTTGAGTGCTTCAAATGCAAGAAGTCTGGGGCATTATGCTAATGAGTGCCACGAAAGAAAGTTGAAGGACCCAACAAGCCAAATCCTTTCCAGAAAGGACAGGTTAACCACATCAATGTGGAGGAGGTGTATGAGGAACCGATGATTCTTTGGTAAGTTCAGACTCAATTCAATTTCAGCATTTGTACTCTTTGATCTTGGTGCATCCGATTCATTCATATCAAAAGCATTCGTTGAAAGAAATGAACTACGGTAGAAACCATTGGGTGTCCTATAAGAGTAAGTTCTCCAGCGGAGAAATGATAGTAAACTCAGGATGTCATGACTTAGTCATAGAGTTTGGAAAATATAAGTTTCGGTGAACCTAATAATCACGAATTCCCAAGGATTGGATGTAATTTTGGGAATGGATTGGATGGCTAAGTATGAAGGAGTATTAGATTGTGCCAAGCGTGCATTACACTCACAACCCGGAAGGAAAAAGAATAAAATTTAAGTCAAACTTTGAATCCAAAGGAAGTAAGCTGAATTCTCTTAAGGGGTTAGCATGGACGGTGTGCCAATTGTGTGAGTATCCAGATGTGTTTCGAGGAGTTACCGGAATGCCACGAGATAGAGATGTGGAGTTCTTGATAGATTTGGTACCGAGTTCGGACCAATAGCTAAGAGACCTTACAAAATGTCGATTGATGAACTGAAAGAACTCAAGAAACTAGGAGAACGATTGCGAAAGGGTTTATTCAACCAAGTTCTTCATCTTGGGGAGCCCCAGTATTGTTTGTGGAGAAAAAGGATAGAACACAAAGATTATGTATTGACTACCGTTCTCTCAACGAGGTTACTATCAAGAACAAATATCCTTTGCCAAGAATCAACGACTTGTTTGATCAATTAGAAGGAGCATGTGTATTCTCGAAGATTGATCTTCGGTCAGGCTATTTTCAACTTAAGATAAGAGAGCAAGACATACCTAAGACAACATTCACCACAAGGTATGGATTGTATGAGTACACTGTGATGCCTTTTGGTTTAACCAACGCTCCAGCATACTTCATGAATATGATGAACAAGGTGTTCATGGAATTTCTTGACAAGTTTGTGGTCGTTTTCATCGACGATATCCTAGTCTACTCCAAGAGCAAGGAAGAACATGAAAGACACTTGCGCTTGATACTTGAAAAGTTAAGGGAGCATAAACTTTATGCCAAATTCAGCAAGTGTGAGTTCTGGTTAGAGAAAGTTGGATTTCTTGGTCATGTTATGACAAAGGATGGTGTGGCAGTTGATCCTGCTAAAGTTTCATTTGATGACATTGGGAATCACCCAAGAATGTGAAGGAAGTTCATAGTTTCCTTGGCTTAGCAGGTTACTACAGAAGGTTCATTGAAAATTTCTCAAAAGTTGCTAAGCCTATGACAGAATTGCTAAAGAAGGACAAGAAATTTGCTTGGACTGAAGGATGCGAGGTCAGCTTCCAAGAGTTGAAGAAGAGACTTGTGACAACACCAGTTCTATGTCTGCCGGATTTGGAAAAGGATTTCCAAGTGTATTGTGATGCGTCTCATCAAGGTTTGGGTGCCGTGCTTATGCAAGATGGTAAAGTCGTATCCTATGCTTCGAGACAACTCAAAACTCATGAGGTAAACTATCCTACTCATGATTTGGAGTTAGCCTCTGTCGTCCATGCACTCAAAACATGGAGACATTACCTTTTGGGTAAGCGGTGTGAAGTGTTCACTGATCATAAGAGCTTGAAGTATATCTTCACCCAGAAGGAGATCAACATGAGACAAAGAAGATGGCTAGAACTTATCAAGGATTACGACTTAAGTTTGCAATACCACCCCGGTAAAGCGAATGTAGTAGCCGATGCTTTAAGTCGTAAGACGTTTGTAAATGGTCTTACCAAAGGGAATTGCGGATGATCCGTAAGCAATTCAAGGAACTCATTGGAGATTGTACGGAAGGACATCTCATGTCATTAGATGATCAACCCACTCTATTGGGCAAGATCCAAGAAGCTCAGAAGACCGATAAGGAAATTGAAAAGATCAAGGAAAATATTAGTCTAGGGAAGGCTAAGAGTTTCCGTATTGATGAACAAGGAACCTTATGGCACGGGAAACGTATATGTGTTCCACAAGACCCAGAGTTGCGGAAACTGATCTTACAAGAAGGTCACAACTCTCCGTATTCTATTCACCCAGGAAACACCAAGATGTACATGGATATGAAGGAAAGGTTTTGGTGGAACAATCTCAAAAGGGACATCGCCGAACATATTGCTTTGTGTGATGTGTGTAGCAGAGTCAAAGCAGAGCATCAAAAACCAGTAGGTTTGCTTCAACCCTTGCCTATTCACGAATGGAAGTGGGAAAATATTGGTATGGATTTCATTCTGGGATTACCAAGGACCAGGTCGGTATGATTCCATATGGGTAGTAGTGGATCGCCTAACTAAAGTGGCTCATTTTATACCCGTGAAGACAACTTATACAAGTGCCAAGTTAGCAAAAATATACATGAGCAGAATCGTATGCCTTCACGGTGTGCCAAAGAGTATTGTGTCAGATAGAGGAACTCAGTTCACTTCTCACTTTTGGAGACGACTTCTTGAATCCTTAGGCAGATTGGAATTCAAGATCGCCTTTCATCCTCAAACAGATGGTCAAACAAAGAGGACCAACCAAATTCTAGAAGACATGTTGAGAGCATGTGCTTTAGATTATGGAGCAAGTTGGGATGAAAGTTTGCCCTATGCAGAGTTGTCTTACAACAATAGTCATCAAGCTAGTATTGGAATGGCACCATTTGAATTACTCTACGGAAGGAAGTGTACCACCCCATTGTTATGGAATGGTGTGGGAGAAAGAAGCCTATTTGGACCTGATCTTATCAAAGACGCCGAAGAGAAAGTCAAATTGGTTAAGGACAGATTGAAGATAGCACAGTCTCGACAGAAAAGCTACGCGGATTCTAAGCGTAGAGAAGTCACCTACGAAGTTGGGGATAGAGCTTATCTCAGAGTATCACCACTCCGTGGAGTGAAAAGATTTGGAGTCAAGGGAAAATTGGCACCAAGATATGTTGGGCCATTCAAGATTCTAAGCCGCAAAGGAGAAGTTGCATACGAAATTGAATTGCCAGAATCTCTGTCAGCAGTCCATAACGTATTTCATGTGAGTCAGCTTAAGAAATGTCACCCAGAAATGGAAGAGTCTTCTTTGAAGGATACCATACCTTTGGAAGAAGTTCAGCTATAAAGTGATCTCACTTATGAGGAAAATCCTGTCAAGATTCTAGAGACCGCAGAAAGAGTTACCAGGACCAAGACTATCAGGGTTTGTAAAGTACAATGGAACCATCACTCCGAAGAGGAAGCAACATGGGAAAGAGAAGATGATCTTCGGAAAGACCACCCTTACCTATTTGCTAGCCAACCCGAATCTCGAGGGCGAGATTCATCTTAAGGGGGTTAGATTTGTAACATCCCAAAAATCATAGTTTCAAAACTCATTCATATCATCTTTGCATCATTCATCCATTTAGGGTTTTCTCAAAAACTATTTAGAAACAGATGTCTGAGCTATGATTTCAGGTAAACAATTTATCTCAAATGGCCATCACCTTTGCAATATGAAGGTTTAGGTACTGGTTTACTTGCCTCCATTGATGGATAGATTAGGTGAAGTTTTTAACCCAAGTATCCAAATTTGGAAATGGTTTCAAAATACTTTTTCAAATATTTGCAAACTAGATCAAGCCTCTAATTACTTTGAAACCCAAGCTTGACCAAGCCTTGCAAAGTAACCACTTAGTTAATATGACTGTTATTTGAATCCACAAAACCCTGAAAAAATTTCCAAGGCAGATTGAATTAAAAAGGATTTGAATTCATATCAAATTCATACCAGAAAATGAAATTAGAAAAAGAAAAAGCCTGAACAATGGAAAAGGGCCGCGCGGCCAGAATCTGGCCCAGCAGCTGAACAAGCCCAGCAAGCCCACCCGGGGATCTTCTTTTCTTCTCACACGCGCGAGCTCACGCAAACAGACGCTGACAACCTGACCCCACCAACACTTTGCGTTTACGGTGACGGGTCGATCCACGTCGTCCTCGTCTTCCCCAGACTGCGCCTGCGACCACGTCGCTGCAGCAGTGATGGCCGGTAATGGCGCGGTGTAAATGGGCATTTATCCTCGAGCGTTTCTTGTCGATTCCCTGGCTATAAGACCCTCTCTGCCCCGCGATCTTTTTCCCCCAAACACCTCACTCACTCCGCCACCAGGCTGCCCTCAATCCTCCGCGCACCGCCGCTGTCAGAGCCCTCTCCGGCGAGCGATTCAGGTGAGCCTCGAGTTCCCCTCTGCCTTTCGTTCTTGCTATCTGACTCAGTGCATCTTTTGCGCACCTCCTGACCTCACTAGTCCGTCTTGTACTGCCCCAGGTCGCCGGTTCCACTTGACACCGTGAGCACCGACGGCGACATCAACTCCGACGAGTTTTTTCGGTAGGTACAGAACGCCCCTCGCCTCTTCGTTCATGCACACAACTTCCCCTTGACCCTGTGAACCTAATCGTGTCGCTATCTTGCCTTGAGGTGATCCACAGCGACGTCCACGACGACCACCTGACGCACCCAACGCCGCCACGAACTCCGGCGAGCAATCGCAACCGTGCCCGAACGCCCCTCGACCAACCGCGAGTACGACGAGCTTCGCCAAGATCTCCTGAGCACGGTGAGCCACTCCTCGTTCTCACTTGCCCCCTGTAGCGCCGCCGCCGTCGACGACTGAAAGTTCCGCCGCCGGTAGCCGCCGCTCCGCCGCCAGATCTTGGTCAGTACAAAAGTAGCCGTCAGATCTTTATCGTAGGGCTAGGATAGAATGTAAACGAAGGGGTAAGCGCGCATCTGAGCCGCCAGATCCCATTTAGATCGTGCGGTCCGCAGCGCTCGATCCGCGCGAAGCGGTACGCGCCAGTGAGGTTGCGACGCGTGGCAAGGTTTAAATTAAAAACAGAATTTAAAACCTGATTTAGATTCAAACTTCAAATGCTCATAACTTTCAAATGCCACGTTAGATTTTTGCAAACTTTATACCATTGGATTCAGTGAAACAAGGCCTTTCTGAATATCCAATTTGTTTAGCATATAGTAACAGTTAAAATGATTTTATTTGTGGAACAAGTTTAGGGCTATTTTGGATATAGATTTATTTTTATAAAATTGTATTGTGGCCAAATAAGTTTATTTGGCAAACTTGTGACATGTTAAGTTCCTGTAGTCATGAACATACTTGATAGAATTTTCAAAAATTCAACACTTGGTAAATTCTTGCATGCATGCATTCATATTATTTTTGATTGTATTTAATTGTGTGTAATTGTATGCTTTGATTTCTTGTGTAGATTTTGCTAGTGATTGTGATTGTGAAGAGTGCTACTCTCCACACTACCAAGGCAAGTGATATTTTCATGAATTTTCCTATCCTAAGTTTTGTACTAGCATTAGATATTTTGCTAAAGTATTTGCATGATATTTTGCTTAGTGCTAAGATGGGAAATCCTAAGTAGATGAAATAGTAGAATTGCTAGGGAAATTTTCCTAAGTTAAGTTACCATACTTTGCTTAGCCTAGCTTATAGTAAACAAGGGTGGTGAACATCTATATAGTTTATGAGAAAAATATTCTAAGTCAAGAGACTTATATTTTCTTAATAAAACAACTAAGGCAAATGAACCTCCTGGGTGGAATGGAAAGATTGGGTTATGTTGAGTGGTTACACAAGGCCATGGACTTGGGTTGTGTATCTCACTTGTGGTATGCCACCCAGGCACAAAGGGATTTGGAGGCCAAGTGTTGAGAAAGCTTACAGTGCAACCACTTGGCAAAATGGGCTCTGCCATGATCATATAGGTTGCTAGAACTTAGTCATTTGGACAGTTGGTGGTAGATGGGATGATAGGTTGGAACGCGTCCATTTGACTAAGGAAAGGCTTCTGAAAGGTCCTGTCTTGGGAAACCAAGTCTGGTGGGAAAAGTGCACAACCTCTGCAGATGGAAAACCTAAGTACTTAGCCTTGTCCAAGGCAATGGACACTTTTGAGCATCAAGACATGGAAGCTACAAGAATCTCATCACTCCAACTTCTAAGTAAAAATTTGTGGGTGAACAAGGGTGAAGGACCCCAATGTCTATTGGTGGTTTCTTTGGGAATGTTTTGACAAAGAAAAACTTAGTGATTTCAACTAATAGGAAAAAAACTTACTTTCAAGCAAAGCAAGCCAAGCTACACTTAGCCAAAATGCATATAGCTTTATAGTCCACTTAAAATATACTAAGGTATCACTTGCCAATACTATTCCAAAGTATTGACCCTCTGTGGCTGTAACTTGTGATGTTGCAGGTTACTCCGATGATGAATAGGAGTCATAAGTCTACACTCAACATGCTTGACTGTGGCACATGAAGATGAAGACTTGTGTTTATTTACATATTCCTTAAACTCTTGTATTAGGCCTATGGCCCTGAGTTGTAAAAGACTATGTTTTTATCTCTGGAATGAATGTAATAAACGACCTTTGTATCTGTGTACTTCATATTAAACTGTGGATGCTAGCATTGATCCAGGGACTAGCATTGCAATCACAGGTATCCTATCCTTTATAAAGAAGGGGTCTAACATCTAAACCAAAACTGCTCTAAATCGGAGGCTTTGGCTAGGGTTTAGATTAGAGGATAGGAACTTGTGTGTCTAGAGGAGGAGGCCCTGCCCCTCCTTTTATAGGTGGGAGGGGCCAGGGAGGATTCCTCCCAAGTCGGCCCTGGGTGTGGCGGCTTGGAGAGGGACTCCTCCCCAAGTCGGTTTCAACCTCCTCTTGCTTGTTTCCCACAGTTTCCTGTTTTAGCCGTTTGACTTTCAAACTGGCCATTTGACTTTTCTGTTTTAGGATTCAATTTAATCCTTTATTTGGAACAGCAAGAACACTTAGTACATGATGCAATCATTCCAATACGTAATGACATATTCATGTACCCCTTCCCCCCCGGAGTGCCGGACATTCCGGAACCTTCTAGAACATTCCCGATGAAAACACCGGAATCATTTCCGAACTCCGAAACGGGACTTTCCTTATATGAATCTTTATTCTCCGGACCATTCGGATCACCTCGTGATATCCGGATCCCATCCGAGCTCGAACAACATTCGGTCTCTTTCTCATAATACCATAACTACTCAAACAACGTCGAATCCTTAAGTGTGTCTCCCTACGGTTCGTGAATTATGCGGACATGATCGAGACACTTCTCGAACAATAACCAATAGAGGAATCGGAAATTCATATGGCTCCACATATTTCTATGGTTACTTTGCGATCGAATGAACCACTTACATACGATACCAATTTCCCTTTGTCTCACGATAGTTTACTTATCCGAGGTTATGATCGTCGGTATCTGCATACCTAGTTCAACCGTTACGATAAGTACTCTTTTCTCGTTCGTGATATGTGATCCCTTGTGAGCCAGTCACATGCTTGCAAGCTAATTGGATGACATTCCACCGAGAGGGCCCAGAGTATATCTATCCGTCATATGGATGGACAAATCCCACTCTTGATCCATGTGTTTCAACCAATACTTTCCGAACACTCAATGCCACCTTTATAGCCACCCAGTTACGGTGTGGTGTTTGATGGCATCAAAGCATCCATCCGGTAAAGGTGATATGCATGATCTCATGGTCGAAGGAATTAGGTTACTATGTATCAGAAAGCATATATCAATTGAACTAATGAAATGACTTGATCTTTATGCTACGCTTATCTATAGGAGTATGTCCACCATATCATTATCCTAACGATATGATATTGTTGTTAATAACATCTCAATGTTCATGATCAGGAAACCATGATCATATATTAACCAACAAGCTAGTTTAACAAGAGGCTTTACTAGGGACT
Source organism: Avena longiglumis (assembly GCA_030063025.1). Taxonomy (NCBI): domain Eukaryota; kingdom Viridiplantae; phylum Streptophyta; class Magnoliopsida; order Poales; family Poaceae; genus Avena; species Avena longiglumis. The sequence goes on from CP125978.1 coordinate 379,117,626, forward strand.
CTTATTTTAGTTTACAAATCACACAAGTATTAATGTTTCCGGTTAATACAATTATAGCATGGTATGTAAACATTTATCATAACTATGAAGATATGATAATAACCTACTTTATTATTGCCTCTTGGGCATATCTCCATCAGTCTCCCACTTGCACTAGAGTCAATAATCTAGTTTCAAACCTTTGTGTATTCAACACCTATGGCTTTCCGGTGTTGTATGTACACGATTGCTAGTGGTCAACTGATCTCCGGATCTGACACTTCCAGGTCCGTGTGTAATTGCATGTCTTTGCGTCTCTACGCATCACTCATTCTTTAATGAGATGGCTTTGTATAAATTTGGTCTTTCGGTGCGACCTTTAGCTCTTTGGGGTTAAAACATGTTGATAATATTGTCGCACAATATATCTTCATAGTATTATCCCACTATGAACTACACCTAGTTTGATAACAAACTACTTGACACAAATTCCCTCTTTTGCTGCTAAAATAGCAGTCATATACTTAGCCTTTTGTTGTAGTATCTGTCACAATGTCTTAACTTTGGAACTCATCCAAATCCATTATGGAACTCACTTTCCATTATATTGTGCCACCCTTAGTTTAGATCGAGATAAACTTAATTTGTACTTTGTGACAAAACTAGTATCAATGTAGTACTTTTACAATGAACTAACCATATATTTGTCACTTCTACAAATATTATACTCTTAGTTCTTCCAAAAGATCATAAGAATATCCTTACTATTGTCCAATGATCATCTTACGAATCATTCTGGTATATGCTCACAACATTTAGAGCATATGACATATCTGGATTTGTACATATCACAGTATGATTGATATAAATACTCTTTGTGATTTCATACATCAAGTATCAATCTATACTTGATTATTTGTTTCACTTTACCAAATGTCAATACACTTGAATATATCATCAACATTGAACTCATTCAATCCTTTCGGCGCGACAAGAACCTCTCTTGTAGTTTCTACATTGAACTCATTCAATATCTTGTCTATGTACTTCTGGCACAACCATATTAGCGTCTATTGATGCCAAATATTTGGGTTTTGCCTAAGTCTTTCATCGGGATGAAATTCTTAATATGTGTTAATAAAAGATACATTATTTCCAATCAACAATATGTCTTCCACATAATGTATTAGAAACATGTCTTAGCGCTCCCACTTAATTTCTTGCAAATGCAAGCATCTTCATCGTCTCTAATGAACTTTTAAACTCCTTTAACAGTTTCATCACAGTGAAGATTCCAACTCCGCGATGCTCACTTTAACCATTGAAGTTTGCATATGCTTTTAGCATCCTCTGAATTTACAAAACCCTCTGGACCATGTTATGCACATGTCCGAGGTAACAACTCTATTAAAAGAACTTGTTTTGTTTATTCAACTATCATATAACCAAATTATATGTAGTGGTTGCTACATTAATCCGTCTAGACTAAATATCACTATGAAAGATCAAATCTTGTCATAGTCAACCGTTGAACATTGTTGTGAACTCTTTCCCAACATGTCGACTATTTCATAGATGTAAAATATCCACGTCTATTTCTTTATAGATCCAGACACAACTGTAAGGTTTTACACCTTTCTCGAGGGTCCTTCAAGTTCAAAACTTGATTTCACGTGTATGGACCTATCGCGGATTTTATGGCTTCAAGCCATTTGACGGAGTCAGGGCTCATCATCGCTTCTTTGCATGTAGTCAGATCATTATTGTTAAATAATGATTGAACTCTCAAATCTTGGTATTTGATTGTTTACCCGACCTACTTGTTTCAATAGGAACTTAGATCTCCGTGACCACAACCTTTGAGGCACGTGAGCCATGAGCATTGTTCGCCTCGAACACTTTTCTTTGCGCAACTCTGCACATATAGCTAAGGTTCTTTTAACCTTATCAAAGTTCTATTGTCCTCCCACTTAACTTTTCACGAAAAAATTCCTTCTCAAAGAAACTTGACGTTCTAAGCGACAAACACTTTTGTCTCCGGTGTTTATGGAGGAATACTTAACAGTTATACAAAGACAGGTTCATCCGACTTTGGTTGCACACATCTTTCTTATGCATAGCATACCAATGTTTTAAGAAAGGACTACTTGGGTTTAATCCCAAGCCACAACTTTATATGGTGTCATTTCAACGGATTATGATGAAGCTCTTTTTAGTGGAAAAACGGTAGTCTCTAAAGCTTTTAATCTTTAAAATATAATGGCAGTTTTATGAATTATACCTTTGATCTTACCATGTAAAACAAGGTTTAATTACATATCTTGAACGCCCCATACTCTTATGGTGTTTCGGGAAATGCAAATCCACGGAACGATTCCATAAATCTTAGGTATTATGCTAAACTTGTAACTCAAATATCTTCCTTTATGATCATAAACTGTTTATATTCTTATTACAATTAATTACACTTCATCTTGAAAATCTTTGAATTTTTCAAATATTTCACACTTCATCCTTATTAAGTAAATATTCATATATTCACTCAAATTTTCGGAGAAAGCATATGAAGTTGAAATCCATCGCTCTTGACTACACATAATGGACTTTGTACAACAATATGCACAAGTTCCAATAAGCTAGTCTTTCGTTCCCTTTTGGCCTATGAACGAAGTTTTAATTATCTCTAGGAAAGTTTCACAAGCGTCATGTGATCAAAATCAAAAGACTCCAAAATTCCATCCACATGGAGTTTCTTCATGTTTTGTTTCCAATATAATTTAAACGGCGATGTCACTTCCTAAGTGATCTTTCAATCAATTCGTCTTTCGACATCTTTAGCACTAATTTTATGGATGTGATTTATCCAACGAGATTTGTGAATCATCCATCTTTTATGGATTATGGCAATTATTTGAACAACCCTTTTGTTCTCATAATACCTGATAAAACAAATCTTGAAGGCAAACTTTGATGTTTAACGAGCAACACAATAACCCTTTATTTGTTCTCGATGAACACCATCACATATTCTTTTGCTAGTTACTTAGGCCATTGTAGTTCATGAATTGTGTTGTTTCGTATGTCGATTCACACCAACAAATTCAGTATCAAATACTTAAGAACCACATTGTTTAATAAGCAAAGAATATAGCCATAACATGTATATCATCTATATACTTAAACTGAACAATTCTAGTCTTTTCTTTTCTGCCATATATTTATGAGATTCTCTTTTAGTTTTTGCTTTTCCTGTTTGAAAGAATCTATCAACATCAATAGTGGAATCATACATATGACATATAGTCCAAAGCGTGTATAGTTAAATACCAATGTCTTTGGACTTGCACTTTGAAGTAGATCACCATCATCAAATGTTTGGTGTTCTTTCAAATTCCTTTCTTTAGTAATCTCTTGGTGTAGTAAACATTTTACCTATATCAAATATTCACCCTTATCATGGAATCGTCCATGATCAAGCTACTTTTAGCTTATAACGATGAATTATGTGTATAATGTTGCTATCCAAAATCTTTTGGAGGATTAGGACAACAAGTGTCTCCAACCTTTTGCAAATTCTCATCAAAATATGAGAACATGATCTTTGCCATATTATACTCTATCATGTTGTAACCAAAACTTCGTTTCAGATATCACAATATCTTCCACACATCATGGTTTCTGAAACAACTCTTTTAGATCCTAGATAACCTTGATATTAAGAGAATCCTTTGAATATCAAGAATCATGGAGACAAACATGATACTTATATACTAACACTTGGAATTGTTACTCTTGATTTAATACTAATTATTAAACTTCATGGAGTAACCGGAACTTACTGAAAGTTTGCAATAGGACTTTAAACTTTAGATTAACACTTCAAAACAATACGATACCAGTTTGTAAAGTAACTAACCAGAATTCTATAGTTCTATCATCTCAATTATAACTAAGCGCAAGGTGGTAAACGGATGCCAATGACTACAACAACTATGCAAATTCACTTTGATTTAGTTTATGATAAATTGAGTTCTAATTAATAATTAAATTAATCTAGGTGAACTCCCACTCAAAACAATATCGCTCACATTGTTTTAGTGATCACACGAACCAAATCCACCACATCAAAACCGATCATCATGAGAGTTGATATAGCTTCAATGGCGAACAATCAACATGTTCATCATATCTACTATATGACTCATGCTCTACCTTTCGGTAATCCGTGTTCCTGAGGCCATGGCTGTACATGCTAGGCTCGTCAAGGTCAAACCTTAGTTTCCGCATGAGCAAATTTGGCTTGCTCACGTTGTATACACTTGTAGAATCTAACACACCCGATCATCACGTGGTGCTTCGAAACAACAAGCTTTAGCAACGGTGCTAACTAAGGGTGAACACTTTATGACTTGAAATTCATGTGCATGAGGGATCATCTTATAATGCTACCGTCGTCTACTAAGCAATACAAGATGCATAAAGGATAAACATCACATGCAATTCATAATATGTGATATGATATGGCCTTTCTTCTTTGTGCTTCCGATCTCCATCTTCAAGCACGAACATGATCTCCATCATCACCGGCATTGCATCAAGGTCAATGACGCTTCTCCATGGTTGTCGTCCACCGGCTTCAACTATTACAACTACTTTGAATAGACACGCGGGTCTTAACATAAATTAAAGACAACCATATGGCTCCAGCCGGTTGCCAACTTACAATAAGGAACATTGCATACATCAAATATAATCACAATCATGGCCATATCACATCACCGCACACCCCTGCAAAACAAAGTTAGACGCCTCTACTGTCTTTGCATATTTTATGTGGTTTGGGGCTTTCAATAAGTGTCGTTCTAACTTACGAACAAGAACCACAACATTGATACTAGCATTGTTGATCACCCGTTGTAAATTGGATCTTAACTATGCTAGGAGAAACAGGCACCCGCAAAGCCACTTATGCAATACAAGTTGCATGTCAAGCGTGGATCAAGTCTCATGAACGATGTCATGTAAGGTTAGCCCGGGCCGCTTCATCCCAACATACCGCAAGATGCAAAGTACACAAGAAGCAATCGACAATAAAAGCATCAACGCCCACAATGACCATTGTGTTCTACTCGTGCAACAGATCTACATATAGACACGGCTCTGATACCACTGTAGGGGTTCGTAGCATGGAAAAAAAAATTTTCTATCGCATACAAACAAACAAGCCAAGATCTATCTACTAGATTGTAGCAACGAGTCGATAGAGGAACTCACCCTCGAAGATTCCAAAGCGGTTAACGAGAGCAGATTCTCGTGGGTGATGTAGTTGTACACTTGCCGATCTCAAGATCGCGAGACGATCCTTCCCAAGGCTGCTAAGCAAGCGCTCCATGATCGGTCACACGTTCGGTGATTGAAGACCTTCCTCTCCCTTGTTCCAAGGTGACGGAGGTTGTAGCACTCTCCTCGCGATTCCGCAAAGACACGACGTGGTACCGGAGTAGAGGGAGATCCATGAGGCTTCGCCTTAAGCCGGAGCGAGTATGGTGGAGTATGAGAGAGGGCTATTAGTGGTCTAGGGATTAGACACGCCAATTAGAAGGCTCTAAACCGAAGGCTAGAGCAATTAGAAGCTCTAAACCAAAACGGCTCTAAACCGGAGGCTTTGGCTAGGGTTTAGATTAGAGGATAGGAACTTGTGTGTCTAGAGGAGGAGTCCCTGCCCCTCCTTTTATAGGTGGGAGGGGCGTCCAAGGGGAGGGAGTCCCTCCCCAAGTCGGCCTTGGGTGGCGCGCCGGCTTGGAGGAGGACTCCTCCCCAAGTCGTTTCAACCTCCTCTTGCTTGTTTCCCACAGTTTCTGTTTTAGCCGTTTGACTTTCAAACGGCCATTTGACTTTTCTGTTTAGGATTCAATTTAATCCTTTATTTGGAACAGCAAGAACACTTAGTACATGATGCAATCATTCCAATACGTAATGACATATTCATGTACCCTTCCCCAGTCTTGGACATTAACCTTCTAGAACATTCCCGATGAAAACACCGGAATCATTTCCGAACTCCGAAACGGGACTTTCCTTATATGAATCTTTATTCTCCGGACCATTCTGGATCACCTCGTGATATCCCGGATCCCATCCGAGACTCCGAACAACATTCGGTCTCTTTCTCATAATACCATAACTACTCAAACAACGTCGAATCCTTAAGTGTGTCTCCCTACGGTTCGTGAATTATGCGGACATGATCGAGACACTTCTCCGAACAATAACCAATAGAGGAATCTGGAAATTGATATGGCTCCCACATATTTCTATGATTACTTTGCGATCGAATGAACCACTTACATACGATACCAATTTCCCTTTGTCTCACGATAGTTTACTTATCCGAGGTTATGATCGTCGGTATCTCTGCATACCTAGTTCAACCTCGTTACCGATAAGTACTCTTTTCTCATTCCCGTGATATGTGATCCCTTGTGAGCCAGTCACATGCTTGCAAGCTAATTGGATGACATTCCACCGAGAGGGCCGAGTATATCTATCCGTCATATGGATGGACAAATCCACTCTTGATCCATGTGTTTCAACCAATACTTTCCGAACACTCAATGCCACCTTTATAGCCACCCGATTCGGTGTGGTGTTTGATGGCATCAAAGCATCCATCCGGTAAAGGTGATATGCATGATCTCATGGTCGAAGGAATTAGGTTACTATGTATCAGAAAGCATATAGCAATTGAACTAATGAAATGACTTGATCTTTATGCTACGCTTATCTATAGGAGTATGTCCACCATATCATTCTCCTAACGATATGATCTTGTTGTTAATAACATCTCAATGTTCATGATCAGGAAACCATGATCATATATTAACTAACAAGCTAGTTTAACAAGAGGCTTTACTAGGGACTCTTATTTTAGTTTACAAATCACACAAGTACTAATGTTTCCGGTTAATACAATTATAGCATGGTATGTAAACATTTATCATAAGTATGAAGATATGATAATAACCTACTTTATTATTGCCTCTTGGGCATATCTCCAACACATGTACCAGCTCAAGAATTGCAAACCATACCAATAACATGGACACTTGCAGTTTGGGGGCTTGACATGGTTCGGTCATTGTAGATGGAACCTTGTGGGTTTACGCATCTGCTAGTAGCAGTTGACAAATTCACAAAATGGACAAAAGCTAAACCCATTAGAAAGCTTGATGGGGCAACTGCCATTATATTTGTCTGGGATCTAGTGGTGAGATTTGGTCTCCCACATAGCATCATCACTGACAATGGCAGGAACTTATCACTCGGATAAGTAGAGCCTTACTGTTGAGAGAAATGCATTCGCCTAGATCTAGCATCTGTGGCTCATCACAATCTAATGGTCAAGTCGAACGGCCCAATGGACTAATTCTATAGGGAATAAAGCCACGTTTAGAAGAACCACTGCATAGAGCAGCCGGAGCCTAGGCGGAGGAATTTCCATTTGTTTTGTGGAGTTTACGAACTACTCCCAACAGATCCACCGGCTACACCCCTTTCTTCATGGTATATGGAGCAGAAGTAGTACTACCTTCCGACATCCTCCACGATTCACCAAGAGTTGCCGCCTACGATGAGGATAACGCTGAAAAATCCAGACGCTTAGATGTGGACCTTCTCGAGGAGGAGCGTGTGCTGGCATGCTAGAGATCCGCCATCTACCAGCAGAAGCTACGCAGCTACCATAGTCGCCGCGTTTGGCATCACTCGTTTAAAGAGGGGGATCTGGTGCTCCGACTTAAGCAGAAAATTCACACAAATTATCCCCACCATGGGAAGGACCGTTCATCATAAGTAAGGAGCTACTCAATGGTTCCTATTACCTCATTGATAATCGTAAGTTGGAAGATAGGACAAACGAGGATCATAAGCTTAAGCGACATGACTCGAATGATGACTACCCGGAGCTTGATCGGCCATGAAACATAGAACAACTACATCCCTTTTACACTTAGCATATTTTACTATCTACTGTGTACTTCTTATACGATCAATGAAATAAAGCGTTTTGTTCACTCATATGATTGAGTTTTTTACCACCTTTACTATTCATTTTTGGATCATATAAAACCTTTATGCACAAGCTTTGCATTTGCACTTGTGAAAATTCCGCCTATGGGCATTAGCTTAAGTTTTTTGGTCTACACGTTCTTTGTTGTTTTTATGTGGATTCTGGAGTAGTGACTTTTGGCACTCGAAGTTGGTGATTTTGCGCTTAGGTTCTTGATGGTGTCGTTAGGCATCATCACCTGAGCGCATGGTTCTGACTAAGGGTATTCCGACTCATGAAATTTCAAGCCTAAAAGACGAAGTAATGGATAAGCCAACACTTGCTTAAAAATATATACAAATATACATGCTGGAACTAGTTCTTGAGTAGCTGGAAGCTTATAGACAAGTTTTCCGCCTTAAGTGAACCAAATTGTTTTTTCGCATAAATACATTGCCTGAAGACACAAATATTACAAAAAAATTCATTCTTCTGGCACAGTGGACTTTGAAGCTACGTCATCGGCAACGGGAGAGCCATCTCGTTCTTCAACAAAGTAGGTGGTCTTCAAGGACTTGGAGCCAGCCTGGTCATCAGAGGCATGAAGACATCCGCCTTGACCAATTGGGTGACCCTGGTGTCGTAACCGATGAGAGAATACCAGATAACATTGTTGTCGATTTTCTATCCGTCTTCATATACGTCAGGGAGACCAGAGGTCACCATGTCGATGTTGGCGTCGTCATAGTGGGCCTTGACCATGGCTAGGGCCATCCTAGTGCCAGCTCGGGTACAGGGAGCTTTCCATCTTACGATAAACTTGGGGGCTCGATGAAGGATCTCTAAGAACTTCATGATGGAATCCACCGCCTTTATGTTGATGTCCAAGGGCTTGGTGATCTCCTTAGCCTGCGCGATCGCGATGTCGATGAAGTTGCCGGCAAGAATCATGCACTCTTTTGGCAGATGAGCATTGTTGGATAGGCCAATGGGAGCTACATTTCTGACAAAGATATTTGAGGGAATGAGTTCACCAAACCATATCAAAGTACCTGACTTACAGAAGTACAAGGCGGAGAAGGCTTACCAAAGACGCTGCTCTCAGCCTACTGGAGAACTTCTTCCATGGAGTCCCGTTCCTTCCGGAGAGTCTTGTATGCATCATGGTTGCGAGCATTCTGCTCTTCGACAGCTTTCTTCTGCTCCTTGAGGATGTCAATATCCTCCTTAAGGCGTTTCATCTCTGTGTTAGCAGATTCTTGCACGACAGCTAGTGCTTCTTCATGCATCTTAAGGGTGTCAGCCCTCTCCTGCTTCAAGATCTTGTTTTCACTGTCCATCTCTTGAATGTGCTTGGACTGCTCGATAATTTCTTTGGCCTTGGAGATAGCTTCTGCAAGTCAGAGAAATGACAGAGCACAATGAGTTGTCGAAAGATGAAGACACAAGATCAAGTTGAGAATGAAACTGAGAAGAAATCAGACTCTTGCTATTAATGATATGTTCCTTCAAATAGGCGGTTTTACCCTTTTAAGCTTCAAGATCCTTGCGCATCTTGTGGAACTTATCATTGGCAGTCACCCTCCAAGCTTCTCATTCTACAAATACAAAAGGTTACTTGGTCTACTTAGAGTATCTAGCCAGAATTATTTGGTTCCACCTAGAGTCTCGGGGGCTACAGTGCGAGTTTTTAAACTCAAAGTTATGCTTAGTATTTCTTAAATAATCTAGTCGGAACTATTTTCGTTTCAACTAGAGGCTTGGGGGCTACAATATTGAAAATTACAAATACTGCCTATGCTACTCTAAAAGTATCTAGTCAGAATTATTTATTCAAACTACATACTTGGGGGCTACATCACAAAGTTTCTTAGTCACTCTTAGAGCATTCAGACCAAAATACCTCTGGTTTTCCGTCTAAATCCTCGGGGGCTACGGTGGGATATTATATGTGAAATGCAAAGGTATAGAAAAATTACATATGCGATGATCTTGAGGTTGCTGGCGCTCTAAGTGAACAGTTTGCCAAAGGCAACTATGTTAACTCAGAGGATTTCCGCCTACTTGAGAAGCTCCTCAAGGCCGCATGTTGGAGAAGTCGCCGCTGCGCCAGGAGCCACGACAGAGGTGCTCGGAGTAAGAGCTGGAAAGATGATCTTAGGGGCCTCCGCCTAGCTCGTGGCCACCGCAGATCTGCCTCCCACCATCAACTCCTTATCGCTTTCAGTGGCATCCTTAGCTGGAGCTTCAGCCACTTTGGAGGAGGTGCTTTCCTGCGTTACCTGCTCGCCGGCAATAGGGATCACCGTGGCAGCATCTGGGATCTCCTGCGAAGGAGTTTTGTCCACTTCCATGACGGAAGGATCAGATGCTACCTTAGCCGGAGATCTTACAGGCGCGACAGATGGTTGAACGATAGGGGTAGGAGGGGCGATGGCGGGAGAGGCCTGGACAAACATATCTCTAATGTTTTTAGAAGCCCCCGTTGTCTTGGAGGTCTTCTTCAAACTCAAGCTAGACTTTTTCCTGAAACGTGCAATGTATAAGTACAGGAATAGGAGAAGCAAAATGACAATATCGGAGGAAAAGAGGCTTACACAACATTCGGTGCCTTGGTCAAGGGGATGCTGGCTAATCTTATTTTATCTGCCTCCAGGGAGGCGGTGGACTTCTTGGAGGCTCCACCCTCCATCTTCTTCTTCTTGTTGCCTCCACTGGCAGCATCTGAGGTGGAGCTCTTCCGCTTTCGCTCCAGCGGGACTTTGCCATCGGACACGATAGCGACTTCCTTCATATTAGGGTCATATACCTGGGGAGCCAAGAAGATCTCCTCCAAGTCCCCCAGCTGTTAAGTGAAACAAGCGTGTTATACGGACATGTTCAAGTCAGAAGAACTGGAGCATATGTCAAAACAATAAATGAAAGTTACCTTTGGGCACTTGTCGTCCTCGAACATGTCATAGGTGATGGCAAAGCTACACTTGTGATCCTTCACCTTGACGATGTCCTTGAGGTAGAGCTTGATGGAGTCACTGGAAAAGTTATCCTCGGAAATCCGGAGGCTATCTTTCCTATCCTTGGTGTACTGACACATCAGCTTCTCGTGGTGCTGCAGAGGCTAGATCCGCCCGATGAACTAGCACATGTCCAGGTCCAAGCCGGTCAGACCCGTCTCTACAAACCAGTCGATCCGCCTTATGACGCGGGAGGCTTCATCGTTAGAGGGGAGGAGGGCTTGCAATCTCCAAGTATGGGCTTCAACAGTGTGCCCATCATTAAAGTTCAGGTATGATGCTTCTTGGCTGGCTAGAGGGATATCTGGGCTATAGAAGTACGCACGCTGCAAGTTCTTGCAAGACTCATGTCCTACAATGTCGGGGAACCGCCGGCCAGGCCAGATCTTGAAGCTAATGGGTTCCACAATTCCTAAGATCCTCTCTTCTCACTCCGGCTTCCCTCTTCACGATGAAGAAGTATATGAACATATCTAACCTAGGCCTAATCCCTAGGTATCCCTCGCATAGAGCCGCGTAGTTGCTAAGTGCAAGGATGCTATTGGGGGACAGGTTCTAAGGTTGAACTCGGAAGTGCTCAAGGACTTGGATACAGAAGTCGGACAATGGCAGGGAGATGCCATGTACAAATTGAGCTTTGAGGTATACCTTTTTTCCGGGTTGGGAAGAAGGGACGACCTCGCTAGCCGATGCCGCCCGCTAGACTAGACCCTCCATCGCAGGGAGGTACCCCTCGGCTATCATCTCCTTGATATTGCTACCAGAGATTTCCAAGCCATGTCATTCTCCCTTGTGGGAGTCGTCTTCCTCCTCCAATGGCTCCAGTGCAGCTGGAATATGGTCACCGCCAGTGGATTTGACCACTGTAGAGCGTGGCACCACCACACCCTCCGGTAGGACATGGACCGTGTTGGACGGCTTGGCAGAAGCCTCGCCGGACGCTGCCATCACTAGGGTGCTGTTGCTGCTTGCCATTGGAGTGTATGATATGGACTGAGAGATGGGGAAAAGCTAGGGTTTTCTCTACGTACGCGCGGTGTGCTTGAGGAAGGTTTGTGCTGGAGGAAGAAGACGATGCAGGAGCGAATGAGGTGAAAAGATAAATTGACCACCGTAGTTAAAATATATAGCCCCAACATCAAGATTCGTGCAAGATGATGTAATGGTCGATGCGTGGACAACGCGTGCGAGACCGTGTGCGGAGATTTCACCACGTTCCCAGCGCCGCCGCTCAACGCTTTGGATTTCTCGCGTGGGAAAATCGCTATGATTATGTTCGCTGCATGTGTGAGTTACAAGGCGTAGCTAACCTATGGTCTGTGTCAGCTCACTAACATATGCAGACGAACCGTCCCATCTGAAGATTCTGGCATGGACGGATCCTGTCCGGCTACGAGAAGAGTATGATGGAAGACTCAGTGATTGTCTGGCTTACATATCGAAGACGGAGAATATTGCAGGGTTCTTTGTAGGACTGCAAGATGTTGCTTGACGATTTTCCGACATTACCTAGACGAAGCATTCAATATAAAGAGGCAAAATGGCACAAGATCTCGGAGTTCTTCGGGGGTTACTATTGGGGATATGCTAAATGGGTATCACCATACCATGTGTGTAATCCGAATAACCCGGGTGACCCACAGTTGATAGCAAGGCCCATGGCCTGCTGGGTGGCCCAGTTAGATGGATCTAGAAGGCTACGATGGAGTCACCAAGATATTCAGAGCCTTGGAGTGCAATACACGTAGACTAGTTGGATCTAGTGTCGGATTCTATAACCTGTCCGGTTAGGACTTTCCCTATAACCCTAGGATATGGCGTCTTTATAAGCTGGACCTATGGGAACCTTTAGGACACAATAAAACTCATACCTCGCACAGCGAACCAATCCTTGTAACTCGGCGTATTGCCCTTATAGTGATTTATAGAAGGATTAGGGTTATGCTACCATCGTGGGACCTGAACCTGGATAAGCTGCATTACCTCATACCCACCAAATTACCGCTTTCCCACACGTCTCTAAACACGCACTGTGAGGAACCCGCCATGGTGTACTCGTTGGCAATACCATGAAGCCAATCTCCTTCAGTGCCTTAACCACCACCTTGCCGCCATCGTCCGCCATGTGGGCGTGTGGCGTATCTCCCTGAACTTCTTGCCATTGATGACATCGAGCAGGACAAGAAAGCTCTTGGCATTGAGGATGGCGATGATGTGCGGGTCGCTCCTACCCTCCCGCTAGGGCTGGGCATGACACAACCCGTTGGTGGCCCGATCAACACCTAGCGGCGCATAGGGAAGTTCATGCCAGGGGCCCACGCCTATTAACCGATGTTGCCATCATCGTGTTCTAGGCTGATAGCTGTGAGCAAGTTTCCCATCAAGCAGCAAAGTGTCGGGTCTCCATGCCGCCATGGACAAGCTTCCCACCGTCCGGTCTAGCGGAGCGCGACGCCGAGGACAACGTAGTTTTCGGCTTGTCGGCGGCGAACTCGCGCACTTGACCTCTAGGAATGCATATTAGAAGGGTTCCATGTTCATGCTCTTGTACAACTTGAGGTCAGTGAAGGTGAGATCGTTGGACACCTGAGGCTGCTCGCTCGTTGCTAGTTAGTTTGACTATGGCCGACTCAACTGCAATGCTAAGTGTTGATGATAGTTTGTAGATAGTATTGGGCTAGTGGCGCTAGCGGACAAACCGTGACTGCCCGCCAGTTTACTGTTCTTCTCCGTAGGTGTCCATATATGCGATTAAATGGGAACGGCGTGGCAACACCGTGGGCAACCTCTCCCACTTGCACCCTGAGCTTTAGGGGAGCGCTATGCGTCACCCGAAGGATAACTCCCCCAATCCCCTATATGGTCGCCACGTGTCCTTAAAACATATCCAGGTTCTATTTTTGCTACAAAACGATCTGTTTTTGTTATAAATAGTTCCGCTTTTTCTACATGTAGCAAAAAACAGTTCGACCCAGAAAATAGAACAGACAGATTAGACCTCGTCGGCGAGTTCACCGGTGACCTTGCAGCAAAAGTTTATGCTAATGTAGCAGACATGACCTTGCCGGTAGACCTCGCGGAATCCGTGTAAGAAAAACTTTGTGTTGTTGTAGCAAAATCATAATATGGATGTAGCAAAAAATAACAATTGTAGCAAAAATCCTCTGTCGACTGAGAACACAATGTCACCGGAGAAGACGCCAAGGTGACTTTGTAGCAAAGCTATTGTGTCCCTGTAGCAGGGCTTCACACCATTTGTAGCAAAACTCAACACCCACTTGTAGCACTAGCTAAACTCGACGCCGCTTGTAGAACAAGTGTTAACCGAATGTAGCAAGTCTTAATGCCATACGTAGCAACGTAGGTGGACTTGGTAGCTATGTTGGCGGCTGCATGTAGCAAACCCATGGGAAGACGACTGTTGTCATCGACAACGGCGACCACATGCCCAGCCGGAGCTCGCATATGGCAGCACTGCGGGGTCAAGATTTCTAGGGAGGCGCAGCAGCAGGACTCCCTGGTGCCGCAACCATGGCGGCCTCCATCTCTGACGGAAGGCGGGGGTTGGTAGGGTGGAGGCAGAGCAGCTGGACACCCTGGGCGGCAGCCATGGAGGGTGGCCACCATCTCCGAAGAAAGGAGAAAGACGGGAGGAGCGTGGTGGCGCAGTGGCGCGTGGTGAATCAGCGTGGGCATGGTCCCCGAACTGGAGGCTAGCGGTAGGGCGAGCTCACATGGACGCTGCGGCAGAGCAGTAGTTCATGGCACAGGATCTACGAACAGAAGGATAACGAAGAAAGAAGAAATAAGGTTAGAGGTGGCCCTACCAAATCGATGTTGCCCCACTTCCATTGACGCACGCTGCGGAGGGAGTCGTCGCACATGGACACAACATGCACGATTCCCTAGGGGAGTGGTATCATTTCCCCAGCTTTAGCCATCAAGACAGAACCAACATTAGAGCATTTCATGACATGTCCTTCGAAAACTGTCCGACAACAACGCTGGTTCGGTCGATCGAGAGGCGCTGGCTCGTGTTACCGTGATTGGGAGACGTAGCTCCCTAGCCACACGCCCCTCCCCAAAAAATTATCCAAAAAATTAAATTGAAACGAGAAGGACAAATTTTATTACTAGAACCACTTACATGTTATAAATTTCGAACTACCCACGCACACCATATTACATATTTTGAATGAAATTTGATTAGAAAATTGAAGAACCTAATCTAATGGCCGCCATGCTCGTCGGGTACTAGAACCACTTACTAGGTCATCGTCATCATCCTCGTCCTCCTTCATGACGTCGGGACTCCTTGCATCGATGCTCGTGTCTTCTCTGTCACCATCGTGGTGGCTAGGACTTGCGCCGCCGTTGCCGGTGAGGTCGACTGAGCAGTTGGTATCACGTGACTGCTCGATGTTGAATCACAGCGACATCGCCCATGCTTTGTGCTCATTCATTGTGTCCACACGGAACCGATCAGTCTAGTCAATGTCTTCGATGATCCTCTTGGTGACATCACCGTGGTCTGGTTACTTCGTCACCACCTCAAAACAGGAGTTGTCGAAGATGACCAGACGGTGCTCCTCGTCATTCAGCTTATTGAAGGTGAGGAAGTACATAGCTTGCAAATTGTGAGTAGTTGCAAAAAATTCCTAACCCTGATCGAGGACCATTTTCCCACCCACCTCCATAACCTTAATTTTTGAGCTATAGCCAGTGTAAGTCTTGAAGATCATCTTCCGGGGGAGAGAGCCTAGGTACTCCTTGAATCCACTAGAGATTTGCAACACCCCTAATCCAGATGTAAAGAGGACCTTGATGAAGTGGTTAGGCCACATTTATCGTGAAGATGTCCAACGTTGGTCGGCCTTCCTCTCTGCCTCTTATTGGATCCATCACCCTCAGCTTTTACCTCCACAAGTATAGGAAGCTTCATATCCTTAAAAAAACAACAATTGCTATGCAATATAAAGAACATCAGGAAAATAAGCAAACACATTTGATAGAGCTGGTGCTACTGGAACCAGAGAAAATGAAGAACTGATGTCTACGCACTTCTATTCTTGTAGACAATTGTTGGGCCTACAAGTGCAGAGGTTTGTAGAACAGCAGCAAGTTTCCCTTAAGTGGATCACCCAAAGTGTATCGAACTCAGGGAGGAAGTGGTCAAAGGTATTCCCTCTCAAGAAATCCTGCAATCAAGATACAAGAAGTCTCTTGTGTCCCCAACACACCTAATACACTTGTCAGGTGTATAGGTGCACTAGTTCGGCGAAGAGATAGTTAAATACAAGTGGTAACAGTGCCAGAAAACAGCTTGACGGTGAGGTAAAGACTAAAGCAAGCAAACATGCAACAGATCTAGTAGCAAACGGTGTTTCAATGTTTAGAAACAAGGCCTAGGGATCATACTTTCACTAGTGAACACTCTCTCATATAAATATCCTGTCTTCATGATACTACTCTTAACTACTCTCCGGTTGGACACTCTAATCCACGGTAGGGCCTTCGCCAATCTAGATAACCCCACCCTTTAACCTTGAGTGCTAGATGGTTCCAACAAACACCACAAATTCATAGAGACATCCAACTCCAAATATAACTCATAAGAATTATTCAATCTAGCCAAAGTGCCACACACGGTATGCCCGCTGTCACTTTCACACACGTGGGGAAAAGCATAGATCTATCAAAGCACAAAGAGTATTTATGTAGACTCGAGCCTAAGTGCCACCATGGCATGCACGCTGTCACTTTCACACACATGGGGAGAGCAGAGATCTAATGAAGAACTTGAGTAGCGAGGTAGATTTACTTGATTACAGAGCTCATGACCACAAGATCATGCATATAGAGAGAGATGAACACATAGCTACTGGTAGAGCCCTTATCCTCGAGGAAGAACTACTCCCTCCTCATTATGGGAATCAGCAACGGTGATGAAGATGGCGATGGAGATCGATGGAGATGGCTTTGGGGCACTTCCCCGTCCCGGCAGGGTGCCAGAATAGAGATTTTCTGTCCCCCGAATCTCCCTTTTGGTGGTGGCGGTGCTACAGAGGTTTTCGTGGATTTCTTCTGGATGCCCTAGGGTTTTTGGGTCGGAGGCTTCTTATAGGCGCAAGAATCAAGGTCGGTGGGGGTCCAGGGGGCCCACGCCCCCTGTGGGCGCCTCTAGGGCTTGCCCGCACCTAGGGGTGCGGCCACCCTGTGGCCCCCATCCGGCTCTACTTCGTGGCCCCGTGTTGCTCCGGGAAAATAATGACTTTGGCTTTTGTCCCGTCCAATTCCGAGAATATTGATTTTCTGCCTTTCTGGAACCAAAAAACAGAAGAAAACAGGCAACTGACACTATGGCATCTTGTTAATAGGTTAGTTTCAGAAAAGATATAGAAACACCTCAAAGTGTAGACAAAGCAAAGCAAAGTAGATACAAAACAAGCATGGAGCATCAAAAAATATAGATACGTTTTCGACGTATCAAACATCCCCAAGCTTAACTCCTGCTCGTCCTCGAGTAGGTAAGTGATAAAAAGAATATTTTTTCAGGTGACATGTACCATCAAAACCAAGATCAAACCATTTGCAAGCATTGAAAGCTGGGAACAAAGAACTCTAAACATGTGCATGAAAGATGGAGTTCTAACAATAGGACAAAGTAACTATGCATGCAACATGAAAGGCTACAAACAAAGATCATGAATAACATGCATTGAAAAATGTTTGTTTGTTTCACATACAGAAAATATAGCATAGTGGCAATCAGCTTGTCCCTCATAGAGTAGCAATATAGATGCATAGGGCACCTTGAAAGTTCACAAGGTGACTAGAAACAAGTAGCACAAGAACAAGTAATATCAAAATATGCATCAATCAATAAGCTTTGAAACAATGCACACATAATGACAACTATGCTCTCTTAATGGTGCCTAAGGGTAGAAGGTGGAGACTCAATAATGGTGGAAGAAAAGACCTTTTATAAAGGAAGCAGGGATTTCAAGTTACAAAAAGAGCTTCCAAAAATTATGGTACTTGTTAGCTTTCAGCCCTCATTGCCCCTATCATAAGCATATTGAAGTGATTAAGGTTAAAGTGACAAAGATGGAGTATATGCTTGATGAAGTATAAGTTGGAAATCTCAAGTCCCTTGAGTATGAGGGCCACACCTCATGCTACTCAACTTTAGTCACGTGTAAGTTCTTTTCATTGTAAGTATTTTCATATCATAGAGAACCGCCAACGGGGTACCCCTTGCACATGGTACATGAGTTATCCCATAACCAAAATGACAAGGCAAGCAGACAATGAGCATATCAGCAATCTTCTTATTTACCATGGGAATATGGTGCTTTTTTCTCTCTTTCCTCTTTTCTCAATGTGTCTCTTTTTTATAAGAAGAATGCTTCATAGATGTCACTATGGTGATGCTGCAAGTTTCCACCATGATTAGGCATGGCTTAGGCTAGCGGCCCAGCCATTTCTCTAACACAAAATACAAACTCCATGGACTTACAAGTTCCATCTTTATTTCACACCGGTGAAATCCATAGACAAAAGAGCATGATATCAACTAAGTACAAAGTACAAGTGCAATGTTAAAAACGTTCCCCATGACAGCATGGTTCTGCTAATTCCAACGTATAAGTGCAAGCATATACAACATAGATGACACAATGGTTCAAGTTTATTAGGGGCAAAGAATATAAAGTGTGCCATCAAGTTTGTGAGGGCTTTAATCACTAAGTTTTCACATAACAAAATAGTTTTTAATTGGAAGATAGCTAAAAAAAAGAATATACTTGGAATGGTGTAACACACCATGCATAGGAGTTTATAGTGGAAACTTTGGAATAACTTGGTTTCTTGGGAGTTGGAAGCATGAGTAGAGCTACTCATACAAGTGGAGGCTAGCAAAGGACTGAGAGCAACCAACTAAGAGAGCATAACGGCCATAATCATGCAGAGCAACAAAGCATTACTAATCAAAGCATAGAGTGGTACTACAAGTCAAGGACTAAATGATCATAGAGGCTAATGGTGACTTGTCATAGTCATAACATGGTGTGAGCATGTGCCAAGTCAACCCAAACAAAGCATCAAAGGAGAATACCACAATACTATGCTTTTTGCATGCTAAAACAACGCATAATTTCTTCAAGGCACACTAAGCAATCCCAATTGTTTGGAACAAGACATGATACAACAATAATCACTAACCATAAGGTCAAAACAACACCTAGCATGTAATGCTAAAGTATAAGTCACAGTCAATGTAAGCTCCTCTTGCACCTACAAGCAAGAACTTACTACTCTTTTCCAACACCAAACAACCTATTTGAAACAACTCACAAAGATAATAATCAATAAAGACTAGTGAGCTTGTCTCACAAATCCACAAAGAAGAACTAAAAAGTTCTAAGATGAAAGCACAAGAAAACTAAGGCTAAACACAGTGCTAGCAAAAGATAACACTCACAAAACAATAAGAATGAAAACTAGAGTGTTCTAGGCAATGAAAACAGCGTGTGTCTCTCTCTAAAAGAAGTGTGATGTGATCCAACCAACTTACTCAAGCAAAATAGGAAAATGAAAACAAAAAACGAAAACTAAGACGCTCCAAGAACAACACAACAATGCATGAAACTATAAATAGAAGTGTCTAGAAAGAGCTCAGATTTTTATTGATGAAGAAGGGGATGCCTTGGGCATCCCCAAGCTTTGACGCTTGCACCTCTTGAATATTTCTTGGGGTGACATGGGGTGGCATCCCCAAGCTTGAGCTTTTGTCCATTCTTCATCTCATTACATCATTCTTTTCTACACCTGCAAATTTTCCTTCATACAAAACTTCACACAATCTTCATTAGCAACATTAGCTTATTCAAAAGATATTAGACCCCTGGCAAAGCTTTGGAATAGCAAGGATTTTCACTAAAAACACAAGCTACTGTAGTAACTCCTTCAAAAATCTCAATTCACCTAAAGAGAACTCAAAAAGGAATCAATAAGAAGCAAATGCAAATAATGGTAGAAATCTGTCAAAACAGACCAGTAGGTAGAAACCGATTTTTTCGAACATCTTCTGTTGCTCAAATAAAAAAGTGTTGATCTAACGAAAGTTAGATAACATACTAGGGATTTATTTGTAAATTTTCGGCTCAATCCGAGTTACAGAGACTCCTCAAGAATTTTTATGGTGGAGGACAGAAATCTGTTTCGGGACAACAACTCCCCAAATCTTACTTCCCTCTCATTAGAGGTCATTCTTGGCACAAAAAGCAAACAAAAAAAGGATAAGGAGCGGTCATTACTGAAGTAATAACTCCAAGACTCAAGAAAACTCTTGGGTTATCTCCCAACAAGTACTTTTCTTTAACACCTTTAAGTTAGGCTTGATAGTTTGAGAAGATGCTCACATAAGAAATATGAATTGACTTAAAAGAGAGCATCAAGAAGCAAATCCAAAACACATTTAAGTCTAACCCACTTCCTATGCATAGGAATATTTTAAGAAACAAGTCATGAAAGCACAAAGCAACAAGCATAGGAAAGCAAAACAAGTGCAACTTCAAGATTTTCAACATAAAGAGGGGAAACTTAATATTGTTGAGATACATAAAGCCATGTTTCCCTCTCTCATAATAACTTTCAGTAGCATCATGAATGAAATTAACAATATAACTATCACATAAAACATTCTTATCATGATCCACATGCATAAAATGATTTCTATTCTCCACATAAGCATAGTCATTCTTATTAATTGTAGTGGGAGCAAATTCAACAAAATAGCTATCACTATTATTCTCATCACCATAATCATCAAATATAGGAGGCAGATTGTAATCACAATTAACTTTCTCCTCAATAGTAGGTGGACTGAAAATATCATAACATCATTGTAATCATCATAAATTGGAGGTTTGTTATCATCATAAGCAATAGAATTACTATCTTCCCAAGTGTGTTCATTTGTAAACATATCATCATTGGAAGGAACATGGATAACACTAATATCACAAAAATTATTAAGATCATTTTTAGAATTGGTACCAAAGAGATTTTCAATATCAAAATTAGTGTGCTTTTCCCAATCATGATCACTAATATAGGTAACAGGCATAGGAAAATCATCTAGTTCAGACTCATCATTAAAAACTATGATAGGAGTAACATGCTTAGGGGAAGATACCGTTTCCTCTCTCCTTTTACTCCTCTTCTTCTTCTCCTTCTCCTCTTTAGGAGGGAGAGGCTTGAAAGGAATCTTCTCCACATACCCTGGTTTATTGTTAGAGACAATAGAAGAAACTTTGGAGGATTCCTCCTTTTCATTAATAAGGTCAAAACACATATCAATCCTGTCATAATTTGGTAAAATATCATCTTTTATAAGATTTTGTATGTAAGTATTTGCGTGGCAGTTTTCAACACAATAAAGATGACAACCATGCAGGACGCTATTCGTATCAAAAGTACTCATGTCTATCAAAGAGGTATTTCTTGATAACTCTTCACACCCCAAAAATAATGTAAGTTCATCATGTTGATTATCAGTGATCACGTTATCACAATACAAACTTGCAGGATTATTATGGCATTAGCATTGAAAATTGAAATGACCCACTTCAAAGCAAAGTTCACAAATAAAAGGATAGAGGTCACAAACTTTTTTTACCAAGATCATCTAGATCCTTATACCACTTCTAGTTTTTTCATTCCAGTGGGTGATACAATATTCTTCTTCTCTTTGATTCTTCTCACAAGGTCTATGCATACCACAAAAATTAACATGCTTATAAGAAATAGTACTTTCATCAGTTTAAGCATGTTTATTGCAATCATTAATAACATTTTAATTTTCCATGCAAGTGTCTTTAAAAGGTTCATGATACATGTCCCACTTTTCTTTAGGAGCATTAATACGGGAAGCAAAGGCTCCATAATATTTCACAAGAATTTGAGGATCAATACCATATCTAGCACTAAGCTCTTGAAAATTAGCAGTTTCAGCGAAAGACTTAATGCAATCATACTCATAGTTTATACCTGATTTTTTACCTTTGTCATTATCCCAACCTTCGGTATTGCTTTGAATTGTTTCAAGAAGATCCCACTTAGCCTTGACCTCCTTACTTGTGAAGGATCCCTCTAAACAGGTATCCAGACAGTCCTTGTAATGTCCTGAACGCCTTGCATAAAAATTATTGATAACAACATTACTGTTGAGCTCATGAATGTGACATTTGAGCATTACTGACTTTTATCTCCCCCAAGCTTGGGTAATACTTTCTCCCTCATGAGGATGAAAATTATAAGTATAATTACTATATTTATGAATTTCATGAGGAGGATAAAATTTAGAATAAAAGAGAGATTCAAGTTCCTTCCACTCCAAATGATGAGGATCATCTAGTAGCTTATACCACTCCCTTGCTTTGTCCCTAAGTGAGAAAGGGAATAGCTTCCTCTTAACTTGGTCCATTGAAATACCTGCACACTTGAACAACTCGCATAATTCATGTATAAAGAGTAAATGATCACTAGGATGGACAGTTCCATCTCCAAAATAGCAGTTATTCATAACACGTTCAACAATTTCAATAGGTATTTTAAAAGGGACACTTTTAGTATGTGGATTTAAAATGTCACAAGTATCATTAGAATTACCACATATGGGAGATAAAGTATCATCAGAGCAAATTTTCTTCCGTAAAGCTGGGGAGCTAAAAAGATCTTTCTCATAAAAACTAGCTTCCCCAAGCTTAGACGTTTCCATACCATTAGTAACAATGGTGTTCAAAAAATCATACTAACAACATTGCTATTAGCATGCAAATAAAGTTCCATAGGTTTTTAAATTTTCTCTTCAAACACTTCATGTCCTAACTCAAGATAAATACTATAGAGCTCTCTAATTTTGTTGTTGTTTTCCATTAAGCTTAACTAGTGAAAACAATAAACAAAAAGATAAAACTGCAGAATCTAAAGGAAATAACTTCGAGCACTCACACCGGAGGATGTGAGTACCTTTTACCTTACCTCCCCGGCAACGACGCCAGAAAAGAGCTTGATGTCTACGCACTTCTATTCTTGTAGACAGTTGTTGGGCCTCCAAGTGCAGAGGTTTGTAGAACAACATCAAGTTTCCCTTAAGTGGATCACCCAAGGTTTATCGAACTCAGGGAGGAAGTGGTCAAAGGTATTCCCTCTCAAGCAATCTTGTAATCAAGATACAAGAAGTCTCTTGTGTCCCCAACACACCTAATACACTTGTCAGGTGTATAGGTGCACTAGTTCGGCGAAGAGATAGTTAAATACAAGTGGTACGGTGCCAGAAAATAGCTTGACGGTGAGGTAAAGACTAAAGCAAGAAAACATGCAACAAATCTAGTAGCAAATGGTGTTTCAATGTTTTGAAACAAGGTCTAGGGATCATACTTTCACTAGCGAACACTCTCTCATATAAATATCCTCTCTTCATGATACTACTCTTAACTACTCTCTGGTTGGACACTCTAATCCATGGTAGGGCCTTCCCCAATCTAGATAACCCCATACTGTCACCTTTAGCTCTAGATGGTTCCAGCAAACACCACAATTTCATAGAGACATCCAACTCCAAATATAACTCATAACAAATATTCAATCTAGCCAAAGTGCCACACACGGTATGCCCGCTATCACTTTCACACACGTGGGAAAAACATAGATCTATTAAAGAACAAAGAGTATTTATGTAGACTCAAGCCTAAGTGCCACCATGGCATGCATGCTGTCACTTTCACACACATGCGGAGAGCAGAGATCTAATGAAGCACTTGAGTAGCAAGGTAGATCTACTTGATTACAGAGCTCATGACCACAATATCATGCATAGAGAGAGAGATGAACACATAGCTACAGGTAGAGCCCTTAGCCTCGAGGAAGAACTACTCCCTCCTCATCATGGGAATCAGCAATGGTGATGAAGATGACGATGGAGATCGATGGAGATGGCTTCGGGGGCACTTCACCGTCCTGGCAGGGTGCCGGAACAGAGATTTTCTGTCCCTCGAATCTCCCTTTTGGTGGCGGCGGTGCTACAGAGGTTTTCGTGTATTTCTTCTGGATGCCCTAGGGTTTTTGGGTCGGAGGCTTCTTATAGGTGCAGGAATCAAGGTCGGTGGGGGTCCAGGGGGCCCACACCCCCTGTGGGGGCCTCCAGGGCTTGCACATGCCTAGGGAGGGTGTGGCCACCCTGTGGCCCCCATCCGGCTCTACTTCATGGCCCCATGTTGCTCCGAGAAAAATAATGACATTGGCTTTTGTCCCGTCCAATTCCGAGAATATTGATTTTCTGCCTTTCTGGAACCAAAAACAGAAGAAAACAGGAAACTGGCACTATGACATCTTGTTAATAGGTTAGTTCTAGAAAAGATATAAAAACACCTTAAAGTGTAGAAAAAACAAAGCAAAGTAGATACAAAACAAGCATGGAGCATAAAAAATTATAGATACGTTTCCGGCAAATCAAGAACCAATTGGTTGTACACACCTTCTGGTCCAATAACACCAACTCTATATTTTTAAATGTATGCTCATATAACATGCCTCATGCAATAAGCACACACTATGCAAAGAGAAGGTTCCATGCAACGAGCACACACAATGCAAACAAAAGTTTCCATAGTACCAAGAGCAATCACAAAAACACACAAAAATTGGCCTCATACAAATAGCACACCCACTGCAAAGAGATGGATCTACCATACCAAGAAAATTGCACAATGAGCAATGGTTGTACAATTCTCAAGGTATGATAGGATTATCCCTTGCACCCATATATTTAAGGTGCCATAGATTACAAACATCGGTGATGAAAACAAAATTGTGGCCTCATATAGTAACAAAGGATCATTCTCAGGAATAGTGCAAATGAACCAAAGAGCATGCAAAACATTAGTTGTTGTACATGTTACTAGGTTCGACCACACCATCCCTAGAATCATCAAGGCGTAGTCATTGGCCATAAGCACAAGGTGACAAGAAAAATTACCTACAAGCTTCATAAGATAACATGACACACGGTAGTCATAAGATAATCCAACATTTAACAAATGTCTAGCACACTCAAAGTGGTAGTAGAGAACACATGATCAATGCAGATTATCCAATAGACATCCATATGCAAACTTTTAATCGTTTTCCAAAGTAAAATTCCTCATAGTCTACCATAACTTCTAATCTAATTGTCTAGTACGTATACAAGAAATATGAGGTCATTGGTAATCATTAGTACTGAAATTGAAGTAACTGACAAGAGGAAACCTAGAATCTATAATGCAATGCCAAAATCCGGTCGCAATCGCACTAATCGGAAGTATGAACCCTAGCATAATAGTTATAATTCATTTCGTCCATAACCCATCTACAGGTCTTATACATGCAGATCTATGTAGGAAAAACCTAGGTACGAGTCAAAGTAGAGCTTACCACCATTGATGAGCGGCCAAAGACGAAGTCGACGTAGTGCCGCACTGGGACGTCGAAGATTCCATCCGATCGAGGTCGTGCTCGCGGACGTGGTCGAGGTCGCCATCCGGATCTTCCTCGTTGCACCGTCGTAAAGGATAGGCCGACTGTAGTGGAAGCGCCGATGTGATGTGATAGCAGAGTGGGACGAGGGAGAGTGATAGGAGAGAATGGACGATGGTGGAATTTATGGCACGTGCTTGCGAAGGGACGCGACGCCCCCACTCCTTCTCCAAGCGCGCGGCCGAGGCGTCTCCTTGCGTTCTGTTGTACCTGGCTTCACGAAAACTGCTGATTCAACAAATATTATGTCATTCTCGGTCTCCTGCATCCTCCAAGAGTCTTATGATGTACACAAGGTTAACGTGGAGTTGCTTATGTGCATGTCGGCTTTGAATCCTTGAATTCATTTGCTTTTTATGAAGCACACAAGGTAATGAGACTTTCCACATTCTACCCCAATGACATATCAAGCATAGATTTGATAAGACTTGAATACCAACTTGAAACTTTTATCGAACATATGAGCAGGGATGATAGGTTTAAAAGTGTAAATCATCTCGGTGAGCTCTCTGTTATGCTTGTTGAAATAAAAAATATTGTTTATAACTTGGTATACTTGCTTCTCAAGTTGATATTTCTCTTACCGGTGGCAACGACGAGTGTTGAAAGAATATTTTATGCAATGAGTCCAGTGAAAAATAAGTTGAGAAATAGTATGGGTGATGAGATCTTGAACTATTGTTTGGTGACATTTATTGAATGAGACATGTTTTTGAAAGTAAGTGAAGATGACATCGTTGAAACTTTCATGGGAATGCGGCGACGTAGGGTTACCAAATCCTAGTGATGTAATTGATATTTATGTTACATTTCATCATGTAAGACTATGTTGATGTTTTTGACTATTAGTATTGGAATCATCAAATTTAGAACATATTTATTGAATTGCAATGTTATGAATCAGTTGGCTACTTATAACATTCATTTGGCATTTTTTTAAAGTGTGTCCACCCTTTATTTTTTTTCTACGTCCGCCACTGTCCAAGACGGTCAACACAGGTCAACAAGACTTCCTAGCCGGGTCAACAACCAGTTAAGCGACGCCAGCACCAACCTTGTCAGATACGTTGCGTTCTTGTTCCTGCCATGGATCAACAGAAAAATTGTGCGTCTACTCCCTCTTCGCTGTGGCTTCTCATGAACTACTGCAGAACCAACGACCTGAGTCAACAAATATTATGTCATCCTCGGTCTCCTGCATCCTCCAAGACGGGTCAACACGGGTCAACAGGACTTCCTAACCGGGTCAACAACCAGTTAAGCGACGGCAGCACCAACCTTGTCAGATACGTTGCGTCCCTGCACTTGCTCCTACCATGGATCAATCAGAAAATTGTGCGTCTGCTTCCCATGAACTACTCCCTTTGTCAGATAACAACCAAGGCGACGGGAGCATCAACATTGTCAGTCAGATACATTGCATTCCTGCACCTCGTTCCTGCCATGGATCAACAGAAAATCGTGCGCCTGCTCCCTCTTCGGTGTCGCTTCCCACGAACTACTGCAGAAGCAACGACCTGAAGACGGCGAGACCTCGGTGAGCGACAACTGGGTTACGCCAGCAGCAGTGCACGACGCGTGCGACGCCATCGGTACTAGCTCTATAGAACATCCTCCACGGTTTCCTCTCCCTTTCTTATATCTTTCTCTGTCAAGTGTGAAACAACTTGGCGAGCCAATAGAGTGAGAAAACATGGGTCCAGATTCCAGAGTCTAGTCTCTAGAAGGCTGGGGCAAGCGGTGTATTCCACCTCGTCGTGCTTGGCCCTATGCTAATTGTAATGTCAGTGACAAATCTTTCACCATTCCTCCGCCAATAAACTACTCAAGAACCTAACCGGCACTTTTCTCAGACAAAAGGGTGTCACCCGGACCCGGCCGCTCCGTTGTATTAGGAGCCAAGCTCCGAGGAAATTGGTATATTCAGTACTACAGTATACTAGTACTACACCAATTTGTATTTACGCTCTAGTCTGAAGTGTTCTACACAATAAAGTGTTCTACACGTGGCCACACGGCAACGGTACAAGAAGTCCCAATAGGGATCGAATCTTTTATAGCACAATAAAGTACTGGACCTCATAATATATTCAGATGGATCCGGCAGCATTGCAGTTCACAACACCGGCAGCAACGAGGTAGCGAGTAGGCCAACAAAATCGAGCGAAACGGGCGCTGCATGCAGTTTCTTGTTGCCCCTAGCTGCGTCGGTACGGCCAAATCGTACGTGCGGCCGTCTACACTACAAGAAGAGATCGATGCGGTTCCTGGAAACCTAGCCGTGGTTTCTCTGCTACACCTAACCCAGGACTCAGGCTCCCTTTATAAGAAGGAAGACTCCTAGTCTCGTATTGTTAGTGATCCAAAGCTTTCGTCTTCGGTTCATCAGTCTAGTAGCCTGCAACACACAAGCTGTAGCTGAGATGCCGTCGTCGTCCACGTTCGCCTCCTCTTCTTCGCTCTTCCACATTGTGCCCCTCGACCGCGGCGCAACAGGCCGCTACGCCATGGACGCTTGCTACCTCTGCGGGAAGCCTCTCCCAACAAACCTCGACATCTTCATGTACAGGTTAGCATAGCACTGGTTTTCTCCTGTAACTAGATTTATCTGCTGCTCCCGGATCACCCATTTCATGTTCAGTGACATCCTGATCCGTTTTCCACTGCGAACACGACAGAGGGGACGCGCCATTCTGCAGCGAGGAGTGCAGGGGTGTGCAGATGGACATGGACGAGGCGCGTGAGAGGATTAACACCAACGCCATTCTCAAGGAGCGTGCTGCGAGAAACGAGCAGCGCCGCGGGACGCCTTCCACCCAGCACAACGTCACCTGCGCGTCCAACGTGCCCGTAACAAGCTAATTAAGCACTAGAGAGGAGGAAGCATCCGCCCCACTCCAGCAATAAAAAGGGAAATAAACAAAGAAGCATCCGATGGAGAAGCTATCGTCCGATTGAGATGAACCCACAGGTTATCTGGAAACTTCAGAAGTTTTATTGGCCTTTAAGGTGCATGCTAGCTTTTCTCTTGTACTGTATTTGTGAGCTACAAACTGCAAAGTAGCTAGAGATGGCTGTGTATAAGGCCCAATCGCAGCCAGTATTCCTGTATGGCCACAGAAACCCGGCGAACAATTCAAGCTAGCATTGCTTGTTGGACCATGGATGATAAAAAACCTGGTTTAAAATGATTGAATTTCAAGTGTTATATGCAAGTCATGTTTTAAGCTTGTGTGTTTGTTGCTTGATTTGAATTAGATTAGTTTTCTATGAGTTTACATTGAATTTAATTTTCTTCTGAATAGTTTGCCATTTTTGTTGACACACCATCACCAACTATTCTCAACTGGGAAGAGAAAAGTCTAAGTGCATTTGACCATGTCTCTTGACCCGTCTTTTCCTTTTGATACATAGTCGAATTTAGTTCACGTCGTTGGTTTATCCTTTGAAACAACAACATGAAATTGATGCACAAGACTCATGATTGAATAAGAGCATGATAAACTCTAGGAAACTTGAGCCGGCTAGGCTAACTAGTGACATGATGATTGAGATTTTGGCTTGTATGGAGGAGTCATGGCAAGTCAAACTACGAGGAACCCTTGAGATGTTGGAGGATAAATTTAACTTGAGATTCTCATCGACGAGTTCTCCTCGTAAAAATGTTGGAGTTTTTGGTAAAGGACATGACTAGTCTAATGTTTGGTATTCTAAACATATAATTAATGATTAGTAAAGGATGCCAATGTAATTTGCAAGGTTTAATATTGTTACCATGTTTTCTGATAGTATCAGTCGAACAAAGAAACAAACTTGCATTTAAATCAAGATTTGTTTTAACTAACAAATTCGCTTACCCTAGCCTATTATGAGGCGGTACAAAGAAACTTGTGTGGCACATAATACTTTCTGACTATGGAATGTTGGCAAAGGCATGCATGAATTCAGAACTTCTAGCACGAGTAAACTCCGTCAGCAATATATACTAATAAGGATGCACACCTAAATTCGATAAAGAGAACACCATAGAAACATATCTAGAGGATCATCACGTGTGCTTAGTACCGTAGAGCATGATCATCATGTCCCTATTACTGAGAAGCATGCACACACACCGCCATACCTAATCATCTGTGCACACTCATTTCTGAGGCACCACAACATGATCAAATCATGGTTAGCACCTTATGCACAACCCATTAAGAAATAACTTTGCCCGGAATTAGAAAGAAAATAAGTAATAGGATCATGAAATAAATCAAAATCCAGTTTAATTTTCCTCTAACACAATCTCCGCCATTGGAGAGAATCTCTACTAAGTTTTCACTCGGCAGAGATTGCATCTAGAGGAAAAGTATACCCCAAAAAATGATATACATCAATATAATCAACTAAGATGATATCTGCAAGTGATAAGAACATGATTAACCTAAAACCCTTATAAAATTTAAATGACTATAATCAGTGATCACTGTCCAAACAAGATCATATTAAACAAATGCACTCCAGACAAACACTGACAGTACACCATTATATTAACAGTAAAGCAACATTAACAGATAAAATGATCACTAATACATGATCAACTAAAAACCAAAGATGCAGTTAAACTTAGAATTAAATACAACATCTACTAACACTAAAACCTAAGTAATCAACCAATTAACAATCTCATAAGCTCAACGACATCACTAAATTTAGCTAGAACAATACCAATTCATGGTCGAGACAGCGAGGAAACCGTAGAATTAGAAGTGAACATGATTCATAGAGAAAGGAAGTGATAAAGGGGAAAATAGGATGTGTACCCTCATAGTTAGCCATGGATAGGAGCTTAGCTCAACCATGCAACAACCGGAGATGAGGGAGACGAAGACCGTGGTAACGGTGGCATAAGGAGTACCCCAGGGGAGCATTTCAACCTACACCAGGCCATGCCTGCAACAAGGCGGCGTCATAGGCGCACCCCGACGCTAGGGAGATGCTGGAGGATCACCAGAGATTCATAGTAAGCTCCCATAATTTTAACATAATCATCACGCATGTAGATTCCAGGAATTTCCTCCATGGTTAAGCATACATATTAAAAGCTACAATAAGTTTTATGGATTTTTGTGTATAATGAAAAGGTAAGATCAAAACTAAGATAAAACAAACAAAAGAACAAGTAAAATACAAAAAATAAGAAAAATAAAAGTTCTTTAGAGATCTAAAAGAGAAAAATCTCACACTGGTGCAACCTCCCCAAGCTTAGGTGTTTGCACAAGTTGATGAAGACGATGCCATGAGGTGTTCTAGCAGTTGATGTGGAAGAAGAAGTGTCCTCCCAACTTGATCCAGATGCCAGAAAATGTCCTCAAAATTTCTATGGGAAATATCCCAACTATTGTGTAGTTGTTCCTTGCACCTCTAGAAAATGTTCTTGATTTTACCATGGGAGCTTCATCAAGCTAAAAACACTATGAGATGCTCTTGAAATTCCCTGACAATGACGCCAAAAAATGTTCTGGAACTTGAAGTTGGAATTATCTTGTGCTCCCAAACTTGATGAAGTGGCGACTATGGTGTTGTTCTCCAACTCCTCGGGAACGGCGCCAGAAAATATTCTTGATAGCAATAACTCTGTGTGTACCAACTCATTGGAACTCCAATTTTAGAGTGTTGTATCACACGACTTTTCTCCATAAGGGTGACTGGAGATTTTATATCTAACTCTTTAGGAATTGGCTTAAGATCTTCTTTTATTATCTTCTCGAGGCAACCTGCGAAAAAGTATTTTTCCTTGTGTCTCCAACTTCACCGTGTGGTTGTCAAGCACAAGGTTTCATATTATTAAAACTAAAATAAGAATAAAAATGAATAAAAGTAAACAATCTATCACTAGACAATAAAAGTAAAAACAATAAAGTAAAGTTCTTTTCCCGTTTTTGTGTTTGCTAATAGTAAAAGGTTTTTTATTTTTGGATTTAATTAATGCTTAATGAAGAAAATATAAAAGGAAGTAAAAGTAATGGAAAATGGTTTCTCATAATAAAAACTGAAGTTCATGGGTTCACTTGTCTATTCTCGCATAAGGTGTAATGGAAATAAAACTATTCACATAAGACATAATATTGATGAAATTTCATTATCACTGTGTTTGGATGTTGG
This sequence comes from Avena longiglumis, assembly GCA_030063025.1. Classification (NCBI taxonomy): domain Eukaryota; kingdom Viridiplantae; phylum Streptophyta; class Magnoliopsida; order Poales; family Poaceae; genus Avena; species Avena longiglumis. The sequence goes on from CP125978.1 coordinate 379,149,396, forward strand.
AAAAAAACCTTGGAATTGGAATTCTGGAATTAGTAGAGCTAATTCAAGCGTTTGGAAAGGCATAGAAATTAAAACGTGAAAAGAGGGTCCAATTCCGAGCAGTCCTTCCGCGAGCGTACGCCCCCTGCTGCTACTTTCCGAGCCTCCCCACTCAGAAACGGCTGGAAACGCAAACCCCTCCCCCCCGCGCGACCCTCCCCTTCTCGCGACAGAAGCCCCCGCCACGACCCCTCTCTCCCGCTCGACCTGGCGCGACAGAAGCCCCCGCCACCACCCCTCCCTGCCGGTGAGCTCCCCTCCCCCGTCCCTCCCCTTCCCCTCCCCTTTCCTTCCAGCTTCCTCCCCTGCTTGGAATAGCTGGGGGTGCCCCCTCCCCTGAACCCTAACCCCATGGCAGCAGCATGGGCTAGCGTCGGTGGGAGATTGCTGGAGGCGGCGCCCCCCTCTCCCATGGCAGTAGGTTGCTGGAGGTGGCGCCCTCCCTCTCCCTTTATCCCCCCTTCTTCTCCAATGATTGTTCCTGTAATTTCTTTGTATGAACACCTAATTTGTTCTATATATGTGAACTGCAGATTTCTACAAGAATTAGTACCACCTCAGTCTAATTGAAGGTATAAACTTCTTGATCTGTACTATTGTTTGTTGTGTTTCTTATCGATTTATGATATGACCATATGTATGTTAGAAACATATTTGTGACATGTTCTTCTAATAAGATGAGATATGGATGATTGTTTGATACCTATGCTCTACATAATTAGATTTTAAACATTGTTTACATTGTAGAATAATCATGTCCCAACAAGAGTTGGTTGCTTACATTACCGAAGAGAACAAAAGAAGAAAAAGAAAAAGGATAGTATTGACAAAGAAGTTTTTTGAGATGTCATGTCTTGCTCTAGCTTATGTTAGTACGCAGCGGGGACCGAGAAACCTAGGATGCTTCAATGATGACGAGGAGAAGGTTGCATATAGAAAGTACATCTTAAAACAAACATATGATGGTTCCGAGACAACTTGCTATGATAAGTTGCGCTTAACTAAAAGGAACTTTCATGATCTTTGTGCTATGTTGTGTGCGAAGTGTGGTCTCAAAGATAGCACATATGTGACAGTAGAAGAGAATGTTGCTATGTTCCTACAAGTTGTTGGACATGGAATTAAATTGAGAATGTTGGGTGGAACATACCAACGGTCTTTAGAGACTATAAGTAGGCATCTCTCTACTGTGTTATCAGCCATCCTATCTTTACATGGGGAGTTCATCAAGCTTCCCGATCCTTCTACTAACCCTCCCGATGATTACAAATGGAAGTGGTTTGGCAATGTACTTGGAGCACTAGATGGGTGTCATATTCCTGTGTTCGTTAAAGCCGCTGATAAAGGGAGGTATAGAAATCGAAAACAAGATATCACCACTAACATGTTAGGTGTGGTTGATTGGAATATGAAATTTCTATATGGTCTACCTGGTTGGGAGGGCTCGGCATCGGACTCTAGAGTGCTAAAAGATGCTATGATAAACGATCGCCAAGATGCATTTGTTGTACCACAGGGTATGACTCTTTCTCTTGGCTTTTTATTTCTCATATTTAATTGCTAACTAACTTATTGTGGCATCCCGCAAAAAAATCCACTACTAGAAAATCGCGTTGAATTTGTGCATTGCATCGTCATCATCATGCATTGTTTGCCTAAAACTATTTTCGCAAAGCCGGTTTTTGTTTTCTAAAACGCCCCGTCTTGTTTTCAAATTCAAACCCGGGTCTCCGGACTATTTTGTTTTGCCCGTTGTCGGTTTGCAGAAGCCTTGTTTTAAGACAAATAAAATATTATATTATTTTTGTAGGGGCGATCAGGCAGGCGGATAGACCCGAACGACCACCCCCCAGAAAATACAAACGGCCCACCCCATTAATCCTAAATCTACCCAACCTAGTCTACCCACCCCTTCCTCCACATCACCCCAACCAACCCCCTCCTGACACCTCACCCTCTCTCCCCCTCTACCCAATCCTTAACTGCCACCTCAGCAGCCCCCACTCCCCTCCACCTCACACTCAACCACCCTGCCCACACACTCACGCACGCACACACAAAGACACCACACAAACCCACCCACACCGACACCACCCAACCCACTGGCCCTGGCCCCACCACGATGCGCCCGCCCCATCCTCTCTTCCACCTCCCAGACGTCCTCTCCCCACCGCCCCGTTCTCCTCTCCACCTCTGGCGCCCGGCCTCCCTCGGCGACCAGCGCCCTGCAGCCTCCGGCCGCCGCCGCTCCTCCTCTCCCCTCGCCCGGCCCCGCCCGCTCGCTCCCGCCCGCTCAGGCTCTCCGCCCCCCTGGCTCCTCTCCCGCCGCACCTCCCTCCGCCCTTGAGGACCTCCCAGCCTCAGCGCCGCCAACAGTCTCCTCTCGCCGGAGCCCTCCCAGCGACCCTCCCGTGCTCGTCGCCCCGCCCAGACCAGGCCGCCCCTGCCGCGCTTCGCCCGGGCAGCCCCTCCTCCGTCGTCGCCGCTGCACCTCGACCTCCCCGATTCGCCGCCCGGCGCACCTCACCGCCGCACCCAGCCTTGGCCGGCCTCCTCCTCCGTCGCTCCCGAGCCCTCGCGAGCCGCCCGTCCTGCTCATCTCCACCGCAGCCCTTTCCAGCGCCGTCCCGCCATGCCCCCGTCGGTCCCCGGCCTTCATCCCGCGCGTCGCAGCCGTAGCGAGTGAGCGCCATGCCCGCGTCCGTGCGTGTGCTAGCTCGTGTTTTTTGGTGTTGTTGTATCAAGGCAGTGTGCTCACCCCTCACTCTTGGTACCCGGGCCTCTCGAGATTGTCTCGGAACAACACCGACACATCGCCAACTTTCTTCGAAGGCCGACCATATCAACGAACCCCAACTAAACCTCAAGATCGCCGTCTGCGAGCAAGCCGGAAACCTCCAGGGCTCCTTCCAGGAACCACCAAGATCTTCATCACGGACCCGGCGCTCTCCTTCATGGACGCCGAGATCTTCCTCCTGGAATTCGAAGACTGAACCCGTCGGACGCTTACACGGGATGGCAAGATCGCCACACGGACGCGAATCCCAAGACCCTGAGACCCTGAACCGAAGGCCGATCCCGTACCCGGTGTCGCGCCATGAACTCCGAAAACCCCGGTACCAGGCAAGTTCGCCATCGACCTCGAGTTCTCCTACACGGATACACCGAGTTCTCCAACGAGGACACCAAGGCCGTCAACATGACCCGAAGACCCCGAACGCCAAGACCGACCCGATACAACGGCCCGACAAGACCCTCGCAACTGCAAGCTCGACCCCGTGGAACCCGACAAGATCTGCATGCGACAAGAACGGAACCGACCCGGAAGAAGCCGATGCGCCCCGACACCGACCCAAGTGCTTCCTCCCGGAACGCCAATATCTGCCCCGTTGTTCGAGAACGTTCCCGCCGAGACCGAACCGTCGAACCCTGAATCCCGAGGCCGAACCCCGAACCCCGGAACCAAGACCGTCGAGACCCCTAATGTGTGAACCCCTTCCCGAAACCCTATCTTATAATATAATAACCTTGACGCATATTAAATTGTCATTCATCTCGCATGCATATTGCCTGTGGTTTGGTGGCCTTATGCCGATTCACCTCGTAATTAAATATGGGGCCCATATGCGGGCAAATCTAGTCTCATATTGGCCTCATTTAAATTTGTGTAACGAACCGGTGATATATCCTGCCTTGTTAAACAACATTTAAATTGCGGGGGTTTCTAAATAACTTGAACCGTTTAATAAATTGTCGGGACCCCGGTTCCGCTTAATATGACCTAATTGCATCGCACCGTTGCCATGCCATACATCATACATGCATCATGCCGATCTTCTGCCGTAATCTTAAATATTGCATCCGGTGTTATTCTAGTGTTTTGCTTCTTCGCGGATAAGGCCGTTGAGTTGATGTGAGCTTCGCCCCGACCTTCGGTTGAACCTTCGACAATGTTTTCAGGCGAGCATCTCCCCCTTTCTACCTATCTTACTTTATAGTCTTTATTCCCTCCTGTTGATCTATTGCTATCTGTGTTGCGATGCTTTAATTTCCATACCTGTGATATATCGTGCAGCCCTATATTGCCTTGGACACATCCTATTACCTGTTGTTTGGTAGATAGTTGGACTTGCGCGTCGTAGTCGCTTGCTCAAGTGCTGTTGCGTGTCGTCCAGTGCCACAGTTGTTGATGTATTGCCGCATGTTGATGTTGGAGATGATCATAGTTTTACTTATCATTCACTTTAATTCCTGTTTAACAACTAAACTTGAAGTAAACAGAGGCATCGGTGGGTGATAGATAACATTTGGTTTCCGAACGCCCACTTGTGTCCCGTAGGACCCCGAGTACTTGATACCTGTTCCTTGATTTATCGCGCTATCCACATCCGGGAGGTATATGGGACCCCCGAGCGAGCTTGATTCAGTCTTATTTCTTGGGGCCACAAACTAGTTTGAGGTTTTATTTACGATCCTGTACTTATGCCATGCTACTTATGTATTTAAATTGTGCGACAGATAGCACACTGTACTGTTTAGGTCAGCGGAGTGATTTCGCGGTATCGACAAGCCCAGTTTTGGGTTCCCAGTCGCTTACAGCCATTGACGCAAACCTTGAGTCCGTCTCGGAGCTAGCTTACTTCGTTGCGGGTCTACTCAATGGGGTGGCCCCCTAAAATATTTCTGAATCCTGTGATTGCTTAGTCGTGAAAGCCTCGTTGGTTTTTGATTTGGTTTTTCCGAGGTTGATCGAGCGTGTGTTGCTATTGGTGCACCCCGGCCGGGTAAAACTTTCTGAAAGCCGTGTCCGCGGATATGGACGACTTGGAGCACAGTATCTCGATCATAGACAAGCATAACTAAAGTTTATTGCTATAAATTTGACTTTATAATGACTAGTAATCAGCTTCACTATAATGGAATGGCTAAATAATACTGCCCACCATTTGCTTGTTTGGATCGTCGCTTGCGACCATTGTACCTGACTAGTAAGTAGTGCAACTACAACGGAATGGCTGAATAAAAGTACCAACAACTGCTGGGTTTTGGGTTATCTCATGCTAAATGTATTTGACTAGTAAGTGTTGCCACTATCACGGAATGGTTAACTAAAAGTGCCCACTGCTTATTTTATCAGGATGATTATCTAAACCTGACTAGTAATTGCTGCAACGATAACCGGATAAATGAAACTGCCAACCGTGTGAGTTCCTCGGTTGACTTCCTCGTTTGGTCTCGAGGGGGAGACGTCAGGATGGGTTTGTTTGATAATAGTATCAGGTAGGATCCGAATAGGTCTATCTTACCCCTCTCTGATAACCGCCAGTTGTATTGAGTCTCTATAGGTTGTTTAGTGCATGCTGCCGCTGCCGCTCAGTCCACCATACCTATGTAGGCGAGGACCGCCGAATTCTAGCCTCGCTGTGTCTTGGCCTCAAGATCGACGCCTCCTTCTTTTCCTTTGCCCTTTGTCGGCACCCTTTTGTTTAAGCAGGTTTGAGATCGACGTCGTTAGGTTACCCTTCCTATTGGGAAGGGTTATGGACGCCATTGGTTATTATTCAGGGCTCTTAGCCCCATTTGCATCTTGTCCGTAGTCGGACGCTCCATCTTTTCAAGGTGATTTGGATCTTTGTACCGTATATCTGTATTCTTGACTCTTGAGTCATGTTATATATCTCTCTCGTGGGTCCCATCGAGGACTGTTGTGTAATGTTATTACTTCGTTTTCCACCTGCACGAAAGTGTCTGGTGGGAACCTTTGAATCGTTTCTATGCGGGTTTGGCGGAAATCGCTGAAACTTGCATAGGTCCGATTCTGAGGGTGTTACACTTATTTACTTGACAATAGGAAAGTTCTACCTAGTTGATGCTGGCTATACGAATGGACCTGGATTTCTATCTCCATTCAGATCCACTAGATACCACTTGAAAGAGTGGGTTGCAAGTCAACAACAACCTCAAAATGAGAGGGAGTTATATAATTTGCGCCATGCTCGTGCTAGAAATGTTGTGGAGAGAACTTTTGGTTTGTTGAATAAAAAATGGGCCTTCTTGCGTTCATGTTCTTTCTTTCCCATAGAGGAACATGTACGACATGTCCATATGGTTGAGATAATCAATATGTAACAATAAATATTGACTATGAACTAAACATTTGCAGATTCGGCTTATTAATGCATGTTGTGTGTTACACAACTATGCAAGGGATAGGCAACATGTGAGGGATAATTTGTTGCTGCAAGAAGTCGACGCCGAACTAGAGTTTATGGTTCCTGAACCTGTAGACGATGCTTCTTTAATTAGAAGTGTCCAACAAACTTCTGCATGGTCTAATTTTAGGCAACAATTTGCAGATGAGATGTATGCTGATTACCTAGTGGCACGAGGAGAACTAGAGTTCGAGTAGATAAGTAGTTATGGAGTATATAGCTAGCTAATGGTGCCTTTTGTTGGGCTAGCTTCATGATGATGGCCTTTTGTGTGATATTTTGTACATGCAACTTGTGGAAACTAATATATATGCTTTACCTTGCTTGCTATGTTGTTCTTACATTTGTCAATATCCATTTCTTTTTTATTTGTATAGAAGCATGACTGAACCAAAAGCAAAGAAAATTACTACTAGGAGTTATCTTACATGGTCTAGTGAGATGGACACCACATTGTTATCCGTCCTTGTTGAGCATCACAACAATGGTGACCATGCTCAAAATGGTTGGAAGCCACATGTGTACCATGCTTGTATTAAGCATGTCAAGGAAAAATGTAACATTGACATCACGAAGGATAACATTATTGGAAGAATTAAAACATTTGACAAGAAATATGAGATCATTACAAGGATGCTTGCTCAAAGTGGCTTTGGATGGATTGGGAAAATAACATGGTGATGGTTGAAAGTGACGAAGTGTGGGATAAATATGTGGAGGTACTTAACACTAAATTTTATTTTGTTATTACTTTTGCATCTTCATTATCAACTCTAATATTTGTGTGCGTTGTGTAGGCTAACAAGGATGCACGTGGATATAGGACCAAAGTGGTGAAGAATTGGGAGTCCATAGTCACTATATATTCTAAAGACCATGCGACTGGTGCAGGTGCTAGGACTGGAGCTGAGAGTGTTCAAGAACTGGACTCACAGGTTGTTGAAGAATCTCCTGAGGTGCCTAGAAAGAGGAAACATACGGGATATGCTATCTTGTCCATGATAGGAAAGATGAGTACATCTTTCGATGATGCTATGAAAGCAACCGAGCCACTTCCTATGCCAAAGGTGACTCCTCCGGCTGAAATCCTTGCTGCGCTCGAGAAAGTAGATGGTTTGGAGGAATATGATATGATAACAGCTTATGCAAAGTTGATTGTCCATGAGCGCTTATATGAAGAATTCATGTCACTTCCTGAGAAGTTCAAGAAGAACTATCTACTTACCTTGCAAAGTTGATGGTTGCTACAATGAGTGTTTGTTCTTATTAGTTACTATCTACTTTGTTGTTTGTGAACTGTCCACTACTGTTATGATGCATTATGTGTAAGAGACATAAACTATCTACTTCTGCTACTTGTAAGAGACAAATTTATTATCCGTGTTGTGATTTTCGTTGGTACTTAATAACTATTTTGTGTCATGCTTCATTTACAATTTTGTTATTGTGGTGACTTTATTCATTATATTTTTATGTTGTCATGTAATATACTATTGTGCATACACGTGTAGGGAAGTTTATATTGTCAAATCTCAAAAAAACATTCAATTACATGTTATGTACATCCAAACATGATTTGGAATTAGGTACTATCCTTTGATTCCAACAGAAAATTCCTTGCACATCTAAACGGTAGAATTGGAAATAGAGGTCATTTCCTTTCCATCTTGGATTTGGAATCTTCAGCCGAATTCAATTCCAAGCTTATTTTCCAACATCCAAACAAAGCGCATGTGTTTGATTAGCATTCATATGGACATCACGTCGTAATATAATGATGATGCAATACATATCACTTATACTCCTCTAGAAAGGGAAAACTCCATAAATTCTAGAATTAAGAATAAACAGACTATAGCCTTAGGTACTTTAACATGACATTTGAATATAAAATATGCTACCTTGAGCAAAAAAATCACCTTGGTTATCATGAGATGATTATAATACATGCATTCACTTTATCCCTAGTGAGGTAACAAAAAATATAAAACCCATAGAAGATCTCGAGTTTTCTGTCACTAACCAATCCCCACCACCATGTTACTCCATCTAACACATGCATTCCCCCACATGTTTCTCCATACATGTTTAATCATAACAAGTACTTAAAATGGGGTACATAATATACATCTTACACATAATATAATTCTATTCTCAAATATCAACTCATAAAACAAATATCCACCATATAGGAACTAATAGATAACCATAATCATGTTGGGCAGCTCATATGGTACTAAAACAATGATAGCACAAGAGATAGATAGATAGATAGGTAGAGAGAGAGAGATCAAGCTACTGCCAAAACTCCATAGTCCAGAGGTGGAGTACACATCACAGAGATGATGCAGATGATATTGGACAAGTTGGACATCCAGCTGGCAGCATTTCCCCTCCAATCTTCACTGGTTCTAGCTATATTTTAGTGTTTGTGTGTTTCTTCTCCGCCTCCTTTGATATCGACCCAGGGGACCTTTTTATAGGAGTTTTTGGGTCGAGACTTCGAGCTAGGGCTCAAGATAGATAATTGTCAACGCTCGAGGAGGGAAAGAGCATGGGTGGCGTGGCTAGGTAAGTGGATCGCACCACCTAGGATCTTTTGGGTCTCATGCCACCCTTCTGGTGGTTCAAGTGCTCCAATACTTACTCTTCGCAAAAAATAATCGTCAAAAAATGCCAGGTCCATTTGACTTTGTTTAGATCCTTGAAAGATAAAAATACACAAAATATGATTTTCTTGTCTTTCAAAATTATAATCCAAATAACGGGGATCACCGAATTCCCACATATCGAATACCCATTGGGTTCAACGTCCTTAACTCCTTCTTCCCGCCACATCACCTCCGGGGGCGCAAGAACTAAATGAAACTTACATGAAGTGCTGGCGTGTCGCGCGTGCCAACATCGGCAAAATGGACGTGCTTGTCTGCCTCGCCGATCATTGGAGGAGTTGGAGACGGAAAATGTGATATTCTGCTCTGTTGAACATGAGTGGGGCCTCAATGACTGGCCGCCGATGTCAAACAATCTTTGCGAGGGTACCTCCAGGCGCTTTGGCCCGTAGCGCACACCAGTAGCTACAAGAAATGTTTCCTTCCGGATCGACTTGGCCCATTCATCTTAGAAGGCATGTCTTCCGCGACAAAATTCTCGGCTCGACCGTGGCCGATAGAAAACTTTATTTTCGGTTTCACGCCCCTCTACTATGATGAAACCGCTAAAAACTTGGACGAAGCTCGACCGAAGCGTGGCAGAAGCAAGATTTCCGGTTCCTCGCGTGATGTTGACTCGCCGAAGTATTTTTAGACGTGTGGGTCCTAGGCATCACTGTCTCTAGCGGACCATACTTTTCGGTCGCACCTCCCTGATTTGAACTCGATAACGTTGTTCGATGCCTCTTCCGTTTAGTCAGGCAACTGGGTCCCGCATGTCTGCCTATCGTGTGTATGATGTATTTTTTCCTTCCCTATTCCGAACTTGATAGTGTTGCTCGATGCATATGCCGTTTAATCAGGCTGCTGGGTCCCACATGCCATCCTGACACTAGAAGAAATGTGTGCATGATGGATTTTTACTTGGCTCGTGCCTCCCTGATTTGAAATCGATAACGTTGCTCGCTGCATCATCCATTTATTCAAGCTAGTGGGTCCCATATGTCAGCCTCACATTAGAGGAATCGTATGTATGATGTAATTTTTTTCCTTTGCTCCCTCTACCCTATTCCGAACTTGATAGTGTTTCTCGATGCATCTGCCGTTTAATCAGGATGGTGGGTCCCACGTGTCATCCTCACATTTGAAGAAATGTGTGCATAATGGATTTTTTCCTTGGCTCGTGCCTTCGTGATTTGAACTCGATAACATTGCTCGATCTATCTGTCGTTTAGTCACGCTGTTGGGTCCCCCATGTTAGCCTCTCATTGAGTGAATCTCTACCCTGTTCCTAACTTGATAGCGTTGCTAGATGCATCAACCGCTTTATCACGCAGCTGGGCCCCACATGCCATCCTCTCATTAGAAAAAAACATGTGGATGATGGAATTTTTGTCCTGGGTCGCGCCTCCATGTTCCGAACTTAATAGCATTGCTCGATGAATCTGCCATTTGATCGTGCCGTTGGGTTCCACATGTCATCCTCTCATTAGAAGAATTGGTTGTATGATTAACTTTTTTCTTTGCCCGCGCCTTCTTGTTTCGAATTTGATAACGTTGCTCGCTGCAACATGCGTTTTTTCAAGCTGCTGGGTCCCCCATGTCAGCCTTGTGCATGTTGGACTTCTTTCTCGCTCGCTCCTTCCTTTTTCAAACTTGACAACGTTTCTTGATGTATCACCTGTATAAGGTCTCTCTAGTGGGTCACACATGTTAGTCTCTCTGTAAATGAAAAGTGTGTATGATAGACTATATTTTTGGCCACGTCCGTTGTTTTGACCTTGGAAACATTGCTACATGTGGCAGTCGTATATGGTTCTACTTCTAGGGCCCCATTGTCAGCCTCTCTGGTATGTTCTGACTTATGGGTCCCTAGTGCATCCTTGTATGTTCAGGCTGGTGGGTCCCTAATGTCAGCCTCTCTATACAAGTATTTAACTTTTCTTTCAAACCCGCCCAGTAAATTTGAGGGACGCTGCAGCCTGGTGGGTCCGTGATGTCCTCCTCTCAGTAATACGAATTGCTAGAAGAAGAAAAAGTAAACCCAATATATATATATATATATGGTGGGTCCACGATATCAGCCTCTCCAAAATGGAATATTCCTAGAATAAAAAAATATAAAACTAAAATATATATATATCTACGCACACAAGATTCGAACTAAATACATTCAAATTAAATAGACGTAAATTGAGTGCGTTACCACTACACCAAAGATATTTGTTAAAAAGATATCATTAAATATTATATTAGTACTACACCTTATGTATTAGTATTCTTTAAAAAAATCGTGTCCATGTTTATCTTTTTTAAAATATAAAATGGCAGCACTCCTCGCATCTCAATTTATAAAATGCCACATAACATAGTAGTTTCTTAAAAACATGGGTAGGCAAAGTTCTTCTTTATTTTGAGAGGTGGGGGGCAATGCCCAAAAGGTCTAATTAAAAAGAGTTTGACTATTTTACATGGGTTGCTCTACATGGGCTATACTCCATAGGCTATGGTTCATGGGCTCCTTTCTCAAATTTCACTAGGATGTACTCAGTAGTCCCCTGACTTCTTTTTTTCAAACCCGTGCATTAAGAGGGACGGTGCAGGCTAGTGGGACCATCATGTCAGAATCTCCATAAAGCAATATTTGTAGAATAAAATTAAGAGGGACGTTGTAGGCTAGTGGGTCTGCCATGTAAGACTCTCCGTAAAGAAGAAAATAATGTAAGCCCAAAAAATATATGTCAAGCACAGAGGATTCAAACTCAAGACTTCACACACATAAACCGTGTGCGTTGCCACTATGACAAAGAAATCAAATGGTATTAGGTTTTGTCTCCTTGTTAGTGAAATTTGCATTCTACTATGGCTCCGCAGATTCGAACAAAGACTGTAGGGTTTCGTAGCATGGAAAACAAAAAATTTCTATCGCATACAAACAAACAAGCCAAGATCTATCTACTAGATTGTAGCAACGAGTCGATGGAATAACTCACCCTCGAAGATTCCAAAGTGTTTAACGAGAGCGGAATCTCGTGGGTGATGTAGTCGTACTCTTTCCGATCTCAAGATCGTGTAGACGATCCTTCCAAGGCTGCGTTAGCGCTCCCGATCGGTCACACGCTCAAGATTGACGAAGACCTTCCTCTCCTTGTTCCAAAGAAAATGGAGGTTGTAGCACTCTCCTCGTGATTCCTAAGACTGGCGTGGTCTGCAGGAAGTAGAGGGGAGATCTCGCAGGGCTTCGCCTTAAGCCGGAGGGAGTATGGTGGAGTATGAGAGAGTCCCTCGACGATCTAGGGTTTAGACACGCCGAGGAGGGGGCTAGGACAGCGGCTAGTGTTTCACCTAGGCGGCGGCGGCGAGTTCCCTAGGGCCGGCGGCGGCTTGGGGCTAGGGTTTAGAGGTAGGAACTTCTGTATCTAGGAGGGGAGCCCTGCTCCTCCTTATATAGGTGGAGGGGGACGGCCAAGGGGAGGGGAGTCCCTCCCCAACTCGGCAGTGGTGTGAAGCGGTGGGAGGAACTCCTCCCCCAAGTCGGTTTCCACCTCCCTCTCCACTTCCCAAAATTAGCCGTTTGACTTTCAAACTTGGCGTTTGACTTTTCAAACTAGGATTTGAATAAACCCTCTATTTTGTTCAGCGATGACACCTAGTACATGATGCAATCATATCAACTTGATATAACACATTCGTGTACCCTTCCCCTCCGGAGTGCCGGACATTCCGAAATCTTCTAGAACATTCCCGATGTAAACACCGGAACCATTCTCCAACTCCGAAACAAGACTTTCCTTATATGAATATTATTCTCCGGACCATTCCGGATCTCCTCATGATATCACGAATCCCATTTGAGACTCCGAACAACATTCGGACTCTTTCTCATCATTCCATAACTACTCAAACAACGTCGAATCCTTAAGTGTGTCTCCCTACGGTTCGTGAATTATGCGGACATGATCGAGACACTTCTCCGAACAATAACCAATAGAGGAATCTGGAAATTCATATGGCTCCCACATATTTCTATGATTACTTTGCGATCTAATGAACCACTTACATACGATATCAATTTCCCTTTGTCTCATGATAGTTTACTTATCCGAGGTTATGATCGTCGGTATCTCTGCATACCTAGTTCAACCTCGTTACTGATAAGTACTCTTTTCTCGTTCCCGTGATATGTGATCCCTTGTGAGCCAGTCACATGCTTGCAAGCTAATTGGATGACATTTCACCGAGAGGGCCCAGAGTATATCTATCCGTCATATGGATGGACAAATCCCACTCTTGATCCATGTGTCTCAACCAATACTTTCCGAACACTCAATGCCACCTTTATAGCCACCCAGTTACGGTGTGGTGTTTGATGTCATCAAAGCATCCATCCGGTAAAGGTGATATGCATGATCTCATGGTCGAAGGAATTAGAATACTATGTATCAGAAAGCATATAGCAATTGAACTATTAAAATGACTTGATCTTTATGCTACGCTTATCTATAGGAGTATGTCCACCATATCATTCTCCTAATGATATGATCTTGTTGTTAATAACATCTCAATGTTCATGATTCAAGCTAGTATTGTATAGAGGCTTTACTAGGGACTCTTATTTTAGTCTACAAATCACACAAGTATTAATGTTTCCTTGTTAATACTATTATAGCATGAATGTAAACATTTATCATAAACACAAAGATATAATAATAACTATATTTATTATTGCCTCTAGGGCATATCTCCAACAAAGACCTCACCGACAGAGGGGAAAGTGATAATTCTTTTGACATATATATTCATTTAAAATTATCTAAAGAAACAGAGACACACACTGCATGCGCTAATACTGGACTGGTATCCAATGACTTCACTTGGTGAAATCACCCTCTCATCACTGTCCAAAACACAACCAACGATTCCGATGAAACACAGACAAAAGCTCTAGTTCAAGCAGCCCAGCAGCAGTGATAGAACTTTTCACAAATTCAGTAGCATTTGAATGATTCAGTAGTACATAATAAGACAGAGATAATATCAACAGATTCTTAGTTCATATTCAGCAACACTTGACCAATTCAGCGGGATTTCAAAATGACTGATTCAGCAATACAGACACTGAAATTTGATAGCACTACAGAGGGGACTAGGACAGTTCTTGTTTCTCTTGAAGATATGTCCAAGAGGCAATAATAAAGTGGTTATTATTATATCTTTGTGTTTATGATAAATGTTTACATCCCATGCTATAATTGTATTAATAGGAAACATTAATACTTGTGTGTTTTGTAAACATAAAAGAGTCCCTAGTAAGCCTCATGTTAAGCTAGCTTATTGATTAATAGATGATCGTGGTTTCCTGGTCATGGACATTGGATGTTATTAATAACAAGATCATATCATTAGGAGAATGATGTGATGGACACACACACCCATAGTAAGCATAGCATAAGATCAAGTCATTAAGTTTGTTTTGCTACAAGCTTTCAAATACATAGTAACCTAATCCTTCGACCACGAGATCATGTTAATCACCATCACCGGATGAGTGCTTTGATGACATCAAATGCCACTTCCGTAAATAGGTGGTTATAAAGGTGGCATTGGGTATTGTGAAAGTATGTGTTGAAGCGCATGGATCAAGAGTGGGATTTGTCCATCCAAATGATGGATAGATATATTCTGGGCCCTCTCGGTGGAATGTCATCCAATTGGCTTGCAAGCATGTGACAAGGTCACAAGATATGTCATATCACGGAACGAGTAAAGAGTACTTATCGGTAATTAGGTTGAACTAGGTATGGACATACCGACGATCGAACCTCGAATAAGTAAAGCATCGCGCGACAAAGGGAATCGGTATCGTATGTTAATGGTTCATTTGATCATGAATTCATCATTGAATTTGTGGGATCCATTATGGATCTCCAGATCCCGCTATTGGTTATTGATCGGAGAGGAGTCTCGATCATGTCTGCATAGTTCACGAACCGTAGGTGACAAACTTAAGGTTCGATGTTGTTTTAAGTAGATATGGAATATGAATTGGAGACTGAATGTTGTTTGGAGTCTCGGGTTTGATCCATGACATCACGAGGAGATCCAAAATGGTCCGGAGAATAAGATTAATATAATGAAAGCCATTTTTTGGTGTACGAAAAAGTTTTCGGTATCTGACTAGATCTTCTAGAATGTTCTAGAAGGGGCCACCAGTGAGCCCACTACCCCGGGAGGGGCCACATGGGTCAGAGGGATGCTGCGGGGGCCATGGGCCAACAGCACCAGTACCCAAGGGGCCCAATCTGCCAGCCCAAGGGTTTAGGGCTAAACCCTAAAATAGGAAAGGGGAAACTTGGGGGGAGGGCAAGTTTCCCCCCTCTCCCTATGTACACCGACCCTAGAAGGGGAGGGCCAAGGGGGAAGCCCTAGCCACACCGCCTTCTATAGAAAGAGGGGAGGGGAGGGAGCACCCCTTTCCCTCTCTTCCAATCCTAGCCGCCACCCTCCTCTTCCTTCCTGCTGCTCCGGCTTAGGCAAAACCCTGCAGGATTATCTCTTCCACCAACACCACCACGCCGTCATGCTGCTGGGATTACGAGGGGATCTACTACCTCTATTGCCTGCTGGAATAGGGAGAAGAAGGTCTTCATCGAATCCGTACGTGTGACCGAGTGCGTAAGCGCTACCGGAACGCGGCGCCGGAAGGATCGTCATTGTGATCTTGAGATCGGTAAGTGATTGACTACATCAACCACGAGATCCGATCTCGTTAACGCTTTGGATCTACGAGGGTTAGTTTTCTCCTATCTCGTTTCACCTATCTAGTGGATTAGATCTTGGCTTTGCCATAGATTGGATATTGGGTTTATTCGTTGTTGCGATAGAATTTTTTTCCATGCAATGAACCCTATAGTTTTAGCTCTAAAAACCATGCCCACAATCATTTTTCTCTTTTCTCCAAACACACTTAAATCATTGGAGAAAGCAAAGCTGATGATCAAGTCTGCTTTTGTGTGCATACCTACTCCTCACATATTAAGATAGAACACAATCATTGTCATAATAGTTGGCCTTGGTCATATAGGGAACCATCATATAGATACAAATATACCATACCAGTATGTACTAGTCATAGTTCCAATCCAGCAAAAGGTTATCACAGTTTTACCATATATGATCATTGGAGACAAGACAACCACATAATTAATTACGATAACATGCGAACAAAGATCTAGACAGCTAGAAACTTCATGACCAGCCTCCAGCATTCAGGGCAGCGAGATACATCGACCTTGACCATTCTTCCAATGGTAAGTTTGGCTTATTTCTAGAACTTGGTCCATCTAGAAGTAGCTGGCAAGCGCCCATTAGTTCAACTAATGGCGTAGCATCCCTCTACTTGCACTCCTTCGCTCTGCATCATGAAGACTATTGTGCCCTTTCGTCTGGCGTCGAGTTGCTTTATGGCTCTCTTAGGGAATTTCTAAGTCAAAGCAAGAGATAGACACATAATTAATAAGAGAAATGCACTGAATCATGTGAAACTTGAGAAGACATTCATAGCAGTTTACCTTTCGCCACACACAAACATAATCCGGTGCGACCTTGAGATGAAACATGTGTATGATACGATCTGACAAGGATATGCCCCGGGCTGATAAAGGATCTTGTACCATTGTCTGTGTTGGGGCTAGTTAATGACTACAAGTGCATATATCAATTGTAGCTAGTTTCGAAATAAGAGTATTGAACCCATAGAGAGCTAGTTGGCTAGGTGCTTTATGCCCCTCGTCACTATCTTCCAAAGGATACTTGTAAGCTGCCTCTGATTTCAAGTCAAGGGTGTTTAAAAGGTTTTTGGGTTACATGCAAGAAAGTAAATAAAATAAGTAAAAAGAAAGCAAGTAAAGGAGTGTATGAAATGGTGGTTGAACTCAATAGGGCTAAGACATTCTAGGGGATATAGGATACACCACTATCATGTTGTAATTAATCATAATTAGGATAACCTATTTCTTATGTCACGATATGTGTGGAGAGAGTTCCATAATAAGATGTTCATTACAAGGATCGTAGGCAGTCACTCTGTTGAGCCAAGAATAAGGTCATCTCTAAATAATCACTGTGATGCCTGGAAGCAATCACCATGCAGACCACCAAAATTAAGGGTCCCCGTGGATATCGTAATTAGCTTAGTGAATCTCTCTTTGTTCCCCCTCGGCCCTGTTGGGTTCTAGCGATGCTTCTAATCATAATAGCTTCTAGCACAGCATCCAAACACGTTCAAAGGGTTTCACCCTCTTACTTTAGACCCGAAGGCAAATGATATGTGTCCGGCTACACATACCATCTAAAGGGAGAGATCAAACACACATCATAGATTAATGGGTCATGTATACAAGTAATAGATCATCTATATTTCAATTCAATAATGCTAGGTTTCTCCATATCCCCATGAACGAAGCAAACTACTCACACATGGAAGTAATCAACAACATCATCATAATCAAATGGATGGATAAAGGTAATGGAATTAATCTAGTGCAAACCACAATTGAATCTAGAATTACAACAAGATATAATGAATGGAATATGGGGGTAGAGATGGTGATCGAGATGCAGCAGTTGATGATGTAGGGGATGATGCTTTGTCCTCCAATGATCTATGCAGCGGCAAGTATTTTCCCTTCTCCAAGTTCCTCCTCTAGATCCCTTTCTGTTGTGTTTTTTCATAGCTAGAGGTTTCTGTGAATTTCGGATCTGTGACCTGCTTTGCGAGGAGGAAGTATTTGACGAGGCGGTCCCATCGCCGGGTCATACGAGCGCGTAGTACGGACAGGCGCCTCCCGTACCATTGGTCGTTACGTGGGCTAGAACCTCCTGGGCTCATGCAATTCCTCCAGGTGCGAAGATAAATCAATAAAATGACTTATATCACTTAAAAATATCATATTATTATGTAATATGATAGTCTCAATTGATATGTTCATTATACACTTAGTAAATTGGGATCATGTTGAAACAAGGACAAAAGATGCACACAAACATGGTAAAATACTAAAAACCCTACTCTACTTATGCAAAAACAATAAGTAAAAATGCTCCAATTTTGGACTCAT
Organism: Avena longiglumis; assembly: GCA_030063025.1. Classification (NCBI taxonomy): domain Eukaryota; kingdom Viridiplantae; phylum Streptophyta; class Magnoliopsida; order Poales; family Poaceae; genus Avena; species Avena longiglumis. The sequence goes on from CP125978.1 coordinate 379,167,417, forward strand.
TAACTCCCCCAAGCTAGACTCTTGCTCGTCCCTGAGCAAGACGGTGGCTTATGAACAAGATCATCATGCTCATGAGGCAAGAGACACTACAATACATGAGGCAAACAAAATCGAAACAAGAGTACAATATTGTATGTAGTGTTACATCAGGAGCTTTATCACACCTTTACACATCACATGACTAAGAGGCTTCCACACCTTTTTGTATTAATGTTATTATAAGAAGCTATTAGTGATTGAACATATTATAAAATCATAAGGTTAAAAATGTTTGAGCACTTGATTTAGTAATGAATATTGATGATCATCTCTTTTTCTTGTTTCTTTCTTCTTCTCTTTTTTATAAGATTGTACTCTTTCATTTTCTTTTGAGATTTTTCTTGATAGAGAATATTTTGTCTCTTTCTCTTTCTTCTCTCTCTTTTTTGGCACAACTATGTGATCATGCTCACTTGTAATACCCCACCTTTATAAAGGTAAAGGTCCATGTGATTGCAATGCTAGTCCCTGGATTAATTGCTAGCATCAACAGTTTAAGATGAAGTACACAGAAACAAAGGTCATTATTACATCGTCATTCCAGAGATAACATAGTCTTTTACAACTCCATAGCCATAGGCTAGTACAAGAGTTTAACTTAACAATATAAATAAAAGTCTTCATCTTCATGTGCCACGAGCAAGCATGTTGAGTGTAGACTCATAACCCTAATCCTCATCAGATAACCTGCAACATCACAAGTTACAGCCACAGTGGGTCAATACATTGGAATAGTATTGGCAAGTGATACCTTAGTAGAATAAATAGTATCTAAATAACCAAGTATAAATACATCACAAGCATGAATGATATGCAAACTTTATAATCCTAAATGCTTAACATGCATAATACATCACATAGACAATCACAATAACCAAGTATCTAAATAACATAGAGTTTGAATGACATAATCAACAAGATTTGAAAAAAGCAAACACACTATAGCAAGCCATCCACATGTTGGATGGTCATTGCGACTCAATAATCAAAGTATGGTAGATGAAAGATAATCGAGTAGTCTACACTACTCCTCCGCATAAATCTCCACGTCAACGAGGGTAAGACCTGCATTCTCCATGGCGGTCTTATACTCATCAACACTAGTAGTCAAGGCCTCTATCTTAGCCCTAAGAACCCTCTTCTGTGAGCTAAGCCTCTCGATCACTCCCTGTTGATGCTCAAGCTCGAAGTCCTTGGCCTCTAGCTCTTCATTCATCTCCCGTATCTTCTTGTTCCTGTCTTGGACTCTTTTCTCCTGGCTCTTTAATTTCTTGTCCTGGCTTCCAAACTTGGCCTCCATTTCCTTGACTATCTCGTCTTGCTCCGCGAAGAGCTTGTCCTGCTCTCGAAGCTGAACCTGGAGCTCGTCATTGCTAAGCATGACGTTGGTCCTATCAGTATCTAGGTGTCTAATAAGACCCTATAGGTCCTGAAGGTACAGACGAATTGGCTCCATCGTCTCTCTAGCAGCATCCTCGTACTCTATAACCTCACCCTCCTTGTTGCGTCTCCTAAAGGGGTGAAAGTAAAGACCTCTAAGCTCGGTGGAGTGCCTCCCTACCAGGCGCCCAAGTAGCTCTTGCATGACTACATCTAAGCCTTTCTCCTTGTGGTCATGCATCAGCTTGAATGTGATGGTCTTCATGGTTGGATCTGTCTGGCATCCGGCGGGGTGACTCTGAAGCCCCATAGGTCCTTCCTCTCAAACTTGGTGAGTGGAAGTGTCATGATGCTAGGAAGTGGAAGGTTGAGCACACTAGTGAGATCAATGAGACGAGTACCAAAACGAGTTCCCTTGAACTCCTCGGCCGTGTTGATAACAACATTAGGCATCTATTTTTATAAGATAGAGAAAAGTTAGAATCAACATCAAATAGAGAAAAATCACAAGACAAAATATCACAAGCACATCTTTTTGAAACAAACACACAAGTCATGGCATACACAAATCCATTACAAACATCAAAGGTTCAACATAACTTAGACAAATTTTTGGAAGTAAAAAAACGATAAGTGTGGTGGTCCAACTAATGAAGTACGTTACAACTCTCACTCACTAGACAAAATAGCTATCAGGGCATCCTTAGTAGCCATCTGTCTATCTTGTTCACAAGAATCCCATATTAAATATATGATGTCTCCCCTTAGTTGTTGGTTCGTAGTCTCCAATTCTTGGGTATGCTTCTTTTCTTCTCTAAGGTCATTTTGGGTGTTGAGCATTCTGCACTTGAGTCCGTCACCAAGCTCCTTGATGGCATTCCAAGCTGCATTTCTTGCAGAGTCAAAGAATGTTGTGTGCATTTCAGAGTTGGTGACCATGTAGAATCCTGACTACTTGTGGTTGTCTTCCTTGTTTTTGTACAAGTAAAGTTGCACCCACCAATACTCTTCTCCTTCATCCATTACAGGGAAGCCCTTGTACACAGCTGCACCATGTATCCCCATGGTAACCATAAGGTTCTTGAGTGCCTTGGGAAATTCTGTCTCACACTCAAAAATCATGGTCCCTTCCTCACGGCTTCGTTGATGGAGTTCATCTACAAATAGAGATGATAAATAAGGTTAGAAAAGTTTACGAGAAGAAAAAGACAAGTGTAGAAATTTTTCGAAGTGTTGAAAATTTTATCTTAGTGGTTTCTAATCCAATCCTAGGGTCATAATCCTATAGGCAACACAGTGCTCTAATACCATATGTAAGACCCCACCTTTATAAAGGTAAAGGTCCCTGTGATTGCAATGCTAGTCCCTGGATCAATTGCTAGCATCCACAGTTTAAGATGAAGTACACAGAAACAAAGGTCATTATTACATCGTCATTCCAGAGATAACATAGTCTTTTACAACTCCATAGCCATAGGCTAGTACAAGAGTTTAACTTAACAATATAAATAAAAGTCTTCATCTTCATGTGCCACAGGCAAACATGTTGAGTGTAGACTCATAACCCTAATCCTCATCAGAGTAACCTGCAACATCACAAGTTACAGCCACAGTGGGTCAATACATTGGAATAGTATTGGCAAGTGATACCTTAGTAGAATAAATAGTATCTAGCTTCTACATGAATTTGGCTAAGTGTAGCTTAGGCTTGCTTTGCTCAAAATAGGTTTTACCTACCAGTTGAAAACACTAAGTTTTTGCTTGGCAAAAAAAAAAATCCCAAGGAACCACCAATAGACATTGGTGAACCTTTACCCATGTTCACCCTCAAGTTTTTAACTTAGAAATTGGGATGAGGATATTCTTGATAGCTTCCATGTCTTGATGCTCAAATTTTCCTTTTCTGGGGACACGGCTAAGTACTTAGATTCTTCCTTCTGCAGAGGTGGTGCACTTTCCCCACAAGACTTGATTTTCACCAAGACAGGACCTTTCAGAAGCCTTCCCTTCACCAAAATGGACGTGCTCCAAACCTATCACCCTCTACCACCAACTCTCCATTTGGCTAAGTTCTTGCAACATATATGATCCAAACAGAGCCCATAATGCCATGTGGCTGCACTAGAAGCTTCTTAACATATGGCATCTCAAATCCCTTTGTTCCTAGGTGGCATTCCACAAGTGAGATACACAGGGTAAACCATTAGAAAATGGGCCCTGGTAACCACTCAACAAAAATCCACCAAGCAATTACTAATCCACCCAGGTGTTTCATTCACTTAGTTGTTTTATTAAGCGAAAACATAAGTCAAAGACTTAGCAATATTTTCTATAGCATGTGTATATAAACCACCCTTGGTTGCTACTAGCTAGGCTAAGCATGGAAATAGCAAGTATCTTAAGTTAGAGAAAATTCTAACAATTCTACAACTACTAGGATTTCCCTAGTATAGCATATAGATACTTAGCAAAAATTATCATGCAAGCCCTATACAAAATATTTCTAATGCATAGTCAAAATATTGGGACAAAAGTATGAATCACCACTTGCCTTGGTAGTTGGGCGAGCAACAACAATCCTCACAGTCACAATCACCACTAGCACCAAAATCTACACATAAAATGATAGCACCAAATTCACATTTCAAATAAACAAGCAAAAATATATGAATTCATGCAAATGCCATGTGATGATTTTTCTAAACCAAACAAGACAAGCAAAACAGTACTGATCAATAAACTAAAAATTTATACATCAAATAAACTTTATTTGGCCTTTAAAACATTTTCCTATTAATTTTTATACACAAAATAAGCCTACAAATGTCTCTGCATAAAATTCTATTTTAACAGAGGCAAAATACAAAACCAAGCCAACATATGTGTAGTATTTATTTTTTTGATTCCATTGATATCTTATTTGCATTTTTTGGATAAACAGAACAAAATTTATTGAATTTACAAGTTTAAACATTCAAAAATATCTAGAATTTTAAACAGACATGCTAGGCCACGTGGACTGTTTCTATTGGCTGATACCGTTTCGCACGGATCGATCAACGAGGTCTGTTGGATTTAAGTGATAGTGCACGGCCAGATCTTCTCATACCGATTCGTTGAAGTGATCTAATCTTAAGCGTTAGATCTAGATCCAACGCTGCTGAGCACACGACCATGGATGGGCGGCGCTAGCGACGGCAATGCGGTGGCGATGCGATGGCGGCTCTACTGGCGATGGTGTTCTAGCCAGAGAGGGCTAGGAGAAGTGGTTGGCCTTACCAGCATCGCACGGTTGCGAGGAAGCTCAACGTGGTCGTGGTTGGGGCGAGGGCGTGCTGTAGCGGGAGCTAGAGCTCGTCGGAGTTGCAGGCGGTGTCGGGTCCTTGCAGACAGAGTTGTTGCCGACGCTCTAGATCGTCCTAGCACAAACCAGAGGTATCAGGAGGTGCGCAAGGTCACGGCGAACACGACAGTGTCAAGGAGAAGGCAAGGGGCGGTCGGACTTTACCTAAATCACTCGTCGGAGTCGAGCGGCGGCTCTGTCGTTTGCGGGCGTGATCGGGGACGACGACCTGGGTCATGCGCAGTCAAACCAACGGTGTCAGAGGATTCACAAGGACATGCTGATCATGCTCGTTTGAAGCAGAGGCATAGGGGTGATCAGGACTCACCGTAATCGATCGCCGGAGGTCATCGGACAGCGGCAGTGTGTGCGAAATACGGGCAGCCTGGTGGCGGAGCGAGTGAGTTGAGTGGGGGGAAATGACCGTGGGGTGCAGGGGTTTAAATGGGCAGCAGCGCGACAAGAAACGCATGCGGAATCAAGGCCAATTACGCCGCGCCATTATCGGCAGCAACGGCCACGTCGACGTGGTCTGTGGTCCGGGATTTTGGGGACGATGATGACAGGGCACGTGGGACCGGACCGTCAGTGAGAGAGGGGGTACGCGCGCGGGTGAGAAACAAATGGAGAGGGTAAAATCCGAGTGGGCTAATTCTGTTACTGGGCCGAATATGTGACGCCGGCCCTTTTCCATTTCTTTTCTCTTTTTTTTTCTAATTAATTTTCTAGGAATCCTTTTCAAATGATTTCAAATGAGTTTGAACTCAAACTCTTTCTAGATTTTTGTAAAGTGAATCATACACATATTTGAGTATAAAACATTATTGTTCACTCAAAATTACATTGGCCCATTGAATTTAAAAAATAAAATCATTCCTTAATTAATTATTTATAATAGGCATATGAATGGTTTTGAATTCACATTTTTGTTCTGAAATTTTGACCAATCTTTGGAAATAACAATAAAACCTATGTTCAAACCTTTTCTAGTTAAAACAAGTATTCTTATGTTATAGATTGGAAATAAAGCCATTGTTTTTCCTACATAAAATAATAGACAACAATTGCTTCTGTATTTGAAATCTTATTTGAAAATGACACTAAATGCTTATGAATGCATGAATGATATGCAAACTTTATAATCATGATTTTTGGGATGTTACATCACTACTATGGCTTTTATAATCTAAACCTGTCATTGTAATATGCTACCGAGATTTTACTTCTCATAATTTAATCAATACTTTATTGGTGTGGAAGACCCTAAAATCATAATAGTTGTACAAGTATCATAACACTCAACCTATTTCAATCATCTAATATAATAATCATGAATCAAAAAGATAACTTCAAATATTATAAAGTCTCGAAACTCAACGAATATAATTTTTCTCGTGAACAAAGGGGAATCGAAGGTGATGCAACTAATGCAAAATCTCTTAAATAAAAACCTAAAATGTGTGCAGTAAAGTAAACATGCCAAAACTAGAAGATAGATTACAAGGTGTTATAGATCTTCCCCAAGCTTGGGATCAATCCGGTGGGATCAAATAATCCCTTGCGATTATTAGATACCGTGGCATTCTTCAAGGCGAAGGAGCGTTGTTGGAGACAACCGCACGTAGTTTCTTGTTCGTTTCCTCCAAGGAAGATATCTGATGAAGGCACTTCTATAGATCTGAATGCAAGCAGAACATACCTTCAGCGACCCTATTTAGCACGTCATTAAGTTCCTTCTTGCTTCAAGATCTAAGAGATGCTTGTGCACGATCTCCCAATGCATGAGTTCTTCCTTCTGATCCTTCTTGATCTTGTGAAGACGTTGTTCAGTTTCTGGGACATGCTGCATGATAGGCACGTATAGAAGTTTGAACTCCCAATCTTCTTGGGGATTCACGCTCATGCGCGCGTTCATGGTGATATTCTTTGTTATGGACGTCTGCACTGTAGTTTCCTCATAAGTCCCTCCATCAGCCCGGTTAGATTTCTTGCACTTTGGTGAAGAGTAGTTGGCGGAGATGAACTTGAGTGACTCTGTGCACCACTTCCCATGGGGTTTCTTCGCTTATTCATCCTCGGGCCTCACCATAGCTAGATATTCAGGCTGCTTTCATCCTCTTTTTGTTTGCTCTATGAAGATCTCGAATTCCTCATTGTGGTCCTAATCATCGGAGTCATAAGCATACCTCTTGTTCTTCGGGCTTAGGCCTTGAGCTTCTCGTTCACTGGCTTCAATGGAGGAAGTCTAGAAACTATTCCACTAAGTATCCATGAGGCCAAGAGGTTTTCCTTTGCCTAGAACTGGATAGTGCATCGAGTAGATTGGATCTGTTGATATAAGAGGGGGAAGACCTTTGGGGAGGCTCAAAAAGGGTTAGAATTATGTAAAAACTCGTATTGGAAGAAAAAGGGCCAGCCAAAAAAAGAATCCTAACAAATAAAGAAGGAAATAAAAGAAAACGGAAGAAAATAAAGTCGTAACGACCTCTGGTACGAGCGTACGCTTGTATGGCGCGCCTGTACCAAGTTCTTTATCAAAATATTTCTCCATGAAGTCGGTATGAAGTCAACCGACCTAGTCAGTACAGGCGAGTCCCGCCCATACCACTCGGTCGTATAGGCTCGGTTACCGCCTCATTATTCTTATTATTATTTTACACATCAATCCCAAAATAACGAGGGAATGCAGGGGCCGGTGCGCCTGTACGCCACGGTCATACTGAACCGTTCGCAAAAACACCAAGTATATTGGCTGTTAGAGAGCAGTGATACATGCAGGTACGGTCGTATCGTCCGCCCGTACCAGCTTCGCAAACTCATAGTAGCCTTATAAAAACTTAAGGAAAACAAAAAGCGCAAATAGAAAAAGCAAAATGACAACCAAAACGAAAATAAAATGATGTTGCAACCATATTGTTCATCCAAAGAAAATGAGTTTACTCGAGTACCTTCCTCTTCCTTTGATACCTAAACTAACTTTTTTATTTTTCCCTTTAAACAAGGTTGGTAGCAAGAAGTTGCTAATACCATTGCAAAGAGAAACTGAAAATTTTCTTTTAGAAATCGATGTACCATAAGGTATGCATATGGATGACACTTCCTTGGGTGGTGGGATCTCCTCAATACCCATGGGCACGTACTCCAGTTCTTCTTTTCTTTGAAGGATCTACAAGTCAAATTCTTGCAAAAGTAGAGTCGAACTGATCATCCTTGGCTTAACATCAGTTCTTTCAAGGATTTCTCTTAAACCAATATGATCTGGATGCACCCTTACTTTTTTGTCAATAATATAAGATCTAAACTTACCACAAGAGAAAACCACTGCGAAAAATTCTTTTTCTGCCATGGGGTAAATCTTTTGGGCATCGTTTAAGGTACTACTAGCATGATGAATGATAATAAGTTCATCACCATCATACTGGCAAAGAATTGCTCCAAAAGATTCATGGCTATCATCACAGAAAAATTCAAAGGGTTTCTTCCAATTAGGGGGTTTTATAATAGGAGCTTTAAGAAGAGATTTCTTTAAAATGTTGAAGGCAGTAAGACAACTTTCATCAAAATTAAAAGCAATGCCTTTTTGTAGAAGGTTAGTTAGAGTTCTAGCAGTTTTATAGAAATTCTTAATGAATCTTCTATAAAACCAAGTGTGGCCTAAGAAACTACTAATACCTTTTATGTCTCGAGGAGGGGGGAAGACTTTCTATTGCTGCAATTTTTGCTTTATCAACTTCTATGCCTCTACCTGAAATTTTGTGACCAAATACTATACCTTCTTGAACCATGAAATGACATTTCCCAATTCAAGACTAGGTTAGTATCCTCACATCTCTACAAGACTTTATGAAGGTGATGAAGACAATGATTAAATTAAGTTCCATAAACAGAAAAATCGTCCATGAACACTTACATAATACTTTCAACATAGTCAGCAAATATAGCAGTCGTGCATCTTTAGAAGGTAGATGGGGCATTGCAAAGACCAAAAAGCATATATCGATAAGCATATAACCCATAAGGACAAGTGAAGGTTGTTTTAAGTTGATCTCGGGGTGGACAACAATTTGGGAAAATCCGGATTAACCATTTAGATAACGAAAATGAGAATGCATACCAAGCCTAAATAAAGTTTTATCCATAAACGATAAAGGGTAGTGATACTTTATTGTATCCTTATTAAGTTCTCTATAATCAGTGCACATCCTATGACCAATTATACTTCTAGTTGGTATCGGTTCATTATGTTTGTTTTGAACAACGGTAAACCCATATTTCTTAGGAACACAATGAACATGACTTACCCAATCACACTCCTCTACATGAAAGATAATTCCTGCTTCTAATAAATGTATTACTTCCTTTCTCACATCTTCTTTCAATTGTGGGGTTTAAATCGTCTCTGGAAATCTGCAATGGTCTAAGCTCCTTCTTCCATAAATATCCTATGAGCGGCTATCGAAGAACTAATGCCCTTCAAGTCACTCATCGAATACCCAAGAGCATTCTGATGCATTCTCAGATATCAAGTTTTCCTCTTCTCTTTCTGAAAGGTAAGAACTTATAATAACATGAAAATTATTGTTAACTTCATCAAGAAACCTATATTTTGATTCCTTGGGTAAGCTTTTTAGTGTAGGAGGTGGATGTGCTTCATCTCCTTTTCTTATAGGTTCTTCATAATTTTGATTTATCTCTGAATCCACCACAGGTGTGGAGTCAAGATAATCTTCTATTTCAATTTTATCCATATCTTGAGGCATATCATCATTATCAACTAATCTCCTAACTAAATCATCATCGGGAGTTTCAATTACTATATAGGCAAGTTAATCATATTAACTTCTTCCTCTTGCCCAAAGTCATATTCGTCTAAGTCCTCCAAGCAGGTTTTATGTTGGAATTTTGAGAACTGAAATTCCATTTTATCTTCATCGAACTTGAGATATATCGTCTCTTTCCTGCAATCAATGTTTGCTCCTGCAGTGTTTAAGAAAGTTCTTCCAAAAATAATTGGAAAATAAATATCAGTAGGCATGTCAACAAGTACAAAATCAATAGGATACTTGTATGGTCCAATACAAATTGGAACATCTCTAATTATCCCCATAGGAACTCTGAGTGTTTTATCAGCAAGAATATTGTCATATCGGTATCTTGTAATTCGGCTGGGGCTAATTCTTTTTGGATTTTCAATTAAAAATTAAATGGGATTACATTAACTACTGTTCCTATATCATAGAGTCCATAATAAGAAGATTCACCAAAAGTGCAAGGGAGAATAGGTTTACCAACTTCTTTAGCTTTTACCTTCCCTTCAACAAATTGCGAAGCTTCGGTTTCTAGCTCTATTACGTTGCAATGTGAAAACATAGTTAAGATATCTTATTTTGTTGGTTCCCCAATATCCCCCTTACTTATCTCATTAGATTTTATTGCTTATGTCTCTTACGCTAGCCTTTTGAGGAACATTCTTTCTTCCTTGGGTTTGTCTTCGAGTTGCTGGGCCATCATATGTTTTCTCACAATGTTTTGAAAAGGAAGGGGGTCAACATATTGAGGGACCTCCCTCGATGGATCTCTTGAACTGTGGTTATTACATCAACATGTTCGACTGCTTCATGAGTATAATGAAGCCAATCTTTCTTGGGAGCTTCACTGTGTTATTTAAACAAATGAAGGATTTGCACAATAATATCATCATCAAGTTGAAGCTCATTAGTAGTTTATTTTATCTTACCGAATTCTTTATAAGCATTTAATACAATCATATTTAATTTCTACTCCTCCTTTGCCATCTAAATCAAATCCTCATGTTTCTCTATTTCTGCGAATGCATTCTAGGAGTTCCCAAGCTTTAGTTATAGTTAGCTCCATAAAATAGCCTCCGGAATTTGTATCAAGCTCATGTATAATTTCTTGATTAATTCCCCCATATAAATATGTAACACATACCATTCCGTAAATCATGGTGGGGACATTTATTAAGCATAGATTTGTACCTTTTGAAGGCTCTTACCAAGCCTTCACCTAGGCGGTTCTTGAAATTTGTAATTGCCATTCTTACTTCAGCAGTCTTTACCTTGGGAAAGAATCAAAATACGAATTCCGCTTTGAGCTTTTCCCAGGTATCAATTTTCTCTACAGGGAAAATTCTATACCAAGCTAAAGTAGTGTTGGTTAGAGATTGGTTAAACAATTTACGTTTTAGTTCATCATAAAAATAGCCTCTCAATTTAAGTGTCCAACATAACTCGATAAAATGCATTAAATGATCGTAATGATCCTCATCTGTATCATCATATGCAAAGGCTATTCTTTAATAATAGCAATAAAACAAGGGTTAACCTCGTACTTAGGTTCAGCCCCACTCAGAAATCTTTGACAAGTCCTTGATTGAATTTCCCGAGGTGTTCAACTGCATCGAGCTAATTCATTAGTCCGAGTGTAGCCATGGTGTTTACCTGAAACTAGTAAAAAATTTTAGTAAAACAATTAATAGAATTAGCAACTAAGAACAAATCCCAAAAAGCGCTTAGCTCCCTGGCCACGGCTCCAAAAAATAGCTTGATGACTGCAAATGCATAGATCAATTGTAGCTAGTTTCAAAATAAGAGTATCGAACCCATCGAGAGCTAGTTGGTTAGGGTATTTATGCCCCTCCCCACTATCTACCAAAGGATACTTGTAAGCTTCTTTTGATTTTAAGTAAATGGTGTTGAAATGTTTTTGGGTTGAATGCAAGAAAGTAAATAAAACAAGTAAAATGAGTGTATGGAATGGTGGTTGAACTCAATAGGGATAAGACATTCTCGGGGCTGTAGGATACACCACTAGAGATTGTCAAATAAATTACTACTCCCTCCAATCCAAATTAGTTGACTCAAATTCGTCAAGATACAGATGAATCTAATACCAATTCATGTCTAGATACAATCAAATATAGAAAAATCTAAATCAACTAATTTGGGTCGGAGGGAGTACTACTTATGAATCAGCTTTAAATCATACCCACCATCCTCACAACTCAAATACATATCAATTTTGATTCAAATCATACATATTTCAATCAAATTTATACAAGCCCACTGGAGTTTTTAAAGCAAGTACTACTACTTATGAATCAGCTTTAGAGCATATCCACCCGTCTCATGGCTCAAATACATATCAAATTTATTCAAATCATACATATATTTTAAGTCACAAAATTTTGGTTCAAACTGGGCTCAAATTTGTCCCAATCTTAAGTGGACGGTGAGCTAGCCGCCCTCCATGCCGTATGTGTACTGCAAGAAGTACGGGAAAAGTGCTCCCATCCATCCGGCCATGAGGTACATCTGACCTTCACCGTCAAAGTTCAGCTCGACGTGCCAGCCGCGGCTGCGACCTGCCTTGATGGGGATATGCCTACCGGGGTATACCCAGCAGGACGTTTCCGACTGGCCCAAGAACTGGCGAGTGGGCCTGCAAGACTGCTACTGGATCAAGACCTGGCGTGGATCCAAGCGACTGGAAGTTGAAGGCCCAGGAGAGTAGATAGGCCCAGTCGGATTAGGTTAAATGAGTACCGAAACCTTAACTGATTCGGTTGAGATATGTAAACCCTAGGGGAGGGTGAGTCTATATAAACCTCCCTACAGTGCGTGTAAAGGTACGTTCATCATCCACCCAAGCGACTCGCCGCCTAGCCGTCGAGCTCGCCCCATTGTACCTCCATCATAATACAATCTAGTAGGAGTAGGTCTTTACCCTCCAGGGGGCCGAACCTGGGTAAAACCCTGTGTCTCCGCCCTCATCTCGCACCGCAGATGGCTGGCCGCCCTTCGCCGTTCTACTACTCATCGCCGACAGATCGCCGTGGTCATTCCCACGGCGTGGCGCCCACCGGGGGCCTGTCCGGTCTGGCCGGTGTTCGTGGCGAGATCCAATCTTCCCATCAACGAGTCGTCGCCATCGGCGCATGATAGCGATCGGCGAGATGCTTGATCTTGCCGAAATAGCCGCGGCACGACCCGTCACGCACAGCATGATCTTGCCAGTCGGCATGATCAGCCTCTTCGTCGGCCTCACCGACGTCATCGTCTCGGAGGACTCGGCTCGCATCCGCGAGTCGCCGCCACACGACCGGCTCTCCGAGAGCCAGGTCCGCACGATCCATCGCCTCACCTCCGAGTACAACTCGGCCCACAGCGACGTGGCCGAAAACACCGCGGTCGGGGAAGATGCGGCCCTCAATGACGACGCCGAATCGGCGACCCCGGCGTCACTCGCTGGATCCATCACCGTGGCTTCACCCGCGAGCTCCATCACCCAGGTCTCCAACGTGGGAGACTTCGAGGATCCTTCCATCCTCGGGATCTTCGACTTTGACTCCGGGTTAGAAAACTCCGCCGATCTCCGCGACGGGACCGTTCGCTACGCCGCGACCTACATGGAGACTGGCACCGATCCGCCGGAGGATCCCTTCTCCACCCGATCCCTCCTAACGCCACGGCAATGGAGGTCGAGGAACTCCGCCTGAAGCTGGCGGAGGCAGTCCGCAAGGAGCAAGCCGAGCGCGAATTTTTTTGCCTCGAGCAGGTGACGGCGCAGGAGCTGTCGTGCTACCACCAACAGCGAATCAGGTCACGCTTGAACCCCACCGTCCAGGGGCACGCCCTGAACTTCGACGACGAGAATGACCCGGCCCGCGTGGCCGAGCGCGCGATCTGCGAGAACGCGCCACCAGGAGGAAGCGCGCCCCACCAGGTCGGCGGCGGCGCCCACCTCCACCCAACCGCGCACCCCCAGGGACCAGCCACGGATAGTGGTCTCCTCACGGGAGCAAGACACGAACGGCCTACACTACTAGAAAAACGTCTGTTCGTGGCGCAGCTGAAAAGGCCTTCTATGGCGCACTAGCAGTGCGCCACGGGCCTCATGCTACGGATATCTCGTATCCGTGGCGCACTGCATGGTGCGCCACGGTTGTGTCAAGATAGGCGTGGCGCACCTGGTAGTGCACCACAGAAGACCTTTTCAGGTGCGCCACGGATGTGTTTTTCAAAAAAAAGAAGAAAAAAACACCCTCGTTTTGAATTGCAAAAGCAACCGGGTCCGTGCATCGCCGCCGCAGTCGTGTCACCTCGCCGAAGCATGGCCGTGGCAGGGAGCTGCGGGAGGCCGTGGACGCTCTAGTCCTCGCCGGCATCGAGGTGGTAGGAAGGGTGTGGTTGGAGAAAGGAAGGTAGGAAGAGAGGGAGGAAGGAAGAGATGGAGGAAGAGAGGGAGGAAGGAAGAGATGGAGGAAGAGAGGAAGGAAGAGAGGGAGGAAGGGAGGGAGGAGGGAAGAGATGGAGGAAGAGAGGGAGGAAGAGATGGTGGAAGAGAAGGAGGAAGGGAGGAAGGACGCCGCCGTCACTGGAAGGAGAGGAGGTGGCCGCCGTTGCGCCGCCGCCGCGCCACCGTCAATGCAAGGAGAGGAGGAGGTCGTCGTCGCGCCGTCACTGCAAGGAGAGGAGAAGGGGAAGGAGGAGAAGGAGAAGGAAGAAGGAAGAAGGAAGAAGGAAGAAGGAGAAGGAGAAGGAGAAGGAAGAAGGAGAAGGGAAAGGAAAAGGGAGAGGGAAAAGTAGGTGGGCGAGGTGAGGATTCAAATTTTGAATCCCGCCCAAGCTTATCCGTGGCGCACTAGGTGGTGGTGCGCTACGGGTAAGTTTTCTCTTTTTTTTTCTGCAGGAAAAAAACAGTCTTTTGACCATAACTTTTTACTCTTTTCGAATTTTTAAAATCTAAAAAATCGCTAAATGACCAAAGGTCATTGCGAGCGGATGCGAAATCTCGTTCTCGTCATTTTGGTATATTATACGATTTTTTTCGACATCGTATGCAAAAGTTACGGCCATTTTACCGTGACATGAATTTTTTTGCAGAAAAAGTCAAAACTCATGTTTGTTAATTTTCCTAAAAACTATACCACATTATCTTCCTAAATATGAAAGGATTTAATTTTTTGAAGTGTTTATCATTTTCTTTTATTTTTTGCAAAGCCTAAAAAGACGATCCACGGGGGTGGGGGTGTGGAGTTGGTGCAGGATAGTTAGGCGTAGGGCACTAGGGCAAGGTGCCCTACTACTAAGTTTATACATCCGTGGCGCACATGGTATAGGTGGTGGTGCGCTACGGGTAAGTTTTCTCTTTTTTTTTCTGCAGAAAAAAACAGTCTTTTGACCATAACTTTTTACTCTTTTCGACTTTTGAAAATCTAAAAAATCGTCGTTGCGAGCGGATGCGAAATCTCGTTCTCGTCATTTTGGTATATTATACGATTTTTTCGACATTGTATGCAAAAGTTACGGCCATTTTACCGTTACATGAATTTTTTTTTGCAGAAAAAGTCAAAACTCATGTTTGTTAATTTTCCTAAAAACTATACCACATTATCTTCCTAAATATGAAAGGATTTAATTTTTTGAAGTGTTTATCATTTTCTTTTATTTTTTGCAAAGCCTAAAAAGGCGATCCACGGGGGGGCGGGGGGTGGTGGAGTTGGTGCAGGATAGTTAGGCGTAGGGCACTAGGGCAAGGTGCCCTACTACTAAGTTTATACATCCGTGGCGCACATGGCATAGTGCGCCACAGAACTTGCCACAACCGTAGCGCACCTACCCCATGTGCGCTACGTGGCATGCGCACAAGTGTGCCCTCGCCCATACATATCTGTGGCGCACATACCCATGTGCGCTACAGTTGTTCTAGTTACTAGTAGGGCACTACCCACAGGCGAGCCACGCCTATTTTACCCGTGGGGCACTTCAACCATGTGAGCCACGGATGTGCGGATTACCTATAGCCCTTTTCCTAGTAGTGCTACCACTGTTCTCCACCGGCGATGGACAACCTCGTGGCAGGACGAGCAGCGGCCGACAACATCACGGCCACCGGAGACGGCGCCCTACAGATCCAGTACGTCAAGGCCCTGCTCGCAAAGGCGGTCGAGCAGCAAAATGCAGGCGTCGACTCACAGGGGCGGATGTACTCGCGTTCATTGGGTAGCAGAGTGGCCTCAAGCGGCCGTCCAGTGGCGGCAAACACCCTCAACTTCCCGCCACCCGAACCACTGCATCTCCAACACCGACCCGCGAACGCGGCACTCTCCACCAATGACCCCAGGCCAGCGACCAACTTCGTCGCCGCCAATGGTCAGCCCGTCGACGCCCGCACCCACATCATCAACAACCAGAGCTAGCGCGCACGCCAGCCTGACGACCTGCGACACACCCTAACCAATCGCCGCGACGGCGAGCCGATGGGGTCGCTGAGCCGACTCGGGCCCCGATGCTTCGGCCCGATGATACGAAGCGAAAATACCTGGTGAACTTCAAAGCGTCGAAGGAAATAGAAAAGTACGACCCTTCGTACGACCCCTCCGTGTGGCTGGACACCTACCTCATGGCGATGAGGATCGCAGGCCACACCGACCTGCTAGCCGCCCGCTACCTCCCCCTGATCATGGAGAGAGCATGCAGGCAGTGGATCAACACTCTCCCTCCGGATGCATCGACTCCTGGGAAGAGATGCGCGATGCCTTCGTGAGGCACTTCGAGGGTTCCTACACCTGCGCCACCACAATCGAGGACCTGGAACGATGCGTCCAGGGACCCCGCGAGTCGACCCAAAGCTGGGTCCAACGGTGTCAAGAGCTGTGGTACAACGCGGCCGGCATCCACCCGGACACCGCAATCCACTGCTTCAAGACCTCGTGCCGCTACGAGCCCCTGGTGGCCAAGCTCAAACGAGCATACCGTACACTCGACAACATACCGGACCTCCTCGAGATCGCCAAAAGATACGCGGAGGAAGATCCCAACCAGGAAACCGACGACGAGTCGGGAGGTCAACGTCGCACGAACGACAACGACAACGGACAACGGTCCGACCTACGATACAGCAACACTCGCCTCATGGCCAAGCGCCACAGTGACGGGCGAGTCGACTTCGTCGCCAACGCCGGGCACGCGCAGTGCGAGCCCAAGAGCTTCCGCCGTGACGGAGGACAACGCCGCGATGGCGGAAACTACAAGGCGAAACCAAGGTTCGACCCCGCGGCCCTCCTTAATCAGCCTTGTGCGTTTCACATCAGGGAAGGGAAGCCCGCCACGCACACGACCGCCGACAGCCACTCTCTCAAGGAAATCGAGAAGGCACAGCGAGCACGAGAGGACCCCGACAACAACCCGCCAAACGGCGGAAAATTCGGCAGTGTGCCCGGCTCGCTCCACACCTTCACAGGCTTCAACACGAAGCGCGAGAAGAAGGTCATCGCCCGCGCCGTCGCCGTCAACACGGTGGCCCAGGTGGACGTTCCCCAGTTCCTCAACTGGTCGGAGCAGCCCATCACCTGGAGCCGCCAGGACCACTCGCCATGCATCGAGTACCCAGGCCGAGTCGCCCTGGTGGTCAATCCTAAGGTGGGAGACTACTGGCTCCCCAAGACATTGATGGACGGCGGTAGCTCCATCAACATCCTGTACCTGGACACTTTCAGGCGACTGCGGCTCCCGCAGTCGATGGTCGAGACGACCTACACCACGTTCCACGGCATCGTCCCCGGTCGGAAGGCGTACCCGATCGGCAAGGTCACGCTGCCAGTCACCTTCGGCACACCAGCAAACTTCCGCACCGAGCGGATCGTCTTCGAGCTGGTACCCTTCGACAACCCCTACCTGCGTCACGGGCGCCAGCGTTCGCCAAGTTCATGGCAGCGCCCGCTCTGGCATAACGCGATGAAGCTCCCCGGGCCGCGTGGCGTCATCACCATCAACGGCGACCCCGACATGGCCGCCGAGTGCGAGGCCAAAGGAGCCAAACTCGCCGACACCGTCATTGCGGCAGAGGCCAACCACGCCGACGAACTCGCCAAGTACGCGAGCCGGGTCAACAACGACGACCCCACCATACTCAAGAAGCCCAATTCGGAGGGCGCCAACACCTCAGCCTTCGAGGCAACAACGCACACCCGCACCGTCGAGCTGGTCCCAGGCGACTCCAGCCAGACGGTGACGATCGGGACGGGCATGAGCCCAGCCTAGGAAGGCGCGCTCATCGAGTTCCTCCGTGAGAACAGGGAAATCTTCGCATGGAAGCCCTCTGACATGCCTGGTGTCCATAGGGAACTCGCTGAGCACAAACTTAACGCCGGCCCCAAAGTGCGACCCGTCAAGCAGTCGCTGCGGCCCTTCAATGAAGAGCGTCGCCGAGCCATCGCCGAGGAGGTGCAGCGCCTACTCGCTGCAGGATTCATCTGGCCAATCAAATACTCCAAGTGGCTGGCAAACCCAGTCCTGGTCGAGAAGAAAAATGGGACCTGGAGGATGTGTATCGACTACACAAACTTAAACAGCGCCTGCCCGAAGGAGCAATTCGTCCTCCCGCGGATCGAACAAATAATCGACTCCACCGCGGGCTCGGAGTCGCTGTGTTTCCTCGACGCCTACTCTGGATACAACCAGATCAAGATGGCTGTTGAGGACGAGGAGAAGACGGCGTTCATCACGCCATTCGGAGCCTTCTGCTACACTGCCATGACCTTCGGCCTCAAGAACGCTGGGGCAACTTACCAGCGGTGCATGCAGGAATGCCTTGCGAGTCAAATTGGCCGCAATATCCACGTCTACATCGACGACGTGGTAGTGAAGTCCGCTCGCTAGGGCGATCTACTCGCCGACCTGGCGGAAACATTCGCCAACCTGCGGAAATACAAGATAAAGCTCAACCCAGGCAAATGCACCTTCGGTGTACCAGCAGGAAACTCGGTACGTCGTCTCAAGCGGCGGGATCGGCGAACCCCACCAAGATCGACATGATCGCTCAACTCGGCAAACCCGAGTGCTCGCGACGTCCAAAAGCTGGTGGGAAGTCGCGGCTCTCAGCTTCATCCCCGATTGGGAAAGGCGATGCCCTATACCGCTGATGTGAAGAACCCCACCTTCGATTGGGACAAGGAGGCGGACGACGACTCCGCGACCTCAAGAAGGTGCTACTCGCAGCACGCTTTCCGCCCGTCGACAAAGAACCCATGCTGGTCACGCCGCGGCATCCGAAGCCAGCGTCGTCGGCCGTCATGGTCGTCGAGCGGCCGAAGGAAGGAAAGGAGCGCCCGGTACAACGACCGGTGTACTATATCAGCGAGGTTCTCACCGAGTCGCGCCAGCGGTACCCACAATACTAGAAACTGGTATACGTAGTCTTCAGAGCACAGCGGTGACTACCGCACTACTTCCAGGAGCACTCGATCACGGTCATCTCCTCAGCACCGTCGCAGGACATCATCCGCAACCGTGAGGCGACCGGGCGAGTCGCCAAGTGGGCCGTCGAAATCGGCGTCCACAACATCAAGTATGAGCCACGAAAAGCGATCAAGTCGCAGGCTCTCGCGGACTTCATCGCCGACTGGGAAGAGGCCCAACAGCCGGGAAAGCTGCCATACCTCCACTACTGGAGCCTGCACTTCGACGACTCCAAGAACGCGGACGGCGCAGGAGCAGGGATCGTGTTGACTTCCCCGAAGGGCGACAAGCTCCGCTACATCCTCTGCCTCGACTTCACCCCTTACACCAACAATATGGCCGAGTACAAGGCACTACTCCACGGCATGCGAGCTGCCAAGGAGAAGAATGTCAACCGCCTACGTTTCTACGAAGACTCCGACCTCGTCGCTGGGCAAGTCGCTGGCACTTGCGACGCCGTCTCTCCCACCATGGCGGCATACCGCCAAGCAGTAGACAAGCTGGGTGGACACTTCGCAGGCTACTCCATCGAGTGGATCGACAGGCGGAAGAACGAGGAGGCTGACGCACTCTCTCGCATCGGGTTGGCTCGACTCGCACCACCCGCCGGCGTCTTCCTCGACACGATCACCAAGACGTCAGTCTCTCTCCCAAGGGAGATCGACATCGGAGTCCCGCTGCAACCAGAGGCAGCCCTGGTCGCACTCATTGCCGTGCCAGACGACTGTACCAAGCCGTACATCGCCTACCTGGAGACTGGCACCTTGCCGACAGACGAGACAGACTCCCGGATGGTTGCACGTCGATGCAAATCTTTCACCATCATCGACGGCGAGCTCCAAAAGCGCAGCGTGACCGGCATGTTCCAACGTTGCGTCCAACCCGCCGAAGGACACAAGATCCTCCACGACATCCACTCCGGCGACTACGGCCACGACGCCGGAGCCCGCTCCCTGGTCGCAAAGGCTATGCGGCACGGCTTCTACTGGCCCACCGCCCACGCCGATGCCATCGACATTGTCCAGCGGTGCGCCGGGTGCCAGAAGTACGCCAACCAGACACACGTGCCGAGCTCAGCGCTCAAGACAATCCCCATCACCTGGCCATTCGCCATGTGGGGTATGGACATGGTAGGACCTTTCAAAAAGGCCCCCTCCAGCTTCACCCACCTCCTGGTCGCGGTCGACAAATTCACAAAGTGGGTGGAGGCCAAGCCATCCGGAAATGCGACGCGAAGACCGCCACCAAATTCCTACGCGAGCTCATATATCGCTACGGGTTCCCAAACAGCATCATCACGGACAACGGCACCAACTTTGCCAAAGGAGCCATGGCCGAGTTCTGCGAGGAACATCACATCCGGCTCGACCTCGTCGATCGCCCACCCGAGTCCAACGGTAAGCGGGCCAACCAGAGCATCCTCCACGGCCTGAAGCCGCGGCTCCAAGTACCACTCGAGCACACCGCCGGGTGCTGGGTCGAGGAGATACCCTCCGTCATCTGGGGTATCCGCACCTCGGTCAACAGGTCGACAGGGTTCACCCCCTTCTTTATGGTGTACGGCGCCGAGGCAGTCATGCCCACCGACCTCGAGCATGACTCGCCAAGGGTCGTCCACTACACGGAGGCTGCGAACGAACTCGCACGTCAGGATGGAATCGATCAACTCGACGAGGCACGCGACCTAGCTCGCTCCCGCACTTCCATCTACCAGCAAGGACTCCGCCGCTACCATAGCCGGCGGGTGAAAACTCGCACCTTCCAGGAAGGCGACCTGCTGCTACGCCTCATCCATGACAAGAAGGGCATGCACAAGCTCTCCCCCCGTGGGAGGGACCATTCGCCATCGGGCGAGTACTCGGCAACGACACCTACTACCTCACCGACGTCCGCGGAGATGGAAAACTCGACGTCAAGCGACCATGGAATGTAAACCTCCTACGGAAGTTCTACTCCTAGAACTCCACATATGTATCCTCCAGTCGCTATGAAATAAAAAATATTGGTTACCACAAATTGTGTCTACTCTCCGTGTCTTGTGCCACTCGCACTCGTAATAATAGCACCAAGCTAACTGCAGGAGTCAACCTCTGGTAAAACGATCAGCACGGCCAAGTAGTGCGTTATGAGGGCACTGGGTTACCCCAGGTCTCGTAACGTCCACGAAAAACGCCTACCCGGAGCCCCATTGGAGTCGCCTAGCTCGACTGGCTTAACGAGCCAAGACAACTGCCTTCGCTCCTCACAGCGACCATGATCCTCCGCATCCTCGACACGGCGACTCGAACGGCCAAGTACCACGCTCGGGGACTGACGACCAGTTCAGCGCGAGCGACTAGGGAAAACGACAAGTATGAGAGCATCCCCAGGACTCGCCATGCGACTGACCCGACGGGCCAGGCAGGAGTGATGCGCTTACTCTGACGCGCCCAGTCCTCACCCACCCTAGAGTCGCGCCTAGAACAACCAAGTACCACGCTCGGGGACTCGGCTATCCGACCTCGTTCGCGCAAGGGAAAACGGTGAAGTACAGAGCACTCATGGGAGTCGCCCTACGACTGGCTTTCCAATCTCGGGCGAGTCGACCTCAATAACAAAACGTTCAAAACCACAAACACATAACAAACGAGGTAAACCCCATAAAAAGGGCGAACGCGCTCGGGGACTCGTTCAACCCTCAATCACAAACACACGACAATTCACAAAATAACTCGATATCCTATTATAGCAGATCATAGTTGTTACAAAGTACAAGGTACGCCCAATGGCCGAACTGCTACTAACGCCCCAGGGCACAATGTCTTATTCTGCAGGCTTCGATGTCGACTCGCCGCCACCCTTGCAGTTGCGAATGAAGGGAGTGTACGGGTTCGACGGGTACGTTGTCAGCTCACCTGCCATCGCCGCACGGAAGGGCTGCTCGATCTTGAAGTCCAGGTGCTGCGGCTCGGGGTCGTTGGGTGCGACGATCGTATCCTGATAAGGAAGGAGGTGGCCCATCGCCCAGACGCGATCGGAGTATACCGCGGCGCGGTCCGTCAGCTTCAGCACCTCGGCGATCTCCACCGAGCCAGTCGACGATGGGTCGCCACTCGTCACGTCGTCCAGATCGAAATCCTCCGGGAAGTGGGCGAGCCCAAGGCTAAGCGCCGTCGCCGCCCCGCGCCGGAACGCCGACCGCGTCATGAACTCGACGACTGATGGCGCCTTCTCCAAGTATTTCCACACTTTGACGAGGTCGCTGGGAATCACTTCCGTGGGCGACATCTCCTGAAGATACGCCCGAATGCAAGCCGTGGACAAAGTGGCCGAGTCAACCAGAGTGGCCACACACTGCCGCGCGTCGTACGACTGCGCCTCCTTCGAGCTGTCGATGATCCGACCTGTGGACAGAAGGTGGCAGTGAGTACAACAAAGATCATGCAATGCAAATATTACAGGCAGAGGCAGGCACAATTACCAACCAAAGGACGAGCGAGATCCGTGATGAAGCTTTGAAGAGAGTAGTCATCTTGTAGCCCAGCAACAAGGGCATCAGAGACATTACGCTCCTCAACGGCGGCCGTAACAGCAGCCTTAGCCCGGCCATCTGCTGAACTCGCCTCCTCCTTCGCTTCCTTAAGCTCGCGCTCAAGGTCGGCGATCCGCTTCTCAGCCGAGCTCAACGCAGATTGAGCCGCCGTCAAGTCACTCGCCGGGACAAGGCCCTGGCGAACCTCCTCTGCCTTCGCAGCAATCGCCTGGAGTCCCTTGTTCGCCTCTTGGACGGTGACAAGTTCCTTCTCCGCGCGACACTTCGCAGCAAGCCGGTCGGCTGATTCACGCTGCAAACCCTGTTCAAAAGTCAAATAGTCAACAAAAACGAAATCCTAAGTGCCCACCCGCTGAAATTCAGCGACTGGACACTCGAGGACTGGAGATAAAAAATCCTAAGTGCCCACCTGCTGAAATTCAGCGACTTGACACTCGGGAACTGGAGATAAAAAATCCTAAGTGCCCACCCGCTGAAATTCAGAGACTAGACACTCGGGGACTGGGCGCGAGAAATAAAAACAAAAACCAGAAGAATCTGACCACTGCAATTCAGTGGCCCGATCCTCAGGGACTGGACATACCTGGATGGCTGCGCCAAGCATGCCATGAAGCTGTAGCGCGTCCACGGATGCGAGAAGAGCCGGAGTGTGCCCGTGACGCTGTTCGACCTCCGTTTCGACGACCCCGTGTATGCGGCTAGATGGCGTGGTACCACTCGCCGTAGCCGCTTTGGCCATGAAGCGGGGAAAGGTTGCGATAGATGCGCCAGCACCAAAAGAGGCCGGCTCGGTCATCCCAGGCGAGGAACCACCCTCCTTGATCATCAAGGTCGCCCTCGCCGCAGGATCACTCGGAGCAATCGTCGTGTCGTCAGACACCGTGACGACTTCGTCGCTCTTGGCCTTCTTGGCACTGTCTGTGGGGGCAGCGATCTCATCAGCCTTCCTCTTCCGAGAAGGGTCCTCCTCGGCGACGACTGGCGGCACCTTGGCCACGGACGGATGTCCTATCTTTTTAACCCCAGTCCTGCAAATTGATTACATGAGCAAAGTGGTTCGAGTACAACAAAAAATAAAGCAGGTGAATAAAACTCACTTGGCGACTGGTATGAACCGCAGCCCCCTGCGGATGCTAGCCGGCTTCTCCAGTTCGGGGCCCGCTTCCGTCGAGGCCCATCTCCGGACATCATCGCCCAAGACACGACGGCCTCTTTGTTGATGAGGCTGACAGAGCCTCACTGGTTTTCGGCGGTGAGCTCTCACAGGGAGGTGAAGCTGCCATGGCTGGGTGACCCGTAGACTGGGGCGAATGGGGGAGGAATCGAGGCCAGAGGCACCTCACTCAGGACGGTGGTGACATCCGGTTCTGCCGTCGTCTGTGGCACTTCATCCCTGGCCAGGCTGGTGGCGTCAGAACTACTCGCCGAATGAGGCGGAGATGCCCGTCTCGCTGGCTTCGTCTTCCTCTTCGGAGGGGCCTTCACCTCCTTCTTCTTCTTCTTTTTCGACGGAGTGGCCTCGCGATGCGAGGTGAGCTCGGGAAGATCGTCATCGTCATCATCATGACGTTCAAGACTTCTACTCGCCTCGAGTTTGCGCTGACACTGCCCGCGAGTTTTGCGAACCAATGGGTCGGCCTCTTTCTCGGACTCGTTGTCATCGCTCCTGTCGCTCTCGACGTCTCCCTTGGCAGGAGGCGATTCGCCCCCGTCCTGGACGGACAAGCTCGAATTCTCGTCGTCCGCGGGCGGAAGCCACCCTTCCACCACTTGAAATAACTGCAATAGGCATGAGACAGTATCAGTATAACCACGACAACATCAACTGCGACTGCGATTGATAGAAAATGACCTACCGTCGGGGATGGATGCTTCACGGTATAGGGGGCGACCCCAGCCTTCGCGTCCAGGTACACCGCCTGGGTGATCTTCTTCAACGCCGGGATGTAGTCCTCGAGTTTCCACTCGGCGAGGCAGGATTTCGTCGAGTCCTCCCGGCCCATGTACTCGTACATATAATGGTCACGGCGGGCCAGGGGAACGAGTCGCCGCCCGAGCCAGCAGTTGTACAAATTGATGGTCTGAAGACCCTTCTTCTTTAGGCCGCGGATGGTCTGAAGCATCTCATCCACGACCATCCGCTGGTCTGTTGGGAGTTTGCCGACTTGGAGTCGGCGCGGTTCGGGCCGGACGGCGGAGTATCTTGGGATCGCCACCTCGCCGTCTGGAGTCGCCACGGTAACGTAAAACCAAAACTTCTTCCATTCGCTCGCCACCTTGGCAGGTAGCATCAGATCGAAAAAGGAGGCCTTCGACTTCAACTGAAATGTCAAGCCACCCGCAGCAAGCATTGGGCCGCCTGCTTCTTCGCGACTGATCCTCCCGTGGAACAGATCTTGCCACAGGGGGAAGTAGGGCCTGCAGCCCAGGTAGCACTCGCAGAACGCCACGAAAATGGCGAGCTGCTCGATGCTGTGCGGGCCCAGGTCCGATGGCTGGATCCCATAGAAGGCGCAGAAGCGCCGGAAGAAGAGAGATGTGGGGAATCCCAGCCCCCGTTCTAGGTGGCCGGTGAAGCAAACGAATTCTCCCTCGCGCGGGTCCGGAGTCACCTCTCCGGCCGCAGGGATGCGCCACCTGCCGGCGCGCAAGATCCCGACCTCCTCGAAAGACGCCAGTAGCGCTCTCGTACACTTGGACCTGCCCCATGGTTCGGTGGAGGGTCCATTGGCGGAAAGGTTCGTGGAGGTCGGAGGATTTTGGATCGGCTGGATTGCTATGCGGAGGACAACGGAGGTGTGCGCAATCGGAGGAAATGATGAGGAGGTGGTTCTCCGATCGCCTACCATTCCCTTTATATAACGGTTGTTACCCGCCAAATTAGGAAGCCGTTACTACGCGGTGATTACGCCAAAAGTTACCATTGGATTACCCCAACGACTAGTTTTGACTGAGTTTGACGGTCCAACTTCATCCACTCGGCTCGCCGACCCGACCACTACAACAGTGACCAAATATTTCGCCGACCCGTTCGCCAAGCTACGACCAGAATGACTAGTTTTTTCCTTTATTTAGGAGCCCGCCACCGATTCGACTGGATGTCCGCATGGGACCCGTATGCTCCGCCAAAGAACCACTGCGCCCAATCGGCGTCCTCGGGGACTCTTGATGGGGATATGCCTACCGGGTATACCCAGAGGGCGTTCCGAGCCCAAGCTGGCGAGTGGGCTCGCAAGACGCGGCGGATCAAGACCTGGCGTGGATCCAAGCGACTGGAAGTTGAAGGTCCAGGAGAGTAGATAGGCCCAGTCGGATTAGGTTAAATGAGTACCGAAACCTTAACTGATTTGGTTGAGATATGTAAACCCTAGGGGAGGGTGAGTCTATATAAACCTCCCTACAGGGCGTGTAAAGGTACGTTCCATCATCCACCCAAGCGACTCGCCGTCTAGCCGTCGAGCTCGCCCCAGTGTACCTCCATCATAATACAATCTAGCAGGAGTAGGTCTTTACCCTCCGGGGGGCCGAACCTGGGTAATACCCTGTGTCTCCGCCCTCATCTCGCACCGCAGATGGCTGGCCGCCCTTGCCCTTCGTTCTACTACTCGCTGCCGATTGCAGCATCTGCCGTGGTCATTCCCACGACATGCCTCCCATATCTTTGGTTCACGAGGGCTTGATTTGCACCATCACAATGATGTTGCGGATGGTGGCTTCAATCGTCGTCGCATTGATGACCACTGTCGACAACATCACCGTTGCAGTGATGTTGCGGATGATGGCTTCAATAATCGTCACATCGATGTCCACTATCGGCACCACCACCATCACACTGATGTTGCAGATAATGGCTTCAATCCTTGTCGCATCGATGACCACTGTCGACACCACCACCGTCGCACTGATGTTGCGGATTATGGCTTCAATCATCATCACATCAATGACCACTATCGGCACCACCGACGCTGTATTGATGTTACAGATGATGGCGTCAATCGTCATCGCATTGATGACCACTGTCGGCACCGCCGCCTTGGTGTCTTTCATTAGCAATAGATCTGAGGAGGTGAACAGAAGTGAGAAAGAGACACGCTTAGATCCTCACCGCCGCACACCGTTCTAGCCGCCATGCTTAGATCTGTGCCACCGCAAGACATTCTGAACGCCATGCTTAGGTCCGCACCGCTGTACGCCGTTCGGACCGCCACGCTTAGATCCACGCCACCGCTCGCCATTCAGACTACCACGCCTCCGTACGTCGATAGGAGGGGAGGAAGATGCGGCTGGTTGCGGTGACCCAGCATACCACTGCATGATGTAGTATACTATAGTCATTGACATAACACCAATGAAACACCGTTCACTAGTATTACATCCCTCAGAATGGCACAATAGAAACACATCAGGTCCAATACATGGCTAAAGGTTACAATTCACTCTTTACATAAGATCCAGAGAACACTCTAAGTTAAAGAGAGAGAAAGAACTTCTTACTGAGAAGAATCAAAGATAAACAACACATGAACTAGTATACTATTAAGTATAGTATTCTGGCTAAGAGGTTGGCATTGTTGCTATTGCAACGCACTACAGAAATAGGTGCTTTGGCTAGCAATTATATTGCTAACTAATCAGTAACTCTGTCTTCACTTGAGTTGAGGTATATGTTGACTTCCTTGTCTTCATTGAAAAGCTTTATCTTTTGATGATTCCTGGAGCATAACTTGAAGTAGACATCTTCTTAATGGCTTCAGAATCTAGCAAGGGTTAAGAAGATACTTTGAGTACGAGCATACTAAGCAAATTCACTAGAAAAGGAGTGTTTGATGCACTATATCTACAACCACAGACCGTAGGTCGTAGGCAATGCAAGTTTTCATAAACATTTCTTCAAAGGTTGCTTTTATTCGGAAAAGCTATGTCCGTCAGCCTTCACGGGTTTACCAGAACTTTCATGGATTTCCTTTCCCACCGTGTTCGCAGCTCCTTCCCAGAACAGGGAGTAACAAGTTATAGTTCTTACACTCTGCAGAGGTGCGTTACTTTACCCATGAGAGATCAACTCTTTGTTGCACAATCGGGCAGCTTATTCCCGTCCACAATTCCATGACGTGGGGCCCAGAAGATGATCCAAGCCAATTACTGCCCTCTTCGCGACCTCGCATGCCTCCTTGGTGTACACCATGCCCACATAAAGAATTACGGCAATGGTTTGTACAAACCGTTAGATGCCAGAACTATCGTGGGATGATGAGGGTTCCCACCCATATGCTGCATGTCCTCTACGAATTGCCAATTAATATGCACGCTACAAGGATAACAGCCACGACCTGCACATCCGGCTTCATGTGAGAGGAAGAAGATACAGCTGACTTCTCCGTCCCATTCCAAATCTCATGGTCAACACGTAATATACGGCGCAAGAATCACTGGCGACATTGGTTGTTCAGTCCTAGGTGATATAGTTCTGAACAGTGGTATTCTAACTGTCAGATTTAATAGATTAGCTGATCACCCTGGATCAGTAACCAATAGTTCACATTATTATCGAAAATAGTGTTTTTAGACCTTTTTCCAATGCAGGTGATAACAATACTGGCTTTGTAAAATAATTTACAGAAAATAAACAAAGGACATGAGCAAGTGTGACCTTGCCTTTTGTGATTGCAAGATTATGCACTCACGGTCTTCGAGTCAGTGTATAAGATCCAAACTCTGAAATCAGCATCATTGGTCCGATAAGGACTAATGTTTAAAGAAGCAATATGCTTTTATGCATAAATAATGTGATGCACGCTCTAAGCACAAATCCTGGGAATAACTTTGTCCTAGGGTTTGGATTCCAAAAATGGTTACTTTGGAATGTGTGGTATGTTTAGATAAGTTTATGAGTGGTTGTAAACAACACATATGTAGGAGTAAAGTATACATACTTATGACATATTAGTTAGGATTACTTATACAAGGTTTCTTAATTAAAGTGGCAAAAAGGATAACCTTCGAAGAAAAGGTTTCTCTTCTAAGGTCTAAACAAACTTTGTGGTTAGTTAGTGGTGGTTGATGTTATTTGTTTGCTCAAATGGTTTGGCTTGAGTTGCTTTATAGTTTAACTACTTCAGACCAAAGTTAACTATAAAACATATAATAATGCTTATAGTGTTATATTAAGATTCTGTAGACTAAAGTTAACTTTAAAGTATAGATAGTTTTGAAAGTATCGGACTTATACATTGGTACCTGGTATATCTGAAATGTGTTCTTTAAGTTACTGAAGAATGTTTATTTTGTTACTTGAGTAATGGTTTCTTGATTTGAGTATGGAGTAATATCATTTATCTTTTATAGATAAGTGAGTATAGTTTATGAACCCAACATAATGTTACTTAACTACTTATGGGTTTATATAGTGTTGTAGTAGTTTTTGTAATTTGTTTATTAATATGGTTTAGAAAAGATTTGATTGTTCACAAGTTATTCTTTAAGGATTTTATTATTAGTGGAATTATTTTTAGAGATAATCTTCATTTAAGGTTGTAGATCCTTCTAAACTAAGAACATTTATAATGTTTTAAACCATTATGGAATTAGATTATTAATATTTAAGACTAATACTATTTATTAGACTTATTTAAATCATTTTAGGAATATTAATGAATTTTATTTATCTTTATATGAATTATTAATGAAGTAAATAAGTTTAATATTGAGTTATTAAAATATTTAATTTTTTATTTACCTTAAAAGGAGATTATTAGATTTTTAACATGTAAATAATATTTTTGTGATCATTTAGGTACATCATATTTATTTTTGTGATTTATAAACAATAAGATATGATTTTTATAATTCTTATTACTTTATATTACTTAACAAATATTTAATTAATTAAACTAATAATACATGATTATAGTTTTAAATTAGAATTCTTATTTTTCTAAGATTGTTGGTATTTTTTTTAATATTTACCATTATTAAAATATGAATTATCAAAGCTTTATTACTTATAAAACTTGTACTAAATAACATTTATTTAAATAATCATCATAATAATATTTGGTAATATTTTTAAGTTGTAGATTTTATTTTTTTTGAAAATTTTCATATATTATACATATTTTTCTAAATTATAAATCAAAAGTAATTAATTAAAAAAATTTAATCATTTATGTGATTTAAAGTGGTGTCACAATTTAATAAGGTTTTACCCTTTTATTTTAATTAATTAAAGTGGCTAGAAATGCTTATGTAGCATTCTTTTCTTACTTGAACATTATTTCTGCAAGTAAACCTATATATTTTTATATATTCTAAAAGGTATGGTTAAATGTGATTTTTGAGAGTTGGAATCAACTCAAAAGCTTTTATGGTTTAAATTTGAAAAATGTTTAAATGCAGAAAAGCTTCTGCCTTGTTATTTTTACTATGGGTGATCTACAGATCCAAATGACTTAAATCCAACGGGCTTGGATTCAGCATTCACAGACCTTTCCAAAAAAATTGGTTTCGTTCAATTTGGTGCACTGAATCGATCTGGGTTGATTTTTGAAGTTGGGTACAGAAGTGTGTTTGATTTTAAAAAGAAAAAGGTTTAATTTGAATCGCTGGGCTGCGCGGGAAAAATTACTGGGCCGGCCTGCTAAGCGCAGTGCTCCCGCGGGCTGCTTAAGTGGGTGTCCCCACTCGTCAGTGACACGGGGCTGGGCGAAGCGGTATGGGGCAACGTGGATCGTTCGATCTAGTTCTAATCCAACGGCTGGGGGTCATCGTCGACGCGAGACAACTCCGTGAACGAAACCTAGCGGCCAGGTGAGGTCTGGGGATCACCGGGAGTGCAGGCGAGGTCGGCGAGGCGAACGACGAAGTCGATGACGGAGAATCTCCTGGTACTGGTGGCTTATCCTGGGGCGGCTTCAATCGCTGGCTCCCTTCTTCTCCAGAGGTGGCGGGCTCCGGTGAAATTCCGGCGGGGTGGTGCTCACCTTGGTCTGAGAACGGTGTGGCACGATCAGTGAGGAGAGGGGAGTGAGATGGCGTGAAGAAATCGTGCGGGGGTGGCCTCTATTTATAATCGAGCGAGGGGACCATCGGGGCGCACGGTGAGCTCGTCGGGGGCGAGGTTACAGGCGGCTAAAGGCATGGGCAAGGGTAGGGGACGGTGCGGTGTCTCCTGGCGATGCTCAACGACATGGTCTCGAGGCATGGGGCGGTGCGGCTTGGTCTGGAACGGGCGATGCTCTGCGCGACAGAGGCGGCGTCTTCGACGGCGGGTGGTGGCTGTATGGCACGGGGCGGCAAACGGGGATGTCTGGCGGTCTCCTGGGTCGGTGGTGATCGTGTGTGCACGCGGTGAGGGCGGCGCGCGGTCTGTGGGCGTTGGTCGAGGGTGGTGCTCCAGCGCGCGCTCGGCATGCTCTCTAGCGATGCAGGCGCGCTTGTGCGTGGTCCAGGGCTTGCAACGCCATGGTGGGACATGGAGTGGCGGTGGACGGTGGGCTGCCTCCCAAACATGCTGGCTAGGCTTGCTGCTGCTCCTAGCTTGTTGTCGACTATGGGGTGGCAAGAGGGTGCTCGACTATTCACCATTGATGACAATGGCAATCTCACAGTGGTGCTAATGCCTGGATAATCTTCCTAGATGATCTATTGAGTTGTGTGTGAGCTAAATGGGGAACCAGTTAGGCAAGAATCACTGCTCACAATAGTGTTTGATGTTTGTTTGATTTGTGTCTGCAACCTGTTTGATGAAATGGCCACATGAAATCAAGTTTTGAATTTTGAAATGAATTTTGGTGGGTTTGCTAGATTGGTGCTGGTGAGTCTGCAGATGCTTGGGTTTTGAATGTTGAGCTTGTTTGAGTGGTTTTTGAATAAGTGGGATCTTCCCATATGATAAAGATTCAATTTTGAATTGTCATTTAAACTATGCATTTGAAAGTTGATGGATGATCACAAGGTGGGCCTTGATACCTTGTTATGAGTACATTCAAGGGGTGCAAAGATCCAGAAAAGTTTCTGTTAGGTTTTGAAAGTTTGAGACAGCCAAAGTAATCATGAGAGTTAAATTGGTCAAAGTGACCATTCATTTGTTATATGTGTTTTGATTTACTTGTCTTTAGGAAGAGTGTGGGAAATGTTTTAGATGATGTTTATTTCACCTAAGAATCATTTTACAAGCAAAGAAACAAAAAAACAAGGTGGGTTTAAAAGAATTCAAAATCAATGCATACACATATGCATGCATTCATAATTTTATTTAGAAAAGTTTTTGTTAACCCTAAATGTGAGGATTAGAATTTGAGGATCCAAGTTTAGTATTTTTGGGATGTTACAAACCTTCCCCCCTTAAACAAAATCTCGTCCCGAGATTTGAAAAAGGACGAAAAGATTACCTAGGATTTGAAGAGATCTGGAAACTCCGTCCTGATGTGATCTTCGCATTCCCAGGTAGCTTCCTCTTCTGTGTGGTTGCTCCACTGAATCTTGAGAAACTTGATACTTCGGGTTCGGGTGGTCCGAAAAGCTTCTTCCAAAATGTGGATGCGTACTTCGGGATAGGTCAGGTCATCGTTGATCACTATGGTCCGATGATCGATATTTTTGAACACTTCGGTCTTCTCGGGGACTTCGAGACACTTGCGAAGTAACGAGATATGGAACACATTGTGCACAGCTGACATATCTTCAGGTAGTTCCAATTGATACGATACCTCTCCTCGACGGTTCAGAATTTTGAAAGGTCGGATATATCTGGGGGCTAACTTTCCTTTAAGTTGGAAACGCTGCATTCCCTTCAATGACGACACTTTCAGATAAACAAAATCTCCTATGTTGAAGGCGAGGTCTCTACGTCTCTTGTCGGCGTAACTCTTCTGTCGGGATTGGGCGGTCTTGAGGTGCTCACGAATCTTGTGAACCTTCTCTTCTGCTTCTCGTAGGATGTCGGGTCCGAAAATTTGACTCTCTCCTACTTTTGACCAGTTCAAGGGGGTGCGACACTTCCTTCCGTACATAAATTCGAATGGGGCCATTTGCAAACTGGCTTGATAACTGTTGTTGTATGAAAATTCTGCAAACGGCAGACAGTCTTCCCATTTGGATCCATATTCTAACACACATGCTCTCATCATATCCTCGAGTATTTGATTTACTCGCTCCATTTGTCCATCGGTCTGAGGGTGATACGCGGTACTGAAATCTAGGCGGGTTCCTAAACCTTCTTGGACTTTCTTCCAGAATCTCGAGGTAAACTGAGTTCCTCGATCCGATACGATGTTCTTGGGGGACTCCATGCAAACTAACGATTCTAGCGATGTACAACTCTGCTAGCTTCGAACTCTGATAGGTGTTTTGACGCGCAAGAAATGGGCGACTTTGGACAATCTGTCCACTATGACCCAAATAGAGTCATTTCCCCTACTAGAAGTAGGTAGTCCAGTGATAAAGTCCATTCATACAGAATCCCATTTCCATTCCGGAATCTGCAATGGTTGCAACAATCCAGCGGGTCTTTGATGTCCTGCCTTGACTCGCTGACATATATCACACTTGGCGATATAGCTTCCGATTTATCTCTTCATCTTATGCCACCAAAATTGCTCTTTCAAATCTTGATACATCTTAGTTCCTCCGAGATGGATAGAATAAAGAGTATCATGAGCCTCCTTCAAGATAACTTCTTTTAACTCAGAATCTGATGGTACACAAAGGCGTCCTTTGTACCACAAAACTCCTTCTTCGTCCTCGGTGAATCCGGGTACTTTGCCTGTACCGATACGACGCTTGATTCCGTCGATACTGGCATTTCCCTTCTGCGCCTCTTTAATCTGACTGATCAAAGTGGGCTGAAGTTCTATGCTAGCCAAAAATCCTTCACTTACTAACTCCATTCGAAAATCTTCCATCTCTTTGTGCAAACTTGGTTGCTCCTTCAAAATCATGGAGTTCAAGCGGCACGGCAATCTGCTAAGGGCATCGGCTACCACGTTGGCTTTACCAGGGTGATAGTGAATGTCCAGGTCGTAATCCTTGATTATCTCAATCCATCTTCTCTGCCTCATATTCAGCTCCTTCTGAGTGAATATATACTATAGGCTCTTGTGATCCGAATAAATCTCACAACGGTTTCCCATTAGGTAATGTCTCCATGTCTTCAGGGCTAGAACTACGGCTGCGAGTTCGAGGTCATGGGTTGGGTAATTTTGTTAATGTTGCTTC
The DNA here is from genome assembly GCA_030063025.1 of Avena longiglumis. Classification (NCBI taxonomy): domain Eukaryota; kingdom Viridiplantae; phylum Streptophyta; class Magnoliopsida; order Poales; family Poaceae; genus Avena; species Avena longiglumis. The sequence goes on from CP125978.1 coordinate 379,201,186, forward strand.
AATTGTCGCGATAGATAAGATATAACTTTGCCTTCTTGCATTAGCACACATCCGAGACCAATCTTGGATGCGTCACAATACACATCGAAGGGCTCCGTGATATCCGGCATGATCAAGATTGGGGCTGAAATCAATCTCCTTTTGAGTTCTTGAAAACTCGCTTCACATTTTTCGGTCCATTCAAACTTCTTGTCCTTCTTCAGCAATTGGGTCATGGGTCTGGCGATACTAGAGAATCCTTCTACATATTTGCGGTAATATCCCGCCAATCCGAGAAAAGCACGAACTTGGGTTTGAGTGGTTGGGGCTTGCCAATCTTCTACATCTTTCACTTTGGCAGGGTCAACGGCAATTCCTCCAGCTGATACAATGTGACCGAGGAATCCTACTTCCTGTAACCAGAATTCACATTTGCTGAACTTGGCATACAACTAATACTCTCTAAGGGTTCCAAGAACGGTCCTTAGGTGTAGCTCATGTTCTTCTTCTGATTTGGAATAAATCAGAATGTCATCGATGAAAACAACGACAAACTTATCCAGGAAGTCCATAAAAATCTTATTCATGAGGTTCATGAAATAAGCGGGGGCATTGGTTAATCCGAAAGACATGACAGTATACTCATACAATCCATATCTGGTGGTAAAGGCAGTCTTTGGAATATCCTCTACATGAATTTTGAGTTGATGATAGCCAGTCGTAAGATCAATCTTAGAAAACACTTTGGCACCGGTCAACTGATCAAACAAATCTTCTATCTTAGTTAAGGGGTACTTGTTCTTGATGGTGACATCATTCAACTTCCGATAATCCGTACACAAACGGTTACCTCCATCCTTCTTGTCCACAAATAAGACAGGTGATCTCCATGGGGACGCACTTGGTTGAATCAATCCGATTTCCAACATGGAATCCAGTTGCTTCTTCAGTTCTGCAAGCTCTGACGGGTTCATACTATAGGGTCTCTGGGCTATGGGTCCGCTTTCGGGGATTAGTTCGATGATAAACTCAATATCCCGATCTGGGGGCATACCGGGCAAAACATCTGGAAGTACATCGGGGTATTCGCAGACTATCCGGACTTGGTCAATGGTAGGTTGGGCTATACTCTTGTTGCATTTGAATTGGCGAGGTAAGGTTTCAGATATATGTTCGACTGATATTCCCAGATCTTGGTCATGGTGATGGCCTTCTTAGCACAGTCAATCAATCCTTTATGTTTGGACATCCAATCCATTCCTAGTACTACTTCCAAACCTTTAGTTCCGAGTACTATTAGGTTAGCATAAAAATCTATGCCATGGATTCGGATAGGGATGGCCTTGCAAATTTTCCTAGCCTTAGTGGTTGATCCGGGAATTTGTACAATCATCACATGCTTCAATTTGGTTGGTTGAATTTTACTAGTGTAGGCAAATTCTTCGGTGACAAATGAATGCGATGCACCAGAGTCAAACAACACTCTTGCAAGTACTGAATTAACAGAAAACATACCCAGCACGACGTCTGGCGCTTCCTGAGCTTCTTCAGCATGCATGAGAAAAAGACGGCCATTGCGGTTGAATGAATTCCACAGGGCAAATCTTGTCCACTGGACACGATTCTTTGCTTTGGGACATTGGCGTTGGGGGCTGTAACATTCTTCTTGTTGGGGCACTCGTTGGAATAGTGGCCTTTATTTCCACAGTCATAACAGGTCACTTGCGACTTGTCCTTGGCTGCGACAGGCACATCATTGCTTCCAGTCCTCGGGGCAGTGTTGGGGTTGGCGGTAGCATTGTTGGTGTTGAACTTGGGTGGGGCACGGGTGAAATTTCGAGAGTTGCCGGGGTTGTTGTGATTTCCTCCTGGTCTAGGGTTTCCACGGTTGGAATAGGTTGGACGGTTCATCGGGGGTTTGTTGGTTCTTGGGGCAAATCCGGGAGATGGGTTGGGGCGATACTTTGGGGTCTGATGGGTTCCTGGTTGATGCATCATACGACGCTTGCGGTTCTCGTTGGCCTGGTTGATATTTCCTTCCATCTGGATAGCAGAGTCGACAAGGGCTTCAATATCCACAAAGGGAATATTGACTAACACTGTGTGCATCTCGTCATGCAGACCATTCAGGAACCTTTCTTTCTTCTTGGCTTCGGTGTCTATCTCGTCCGGGGCATACCTAGCTAATGACAAAAATTTGTCACGGTATTCCACTACAGTCATCCTTCCTTGCTTCAACTCTCTGAACTCATCTCTCATTCTCTTGATCAAACCCGGTGGCACATGGGTTCTGCTGAACTTGACCTTGAATTCTTCCCAGGTCATCATTTGGCCTCCGGTCATGGCGCGAACACTGTTCCACCATGCACTGGCATCTCCGGCTAGGTAATGGGTGGCGAACAAGACTTTCTCGTTGGCTTCCACTCCGGCGACTTCTAAGTTATTTTCTATGGTTTGCAGCCAATCATCAGCATCTAGGGGTTCTTCTGACATGGTGAAACCGGGTGGGTTGGTATTCTGGAAATTCTTGAGCTTAGATCTGTGGTTGTCCTGATTTCCGTGGCCTTGGTTGTTGTGGGCTAGCTGGGCTATCTGTTGCAGAGTGGCTAGGTTGACGGCGTTCGCTCTTTCAGCGGTCAGAAGTCAACATTTGCAGAATCTGCAACATCGGGTCCGGGGCTGAACCACTTCCTCCACGTGGCATCTGAAGGTTGAGATAGATCGTGAGAAAGGAGGGAATTTCTAAGGTTCTGGGACTTTGAAAAGTTTTTAAAGGTTTGACTCAGGTTTTTCTAGCAACTTGCTTTTTCATTCATTCACTCATAGCACACAGTACAACACACACCACAAAAAATAAAAACAGATGGTTTTAAGAACCATTCTGGAAACTACGATACAGTGGGACCGACTACTACTCACTACGCTGGTGCTTAGTGCTACTACTCCTCGAAATCTGTGGCTTCATCATCTTCATCATCATCGATGAAGGAAAAATCATCCTCATCGGTGAAGAAGTCCATGGACTGATCCTCCAAAAAATCATCGTCATCGCTGAGATAGGAATAAGGGTCTCCACGAAGATCCTCTCCGGCATTCTCCCTTTCCTCTAACTGCATGTCTCTCTCGTGGATAGTCTCCTCCAGAGATGAGATGCGGTGGCGAAGACGGGCAATAATGCGCTCCTTTTTGTCGAGCTGATGGCGGCGAGACTTGCGATCCTTTGCTAGCATGGCGATGGTCTGGTCTTTCGTCTTGATGATGGCATACTTGTGGTTGCAATAGTCATGGCAGTTGTCCAATTCCTGCTGACGATCATACATCATGAAGCTAAGGTGGTCCAATTGAGTCTTCAGCTCGGGGTGGTATGGGGCTTCCAATGGTTTTCCATTTGCATCACGTCTTGGGCAAAACTCAAAGAGAGTACCCTTGATCTGATTGATGCTCTGCCCACACAGACGGGAAAGAGCTTCCTGCATTGCTCTGGCAAGTCCATCGAGCCAGTTGTTTTCCCTCAAGGTAAACTGAATTCCTTCCGCAGTGGGAGGTTCAATCTTTCCTCGGAGACTTGCAACAATTAGCCACTGCAGATCTTCTCCTCTTTGATCATTGAGCTGAGCTCCGAAGAACTCAGGGTGCGGACGCTCCAGAAGTTCCGAAAGCTGATCCAGATCCCTCTCAAAGATAAGGTCTCCACCATTCCCCAGTTGGTAAAACTTGTTGTACTTCACGTCCATCTATAAAAATAGAGGATGAGTAGATTAGCAGAGTGATCAAGTGTGTCAAAATTTTATCTATTTTGCAAGAGTTTTGAGGAACATGAATTTTTATGAAAGAATTAAAGAGGTAAGAATGAGAATAAGTTTTCATAAATATTTGTTTTATTTGGTTTTGAAACTAAGTTTTTGGTTCAACGTCCAATCTAACTAGGGTCTCCTATGGTCAGGATGGATCTGATACCAACTTGTCAACACCCGGATTTTTCAATCCTAGATGCCTGTTATGCCATACATCGCAATCCCAGGATTACCATTTTTGCGAGAAATAACAGAATTGGATACCATAGTACTTCATCCATTACAAACGATACATAAGTTCTTACACAAATAGGGATCTCATGATCCAGTTCTTAATACAACATCAAGCAGCGGAATACGTAGTAATAACGGTAGCGTAGGCGAAGCTCCATCTTCTGGATCACAGGCAATGCCGACGATGGGAGATGATCCTAGTTGTTGTAACCTTCCTGGGGTCCATCTTCCAGGTACTCCTCTTCATAGTCTGGCCATGGGAATAGCCAGGGACAAAGCCATGAGTACTCTTTAAGTACTCGCAAACTAATACTAACAGGTAAAGGGGTTTTTGTGGATAATAGGACACTAGGGTCTAGGGTTGTTTTGCAAAAGCCAGATTTATCTCTACTAAGTTCTGAAGCTAGTCACAAATTTTATAACTCCTACGTGGGATCTTGTAAATCAGGTCACAACTCGGTTGTGGTCAAGTCAAAGTCTCAATTCATTTCACAAGTCATTTTGAAAAGTCTGACGGGGGAACAGTATGGCCATCTAATCTGTCCATAATCATGACGCTGCTATTCGAATAGTTTGACACTCTGCAGATTGTACACTTTCACCACAACATTCGATACATCCGTCAGAACAAATCCTGAACTCACCATACTCGATATCACGGATAATCAATCCTAACCTTTCAATTACACGCCCTAGTATAAGCACCTCTCCTGAGTTTGGCCTCCCAACCATGACCACTGTCATCTTGGGTCTGCATGTGGACAATCTTCACAAGGTAGCCTCACTCAAACCTTGGCCGTGAGGGAACTAATACTAAGGAATGTAAGTTTCGGTCAAGCCCTACCCAATATTCGGGTATTGTGGTTATGCGCTAAAATTGGAATGGTATCGCATCCGCACAACCATCAGTTTTATAAAGGGCTAAGGCTCATGCCTCAACATTTTTATCATCGTAATCCTCAAGGGTTGGAAACACATGTCCAAAACATTTCAAAGAGAATGATCCATCATTCCAAGGTTTTCATAACCATTTTCCACCAAGTATTCCCATCTAAAGTTGATCAAATTTTATGCTTAGCACTAGCATCTAAGGTAGGGGGGTAATCGATGATGGGGTAGTAACTAGTGGAGTTTCAACTAAGTCCAACCTTATATCTTAGGCTGATATCAAGGTTTCTAGCTTAGGCCAATTTAATGCTCTTTATGCAACTTTCAGAACCTTTCCAGTATCTAAAAGTTACTTAAGTCAAATCTAAGTTGAGGCTTTGCTAAAGAAATAAAGTAAGGAGCTTGCAAGTAAAACTAGGATTGGTTTATCAAGTGGGTATGATCTCATAGGATTAAGGCATATGATAGGCATAGTAACAAGTAGGGGTTCGTTGCATCAGTAGGGTAATCTTGCAAAGGTTAGCTTGCATCAATGTCAATATAAGCTTGCTAAATTGCAAGTGTTAGATTGCAAGGTTAATAGCTTGCTCATTCACTAGTAGTATTAGGCTTGCATAGTTACTAGCTTGCCTTGTGCAGAGCAGTGGTTGAAGTTCTCTTCGGCTTCTTCTTCGTAGTATCCTCCTTCCTCCTTGTAGCCTTGGTCGGTACTAGCGTCTATGAATAAATACGAGGTACACAATCACCAAACAATACTTAACTACTTGCAATCATCACACACAAGGGTCTTATAGATGATCTAACATCATCTCTAACCTTACAAGGTTAAGGCCTGATTTGATTCTTTTTATTTTTAGAAAAGTAATTTCTACTCATTGAAAAACTACTTAAGATTTAATATTCTCCAAACCAAACATGGGATCATGTTGACACATGTCATCACCACATATTGTAGTCTATGGGAATGTGATTTAAAGTGGTGTCACAATTTAATAAGGTTTTACCCTTTTATTTTAATTAATTAAAGTGGCTAGAAATGCTTATGTAGCATTCTTTTATTACTTGAACATTATTACTGCAGGTAAACCTATATATTTTTATATATTCTGAAAGGTATGGTTAAATGTGATTTTTGAGAGTTGGAATCAACTCAAAAGATTTTATGGTTTAAATTTGAAAAATGTTTGAATGCAGAAAAGCTTCTGTCTTGTTATTTTTACTATGGGTGATCTACAGATCCAAATGACTTAAATCCAACGGGCTTGGATTCAGCATTCACAGATCTTTCCAACCAAATTGGTTTCGTTCAATTTCGTGCACTGAATCGATCTGGGTTGATTTTTGAAGTTGGGGACAGAAGTGTGTTTGATTTTAAAAAGAAAAAGGTTTAATTTGAATCGCTGGGCTGCGCGGGAAAAATTACTGGGCCGGCCTGCTAAGCGCAGTGCTCCAGTGGGATGCTTAAGTGGGTGTCCCCACTCGTCAGTGACACGGGGCTGGGCGAAGCGGTATGGGGCAACGTGGATCGTTCGATCTAGTTCTAATCCAACGACTGGGGGTCATCGTCGACGCGAGACAACTCCGGTGAGAACGAAACCTAGCGCGCGTGAGGGTCTGGGGGCTCACCGGAGTGCGAGGTCGGCGAGGCGGCAACGAAGTCGACAACGGCGAATCTCCTGCGGTGGCTTCTCCACAGGCTCAATCTGGCTCCTTCTTCTCAAGAGGCGGGCTCGGTGAAATTCGGCGGTGGTGCTCGCCTTGCTCTGAGAACGGTGTGGCACGATCAGTGAGGAGAGGGGAGTGAGATGGTGTGAAGAAATCATGCGGGGTGGCCTCTATTTATAGTCGAGCGAGGGGACCGTCGGGGCGCACGGTGAGCTCGTCGGGGGCGAGGTTACAGGCGGCTAAAGGCATGGGCAAGGGTAGGGGATGGTGCGGTGTCTCCTGGCGATGCTCAACGACATGGTATCGAGGCATGGGGCGGTGCGGCTTGGTCTGGAATGGGCGATGCTCTGCGCGGCAGAGGCAGCGTCTTCGACGGCGGTGGTCAGATGTACGGGCGACAAACAGGATGTCTGGCGGTCTCTGGTCGGTGGTGATCGAGTGTGCACGGTGAGGGTGGCGCGGTCTATGGGTGCTGGTCGAGGTGGTGCTCGTGGCGCTCGGCATGCTCTCGGTCTGGCGGCGGCTTGTGCGTGGTCGAGGCTTAGCAACGCATGGCTGGGGAGTGGCGATGGACGGTGGGCTGCCTCCCAGACATGCTGGCTAGGCTTGTTGCTGCTCCTAGCTTGCTGTCGACTATGGGGTGGCAAGAGGGTGCTCGGCTATTCACCATTGATGACAATGGCAAGCTCACAGTGGTGCTAGTGCCTGGCTAATCTTCCTAGATGATCTACTGAGTTGGGTGTGAGCTAAATGGGGAACCAGTTAGGCAAGAATCACTACTCACAATAGTGTTTGATGTTTGTTTGATTTGTGTCTGCAACCTGTTTGATGAAATGGCCGCATGAAATCAAGTTTTGAATTTTGAAATGAATTTTGGTGGGTTTGCTAGATTGGTGCTGGTGAGTCTACAGATTCTTGGGTTTTGAATGTTGAGCTTGTTTGAGTGGTTTTTGAATAAGTGGGATCTTCCCATATGATAAAGATTCAATTTTGAATTGTCATTTAAACTATGCATTTGAAAGTTTCTGGATGATCACAAGGTGGGCCTTGATACCTTGTTATGAGTACATTCAAGGGGTGCAAAGATCCAGAAAAGTTTCTGTTAGGTTTTGAAAGTTTGAGATAGGCAAAGTAGGCATGAGAGTTAAATTGGTCAAAGTGACCATTCATTTAATATATGTGTTTTGATTTACTTGTCTTTAGGAAGAGTGTGGGAAATGTTTTAGATGATGTTTATTTCACCTAAGAAACATTTTACAAGCAAAGAAACAAACAAACAAGGTGGGTTTAAAAGAATTCAAAATCAATGCATACACATATGCATGCATTCATAATTTTATTTAGAAAAGTTTTTGTTAACACTAAATGTGAGGATTAGAATTTGATGATCCAAGTTTAGTATTTTTTGGATGTTACACGCAACGACGACGATGACGGCATCGGGCGGCCGCGAGATCCGCCAGCGAGCTGCCTATGTGCGTGACGATGATGACGATGCAAATTTTGCGGATAACCCCTGGTAATTTCTTTAGCTCAACCCGTGGTCCTCTCCTGACCCCACTTGTCCGTCACAGACGAAAAAGGACTAGGCTGGTTACTGGGCTGTTGTGGGCTGCACATAGGCGTCGGATAGGTGTAAGTGTATTGGGCTGCGACCAGGTTTGGTTTTTATTTGGTTTATCCTTTTTCTATTTTCTGTTTTCTTATTCAGATTTGAATTTGATTTATATATTTTAAACTTTTCTTTGCAGGATTTCTTTGCTGGACTATTTCAATAACACTAAAACATAGTTAGTATTATTTGTGAATTTCTTTATTATATATATCTTATTATATTCCTTGTATTTTCGTAATATATGAACCCCTTTAATATTTGTAAAAGCTCTTCCTATTATTTTATTTTCCTCCTTTAGTTATGGATTTCTAGAATGATATATTTTGATTTGCTTATCAACTTAATTTTAGTTGGCTCGTATTTTGAATAGAATTTTTTTTATGTGTAATGGTACTATTCCATTATTTGATACATGAAATATAGAAGTCATTGATATATTCATTACTACCTCCATTGAGTTGGAACATGGCAGAGTATATATTCTATTGTAATAAACAATGAAGTTTGGGGTTTTGAATTATGAGTACTACCCTTGGCTTTAGGGTTTTGTATAAGCTTAGATTCCTTTTAAGAGTTAAGATTTAATAACTAAGCATATTGCCTTATGTATATAGTATTGGATGAAATCTCCCTTTTTAATAGAAAGTTATAATTGGAGTGTTTTATAGAAGTGAACTTATAAGAATATACTTAGACACATATAGTTATGATGGTTGAAATTAATAGAGATATGCTTATGTAATTTGTTATAGGGAAATGTTTCTATAAAGTGTTATAGGCAACAGATGATGGATCAACAATATGAGATGGATATTATGTTTTATTTGAGATTTAAATTTGATTACTTACCAAGATTTAATAGGAAGATGATTTATAACATATAATTATGTTTCATAATCTTGGATCTCTAATTAAGGAATTCCTTATACTTCTTTCTATCCATCATCAGGGTTAGTATAATGAACTTACTTATTAAAATTTTCTTATTCATATATCATTCTTCTAAACTCATGGATAAATCCAATGAGTTTTATACAAAGGCATTTTATAATTTGTACATATCCTTGCTTGGTTGTATTTACTATTCTACTGTTGATAATCTTCCATCCAACCAGTAGTCCCTTCAAACTCTTCTTACAATCTTCCTTAATCCTCCATCACTAATCTTTCTCTAAAGTTGACTATCCTTAAAGATGAACAACACAACTTTTCTGACTCTATGCTATACTAGCTTTAGTTGAATAATATCAGCCTATATTTACTTAACTCTCATGACTTACACTTCAATCCCTGAATTATATTTATGTGGTTTGCAAAGACTTCTCTAGGATCACTTATCTTTACTAAGGTTCCAATCATGTTTTACCCACCAGTATTACCTATACTAAATATAAGCATTCAATATTGGTGGCCAAAACATTACCATTATAATACTTTAATCATTTATTTCTGAAGTTCTTAGTTGGCTAAGAAGGGCTTTATCAATCCTACCTTTTATTGTCTGGAAATTATCTTCTTAGTATCTTATATTGGATTAAGGTTATTAATGGACTATGCCCTCATTAGAAGATTTAAGTAGATGTTCTGATAAGATCAAATAAGAGGTCAAAGACTAATAGTTAAAGAATTTGTGAATCAATAGGGAATTATCCAACATTGATGAACAACAAATATTGAACTAATTCCATAAAGATTCTATAGAAAGAGAGATATCTATATAGTGGATGATCCTCACTTAATCTCTTTCCAACTCCAACTCATCAAAGGAGTTTTTAAGATTAGGTGTTACTATGATACTCAGGATGTATGCAGATGGAATTAAGATATAGTGGTTACATTCTTATTATTTGTTTTATACCCTTAACTTGGTACTTATGAGTGATTATAATGAATACTATAACATGATCACCTAATGATCAAATATAATTCACGTCATATTAAGGTTTAACTTATAGTACATTTGAGCTACCCTTAGATCAAATCTCTCTTACCCAAAATGGGATTTTAACAAAGGTCTTATTGAAACTTATCGCGGTCAACTTGATGATCTACTTCAATTCCATCAAGCTAAGAGAACCTTCAATCACTTTGACAAGTTTTTGTTTAAAAGTGCGAAAATTATTCGGATTTTCTATGCATGAATGCAATGCACACATCTAGGTTCAACTTATTTCTAGGCTCTAATGCTGGGATGTTACAGACTCCCCCCTTAAAATAAACTTCGTCCTCGAAGTTCGCAAACTCTCATGTTTCAGAGTAAGGAATTGTTTTGTAGTGGTTGCTACATTCCCCACTTCATGATGACTTTAAATGGAATTAATTGGAGTATTCCATAACCTGATTAAATATCCTAATCAAATTCTTTCTATCTAAACATCAAACTTTATTACTAATTTAAGTACAGTTTAGAGGTCTTCTTAAAAATACGTTTTAAGTTTCTATATACCCGTGTTAGTAATCAAAAGACTATCCTTCTATTACTATCATAGCATTGTTGATACTGGTATTCCTTCCAAAATTGGATTTGAACTCATTTAGTCCATACCCATTAGAATTCGTATTCTCTTCCTATGTCTAATTGGAAGTTATCTATTATTTCTTAAGAGTTGTTTCTTTTTGGATTAGTCATTTAAATGTATCCTTTATCTCTTTCAAACCTTTACCTTATTAAGTTTTAGATAATCTCCCAGTATTACTTATAGTACTTCTTTCACTTTCATTTATAGTGTTTGCTCTCCCACTTAGGGTTTACTAATAGTCTTTTAAATTGGTGGTGTAGCATTTATTGGCTTAATATCTAAAATGTTGGTCTCGGTTCAGTTTATACTTTACCTAATTAAGGTCTGATGAAAGATTGTATGGTGTATCCACACAATTGTGGATCTCCGAAGCAAATCTTTCAGCGTTATATGTCCCTTTACCTTAGGACATGCTCTCTTGGATAAGTTTGACTTTGCGGAGCATCTTGATAAACGATCGCCTTTAAATTTTATCCTTCTTTTGGTCTTACTTAGGTTAGGCCAAATTTAATGATCTTTATGCAACCTTTATGATAATTTGATTAACTATGTCAACCAATACCAGCTGCGGACAGAATACCGACTGCGGATTAGAATGCCGTCAAGGGATTAGGTTCCCAAGACGGAACATTTTGTGTGGTAGGTATTATCTTACAGTTTCCGACCTACGAGTTACATTCTCTCTGAATTGTCAGAGCTTGAAAACCCTTTTGGTTCTAAGGCATCTCCTTAGTATTTTTTTATGATACTTCCATGAACTTGATACAACTCTTCATTGACTTCTTAGCATCTTACCTACTTTCAATGAACTTTCAATTTATCATATCTTGTTACTCCTTACATCTCCTACACCATGCTTTTTTTCTAAACTGGCCAAGAATGTGACTTATGTTCTATCTATTCCCCAAATTGTGTAAATACCCCTTCTATCATGCTACATCCTTCAAGTTAATATTCCTTATGATCTTTGAAACTCGTCACTCCCATACACGAATTCCCGTTTCTATCTAGGTCTATAACATCAAGTAATAACTGGTGTTACATCATGCATTTGCACACCTAATTACACTTCATGTACAGATCTAGTCAATCAAGAAGAATCAAAAAGATCCAAAAGTCGATAAACAACAGAACATATACCATGTATTATACATAGGTTTAAATAATTTACAAATGTACTAGATGTTCCCACGGTTTTCTCCAAACCTATTTACACAACTATCTTACAAGAACCTATTGCTTTTGTGGATTTTTCCTCACTTATTTCGGCAAACTCTTCAAACTACAATACGCATTACCCTCTATATACATTATTCAAGCCCGCATCCCTTGGGATGTTGTTTCTCTCTTACTTTCATCTTCCTCTAGTGCTTCCTGGAGTTCCGTCCATGATGACGTGAAGTCCTACGACTACCTTCTGGAGCATAAGAGCATCCAGGAGGTGCGTAATCTTGATTAGAAGTACCGAGACTGAGATTAGTCATTGAAAAATGACTAGAGTTGGCGTAATCTTCCACTGAATAATCCGGGTTTTCCGGCAATGCTTCCTCATAGTAAGTTGGTTCCTTAGATTTTTCTTGGATCTAGTCATATATATTGGTATATTAGCTATTGGAATACTCTTCTAAGTTGATTGGATTAGTATTACCCCCGTATGGTCCATAAGGCTCTCTATGGTTATAATTGGTCTCTTCTTCAATACCTGCATCACAAGGTATAGGATTCCCTATGGTTTTACCTTGAGATTCTATTTCCCATCCATACTGGTTAGTCTCAGGTTTATTTGGAATAACTTTATTCCATTCCTGTTGTTCAGAATTGTACTTGGTCCATAGATATTCAGGTGGTTTGAAGTCATTCTGGTAATAGGCATAATTTTCTGAGTTTGGGTCATCAAACTCAGTTTCCTCAAACACTTCTCCTGAAGGTATGTATTTGGGATACCTAGCTTCTTTATATAGCTTCTTCCTACGAGCCATTGCTTTATCAGGATCAGTAAAATCCTCAATGACCGTATCCAGCTCCTGAACTAAGACTTGGTGAGTGTTATGATAAGTGTTTAGCAAAGGCCGATAACGATCCATATACTCTACAGCTAGAGTAGGTTTAGCTTGGACTAAGGTAGAGTGATCTAACTCATGCTCTGAGTTTGAAGTTTCATGTGGTATAATGGTGTGAGTACTACCTTCTAGAGCTTGGGATTTATGCTCTCGGATCATGGTTATGGTTGCTGCTACGTCAATCTGATATGCAGATGCCATGCACCTTGCCTCTCCAGCTGGCATTTCTCCCTTAAGTCCTAGCTTCTTGGGTAACATGATCATTACACGGTATTTAGCTAATACCTGCCCATCAAATTAACTGTAAATCTTGACCAAAAGTCTTGATTCACATTCCAAACTCCATAGAAGTTGTCGGAGATTGTCTGTCCAATCCCCTCCGTAGTCATCCAACGTCCTGTTCATCACTTGAACATTCCTGGGTGGATACCGAGGTGCCATGTGGAACTGTGGATAAGAAATTATCATCAGTCACATAGAGTTAAAACTCTTGGGTAATAATTGGAAATTGCAATCATATAAAAGAGTTATCGCACTAGTAACATAACAGGATTATTCTCAAGTGAATATCCCTCATATCACTAGAAAACTCTTCATTATTGCTAGGTTGTGTCCTACAGGTTATACCCATTTACTAGGGTTCCAACCTAAGGTCAAAGCATATGCTCTGATACCAACTGCGGTGACCTAGCATACCGCTGCATGATGTAGTGTACTATAGTTGTTGACATAACACCAATGAAACACCGTTCACTAGTATTACATCCCTCAGAATGGCACAACAGAAACACAGCGGGTCCAATACATGGCTAAAGGTTACAATTCACTCTTTACATAAGATCCAGAGAACACTCTAAGTTAAAGAGAGAGAAAGAACTTTTTACTGAGAAGAATCAAAGATAAACAACGCAAGAACTAGTATACTATTAACTCTAGTATTCTGGGTAAGAGGTTGGCATTGCTGCTATTGCAACACACTATAGAAATAGGTGCTTTGGCTAGCGATTATATTCCTAAATAATCAGTAACTCCGTATTCACTTGAGTTGAGGTATATGTTGACTTCCTTGTCTTCATTGAAAAGCTTTAGCTTTTGATGATTCCTGGAGCATAACTTGATGTAGATGTCTTATTAATGGCTTCATAATCTAGCAAGGGTTAAGAAGATACTTTGAGTACGAGCATACTCAGCAAATTCACTAGAAAAGGAGTGTTTGATGCACTATATCTACAGCCACAGACCGTAGGTCATAGGCAATGCAAGTTTTCATAAACATTTCTTCAAAGGTTGCTTTTATTCTGAAAAGCTATGTCCGTCAGCCTTCAAGGGTTTACCAAAACTTTCATGGAGTTCCTTTCCCGCCGCGTTCGCAGGTCCTTCCTAGAACAGGGAGTAACAAGTTACAGTTCTTACACTCTACAGAGGTGCGTTCCTTTACCCATGAGAGATCAAATCTTTGTTGCACAACCGGGCATCTTATTCCCGTCCACAATTCCATGATGTGGGGCCCAGAAGATTATCCAAGCTAATCACTGCCCCCTTCGCAACCTCGCATGCCTCCTTGGTGTACACCATGCCCACATAAAGAATTACGGCAATGGTTTGTACAAACCGTTAGATGCCAGAACTATCGTGGGACGATGAGGGTTACCACCCATATGCTGCATATCCTGTATGAATTACCAATTAATATGCACGCTACGTGGATAACAGCCATGACTTGCACATCCGGCTTCATGCGAGAGGAAGAAGATACAGCTGACTTCTCCGTCCCATTCCAAATCTCATGGTCAACGCGTAATATACGGCACTAGCGACATTGGTTGTTAAGTCCTAGGTGATATAGTTTTGAACAGTGGTATTCTAACTGTCAGATTTAATAGATTAGCTGATCACCCTGGATCAGTAACCAATAGTTCACATTATTATCGAAAATAGTGTTTTTAGACCTTTTTCCAATGCAGGTGATAACAATACTGTCTTTGTAAAATAATTTACAAAAAATAAACAAAGGACATGAGCAAGTGTGAACTTGCCTTTTGTGATTGCAAGATTATGCACTCACGGTCTTCGAGTCAGTGTATAAGATCCAAAATCTGAAATCAGCATCATTGGTTCGATAAGGACTAATGTTTAAATAAGAAATATGCTTTTATGCATAAATAATGTGATGCACGTTCTAAGCGCAAATCCTGGGAATAACATTGTCCTAGGGTTTGGATTCCGGAAATGGTTACTTTGGAATGTGTGGTCCTTTTAGATAAGTTTCATAGTTGTACTTTTATTAGAGTTTATGGGTGGTTGTAAACAACATATATGTAGGAGTAAAGTATACATACTTATGACATATTAGTTAGGATTACTTATACAAGGTTTCTTAATTAAAGTGGCAAAAAGGATAACCTTCGAAGAAAAGGTTTTCTCTTCTAAGGTCTAAACAAACTTTGTGGTTAGTTAGTGGTGGTTGATGTTATTTGTTTGCTAAAATGGTTTGCCTTGAGTTGCTTTATAGTTTAACTACTTCAGACCAAAGTTAACTATAAAACATATAATAATGCTTATAGTGTTATATTAAGATTCTGTAGACTAAAGTTAACTTTAAAGTATAGATAGTTTTGAAAGTATCGGACTTATACATTCGTATCTAGTATATCTGAAATGTGTTCTTTAAGTTACTTAAGAATGTGTATTCTGTTACTTGAGTAATGGGTTCTTGATTTGAGTATGGAGTAATATCATTTATCTTTTATAGATAAGTGAGTATAGTTTATGAACCCAACATAATGTTACTTAACTACTTTTGGGTTTATATTGTGTTGTAGTAGTTTTTGTAATTTTGTGATTAGTATGGTTTTGAAAAGATTTGATTGTTCACAAATTGTTCTTTAAGGATTTTATTATTAGTGGAATTCTTTTTAGAGATAATCTTCATTTAAAGTTGTAGATCCTTCTAAAATAAGAACATTTATAATGTTTTAAACCATTATGGCATTAGATTATTAATATAAGACTAATACTATTTATTAGACTTATTTAACTCATTTTAGGAATATTAATAAATTTTATTTATCTTTATATGAATTATTAATGAATTAAATAAGTTTAAAATTGAGTTATTAAAATATTTAATTTTTTATTTACCTCAAAAGGAGATTATTAGATTTTTAACATGTAAATAATATTTTTGTGATCATTTTGGTACATCATATTTATTTTTGTGATTTATAAACAATAAGATATGATTTTTATAATTCTTATTACTTTATAATTACTTAATAAATATTTAATTAAGTAAACTAATAATACATGATTATAGTTTTAAATTAGAATTCTTATTTTTCTAAGATTTTTGGTACTTTTTTAATATTTACTATTATTAAAATATGAATTATCAAAGCTTTATTACTTACAAAACTTTTATTAAATAACATTTATTTAAATAATCATCATAATAATATTTGGTAATAGTTTTAAGTTGTAGATTTTATTTTTCTGAAAATTTTCATATAGTATACATATTTTTCTGAATTATAAATCAAAAGTTATTAATTAAACAAAGTTTAATCATTTATTTGATTTCTGGAATATTATTAATTGGATTATAACATTTTATTTATTTCTGAACAGAAAATTACTTTTTACACCAAGCCTAACGCTAGCCCTAGTTAATAACTAGTGGGACATTGTCCACCTCAGCTCTCAGATGAAAGAAATGCATTAGTTACTGACCCCGCACTTACCCCCAGTCAATGACATATGGGCCCTAGGCCAGGTCATCAGCCACGTTAGCAAAGACCAGTCAAACTAGCTGACGTGGTGCGATCATGATGTCATGATGGCGTCAGCATCACCACCGCCACTAGAGGTTGGTTGCCAGCGACGATCTACTGCACCCCAGCAAGCAAAATAGATCTAGTTCGAATCATTGCAACCTACTGAACCTAATAGTGGCAGCGCCGCTTGGAAATGGTCATCGGAGATTCATCGGCGACGAGCTACTGTGGCGGCCAGCGGCGGTGCTCAACAGAACTAGCCCTACGGTGCGAATCAGCAAACGAAACTAGGGTCCAGAGATGCATAATCTTACCCTGATGACAATAGAGCGGTCGACGAGGACAGGAGCGGTCGGTAACAAGCTCCCCGATGAGGATTCCGATGAACTGTTGCGAAGGGGAACGAACAAATTCACCCACTCTAGTGCTCCCCTTGATGCAAGCTTCTACCCAGAGGATCTACGGAGGAAGGCGCTTCTACATGACGACTCAGAATGGTGTGGGGAGACATGGTTCGACGGCGAGAGGTGGCTCCGGTTAGCTAGGGTTTCGGTCTCGTTCGTATCTGAGAGGATAAGGAGGGATTGGAGATAGGGATGGAGGCAATGCGTCGCGGTGGCCTTCTTATCCCCTCCTGGCAACGGCGGCGAGTATCTTGGCACAATGACGACGATGACGGCATCGCGGGGTGGCGAGCTCCACCAGCGAGCTACCTATGTGCGTGACGATGACG
Source organism: Avena longiglumis (assembly GCA_030063025.1). Taxonomy (NCBI): domain Eukaryota; kingdom Viridiplantae; phylum Streptophyta; class Magnoliopsida; order Poales; family Poaceae; genus Avena; species Avena longiglumis. Next base: position 379,218,446 of record CP125978.1, read on the forward strand.
ACGATGCAACTTTTGTGGATAACCCCCTGGTAATTTCTTTAGCTCAACCCATAGTCCTCTCCTGACCCCACTTGTCAGTCACAGACGAAAAAGGACTGGGCTGCACATAGGCGTCGGATAGGTGTAAGTGTGTTGGGCTGCGGCCAGGTTTGGTTTTTATTTGTTTTATCCTTTTTCTATTTTCTGTTTTCTTATTCATATTTGAATTTGATTTATATATTTTAAACTTTTCTTTGCAGGATTTCTTTGCTGTACTATTTCAATAACACTAAAACATAGTTAGTATTATTTGTGAATTTATTTATTATATATATCTTATTATATTCCTCGTATTTTCTTAATATATGAACCCCTTTAATATTTGTAAAAGCTCTTCCTATTATTTTATTTTCCTCCTTTAGTTATGGATTTCTGGAATGATATATTTTGATTTGCTTATCAACTTAATTTTAGTTGGCTCGTATTTTGAATAGAATTTTTTTATGTGTAATGGTCCTATTCCATTATTTGATACATGAAATATAGAAGTCATTGATATATTCATTACTACCTCCATTGAGTCGGAACATGGCAAAGTATATATTCTATTGTAATAAACAAAGAAGTTTGGGGTTTTGAATTATGAGTACTACCCTTGGCTTTAGGGTTTTGTATAATCTTAGATTCCTTTTAAGAGTTAAGATTTAATAACTAAGCATATTGCCTTATGTATATAGTATTGGATGAAATCTCCCTTTTTTAATAGAAAGTTATAATTGGAGTGTTTTATAGAAGTGAACTTATAAGAATATACTTAGACACATATAGTTATGATGGTTGAAATTAATAGAGATATGCTTATGTAATTTTTTATAGGGAAATGTTTCTATAAAGTGTTATAGGCATCAGATGATGGATCAATAGTATGAGATGGATATTATGTTTGATTTGAGATTTAAATTTGATTACTTACCAAGATTTAATAGGAAGATTATTTATAACATATAATTATGTTTCATAATCTTGGATCTCTAATTAAGGAATTCCTTATACTTCTTTCTATCCATCATCAGGGTTAGTATAATGAGCTTACTTATTAAAATTTTCTTATTCATATATCATTCTTCTAAACTCATGGATAAATCCGATGAGTTTGATACAAAGGCATTTTATAATTTGTTCATATCCTTGCTTGGTTGTATTTACTATTCTACTGTTGATAATCTTCTATCCGACCAGTAGTCCCTTCAAACTCTTCTTACAATCTTCCTTAATCCTCCATCACTAATCTTTCTCTAAAGTTGACTATCCTTAAAGATGAACAACACCACTTTTCTGACTCTATGATATACTAGCTTTAGTTGAATAATATCAGCCTATATTTACTTAACTCTCATGACTTACACTTCAATCCCTGAATTATATTTATGTGGTTTGCAAAGACTTCTCTAGGATCACTTATCTTTACTAAGGTTCCAATCATGTTTTACCCACCAGTATTACCTATACTAAATATAAGCATTCAATATTGGTGTCCAAAACATTACCATTATAATACTTTAATCATTTATTTCTGAAGTTCTTAGTTGGCTAAGAAGGGCTTTATCAATCCTACCTTTTATTGTCTGGAAATTATCTTCTTAGTATCTTATATTGGATTAAGTTTATTAATGGACTATGCCCTCATTAGAAGATTTAAGTAGATGTTCTGATAAGATCAAATAAGAGGTCAAAGACTAATAGTTAAAGAATTTGTGAATCAGTGGGGAATTATCCAACATTGATGAACAACAAATATTGAACTAATTCCATAAAGATTCTATAGAAAGAGAGATATCTATATAGTGGATGATCCTGACTTAATGTCTTTCCAACTCCAACTCATCAAAGGAGTTTTTAAGATTAGGTGTTACTATGATACTCAGGATGTATGCAGATGGAATTAAGATATAGTGGTTACATTCTTATTATTTGTTTTATACCCTTAACTTGGTACTTATGAGTGATTATAATGAATACTATAACATGATCACCTAATGATCAAATATAATTCACATCATATTAAGGTTTAACTTATAGTATATTTGAGCTACCCTTATATCAAATCTCTCTTACCCAAAATGGGATTTTAACAAAGCTCTTATTGAAACTTATCGCGGTCAACTTGATGATCTACTTCAATTCCATCAAGCTAAGAGAACCTTCAATCACTTTGACAAGTTTTTGTTTAAAAGTGCGAAAATTATTCGGATTTTCTATGCATGAATGCAATGCACACATCTGGGTTCAACTTATTTCTAGGCTCTAATGCTGGGATGTTACAGACTCCCCCCTTAAAATAAACTTCGTCCTCGAAGTTCGCCAACTCTCATGTTTCGGAGTAAGGAATTGTTTTGTAGTGGTTGCTACATTCCCCACTTCATGATGACTTTAAATGGAATTAATTGGAGTATTCCATAACCTGATTAAATATCCTTATCAACTTCTTTCTATCTAAACATCAAACTTTATTACTAATTTAAGTACAGTTTAGAGGTCTTCTTAAAAATACGTTTTAAGTTTCTATATACCCGTGTTAGTAATCAAAAGACTATCCTTCTATTACTATCATAGCATTGTTGATACTGGTATTCCTTCCAAAATTGGTTTTGAACTCATTTAGTCCATACCCATTAGAATTCGTATTCTCTTCCTATGTCTAATTGGAAGTTATCTATTATTTCTTAAGATTTCTTAAGAGTTGTTTCTTTTTGGATTAGTCGGTTAAATGTATCCTTTATCACTTTCAAACCTTTACCTTATTAAGTTTTAGATAATCTCCCAGTATTACTTATAGTACTTCTTTAACTTTCATTTATAGTGTTTGCTCTCCCCCTTAGGGTTTACTAATAGTCTTTTAAATTGGCGGTGTAGCATTTATTGGCTTAATATCTAAAATGTTGGTCTCGGTTCAGTTTATACTTTACCTAATTAAGGTTTGATGAAAGATTGTATGGTGTATCCACACAATTGTGGATCTCCGAAGCAAATCTTTCAGCGTTATATGTCCCTTTACCTTAGGACATGCTCTCTTGGATAAGTTTGACTTTGCGGAGCATCTTGATAGACGATCGCCTTTAATTTTATCCTTCTTTAGGTCTTACTTAGGTTCCCAAGACAGAACATTCTGTGTGGTAGGTATTATCTTACAGTTTCCGACCTACGAATTACATTCTCTCTGAATTGTCAGAGCTTGAAAACCCTTTTGGTTCTAAGGCACCTCCTTGGTATTTTTTATGATACTTCCATGAACTTGATACAACTCTTCATTGACTTCTTAGCATCTTACCTACTTTGAATGAACTTTCAATTTATCATATCTTGTTACTCCTTACATCTCCTACACCATGCTTTTTTTCTAAACTGGCCAAGAATGTGACTTATGTTCTATCTATTCCCCAAATTGTGTAAATACCCCTTCTATCATGCTACGTCCTTCAAGTTAATCTTCCTTATGATCTTTGAAACTCGTCACTCCCTTACACGAATTCCCGTTTCTATCTAGGTCTATAACATCAAGTAATAACTGGTGTTACATCATGCTTATCAACTTAATTTTAGTTGGCTCATATTTTGAAACGAACTTTTTTATGTGTAATGGTCCTATTCCATTATTTGATACATGAAATATATAAGTCATTGATATATTCATTACTACCTCCATTGAGTTGGAACATGGCAAAGTATATATTCTATTGTAATAAACAAAGAAGTTTGGGGTTTTGAATTATGAGTACTACCCTTGGCTTTAGGGTTTTGTATAAGCTTAGATTCCTTTTAAGAGTTAAGATTTAATAACTAAGCATATTGCCTTATGTATATAGTATTGGATGAAATCTCCCTTTTTAATAGAAAGTTATAATTTGAGTGTTTTATAGAAGTGAACTTATAAGAATATACTTAGACACATATAGTTATGATGGTTGAAATTAATAGAGATATGCTTATGTAATTTGTTATAGGGAAATGTTTCTATAAAGTGTTATAGGCATCAGATGATGGATCAACAGTATGATATGGATATTATGTTTGATTTGAGATTTAAATTTGATTACTTACCAAGATTTAATAGGAAGATGATTTATAACATATAATTATGTTTCATAATCTTGGATCTCTAATTAAGGAATTCCTTTCCTAGATATAACACTTCTTTCTATCGGCTGGTATACGTGTGACAGGGAAAGGGAGGGAGAGACATCCAGCCTATCGGGCTCTCCTCTCCGTACAAGGTAGGTGCACCCATCGGGAGAGACAGAGACCTCCAGCACGTCGGATTATAATGTATCCAAGGGTGGTTGGCCATGATCCGTGTGACATACAGATCGACCAATCAGAGCGCAGCCGAACTGAGCGCAAGTTGAGTTGTTGTGAGGCTTTGAGATAGAGGAGAGGGGAAAAGTGAGGAAGACTTTAGCGAGAGGCGAAAACTGAGTAGAGTTAAGGAAAACAAGGGAACTCGGATAAAAAAATGACAAAGGGAAATTCTAGATTTTGGCTTAAAAAATGGAAAATGTGTTATTTGAACAAAATAATCCATATTGGCTGACATTATATTGTTTGCAACTCAAAGATACACAAGAGTTCCAAATTTGGCCTCATTTAGACAAAGTATGTTTTGGGATGGGTTATGTTGGAGGTTGATTGGGTAGAAAGCCATGCATCTTCATAGCTAGTAGCTCATTCCAACAAGGGTTTAAGAAGTGGTTTAGTCGATAAGTCAATTTATCTTTATTTCCTTTTCCTTTATTATTCATGCTAGGTTGTAGGTAACATAACAAGACTCCATGTGAATGTTGCACTATATTTTGACTTTTTTGAATTAAACTAACCCTAAAACTATTTTTTGAATATAATCACTTAGAAAAATAAAAAAATTGCTAATTATAATTAAATCCAAAATTTCCAGTTTCATATGGTAAATCAATCCAAGATACACAAGCGTTTCCTATGTTTTAAGCCATGAACTAGCTAAACCGCATGCGTTGAACATATGTCGAGGGCAAAACTAAGAAGTTCTAAGCAACTAGGTGGATGATCATAGAAACTTGCAATAACACATACATTATGGGATTATCCAACATACAAACTTGGGATCATCACACTAGTTCGAATTCAATACAAACAGTAACATTAGTTCAAATTTATCATACAAATTCAAATTAATAATTCAAATTCATTTTTTCTTGCTCCTAGTCTTTTTTCCTGGGTTCACCACCGTGCCCCGGGTGATCCTAGCTAGAATATTCTCGGAGTCTACCATCAGCTTCTTTCGTTTGTTCCCTTTGTTCTTTTTCTCTACATCCAATGAATCAAGTGCTTCAGTCTGTCAAACAATTGGTTCAATCACATTTTGATCCATTGGTTCATATGGTTCATAATGCATTAGCATCATTTCTTCAATATCCTCTTGTGTAATCATTTTTCTTTTGAACGCTACTTCCAATGAATCAATTGCTTTATTCTGTGCATCCAATGAATCAATTACTTCAATCTCCCATGCATTTGGTGGAATCTCCTCTCGATCCATTGGTTCAATCTCCCCTGCATTTGGTTCAATCTCCTCCCCATTTGGTTAAATATCCTCTTGATCCATTGGTTCAATCTCCCCTGCATTGTTGGAGATATGCCCAAGAGTCAATAATAAAATGGTTATTATTATATTTCTATGTTTATGATAAATGTTTGCATCCCATGCTATAATTGTATTATCCGGAAACATTAATACTTGTGTGTTTTGTAAACATAAAAGAAGTCCCTAGTAAAGCCTCTTGTTGAAACTAGCTTGTTGATTAATAGATGATCATGGTTTACTGATCATGGAAATTAGATATTATTAATAACAAGATCATGTCATTAGGAGAATGATATGATGGACACACTCCTATAGTAAGTGTAGCGTAAGATCAAGTCATTTAGAGTTTGTTTTCTACAAGCTTTCAAATACATAGTAACCTAATCCTTCGACCATGAGATCATGTTAATCACCATGACTAGATGAATGCTTTGATGACATCAAATACCACTTCCATAACTGGGTGGTTATAAAGGTGGCATTAGGTATTATGAAAGTATGTGTTGAGGCACATGGATCAAGAGTGGGATTTGTCCATCCATATGACAGATAAATATACTCTGGGCCCTCTCGGTGGAATGACATCCAATTTTCTTGCAAGCATGTGACTAGGTCAAGAGAGATGTCATATCACGGAACGAGTAAAGAGTACTTATCGGTAATGAGGTTGAACTAGGTATAGAGATACCGACGATCAAACCTCAGATAAGTAAAGTATCACGCGGCAAAGGGAATCAATATGTAAATGGTTCATTTGATCACGAAGTAATCGTAGAAATATGTGGGAGTCATATGAATTTCTAGATTCCTCTATTGGTTATTGATCGGAGAAGTGTCTCGATCATGTCTGCATAATTCACGAACTGTAGGGAGACACACTTAAGGATTCGATGTTGTGTAGTAGAAATGGAAATGACTTGGAGACCAAACGTTGTTCGGAGTCTCGGATTGGATTTAGGACATCAGGAGGAGATCCGAAATGGTCCGAAGAATAAGATTCATATAAGGAAAATCCAATTCTAGGATTCAGAAATGTTTTCGGTGTTTTCACCGAAATCTTCTAGAAGGTTCTAGAACGTACACCATCCCGGAGGGGGGGGGGTACATGGATGCGCCATTCCCTATTTGGGCATGCGTCATGGTGCCCTAGGTCAAGTCGGCCATGACTAGGATGTGGGAATCAAACTCTATTTTGAATAGTCAAATCCCAATTTGGGAAGTCAAATTCCTAATGGAGGAGGGAAAGGAAACCCACAAGGGAGAGGTTTCCCTTTCACTCCCCAAGACGCTGCCCACAAGGGATGTTTTGGGAGGACACGACGTCCCACTTGCCGCCTCTCCCACCCATAAATGGAGGGGAGGGGCGCCACACCCCTCCACCCCACAAACCCTAGGCCGCCGCCTGCCCCCAGCCGCCGGCGCCCTAGCCCTAGCTCCCAAGCCGCCGCCTAGCCCTAGTTCTAGCCATCGGCGCCTCCTCCCCTTGGTGTCTAAACCCTAGCCACTGAGGCTCTCTCTAATCCACCATACCTACTCTGCCTTAGGCGAAGCCCTGCAGGATCTTCTCCTCCACCTCCACCATCACACCGCCGTGCTGCTGGAATCGCGAGGAGATCTACAACCTCCGCTGACTACTGGAACAAGGGAGAGGAAGGTATTCATCGAGTACCGAACGTGTGACCGACTGCGGAAGCACTACCGGAACATGGCGTCGGAAGGATCGTCTTCGCGATCTTGAGATCGGCAAGTGAACGACTACATCAACCACGAGAATACAATCTCGTTAAATGCTTTGGATCTTCGAGGGTTAGTACTCTATGAACTCGTTGCACCGATCTCATAGATTTGATCTTGTCTTTTGTGTGTTCATGCGATAGAATTTTTTCCATGCTACGAACCCCTACATTCATTTGGTTCAATCTCCCCTGCATTTGGTTCAGTATCCTCTACATTTGGTTCAATCTTCTCTCGATCCGTTTGTTCAATCTGCAATGTATCTATTTCTTCATTCTCCTCTTGTTCAAATACTTCATTCTCATCTACATTTGCTACTCCCGCCTGATCATCCATTCCTTAAGATGGGTCCACTGCATTTTTACAAAGCCTAGCAATGTGTCATGGGATCCACAACGTTTGCACTTAAGTCGTCGAGGTGGTGCACCATCCTCTGCACTAGCTTCATCCTATTCTTCCTTGGCCTACCTATTGGTCTTGTAAAAACTGGAGGGTATAACTTGAAGCCTAAATCCACTTCCATCCGTTGGTATTTTCCCAACAAGGCTGGAACATTATGAGAATATGCTTCCCTAAATTTGGCAATGGAGAAATACTCCAACACGTACTGATCAACTTCACCCTCTTCACCTCCTAGCACACCCATAATAAATAATGCATGTATGGAGGGTTTCCCACGAAGCTGACATTGCCTGTAATGACATATCCTATCAACCAAACTCACTAGATACCTCCATTGCCCATCTTTACTATCAGTGTACGTTACCTCAGCCTCCATTCCTCTACTAATGCATTTCATCTTTAATTGTTTTTCCCTGGAACGCAAAGCCTTAATCAAAGATGATCATGATAAAGATCGATTTGCGTCAAAGAATTGCATCAACAGTATATGCTGGCCATCTCATCCTCCCATCTTTGATTAAGGCTTTATACTGTTGATGCAATTATTTTACACAAATTATGGAATGCATATACTATTGATGCAATTCTTTGACACAAATTAATCTTTATCATGATCATGTTCCTAATCTTATCAAATATTTGCCACAGCATAAGCCCTTTCAATAACTTGACCTTTGCATTGAAACTCTCTACAAGGTTACTTGTTACATAGCCTACCTTGCAAATTTCATTTAATTGGCTTCTTGACCACACCATTCCATGATGTGCATCCAAGTACTCCTTCACCACATGATTTTGTTTATACAACACTTCCAAATGATACAGATGCTTCTTCAAACTGCATGTGTATGAAGTTGGCCATGGGTTGTCAGTATAAACTTTACCCTTGATTTTCTTTGTAAAATTCCGCACTAAGTGTCGCATACATTCCCTATGCTCCACTTCAAGGAATACTGCTTCTATAGCCTTCTCCAAACCTTTGCAAGAGTCTGTGTGGATAGTAAGTCCTGGTGAATGACCTATAAGATCACGCAAATTCTCTAGAAACCAAGTCCAAATTTCCTCTAAATCAATCTCCAAAACTCCATAAGCAACAGGGAACATCCAATTGTGACCATTAACTACAATAGCAGCTACTTGTTGTCCTTTAAATCTTCCATGAAGAGTTGTTGCATCCATGACCAAATAAGGTCTGAAACCATCGAAAAACCCTTGCCAGCAAGATTTGAAATGTCAACACCTGGATTTTTAATCCCAGATGCCTGTTATGCCATACATCGCAATCCCAGGATTACCATTTTTGCGAGACATAACAGATTGGTACCATAGTTCATCATCCATTACAAACCATAATAAAGGTCTTACAAATAAAGGATCTCATGATCCATTCTTAATACAATCAACGCAGCGGAATAATAATAAGGTTAGCATGGTCGAAGCTCCATATTTAGGGTCACATGCAATGCTTACGATGGGAGATGATCCTAGTTGTCATAGACTCCCTGCTGTCCATCATCCTGGTAGTCCTCCTCATAGTCTGGCCATAGGAATAGCCAGGGACAAAGCCATGAGTAATCTTTAAGTACTCGCAAACTATCACTAACAAGTAAAGTAGTGCGATTAGGAATCCTAAGCTCTAGGTTTATTTGCAAAAAGCCAGGTTTATTTCTAACTGAGTTTAGAAATAAAGAAAACTAGTTTAATGTTCTATAACACCTAAGTGAGAACTTAGTTTTCATGCTCACAACCCTGTTGTGATCAAGTCAAAGTCATAATTCATTTCAGAAGTCATTTTGAAAACATCTGATGACGGAACAGTAGGGCCACTCCAACTGTACATAACCATGGACGCAGCTATTCGAATAGTTTGACACTCTGCAGAGGTGGTACACTTTCACCACAACATTCGATACATCCTTCAGGAACAATCCTGAATCATCATACTTAGTGTGCGGATAATCAATCCTAACCTTTCAATTACACACCCTAGTATAGGCACCTCCCCTATGAGTTTGGCCTCCCAACCATGACCATTTGTCATATTGGGAACGGCATAGGTGGACATTCACATTCACGAGGTAGCCTCAGCTCAACCTCTTCTGCAAGGGAACCCATACTAGGACATATAAACTTCCAGTCAAGCCCTATCCAAATTTGGGTATTGTGGTTGTACGGTAAATTTGGAATGGTATCGCATCCAAACCCAACCATCAGTTTTTATAAAGTGCTAAGGCTCATGCCTTAACATTTTCATCATAAAATCATCTGGTGTTCATAACACATGTCAAAACATTTCAATAGAATGGATCTTCATTCCAAGGTTTTCATAATCATTTTCACCAAGTTTTATGCTCTTTATGCTACCTATACTATTTTTCAGAAACTCACAAGTCACTAAGTAAAAGTAATAAAGAACTTTAGTAAAGATAAAGGAATCAAGCTTGCAAGTAAAACCGGGAGTTGGTATTATCAAGGTTGCATAACCAAACCATGCCTAATGCATCTTGCATAGGTTATATGCAAAGTTCTAGCTTTCAAGTGTTAGATTGCATAGTGTAGCTTGCTAAGATGGCTTGCATAGTTAAGGAACTTGCAAGTCTTAGCTTGCATAGTTAACATGCAAGTGGTAGCTTGCCTTGATTGGTGAAGTGGTTGAAGTTTTCTTCTTATTTTTAGTACTCCTCCTCGTAGCCTTGGTCGGTACTAGCATCTATAAATAAATACGAGGTACACAATCACCAAACAATACTTAACTACCTATATTTGGCACACAACGGTTCACACTAGATGATCTAGCATCATCACAATCATCACATGAAATAAAGACCTAGTCTTATTTATTTTATTTTAGAAAAGTAATTTATACTCATTGAAAACTACTTAAGATTTAATATTCTCCAATTAAAATATGGTATCATGTTGACACATGTCATCACCACAAATTCTAATACTTGGGAATGTGATTTAAAGTGGTGGTCACATTTTATAAAGTTTAAAATTACTATTTTATATAATTAAAGTGACTAGAAATGCCTATGGAGCATTCTTTTGGTACTAGTCCAATGTCACTGCAAGTAAACCTAAATATTTTTACATATTCAGAAAGATCTTGTCAAATGTGATTTTTGAGAGTTGGAATCAACTTAAAAGAATTTATGGTTGATTTTTGAAAAATTTTGAATGTGTAAAAGTCTTTGTCTTCTTATTTTTACTGTAGGTGATCTATAATTTCAAATGGTTTGAATCCAACGGGATTGGATTGATAATTTGAATACCTTTCTAACAAAATTGGTTTCATGTAATTTGGTTCAGTAAAACTCTTTGAATTGAATTTTGAATCTGCTGACCGAACTAGGGTTTAACTAAATTGAAAAAAGGTTATTTGAATCTCTGGGCTACATGCGGGAATGTTACTGGGCCGGCCCAACTGCACAGCACACGCGAAGTGGGCTGCTGACAGGGGTCCTACTAGTCAGTGACTCAATCTAAATGAAGCGGAACCTTTCAATCTAAGCCCTACGATTAGAACAAGATCTACGGCCTATGTTCGTTGTCTCCGGCGAATAGATCCAGTGGGATTGAACCCTAACGGTGATGGTGGGGGTCTGTATCAGCTTACCAGGGCTCCATCTAGGGTCGGCAATGGGGGCGAATGACATTGTCGACGACGGCGGTTCGAACGGTGGTCGCGGCGACTCCTAGGGTGGCTCCAATCAACGACTCCTCTCCTCCTCTGCAGTGGTGGACTTTAGCAAAATTCCGGTGTGCTGGTGCTCGCCTTGCTCTGAGGAAAGGTGTGGGTGGTTTTGAGAGAGAGGGGAGTGAGATGGTGTGAATAACTGAGGCGGGTGTGGCCTCTATTTATACACCGGCGATGGGGGCAGTGCAGCATGGTCAGGGCTCGTCAGTGATGACGATGCAGTGAGCTAACGGCATGGCGAAGGGTGTAGGACGGTGTGATGGGGATATGCCTACCGGGGTATACCCAGCAGGACGTTTCCGACTGGCCCAAGACCCGGCAAGTGGGCCTGCAGAACGGCGAGTGGATCGAAGCCCAGCCAGGAGCTGAGCGACTGGAAGCTGAAGGCCCAGGCGAGTAGATAGGCCCAGTCGGGTAAGGTTAAACGGCTATTGAAGCTTTAACCGAATCGGTTGAGATATGTAAACCCTAGGGGAGGTGAGCCTATATAAACCTCCCTATGGGGTGAGTAGAGACACGTTCCCTCATACACCCAAGCGACTCGCCGCCTAGCCGCCGAGCTCGCCCATTGTAACACCTCCATAATACAATCTAGCAGGAGTAGGTCTTTACCCTCCGGGGGGCCGAACCTGGGTAAAACCCTGTGTCTTTGCCCTCATCTCGCACCGCAGATGGCTGGCCGCCCTTGCCCCTCGTTCTACTACTCGCTGCCGATTGCAGCATCTGCCGTGACAATTCCCACGACAGTGGCGCCCACCGTGGGGCCTGGCCGGTCCGGCCGGTGTTCTGCGGCGAGATCCAATCTGCCCATCAACGAGACGGTCGCCACCGGCCGCATGATAGCGATCGGCGAGATGCTCCAAATCTTGCCGAGCAGCTACGTCCCGGCGGCGCGACCCGTCACGCACAGCGTGATCCTGCCGATTGGCACGATCAGCCTCTTCGTCGGTCTCACCGACGTCATCGTCTCGGAGGATTCGGCTCGCATCCGCGAGTCGCCGCCACGCGATCGGCTCTTCGAGATCCAGATCCGCACGATCCATCGCCTCGCCTCCGAGTACAACTCGGCCCACAGCAACGTGGCCGGGAATTCAGCGGCCGCAGAGGATGCGGCCCTCACCGACGACGCCGACTCGGAGACCCCGGCGTCACTCGCCGGATCCATCACCGCGGCTTCATCCGCGGGCTCCATCGCCCAGGTCTCCAACGCGGGAGACTTCGAGGATCCCTCCATCCTCGGGATCTTCGAGTTCGACTCCGGGTCGGAGAACTCCGGCGACCCCCGCGACGGAACCGGTCGCCACACCGCGACCTACATGGCGACCGGCACCGATCCGCCGGAGGACCCGTTCTCCACCCCAATACCTCTAACGCCACGGCAACGGAGGTCGAGGAACTCCGTCTGAAACTAGCGGAGGAGGTACGCAAAGAGCAAGACGAGCGCGAAAAATTTCGCCTCGATCAGGTGACGGCGCAGGAGCTGTCACGCTACCACCAGCAGCGGATCAGGTCACGCCTGAACCCCACCGTTCAGGGGCGCGCCCTGAACTTCGACGACGAAAACAACCCGGCCCGCGTGGCCGAGCGCGCGATCTGCGAGAACGCGCCACCAGGAGGAAGCGCCCGGCCGCCGCCAGGATCAACGGCGAGGGGCGCCCCACCTCCACCCAACCGCACCCCTCCCAGGGACCAGCCGTGGATAGTAGTCTCCTCACGGGAGCGAGACGCAAACGGCCTCCCACTGTTCTCCACCCCAATGGACAACCTCGTGGCAGGCCGAGCAGCAGCCGACAGCATCACAGCCACCGGCGACGGCGCCCTACAGATCCAATACGTCAGGGCCCTGCTCGCAAAGGCCGTCGAGCAGCAAAGAGCGGGCGCCGACTCGGCAGGTCGAGTATACTCGCGTTCCTCGGGAAGCAGAGCGGCCTCCAGCGGCCGCCCAGCAACGGCAAACACCCTCAACTGCCCGCCACCAGAGCCACCGCAGCTCCAATACCGACCTGCTAACGCGACACTCTCCACCAACGACCCCAGGCTGGCAACACCACATCATCAACAACCAAAGCTGGCGCGCACGCCAGCCCGACGACTTGCGACATACCCTAACCAATCGCCGCGACGGCGAGCCCATGGGGTCGCTCAGCCGACTCGGACCAAAGTGCTTCGGACCAATGATCCGAGGCGAGAAGTATCCGCCAAACTTCAAGGCGTCAAAAGAAATAGAAAAGTATGACTCCTCGTACGACCCCGCCGTGTGGCTCGACACATACCTCATGGCGATGGGGATCGCGGGTCACACTGACCTGCTCGCCTGCTACCTCCCCGATGATGGAGGGGCGTGCGGGATGGATCAACACTCTTCCCTAGGGCGATGATCGACTCACGGGAGGAAATGCGCGACGCCGTCAGCACTTCGAGTGCTCCTACACCCGCCACCACTATTGAGGACCTGGAATGGTGCGTCCAGGGACCCCGCGAGTCGACCCGCAACTGGGTCCAACGGTGGCAAGAGCTTTGGTACAACGCGGTCGGCATCCACCCGGAAACCGCGATCCATTGCTTCAAGACCTCGTGCCGCTACGAGCCCCTAGTCGCCAAGCTCAAGCGACACTCCCGCACACTCGACAACATCCCCGACCTCCTCGAGATCGCCAAACGGTACGCCGAGGAAGATCCAAACCAGGAAACTGACGACGAGTCAGGAGGTCAACGCCGACGCGGCAGCGACGGCGGGCGGACGACTTAACCGATTTACGCTACAGCGGCACTCGCCTCGTAGCAACGCCGCAGCGGTGGCGAGTCGACTTCGTCGCTAACGCGGGCACGCAATGAGCCCCAAAAGCTTCCGCCGCGACGGAGGGCGCCGCGACGGCGGCAACTACAAGAACAAGCCAAGGTTCGACCCGCGCCTCCTTAACCAACCATGTGCGTTCCATAGCAGGGAAGGAAAGCCCGCAACGCACACCACCGCCGACTGCCACACCCTCAGGGAAATCGAGAAGGCACGGCGAGCGCAGGAGGACCCCGACAACGACCCGCCAAACGGCGGAAAATTCGGCAAAGTAGCCGGCTCGCTCAACACCTTCACAGGCTTCAACATGAAGCGCGAGAAGAAGGTCATCGCCCGCGCCGTCACCGTCAACCCAGTGGCCCAAATAGACGTCCCCCAGTTCCTGAACTGGTCGGAGCAGCCCATCACCTGGAGCCGCCAAGACCACTCGCCCGCGCCAGTATCGGGGCGAGTCGCCTTGGTGGTCAAGCCCAAGGTTGGCGACTCGGCTCCCCAAGACCGATGGACGGTGGCAGCTCCATCAACATCCTCTACCTCGACACCTTCAGGCGGCTGCGGCTCCCGCAGTCGATGATCGAGACGACCCACACCACATTCCACGACATCGTCCCCGGTCGGAAGGCGTACCCGATCGGCAAGGTCACGCTGCCAGTCACCTTCGGCACACCGGCAAACTTCCGCACCGAGCGGATCGTCTTCGAGCTGGTGCCCTTCGACAGCCCCTACCACTGCGTCCTGGGGCGCCAGGCGTTCGCTAAATTCATGGCAGCGCCCCACTACGCGTACAACGCGATGAAGCTCCCCGGGCCGTGCGGCGTCATCACCATCAACGGCGACCCCGACATGGCCGCCGAGTGCGAGGCCAAAGGAGCCGAGCTCGCCGACGCCGTCATCGCGGCGGAGACCAACCACGCCGACGAGCTCGCCAAGTACGCGAGCGGGGTCAACAACGACGACCCCACCATACTCAAGAAGCCCAACTCAGAGGGCGCAGGCACCTCAACCTTTGAGGCCACGACGCACACGCGCCTGGCCGAGCTGGTACCAGCGACTCGGCCAGACGGTGACGATCGGGCGGGCATGAGCCCAACGTAGGAAGGCGCTCATCGAGTTCCTCCGTGAGAACAGGACATCTTCGCATGGAAACCCTCGACATGCCCGGTTTCTAGGGAGCTCGCACAAGCACAACGACCCCAAAGTGCGACTGTCGATCGGTGGCCCTTCAATGAAGAACGCCGTCGAGCAATCGCCGAGGAAGTGCAGCGTTTACCGCTGCCGGCTTCATCCGCCAATCAAGTACTCAAGTGGCGGCAAACCCAGTCCTGGTCGAGAAGAAAACGGGACTCGGAGAATGTGTATCGACTACACAAACTAACAAAGGCTCGCCCAAAGGAGATTCGTCCTCCCGGATCGACCAGATAATCGATTCAACCGCTGGCTCGAGTCGCTATGTTTCCTCGACGCCTACTCTGGGTACAACCAGATCAAAATGGCTGTCGAAGACGAGGAGAAGACGGCGTTCATCACGCCATTCGGAGCCTTCTGCTACACCGCCATGACCTTCGGCCTCAAGAACGCCGGGGCGACCTACCAGCGGTGCATGCAAGAATGCCTCGCGAGCCAAATTGGCCGCAACATCCACGTCTACATCGACGACGTGGTCATGAAGTCCGCTCGCCAAGGCGACCTACCCACCGACCTGGCGGAAACTTTCGCCAACCTGCGAAGGTACAAGATAAAGCTCAACCCAGGCAAGTGCACCTTCGGTGTACCCTCCGGACAACTACTGGGGTACGTCGTCTCCAAACGAGGGATCGAGGCGAACCCCACAAAGATCGACACGATCGCCCGGCTCGGCAAACCCGAGTGCCTGCGCGACGTCCAGAAGCTGGCCGGGCGAGTAGCGGCTCTCAGTCGCTTCATCCCCCGCCTGGGCGAAAAGGCGATGCCCCTATACCACCTGATGCGCAAGAACCCCACCTTCCGGTGGGACAAGGAGGCGGACGATGCGCTCCGCGACCTCAAAAAGGTGCTACTCGCCGCACCCGCCGACAAAGAACCCATGCTGGTTTACGTCGCGGCGTCCGAGCGCGTCGTCAGCGCCGTGATGGTCGTCGAGCGACCAGAGGAAGGAAAGGAGCGCCCGGTTCAGCGGCCGGTGTACTACATCAGTGAGGTCCTCACCGAATCGCGCCAGGCGATACAGTACCAAAAGCTAGTATACGCGGTCTTCAGGGCTCAGCGGCGCCTGCCGCACTACTTCCAGGAGCACCCGATCACGGTCGTCTCCTCAGCACCACTGCAAGACATCATCCGCAATCGCGAGGCGACCGGGCGAGTCGCCAAGTGGGCCGTCGAGATCGGCGTCCACAACATCAAATACGAGCCACGAAAGGCGATCAAGTCACAGGCACTGGCAGACTTCATCGCCGATTGGGAGGAGGCCCAGCAGCCAGAGAAGCTGCCGTACCTCCACTACTGGAGCCTGCACTTCGACGGCTCCAAGAACGCAGACGGCGCAGGCGCAGGGATAGTGTTGACTTCACCAGAAGGCGACAAGCTCCGCTACATCCTCTGCCTCGACTTCACGCCCTGCACCAACAACATGGCTGAATACGAGGCCCTACTCCACGGCATGCAAGCCGCCAAGGAGATGAACGTCAATCGCCTCCGCTGCTACGGAGATTCCGACCTTGTCGCGGGGAAAGTCGCCGGCACCTGAGACGCCGTCTCCCTACCATGGCGGCGTACCGCCAAGCGGTGGACAAGTTGGGTGGCCACTTCACCGGCTACTCTGTCGAGTGGATCGATAGGCGAAAGAAGGAAGCCGCGCGACTCTCCCAGATCGGGTCGGCTCGACTCGCGCCTCCCGCCGGCGTTTTTCTCGACACGATTACCAAGCCATCAGTCTCTCCCCCAAGGGAGATCGACATTGGGGTCCCACTACAACCATAGGAAGCCTTGGTCGCACTCGTCAACGAGCCAGACGACTGGACCAAGCCCTACATCGCCTACCTGGAAGCCGACACCCTGCCAGCAGACGAGACAAACGCTCGAATGATCGCCCGTCGATGCAAGTCCTACACTATCATCGACGGCGAGCTCCACAAGCGCAGCGTCACCGGCGTGTTCCAACGCTGCGTCCAACCAGCTGAAGGACGCAAAATCCTCCACGACATTCACTCAGGTGACTGCGGCCACCACGCCGCCGCTCGCTCCCTGGTCGCCAAGGCTATGCGACACGGCTTCTACTGGCCCACCGCACACGCCGACGCTGTCGACATCGTCCAGCGATGCGCCGGGTGCCAGAAGTACGCCAATCAGACGCACGTACCGAGCTCGGCGCTCAAAACAATCCCCATCACCTGGCCATTCGCTGTGTGGGGCATGGACATGGTAGGCCCCTTCAAGAAGGCCCCATCTAGCTACACCCACCTGCTAGTCGCTGTCGACAAATTCACGAAGTGGGTGGAGGCCAAGCCAGTCCGAAAATGCGACGGGAAGATCGCCACTAAATTCTTACGCGAGCTCATATATCGCTACGGGTTCCCCAATAGCATCATCACGGACAACGGCACCAACTTCGCCAAGGGAGCCATGGCCAAATTCTGCGAAGAGCACCATATCCGGCTCGACCTCGCGTCAGTCGCCCACCCGGAGTCCAACGGCCAGGCGGAACGGGCCAACCAAAGCATCCTGCACGGCCTGAAGCCGCGACTACAAGTACCACTCGAGCGCACCGCCGGTCTGGGTCGAGTTGCCCTCTCATATGGGGATCCGCACCTCGATCAACAGATCGAGGATTCACTCCCTTCTTCATGGTCTACTGGCGAGGCGATCATGCCCACCGACCTCGAACACGACTCGCCGCGGGTCGTCCACTACACGGAGGCTGCAAACGAGCTTGCCCGCCAAGACGGGATCGACCAACTCGACGAAGCACGCGACCTCGCTCGGTCACGCACCTCCATCTACCAGCAAGGACTCCGCTGCTACCATAGTCGGCGGGTGAAAGCTCGCACCTTCCAGGAAGGCGACCTGGTGTTACGCCTCATCCAGGACAAGAAGGGCATGCACAACCTCTCCCCTCCGTGGGAAGGCCCATTCGCTATCGGGCGCGTACTCGGCAACGACGCCTACTACCTCGTCGACGTCCGCGGGGACAGCGAACTCGACGTCAAGCGACCATGGAATGTAAACCTCCTCCGGAAGTTCTACTCATAGAACCCCACACATGTACTCTCTAGTCGCTATGAAATAAAAAGAAATGGTTAGCGCAAATTGCGCCTACTCTCCATGACTTATGCCACTTTTCGTAAAACAGCGTTATGCTAAATGCGAAGTCAACCTTGGTACAGCGATCGGCTTTGCTAAGTAGTGCGGTGTAAAACCGAGTCACTTCAGGTCTTGCATCGTCCACTTAAAAACGCCAACCCGAGCCCCATCGAGTCACCTAGCTCGACCGGTTCTACGAGCCAAGACAATCGCCTCGCTTCTCAGCGACTTTGGTCCTCCGCATCCTCGGCATAGCGACGAACGGCTAAGTACCACGCCGGGATCAAGACCAGTTGCCGATGAGCGCCGTGGAAAACGCCAAGTAAGAGAGCATGCCCAGGACTCGCCACGCGACTGACCCAACGGGCCAGGCAGGAGCGACGCGCTCACACCAATGCGCTAAATCCTCAACCACCCTCGAGTCGCGACTAGAACAACCAAGTACCATGCTCGGGGACTCGGCCACCCGACCTCGTTCGCGCAAGGGAAAACGGTAAAGTATAGAGAACTCAAGGGAGTCGCCTTGCGACTGGCTCTCCGAGCTCGGGCGAGTCGACCAAATCAACAAAACACATGATAACAACACACACATCATATACGAGGTAAACCCCACAAAAGGGCGGACGCGCTTGGGGACTCGTCCAAAATCAATCAAAAATCACACAAACAAATATCAAAATAGACACGACGTCTCATTCAATCACATGTTGCATTGTTTCATGTTACAAAATATGCCCGCGTGGCAGAACTGCTGCTAACTCCACAAGGCAAACTACCCTACTCGCGAGCTTGATGGCGACTTATGACATCCGGCAACTGCGGATGAACGCCGTGTACGGGTTTGATGGATACGTCGTCAGTTCACCCGCCATCGCCGCGTGAAAAGGCTGCTCGACCTTGAAGTCACGATACGGCGGCTCGGGGTCGTTTGGCGCGACAACCGTCTCCTGGTACGGCAGGAGGTCGCCCATTGCCCAGACACGTTCCAAGTACGTGGCGGCACGTTCTTGAAACTTGAGGACCTCGGACAGCTCCACCGCGCTAGTCGACGATGGATACCCACTCGTCACATCGTCAATGTCGAAATCTTCGGGGAAGTGGGCGAGTCCAAGGCTCAGTGCCGTCGACGCTCCACGCCGAAACGCCGACCGCGTCATGAACTCAACGACCGCGGGTGCCTTTTCCAAATACTTCCACACCTCAACGAGGTCGTTGGGAATCACCTCCGTGGGCGATATTTCTTGGAGGTAGGCACGGATGCACGTCGCCGACAACGTCGCTGAATCGACGAGCATGCTTACGCACTGCCTCGCGTCGAGCGAGCTCGCCTCTTCTTCGCTATCAATGATGCGACCTGCAAGCAGAAGACAATGATAAGTACGACGGACACCACAAAAACCACAACTATTAGAAAGGGGAGATGCACTCACCAAGCAACGGGCGGGCGAGTCCCGTGATGAAGCAGGCGGCGTGTGGTCGCGAAGCCCAGCAATAAGGACTTCCGACACCTTGCGATCCTCTTCACGCCGCAATGGCGCCTTAGCTCGCCGTCCCGCCGAGCTCGCTTCTTCTCGCCTCTCGCAGTTCGGCCGAGGTCGGCGATCCGCTGTTGCCGAACTCAAAGCCGAATCGCCGCCAATTCACCGGTGAGGACAAGCCTGGCGAGTTTCCTGCCTTGGCAACAAGCCCTTTGTTTGCCTCACGGACGATGGCCAGCTCCTTCTCCGCGCTGTTTCGCGGCCAATCGGTCCGCTGACTCAAGCTGCAGACCCTGCACATCACCAAAAAAGGGTTAGTCAAATCAAAATTCCTAAGTGCCCACCCGCTGAAATTCAGCGAGTGCGCACTCAGGGACTGGCAATCAAAAAATTCCTAAGTGTCCACCCGCTGAAATTCAGCGAGTGCGCACTCGGGGACTGGCGATCAAAAAAAAATCCTAAGTGCCCACCCGCTAAAATTTAGCGCGCGCGCACTCGGGGACTGGATGCGACAAACACAAAGATGTGAAATTATAAGAATCAGGCCGCTGCAAAGCACTGACCTGATCCTCGGGGACTGGATGTACTTGGATGGCCGCGCCAAGCATGCTGTGGAGTTGTACCGTCCACGGATGCGAAGTCGCGTGTGCCTGCAACGCTGGTCGACTTCAGGCCGGCGGTCCTGTGAGCGTGGCTCGAGTGCGAGCCCACTCCGTGGTCGCCTTGGTCACGGCGGGAAGGTAGCGATAGAGGTACCTGCTCCCAGAGAGAGGTCGCCTCGCCGTTCGTGCAAGGAAGCACCCTCCTTCGTAGACGCGGCTTCTTCCATCACGGGCCCGGCTGGTGCGACCGCTGTATCGTCAGAGATAGTGATGGTGTCGTCGCCCTTGGCCTTCTTACCGCCATCCGCCGAGGCGACGACCTCGTCCGCCTTCCTCTTGCGGGAAGGATCTTCCTTGCTAGCGTCGGAGGGCACCTTGGCCACGGTCGGGTGACCCATCCTCTTCACCCCGGTCCTGCGCATCAATCGAATCAACAAAAACAATCAAAATAGTTATGAAAAATAAGGAAAGGTGAGCGAACTCACTTGGCGACTGGGATGAAACGCAGTCCTGTACGGAGGCCGGCCGGTTTCTCCAGCTCAGGGCCCAGACGACGAGTGAGCCCCAACTCCAGGACGTCGCGTGCCCAAGACACGGACGGTTTCTTCGTTGTTGAGGCCGCAGCTGGCGCCTCCGGAACATCCTCAGCCGGAGCCTCCTTGCGAGGCGAAGCCGCCGCAGCCAGAGCCTCCTTGCGAGGCGAAGCCGCCGCGGCCGGAGCCTCCCCCAGCCCAGAGACTGGGGCGAATGGTGGAGGCATTGAAGCCAGCGGCACTTCCACGGTCGCCGCGTCCAACACGGTTGTCGCTGGTGGCGTTCCGTCGCCGGCTGGGCTGGGAGCGTCTGAGCTGCTCGCCGAGTGCGACGGCAAGGCCGACTTCGACGGCCTCATCTTCTTTTTCGGGGGGGCCCTCACCTCCCTTTCCTTCCTCTTCTTCTTTGACGGGGTGGCTTGATGGCGCGAGGTGGTCTCTGGGAGCTCGTCATCATCGTCATGACGTTCGAGGCTTCTGCTTGCCTCGATCTCGCGATGTCGTTGCCCGCGGGTCTTACGGACCAGCGGGGCGACCTCCTCTTCGGACTCGTCCTCGTCGTCCTCATTGCCCTTGTTAGGCGGCGATTCGCCTATGTCCTGGGCGGATGGGCCCGAGCTCTCATCATCCGAGGGTGGGAGCCACCCTTCCACCACTTGGAATAGCTGCAACGAATACAAAACGGAATCAGAATTACCGCGACTGCATTTACTGCGACTGCGAGCAAGGTAAAGAAATTACCGTTGGAGCCGGACGCTTCACGGTATAGGGGGCGACCCCAGCCTGCGCATCTAGGTACACCGCCTGGGTAATATTCTTCAACGCTGGGAGATAATCTTCCATCTTCCACTCGTCGAGACAGGCCTTCGTCGAGTCTCCCCGGCCCGTGTACTGGTACATGTAGTGGTCGCGGTGGGCGAGTGGAACGAGCCGCCGCCCGAGCCAGAAATTGTACAAGTTTATCGTTTGAAGGCCCTTCTTTTTCAGACCACGGATGGTCTGGAGCATCTCGTCGACGACCATCCGCTGGTCGCCGGGGAGCTTGCCGACTTGGAGATTGCGCGGCTCGGAGCGACTAGCGGAGTACCGGGATCGCCACCGCCTCCGGGTCGCCTCGGCCACGAGAACCACGACTTCTTCCGCTCGCTGCCTTGGCGGGTAGCATCGATCAAAGAAAGAATCTTTGGACTTGAGCTGAAACATCAAGCCGCCAGCCAGCATTGGGCGCCGCCTCCTCGCCTGATCCGTCCGTGGAACAGATCTTGCCACAAGGGAAGTAGGGCGGCAGCCAAGTAGCATTCGCAGAACGCCACGAAGATGGCGAGCTGCTCGATGCTATGGGGACCCAGATCCAAGGATGGATCCGTGAGTAGGCGCAGGGCCCAAGAATAGGGACGAGAAACCCTAGCCCCGCCGAGATGATGGTGAAATGCAGAATTCCCTCTCTCGCGGGTTTGGGGTCGTTTCTCCGGCTGCGGGGATATGCCAACAGCCGGCTCGCAGGATCCAGGCCTCCTCGAAGGAGGCCAGCTGTGCCCTTGTGCACTTGGACCTACCCCACGGCTCGGTGGAAAGGGCCATGGCCGAGAGATTGGTTGGAGATCGGAGGATTTCGGGTCGACTGGATCGCGGAGCGAAGGAAAGAAAATGCGCGCACTCGGAAGAAGTGGTGAGGAGTTGGTTCTACGATTGCCTGCCATTCCCCTTATATAGCGGGAGTTACCCGCCAAATCAGGGAGCCGTTACCACGCGGTGATTACGCCGAAAGTTACCGTTGGATTACCCCAACGGCTAGTTTGACCACGCCTGACGGTCCAACTACGGGTTACTCGCCGACCCAATCACTAAGACAGTGTTTTCGCCGACTCGACTCGCCCAAGGCTGCGACCTGGATCATTGGTTGTCTCCTTTATACAGGAGCCTGCCGACGATTCGACTAGGTGCCTACTCTGAAGCCGTATACTCCGACTGCCAGCAGCCACATACGCCTAATCGACGACGGCCTCGGGGACTACTGATGGGGATATGCCTACCGGGGTATACCCAGCAGGACTTTTCCGACTGGCCCAAGACCCGGCGAGTGGGCCTGAGCAGCTTAGTGGATCAAGCCCGCCAGAGCCGAGCGATCGGAAGTCAAGGCCCAAAGTAGTAGATAGGCCCAGTCGGGTAAGGTTAAACGGCTATTGAAGCTTTTGAATCGGTTGAGATATGTAAACCCTAGGGAGGTGAGCCTATATAAACCTCCCTATGGGGTGAGTAGAGACACGTTCCCTCACACCAAGCGACTCGCCGCCTAGCCGCCGAGCTCGCCCATTGTAACACCTCCATAATACAATCTAGCAGGAGTAGGTCTTTACCCTCCGGGGGGCCGAACCTGGGTAAAACCCTGTGTCTTTGCCCTCATCTCGCACCGCAGATGGCTGGCCGCCCTTGCCCCTCGTTCTACTACTCGCTGCCGATTGCAGCATCTGCCATGACAATTCCCACGACACAGTGCAATGTCTCCTGGCGGTCGCTCCTGGCTTAATGGTGCGGCAAGGGGCAGTCGAGAACTGTCGGGCGCGTTCGGTGCTCTGGGCAGAAACGGTGGTGTTCGAGACGGCGTACAGGGGCTTCGTGTCGCGCGGCGGCGAATGGTCGTATCTGGGAGGTAGCTACGGTCCTGGCAAGTGCAGTTAAGCGCGATGAGAGCGAGGCGCGGCGTGTGCACGCATGACGGTTATGGATCTCTAGCGTTGTAACATCCCAAAAATATTGAACAATGATTATCATATGCCTAGAAGTCCTAGAGAAGACTAAAGTGTTCAAGAACATTGATCACCGCACCATAGAGATCAACGATGACCTGACGTATCCCAAAGTACCCATTCAGATTCTGGAGGAAGCTTTCAGAACCACTAGAACCCAAAGCATCAAGTTTCTCAAGATTCAGTGGAGCAACCACACTAAAGAAGAAGCTACCTGGGAGCGAGAACATTACATCAAGACGGAGTTTCCCGATCTCTTTAAATCCTAGTTTTATTTTTCTTCTTTCTCAAATGTCGGGACGAGATTTTGTTTAAGGAGGGAAGGTTTGTAACATCCCAAAAATATTGGTCAATGATTATCAAATTCCAATCACCAAAATTAGGGTTAACAAAAACTTTTGTTAATCAACATCATATGAATGCATGTGTGTATGTGATGATTGTATGAATGCATGAATGGACTTGTTTGATTGTTGTGATTAGCAAGGAATGGTTTAAAGATGAAAAAAAACATCATCTAAATCAAATCCAAACAGAAACAAATCAAGAGAAATTCAAAAATAAACAAATTAAGCAAATGATCATTTTTGCCAATCTTAATTACTAGGCCACTTTGAGTGTTTCTAGTCCAAGATTTCAAACAGAAACAATTCCATTTCTTTTCACCCCTTGCTATACCAAGTAAAAGTGAAACGAAGCCCACCTTTCAAACTTACAGAAACATTTGGCAACTTGATTCAAATGACAATTCAAAACTTAATCTTTAACATATGTGAAGATCACCAATTCTCAAAAACCAACCAAACCAATTCACCTTGACCTTTCCAACTAACCAGAGACTACCTAGTATTTAACTAGTACACCCACCAAGTTTGAACCAAAAATTCAAATTCAAATCTCTTTCGTCCATTTCATCAAACACCTTGCAAACAAAAATCAAACAAACAACAAACACTATAGTGAGCAGTGTTTTTGGCCTAACTTGTTCCCTCTATAGCTCACAACATGCTATTAGTAGATCATCTAGCTTAGTTAACAAGCTTGATCTCACTGTGAGCTTGCCATTGCCATCAATGGTGAGCATGCCGAGCCTCACCTTGCCACCTCATTGTCGATAACAAGCTAGGAGAAATCTAGCCTCTCTAACCTTGTCTGGGACATTGACCACCGTCCATCGCCACCCCCTGTCCAATGCCAACGCTCAGCCAACCCCTGGACCACTCTAGAACCGCCGCGCCCTATGCATCTGTGCCATGCCGAGAGAGCGCCAGAGCGCCGCACTCGACACGCGACCACATACCCCGCGTTGCCCTCGCTGCTTGCATGCGTGATCACCACCGTCCCAGGAACTGCCCGGACACGCCCGTTCGTCGCCGTGCGAGCAGGAGAGCCCGTGTGCCATTAAACATCACGTCGGACCTGCCTAGAGCACCGCAGCGTTCCGACCGTCTCGCACCACCCCACGCCTCGCGACCATGCCGTTGAGCTTCGCTAGGGAGCACACCACCGCCCCTACCGTCGCCCATGCCATTAGCCCACTGTGACGACAACCACGACGAGCTCCACCCGCGCCCTTCGGTCCCCTCTTGGCACTATAAATAGAGGCCATCCCCGTTTGATTTATTCACACCAACACACTCCCCTCTCTCTCAGAACCACCCGACCTCACCCCCGGAGCAAGGCGAGCATCAGGTCGCCGGAATTTTGCCGGAGTCTGCCACGGAGGAGGAGAAGAGGAACCAACGATTGGAGCCGCCCCAGGAGAAGCCACAGGTACCAGGAGGTTCGCCGTTGCGGACATCATCGTTCACCCCCATCGCCGACCCTCGCATGGGCCCCGGTGAGCCTCACATGACCCCCACTGGCCACGCTAGGGTTTAGTCTCCCGCCATTGCCCGACGGAGACGATAAGTCACAGTCGTTCGATTAGAAGTTAATTGTGTGGTTTAGATTGCCCCGTACCTCTTTGCACCCCCTGTCTCGCTGACTAGTGGGGACATCGACTTAAACCCACCAGCGCGCGCTGTGCACCATGGGTTGGCCCAGTTACACTCCTGCGCAACCCAGTTAGTTTGAATTTAGATTTTCCAATTAGTTTCAAACTTAGTTCTGTACCTAGATTCAAAAATCAACCCAGGTCGATTCACTAAACCAAATTGCATGAAACTAATTTTTTAAGAAAGGTACAGAAATTCTTCATGCAAGCCCATTGGATTCAAACCATTTAGATTTGTAGATCACCTATAGTAAAAATAACAAGGCAGAATCTTTTCTGCATTTAAACATTCAACCATGAAAGATTTTGAGTTGATTCCAACTCTCAAAAATCACATTTAACAAGACCTTTCTGAATATAAAAATATCTAGGTTTACTTGCAAAAATAATGGACAAGTAATAAAAGAATGCCCCATAGGCATTTGTAGTCACTTTAATTAATTAAAATAAAAAGGTTAAACCTTATTAAATTGTGACACCACTTTAAATCACATTCCCATATACTGAAATGTGTGGTGATGACATGTGTCAACATGATCCCATATTTTAGTTGGAGAATATTAAATCTTAAGTACTTTTCAATGAGTAGAAATTAATTTTCTAAAATAAAATAATCCAAACCTTGCCTTAATGTTTGTAATGTTTGTGATGATGCTAGATCATCTAGTGAAGACCTTGGTGTGATAAGTAAAAGTAGTTAAGTATTGTTTGGTGATTGTGTACCTCATATTTATTTATAGACGCTAGTACCGACCAAGGATACAAGGAGGAAGGAGACTACTACGAGGAAGAATCCGAGGAGAACTTCAACCATTGCACTGCACAAGTCAAGCTATTAATTGACCAAGCTAAAACTTGCAAGCTATCCTAGCAAGCTACTATCTGAGCAAGCTAACACTTGTAACTGTGAAAGTTAGATAACCTATGCAATGCATTAGGCATGCTTGGTTAGACAAATGTGATTATACCCCTTTGATTATACCCTTATTTGCAAGCTTAGTTATTTTATTTCTTTATCAAAGCTCTTTAGTTTGGTTTACTTAGTGACTTGTAGATTCTAGAAAGATGTTAAAGGTAGCATAAAGAGCATAAAACATGGCCTAAGTTAGATAATCTTGATGTCATCCTAAGGCATGAGATTGAACTTAGATCAGTCACACTTGTTTACCACCCCTCATTAGTGTTCACCCCCACTTGTAGATGCTAGTGCTAAGCATAAAACTTGATCACTTTAGATGGGGATACTTGGTGAAAATGTTTATGAAAACATTAGAATGATGAGTCATTCTACTGAAATGTTTTGACATGTGTTATTGAACACCAGATGATTTTGATGACGAAAATGTTGAGGCATGAGCCTTAGGCCTTTATAAAACTGATGGTTGTCTGGATGCGATACCATTCCAAATTTTACCGTACAACCACAATACCCGAAATTTGGGTAGGGCTTGGCTGGAAATTTAAATACCTTAGTATGGGTTCGCTTGCGGCCAAGGTTTGAGCGGAGGCTACCTTGTGAAGATTGTCCACCTATGCAGTTCCCAAGATGACAGATGGTCATGGTTGGGAGGCCAAACTCATAGGAGAGGTGCCTATACTAGGGCATGTAATTGAAAGGTTAAGATTGATTATCCGCATACTGAGTATGGTGAATTCAGGATTGTTCTTGACAGAATATTGTCGTGAAAGTGTACCACCTCTGTAGAGTGTCAAACTATTAGATGTTTTCAAAATGACTTGTGAAATGAATCATGACTTTGACTTGACCACAACAGGGTTGTGATATGAAATTCAAGTTCCCACTTAGGTGTTATAAAACATTCAACTAGCTTTCTTTGCTTCGGAACTCAGTAGAGATAAATCTGGCTTTTTGCAAAACAACCTAGAGGCTAGTACTTCCTAGTCAAAACAACTTCACTTGTTAGTATTAGTTTGCAAGTACTTAAAGAGTACTCATGGCTTTGTCCCTGGCTATTCCCGTGGCCAGACTATGAGGGGGACTATCAGGAGGATGGACCGCAGGAAGGATACGACAACTAGGATCATCTCCCATCGTCAGCATTGCCTATGACCATGAAGATGGAGCCTCGCCCATGCTACCGTTATCATTACGTTATTCCGCTGCTATGATTGTATTAAGACTGGATCATGAGATCCTTTATTTGTTGTAAGACCTTATGTATGGTTTGTAATGGATGATGTACTGTGATATCCAATCTGTTATGTCTCGCAAAAATGGTAATCCTGGGATTGCGATGTATGGCATAACAGGCATCTGGGATTAAAAATCTGGGTGTTGACAGGCATGCTCTCGGCATGACGCGGAGAAAATGTGCGCGGTGATTGTCTGGTGGTCCAGGGCTTGACTAAGCTTGAGGGGTGGACAAGGAGTGGTGGTGGACGGTGGCCTGCCTCCTAGACATCATGGACGGGCGCGACGCTTCCTCCTGCGTGCTGGCCATGGTTTGCCGGCAATGGCGGCTCGGGTGGCGCGGCACTGGTGCAGATGGTAGAGGGGTAGCTGCTGCAATGCAGTGCTGGGTGCTAGAGGAGACAAGGGCTAGTAGTGGCGACAAGTAGTGGACAAGGCATTGATCAAGAACAGTAGAATTTAGGCAAGTTTGATCTATGCTCACCAGGTGTTTGATGAAATGGCCACATGAAATCCACATTTGAGTTTTTGGATGAATTTTGGTGAGTGCTCTAATAATTAGCTTGGTAGTATCGGGGTGCTTGGGTTTGGCAAGGTGCGGTGGTTTGGTTGGTTTTTAGAAATGTCCATCTTAATACCTATTAAGGATTCAATTTTGAATTGTCATTTAAATAGATTTGGAATTTGTTTCTGTTGGTTTGTAAAGTGGGCTTGGGTTCATTGTTACTTAGTATAGAAAGGGGTGAAAAGAATTGGATTTGTTTATGTTAGAAATCTTGGACTAGGAACATCCAAAGTGGTCTAGTGAACAAGTTTGGCCAAAATGACCCTTTGCTCATATTTCTTAATTTGAATTTCTCTTAATTTGATTCGGCTTGGAAATGATCTAGATGATATTGTTTTCATCTTTAAACCAATCCTTATCATTCATAACAATCAAACATGGCAATTGCAAGCATGCATGCATTAATCACACACACACATGTATTCATATTAATTTTAATAATAAAAGTTTTTGTTAACCCTAAACTTGGGTGATTAGAACTTGATAATCTTTTTTAATATTTTTGAGGTGTTACATAAAACAAACAAAATCCCTTCTAAAGCGCTCCTCCATTTTCCTCCCTCTTATTTTATACTGAACTTTATGCATGTCTATCTGTACAACACTACCTAGACTAGCCATCTTCACTTTAGCTTTGAAGATGTAAAGCAACTGAAAACTTTTATTTCATGGACCATTGATCCTCTCAATAGCCATTTCCTTTGCATATAACATCCTCATGTAAGGTACTGTAACATTAAACTTTTTTGAAACTTCTTTTCAGAGCGTTGTTGCACAAAGTGATGGGTTCCCTCTCATCCAATCCATGTTTGCATCTGCCAACCACCTAGTCTTTGCTTGTTTCGTTTTGTCCTTTGCTTGTACCCCTTGAGGTGGACAAGAATGTTCGAACCAATTAACTTTTATCTGAAACATAATGAAAATGTCAGATACAGTTAACAAACTCTACACAATGATCTAAAATACAAAACTGGTTGTAATACCTACAAACTGAACCAAACTGCTCCTAAGCATAGTGGATACATGCATCCTCCACCTACACCTCTTGTATGGGTACTTCACTGTGAACCTTGCTGGCTCACTCTTAATAACATCATAATCATTATTGGTGCAAATGCAATATGTAGTAAGGACATTACGACAGTCACGTATCGTTTCAAATATCATGCCTTATGAAATCTTAAGTCGCCCTATCCCACTCAATTACTGGCAAGTTCTCACCATCGTACTGAGCTAAGACGAGAATGTCATTGTTCTCCTTGTTCTCATCGTCATCAGTGTCATCAAATCTGGCACCATGGGCCATTTCCTCCGTGTATTGATCCTATAGTGCCTGTTTACTAAATCAACCTACCAACTTAGGAAACATCAACTCATCCTCATCATCTAGTGGAGGCACTCCTATAAGGCTCTACTTTGTCCTCCACATCGGCCACACGAGCGATTTGGCTTACACTCGTAGTGCGAACAGATGGTACTGTTGTGGACCTACAAGGAGCGCGGGGGTGCACACTATTAGCAGAGACAGTAGAGACACATGATGCCTGACCACCAAATGATGCTTTAACCCTCTTTCCTGTGTGCTCAATTTTAGGTAGCACATGGAGATGAATTCGACCAAAACGTTTGGCAGCATTTAAAGTGAAAATCATTACAAGATCAGCTTCACTAGTTAGTGGGAGTAATCTTTGCTCGCTAATGTTGAAATATTGCAAATCAACTGAATTTACATTACTCTAGGGGAAATTAGAATAGACTTTATCTTTCAAATCTCTTAGTGTTATGGAGGTTGCAACCACCGCTGGGAAGTAAAATCTAGAGAGATATTGTTCACAACCACGAATTATGCTAGTATCCAGTCTAGCCGCCAGCCGAAATGCCAGTGCTGGATCAATCATATTCGAACATCAAGGCCATTAGT
The DNA here is from genome assembly GCA_030063025.1 of Avena longiglumis. Classification (NCBI taxonomy): domain Eukaryota; kingdom Viridiplantae; phylum Streptophyta; class Magnoliopsida; order Poales; family Poaceae; genus Avena; species Avena longiglumis. The sequence continues at coordinate 379,248,938 of CP125978.1, forward strand.
TGAGCACCAGTGATTCGTTCTCAAATATTGCCTATAATCAATCCACAAAGGGAAACGGTGCTTACCCATATGGAATCCATGCGTTAGATCCCTCTGATTCCACCCAATCTTCTCTGCGATCGACAGGTAAGACCGGTACACTAGCCGACATTGTGTACTATTTCGTGGAAGGGGTAGATCTAGCGGGGGAGGGAGAGGAGCCGGAGGTGGAGTGGGCTCCATGGCTAGGGGGAGGGGCGGCTCGGGAGCCAAGGATGACATAAGGTAGGAGGGCACAACAACGGGGCAGCATAGGGGCGGTGTGGGAGCTGTTCCAGGCTCGGGGGAAAGCGAATGCTTTGGGTGAGCGAGAATGGTTGGTCCGACGTGTCTCCACGCGGCCCCACACTTCACCATGTATGCAAGACCCAACCCAACATGTCCCTACCCTTTACCACGTATGCAAGACCAGTCCCAACACGGACCCATCCATCAGCATGTAACGCTTGAGGCCACGTAACATAACGCTCAACGCATGACCCATCCCAACGCTGATGTAGCCTGACCTACGGTCGTTACCACATCATGGTCTGTAACTTATTCCAAGTCGTCATGGACTCCAAAGGTGAATTTGTTCCTCTATGCGAGCCCACTTCCTACCCTATTGAATGGTATGCTACTTCATACTCCGTCACATATGCATGATAGGTTCACACCGACAAGTACGGAGGCAAGGGAGGAAGCCCGGAACATCAAGCCCGTCAAGACGGAGGCTTGGAAGAGGAGACGGAAGAAGCCACGGCTGAACCACCAGAGTCTCCGGCCTACACCGGAGTCTCCGGACCTGCCACACCAGAGTCTCCGGTCCTGCTACACCGGAGTCTCCGGACCAACCTCCGGACCGACACCAGCAACCGACCCGGGGACAATCTGTATGCCCCTCCGTAGACGACACCAGAGATAGACCGGAGTCTCCGGCCCACCACACCGGAGTCTTCGGCCCACAAGATGGGCTTGCGCACTGCCAGCTGGGCCTTTGGCCCATGTACCCCTCTAGCTCGTCCAAACCCTAGTTTTATCCCTAAACTACCCCTGTTTATGTGGCTGGCCTATAAATAGAGCCCCCACCCCTTCATGTATCCCTTAGGCATAAATGATAGACTAAAGACAACCCCCTTGTGTGGAATCTCTAGTTTTGCCTCATCCCCTTATCCAAGGGGACCGACTATCGTCACCAACCTCGATTGGACTTTGCATCACGCATCCATCGTTGAACAAGGCTGTCACATCCCAAGATTTTCCAAATCTTGTTATGTGAAAAATAAATGAATAAAATAAAACTTTGTTGATTTTCAGAGTGAGAAGAAACTTTTTGAATCCATTTGGAAACTTTCAAAACCTATTTGGATCAAATAAAATCCTAAAGGGATTTAAAAAGTTAAATAAACAATACTTAAAAATATTTGAAATTACTATTTTGGATCTTTTAATAAAAGGATTTGGTTTTCAAAAGAAAAGGTAGATTTATAAATAAGGATTATTTTATGGAGCCAAAATAAACCTTGGCCAAGCTTTTTAAATAAAAACATTTTGTTTTGATAAAAATAGTAAAGGTTTATTTAAATAAAATAATAAGGATTTATTATCCAAGTTTGTTAAAAATAAAAAGGCTTTACTATCTTAAATAAACACTAAAACTTATTTATTTATTTTAAATAAGTTTTCCAACTATTTTATATTCCCAAATAAAACCTACTGAAGTATTTTGGTTTTATTTTTAGATTTCAAAATAAAGTTTTTAAATAAAAAAAATCCTATTTGATTTAATAACTAAGGACCATTTTATTTAATTATTAATGGACCCTAAAATAAAATGTTATTTTGTTTTAAACAAGTTTTCCAAAGTATCTTTTAATTTCAAATAAAACCTACTGATTGGTTTTGAAAAATATTTAGATTTCAAATGGAGTTTTTAAATAAATTAAAACCCATTTGATTTATTAACTAGTGTCCATTTTATTTAATTATAAATGGACTCTAAAATAAAAATATTATTTTATTTTGGGAATTGGTTTTTTGTTGTTAAACAGAATCAAAACCCATTATAAAGTTTGGTGGAAGTTGTTTTGAATTGGTTGTTGATTTGTTTGTTTGAATTATTGTTTGAAATTCAAAACAGAAAATAGAATTAGGAAAAGAAAAGACATTCAGAACAGAAAAAAATAGAATATGGTCGACCCAACCCAGCAGCCCAACTAGGCCCAGCAGCCCATTTCCCTCTCTCGCCCCCGAAGCGTTTTCCCTCACTCGCGAAACAACCCACGCAGTAACTGGCCCCCACCTCCACTCCCTTTCTTTCGCTGACGAGCAGACCCCACCGCCAGCTCACCTCGTCTTCAACCCACGACCTGTTCTTCCTCCCCCTCTCTCCCGTTTCTGTGTTGAATTCGCGGGCTTTATTCTCGTTTAATGGCACAATAACCCCGCCCTGCGACCACGCAAGATAAAGCATCTCCCCCTCCTCTCCACTTCCCCTCTGTCGCCCCATCTCAACACGCCCCCAGGCTGTCGAATTTCTCTCAAACACCGCCACTGTCCAACGACGCTCCGGCGAGGATTCCGGAAGCCCCACGCCACCACTTGCCTCCTCGAGCACGCAGCTGTGATCCCCATCTCCTGGCGGACCTTTCCGCATCGCCAGCTCGCTCGCGCGCACCCCTGAGCCTCGGCAGCGACAACTCCCAGCGCCGCCACCGTCTGGTTTAACTCCAGCGAGTGCCCCAGGTAGTTTCCGTCTGCTCCTTCCCCTCTCGTTCACGCACGCAAGTTCTACTCTCCCTCGCGCGTCTAACAGGCCCCTTGTCTCGTCCTGTTCCTTGTAGCCCCGCCCCCATCATCAACCAGAGCGTGCCCGACGCCGAGCGAACTCCGGTGAGCAATCGCCACCACATGCGAGCGCCCCTCCGTCTGCAACCAGCACGTCGAGCTTCCCCACGTCCTTGCGATCACAGTGAGTCTCTCCTCCTCTCCTCTCGCTTCCTGTTACACCAGCGCCGCCGCCATCTGACCTCGCCGCCGCCAGCCACCGTCGCTGCGCCGCCAGACTTTGGCCAATCTCCTGTGAGTCGTTAGATCATCATCCAGCGGCTAGGAAAGAAAAAGAGCGAAGGGGTAAGAGTGAACCTACGCCATGCGATATTAGTTAGATCCAACAGCCTGCAGCACGTGATCCAGACGAACCGGTACCGCCCAATAGGAACATGACGCGAGGCCAGTTTCTGTTTAAAACAAAATTTGAATCTGATTTAGATGCCGATTTGAAACTCTTGTAACTTTTGATCCACACGTCCAAACAAATTTTATATCAATGGAATTAGTGGAACAAGCCCTAGCCAACCATGCCATTTGTTTAGTAAAAAGTTTCTGTTAATTGGTTTTTTTTGCAGAAACATTTGTATGCTTGTTTAGGTTATAAAAGTTATTCTAAAATGATTTTGGGGATAAAATCTTTTGCAAATGGAGTGATTTGAACCTACTGACCATAGGAAACACTTTGTGGTTTCAAAAATGTATTTGGTGAAACAAAAGAATGATTATTTGATTTAAAACCATTTCTAGTCAAATAGAAATATGGTTTATTTATTAAAAATGGTTTTGAAGGAAAACTTTTGGGAAATGCTTTGTTTTAAACTCTTTGACCCCAAACACCAAGTTTTATGGTTTGAATACATATTTGGTGAACCCTATAGATTAATGCCTTAGTAAAAATATTTCTACACCACATAAAATGATACCTTGTTTTGAAAATGGTTTATGAAGTGAAAACCTTTTTCAAATGACTTTGCCACTTTGAAAAATGACCATTAGGTGTTTTCAAATGGTTATGACCCATTAGGAACCACTTTCTCAAATAAAACAAAGCTTGGCATGCTTGCATGCATTACTTTGACTTTATTATTTTATGTGATGTTTTGCTTGATTGGTAGATTGAGATTGTGCCTTGCTTGATTGATTTGTAGTGACTTGAAGAAGTGTGATTGTTTCAAGGACAAGGAGTGAACTTATACCCTCTACCAAAAAGGCAAGTGATGTTTCATACTTTTGTCCCATTACTTTCACTATGCATTAGTGATTTTTCTAAGTAAAACTTGCATGGAACTTTTGTTAAGTATAAACCTTGCTATAGGAAAACCTATTAGATGAAACCTTAGTAGAAATCTTCCTAAGTTAATATTCCTATTACTATCATGCTTAGCTTAGCTAATAGAAAACAAGGGTGGAATATACATTCATACTATGGAAAATTTCTAAGTCTGAGGACTTATGTTTTTCTTAATAAAACAACTAAGACAATGAATCACCTGGGTGGAATGGTAATTGCTTGGTGGTTTTTGGTTGAGTGGTTCACAAGGCCCATGTCTATGGTTGACCTTGTGTATCTCACTTGTGGATGGCCACCCAGGAACAAAGAGATTTGAGATGTCAAATGTTGAGAAGCTTCAAGTGCAACCACTTGGCATTATGGGCTCTGCCTGGATCATATAGGTTGCAAGAACTTAGCCATATGGACAGTTGGTGGTAGAGTTTGATAGGTTGGAACGCGTCCATTTTGGTCTAAGGGAAGGCTTCTGAAAGATCTTGTCTTGGTGAAACCAAGTCTTGTGGGGAAAGTGCACCACCTCTGCAGAGTGTAAAATCTAAGTACTTAGCCATGTCCCTGGCAAAGTACAATTTGAGCATCAAGACATGGAAGCAATCAAGAATCTCATCATTCAAATTTCTAAGTTAAAAACTTGTGGTTTGAACAAGGGTTAAAGGATCTTCAATCCTTGATTGAGAAAATGTTTTTGTCAAGCAAAAACTTAGTGTTTTCAAAATGATAAGGAAAATCTATTTTGAGCAATGCAAGCCTCAAATCCACTTAGCCAAATGCATATAGATGATAGACTCCACTATACTACCATAGTATCACTTGCCAATACAATTCAAATGTATTGACCCTTGTGGATGTAACTTGTTATGTTGTAGGATTGATTGATTTAGTGAAGTGTGTTGATTAGGATTACATAGTCTACAACCAACATGTCTGCCTGTGGCACCTTGAAGATGAAGGACCCCATGTTTATATGTCAACACCCGGATTTTTCAATCCTAGATGCCTGTTTTGCCATACATCGCAATCCCAGGATTACCATTTTTGCGAGACATAACAGAGTTGGATACCATAGTACTTCATCCATTACAACGATACAAGTTCGTACACAAATAGGGATCTCATGATCCAGTTCTTAATACAACATCAAGCAGCGGAATACGTAGTAATAACGGTAGCGTAGGCGAAGCTCCATCTTCGGGTTCACAGGCAATGCTGACGATGGGAGATGATCCTAGTTGTCGTAACCTTCCTAGGGTCCATCTTCCAGGTACTCCTCTTCATAGTCTGGCCATGGGAATAGCCAGGGACAAAGCCATGAGTACTCTTTAAGTACTCGCAAACTAATACTAACAAGTAAAGGGGTTTTTGGATAATGGGACACTAGGCTCTAGGGTTGTTTTGCAAAAAGCCAGGTTTATCTCTACTAAGTTCCCAAAACTAGTTATAGTTTTATAACTCCTAAGTGGGATCTTGTAACTCGGTCACAACTCATTGTGGTCAAGTCACGATCTCAATTTATTTCACAAGTCATTTTGAAAAGTCCGACGGGGAACAGATGACCACTAATCGTCCATAATCATGACGCGGCTATTCGAATAGTTTGACACTCTGCAGAGATTGTACACTTTCACCACAACATTCGATACATCCATCAGGAAAAAATCCTGAACTCACCATACTCAGTATGCGGATAATCAATCTTAACCTTTCAATTACACGCCCTAGTATAAGCACCTCTCCTGTGAGTTTGGCCTCCCAACCATGATCACTGTCATCTTGGGTACTACACAGGTGGACAATCTTCACAAGGTAGCCTTAGCTCAGACCTTGGCCGTGAGGGAACTAATACTAAGGTATATAAGTTTCCAGTCAAGCCCTACCCAATATTCGGGTATTGTGGTTGTACGATAAAATTGGAATGGTATCGCATCCAGACAACCATCAGTTTTATAAAGGGGTAAGGCTCATGCCTCAACGTTTTCATCACCAAAATCATCAAATGTTTGGAAAAACATGTCCAAAACATTTCAATAGAATGATCCATCATTACAAGGTTTTCATAACCATTTTTCCACCAAGTACTCCCATCTAAAGTTGATCAAGTTTTATGCTTAGCACTAGCATCTACAGTTGGGGATGGTAATAATGAGGGGTGGTAACTAGTGGAGTTTCACTAAGTCCAACATTATATCTTAGGCCGAGATCAAGGTTTCTAGCTTAGGCCAAATTTTACGCTCTTAGGGAAAACTTGAGCACAGCTGTCTAATATCTACCAAACTCTTAAGTAGACTCTAAGTAAGCTTTGATAAAGAAATAAAGTAAGAAGCTTGCCATAAAACTAGGATTGGTTTAGCAAGTTGGTATGGTCACATACGCTTAAGGCATATAGTAATCATATCACAAGCATGGGTTTGTGGCAACAATAGGGTATCTTGCAAGTGTTAGCTTGCACTGGTATAGTATCTTGCAAGTGTTAGCTTGCATTGGTCAACTTGGTTAGTAAATCTTGCCTTGTGCAGAGCAGTGGTTGAAGTTCTCTCCGGCTTCCTCTTCGTAGTATCCTCCTTCCTCCTCGTAGTATCCTTGGTCGGTACTAGCGTCTATGAATAAATACGAGGTACACAATCACCAAACAATACTTAACTAATTGCAATCATCACACACAAGGGTCCTATAGATGATCTAGCATCATCTCTAACATTACAAGGTTAAGGATTGGTTTAAGTCTTTTTATTTTAGAAAAGTAATTTCTACTCATTGAAAAACTACTTAAGATTTAATATTCTCCAAACTAAACATGGGATCATGTTGACACATGTCATCACCACATATTGTATTCCATGGGAATGTGATTTAAAGTGGTGTCACAATTTAATAAGGTTTTACCTTTTTATTTTAATTGATTAAAGTGGCTAGGAATGCTTATGTAGCATTCTTTTATTCCTTGAACATTATTTCTGCAAGTAAACCTATATATTTTTATATATTCTGAAAGGTATGGTTAAATGTGATTTTTGAGAGTTGGAATCAACTCAAAAGCTTTTATGGTTTAAATTTGAAAAATGTTTGAATGCAGAAAAGCTTCTGCCTTGTTATTTTTGCTATGGGTGATCTACAGATCCAAATGACTTGAATCCAACGGGATTGGATTGATCATTCACAGACCTTTCCAACAAAATTGGTTTCATCCAATTTGGTGCACTGAATCGATCTGGGTTTATTTTTAAAGTTGGGTACAGAGGTGTGTTTGAAATTAAAAAGAAAAAAGGTTTAATTTGAATTGCTAGGCTGCGCGGGAAATTCTAACGGGCCGGCCTGCTAAGCGCAGTGCTCCCACGGGCTGCTTAAGTGGGTGTCCCCACTCTTCAGTGACACGGGGCTGGGCGAAGCGGTATGGGGCAACGTGGGTCGTCCGATATAGTTCTAATCTAACGGCTGAGGGTCATCTTCGACGCGAGACAGCTCCAGCGAGAACGAAACCTAGCGCTGCAGTGGGGAGTGCTGGGGGCTCACCGGGGGTACGGGAGAGGGTTGGCGAGGCGGGCGAACGACAAAGTCAACGAAGGCGATCCTCCTGGTACCGGTGGCTTCTCCTGGGGCGGCTCCAATCGCTGGCTCCCTTCTTCTCCAGAGGCGGCGGGCTCCGGTGAAATTCCGGCAAAGTGGTGCTCGCCTTGCTCTGAGGATGGTGTGGCACGGTCAGTGGGGAGAGGGGAGTGAGATGGTGTGAAGAAATCGTGCGGGGGTGGCCTCTAATTATAGTCGAGCGAGGGGACCGTCGGGGCGCAAGGTGAGCTCGTCGGGGGCGACGTTACAGGCAGCTAATGGCATGGGAAAGGGTAGGGGACGGTGCTGTGTCTCCTGGCGATGCTCAACGACATGATCGCGAGGCATGGGGCGGTGTGGTTTGGTCTGGAACAGGCGGTGCTCTGCACGGCAGAGGCGGCGTCTTTGACGGCGGGCGGTGGTTGTATGGCACGGGGCGGCAAACGGGAGTGTCTGGCGGTGTCCTGGGTCGGTGGTGATCGTGTGTGCGCGCGGTGAGGGCGGCGCGCGGTCTGGGGACGCTGGTCGCGGGTGGCGCTCTGGCGCACGCTCGGCATGGTCTGGGCGCGTCTTGTGCGCGTGGTCCAGGGCTTGGCAATGCTCGCGGCTAGGACAGGCAGTGGCGGTGGACGGTGGGCTGCCTCCCAGACATGCTGGCTAGGCTTGCTGCTGCTCCTAGCTTTCTGTCCACATTGGGGTGAGATGGGGGTGCTCGGCTGTTCACCATTAATGGCAATGGCAAGCTCACAGGGGTGCTAGTGTTGGGCTAATATTTCTAGATGATCTACTGGTTTGTGTGTGAGCTAACTAGGGAACAAGTTAGGCTCAAAACACTGCACACTATAGTGTTTGTGGTTTTGTTTGATTTGTGTCTGCCACCTGTTTGATGAAATGGCCGCATGAACTCAAGTTTTTAATTTTGAAATGAATTTTGGTGAGTTTGCTAGATTGGTTCTGGTGAGTCTGCAGATGCTTGGGTTTTGAAAGTTGAGCTTGTTTGAGTGGGTTTTGAAAAGGTGGGATCTTCCCATATGAAGAAGATTCAATTTTGAATTGTCATTTAAACTATGCATTTGAAAGTTTCTGGATGATCACAAAGTGGCCCTTGATACTCTGTTGTGAGTACATTCAAGGGGTGCAAAGATCCAGAAAAGTTTGTGTTAGGTTTTGAAAGTTTGAGACAGCCAAAGTAGGCATGTGAGTTAAATTGGACAAAATGACCATTCACTTAATATATTTGTTTTGATTTACTTGTCTTTAGGAAAAGTGTGGGAAATGTTTTAGATGATGTTATTTTCACCTAATAAACATTTTACAAGCAATGGATCACACAAACACGGTGGTTTTTACAGAAATTCAAAATTCGTGCATACACATATACATGCATTCATGAATTCATTTAGAAAAGTTTTTGTTAACCCTAAACTTGAGGATTAGTGTTTTGATGATCTAAGTTTGATATTTTTGGGATGTTACATTATATCTATTCCGCTGCAATGTAATGTAATAGCCAAATGAGCTATGTAAGATGTAATAAAATTATGTTATTCCTGGTTATAAAGTTATATTATGACCTTTATATCTTGATATTACATATTAACTATGGATGCTAGCTATTGATCCAGGGAATAGCATTGTGAACACAGGGGACTCTACCTTATTTAAAGGTTGGGACCCTTAAAGATGGTATCAGACCATTGTGTTGCCTGTAGGATTTGTAAACCCTAGGATTGGACAAAAACCCTTAGAAAAATAGGAGTTGTATTTGTTCCAAAACTTATTTACAAAACAATCTTGTAAACTCTTTCCTCAACCACTTTGGTTTTTGATTCTACATCTCATCTATTTCAACTTGATGGAAAAACCCACCCCATGGCCAAAGACTTCACCATGAGCAAGAACATCTTCAACTCTAATGACTTCAACATCTTCAACTCTAATGACTTCAACATCTTCAGCATTTTCACCAAGGACCTCAACCTTAGATATCACTAAGGACAACAAGTGAGACAAGAAATCTTGCACAAAATTTGGAGACCGAGGAAATGCAAAATTTGAAGGAGTTCACCTCGCTGGAGGTATTGTAACCAAGAGTTTTTCTCAAGGAAACCATGACTTCATGCGAGAAGAATCAAACAAAGAAGGATGGAAAGATCACAAGTGAACCATATAGATGGACCACCATATTTTAGTTAAGTCAAACACACCAACTTATGTGGTGTAACAAAAATATTTTGTTGCCTAAAAATATGCTTGAAACTTATTGTTTGAGTGGGATGTTTGTTTGTGATTGCTTGCACATTGCTTGTGTGAATTGTAATGTGTGTAATTAGAATTATTCCCTTAGAAATATTTCTGCCTATTCTAATCCCAATCCAACCCAAACATATGACTACTCCAAGAAACTCCAACACCAAGGTTGATGACAACAACAACCAAGAGGACAACATGAGAGAACTCATAGTAACCCAAACCCAGTTGAGCCAAGAGACAACTCAGCTTTTAGCCAACAACAATGGACTAGACCCATCCTTACAAAGGATTTTGAAACTTCAATCTCAATTGTTGCAAGGATTGGTTACTCAAATGATCAACATGGGAGAAAACTTTTCCCAAAGGGCAAATGACAACAAGGATGACAAAGATGTTAATCTAGAAGGAACCCAAGCTAGCAATAATGGTAGAGACAAGGATCATGCATCCAAGGAGCATGAAGATCAATTCCCTAATTGTGAAAAAGAAGGTCATATCTTTAGTAACTGCCCCAAGAAGAGAGAAAGATTTCCTACCTTTGAGGAGCATGAACTAAAATAACTCCTAGCTTTGGAGAGACCCAAAAAGAAGAGGAAGGACATAAGACAGTTGCAGTGTTATAATTGCAAAGAGAAGGGACACTATGCCAGTGAATTCCCAGAAAAGAAGAAGAACCAAGGAAACAAACAAGAGAAAATGATACCAAAGGAAAAGAAAGATATTAGCCAAGTGTGGTGCAACAACTGCAAAGAGCTAGGACATTATGCAAGCAACTGTCCAGAAAAGATGAAACACAAGATAAACAAACCTATGAGGGATCTCAGCCTTGTCACATGTTTCAAGTGTGAAAACAAAGGACACTATGCAGATGATTGCCCAAAGGAGTTTCCCCAAGATCCCAAGTGAGACAAGATGTAATCTAGTTGGAAATTTTTAAGGGTGGTACTACCCTAGATGCTTTGAGCCTATTTGTAATCCTAGCTTCCCCAAATCTCGGGACGAGATTTATTTTAAGGGTGGTAGCCTGTCACATCCCAAGATTTTCCAAATCTTGTTATGTGAAAAATAAATGAATAAAATAAAACTTTGTTGATTTTCAGGGTGAGAAGAAACTTTTTGAATCCATTTGGAAACTTTCAAAACCTATTTGGATCAAATAAAATCCTAAAGGGATTTAAAAAGTTAAATAAACAATAAACTTAAAAATATTTGAAATTACTATTTTGGATCTTTTAATAAAAGGATTTGGTTTTCAAAAGAAAAGGTAGATTTATAAAAAAGGATTATTTTATGGAGCCAAAATAAACCTTGGCCAAGCTTTTTAAATAAAAACATTTTGTTTTGATAAAAATGGTAAAGGTTTATTTAAATAAAATAATAAGGATTTATTATCCAAGTTTGTTAAAAATAAATTTACTATCTTAAATAAACACTAAAACTTATTTATTTATTTTAAATAAGTTTTCCAAGTATTTTATATTCCCAAATAAAACCTACTGAAGTATTTTGGTTTTATTTTTAGATTTCAAAATAAAGTTTTTAAATAAAAAAAATCCTATTTGATTTAATAACTAAGGACCATTTTATTTAATTATTAATGGACCCTAAAATAAAATGTTATTTTGTTTTAAACAAGTTTTCCAAAGTATCTTTTAGTTTCAAATAAAACCTACTGATTGGTTTTGAAAAATATTTAGATTTCAAATGGAGTTTTTAAATAAATTAAAACCCATTTGATTTATTAACTAGTGTCCATTTTATTTAATTATAAATGGACTCTAAAATAAAAATATTATTTTATTTTGGGAATTGGTTTTTTGTTGTTAAACAGAATCAAAACCCATTATAAAGTTTGGTGGAAGTTGTTTTGAATTGGTTGTTGATTTGTTTGTTTGAATTATTGTTTGAAATTCAAAACAGAAAATAGAATTAGGAAAAGAAAAGACATTCAGAACAGAAAAAAATAGAATATGGTCGACCCAACCCAGCAGCCCAACTAGGCCCAGCAGCCCATTTCCCTCTCTCGCCCCCGAAGCGTTTTCCCTCACTCGCGAAACAACCCACGCAGTAACTGGCCCCCACCTCCACTCCCTTTCTTTCGCTGACGAGCAGACCCCACCGCCAGCTCACCTCGTCTTCAACCCACGACCTGTTCTTCCTCCCCCTCTCTCCCGTTTCTGTGTTGAATTCGCGGGCTTTATTCTCGTTTAATGGCACAATAACCCCGCCCTGCGACCACGCAAGATAAAGCATCTCCCCCTCCTCTCCACTTCCCCTCTGTCGCCCCATCTCAACACGCCCCCAGGCTGTCGAATTTCCCTCAAACACCGCCACTGTCCAACGACGCTCCGGCGAGGATTCCGGCAGCCCCACGCCACCACTTGCCTCCTCGAGCACGCAGCTGTGATCCCCATCTCCTGGTGGACCTTTCCGCATCGCCAGCTCGCTCGCGCGCACCCCTGAGCCTCGGCAGCGACAACTCCCAGCGCCGCCACCGTCTGGTTTAACTCCGGCGAGTGCCCTAGGTAGTTTCCGTCCGCTCCTTCCCCTCTCGTTCACGCACGCAAGTTCTACTCTCCCTCGCGCGTCTAATAGGCCCCATGTCTCGTCCTCCTGTGCCTTGTAGCCCTGCCCCCGTCATCAACCAGAGCGTGCCCTACGCCGAGCGAACTCCGGTAAGCAATCGCTACCACATGCGAGCGCCCCTCCGTCTGCAACCAGCACGTCGAGCTTCCCCACGTCCTTGCGATCACGGTGAGCCTCTCCTCCTCTCCTCTCGCGTCCTGTTACACCAGCGCCACCGCCATCTGACCTCGCCGCCGCCAGCCACCGTTGCTGCGCCGCCAGACTTTGGCCAATCGCCTGTGAGTCGTTAGATCATCATCCAGCGGCTAGGAAAGAAAGAGAGCGAAGGGGTAAGAGTGAACCTGCGCCGTGCGATATGAGTTAGATCCAACGGCCTGCAGCACGTGATCCAGACAACCAGTACCGCCCAATAGGAACATGACACGTGGCCAGTTTCTGTTTAAAACAAAATTTGAATCTGATTTAGATGCAGATTTGAAACTCTTGTAACTTTTGATCCACACGTCCAAAAATTACAAATTTTATATCAATGGAATCAGTGGAACAATCCCTAGCCAACCATGCCATTTGTTTAGTAAAAAGTTTCTGTTAATTGGTTTGTTTTTGCAGAAACATTTGTATGCTTGTTTAGGTTATAGAAGTTATTGTAAAATGATTTTGGGGATAAAATCTTTTGAAAATGGAGTGATTTGAACCTACTGACCATAGGAAACACTTTTTGGTTTCAAAAATGTATTTGGTGAAACAAAAGAATTATTATTTGATTTAAAACCATTTCTAGTCAAATAGAAATATGGTTTATTTATTAAAAATGGTTTTGAAGGAAAACTTTTGGGAAATGCTTTGTTTTAAACTCTCTGACCCAAAACAGCAATTTTTATGGTTTGAATACATATTTGGTGAACCCTATAGATTAATGCCTTAGTAAAAATATTTCTACACCACATAAAATGATACCTTGTTTTGAAAATGGTTTATGAAGTGAAAACCTTTTTCAAATGACTTTGCCACTTTGCAAAATCACCATTAGGTGTTTTCAAATGGTTATGACCCATTAGGAACCACTTTATCAAATAAAACAAAGCTTGGCATGCTTGCATGCATTACTTTGACTTTATTATTTTATGTGATGTTTTGCTTGATTGGTAGATTGAGATTGTGCCTTGCTTGATTGATTTGTAGTGACTTGAAGAAGTGTGATTGTTGCAAGGACAAGGAGTGAACTTATATCCTCTACCAAAAAGGCAAGTGATGCTTCATACTTTTGTCCCATTACTTTCACTATGCATTAGTGATTTTTCTAAGTAAAACTTGCATGGAACTTTTGTTAAGTATAAACCTTGCTATAGGAAAACCTATTATATGAAACCTTAGTAGAAATCTTCCTAAGTTAAGATTCCTATTACTATCATGCTTAGCTTAGCTAATAGAAAACAAGGGTGGAATATACATTCATACTATGGAAAATTTCTAAGTCTGAGGACATATGTTTTTCTTAATAAAACAACTAAGACAATGAATCACCTGGGTGGAATGGTAATTGCTTGGTGGTTTTTGGTTGAGTGGTTCACAAGGCCCATGTCTATGGTTGACCTTGTGTATCTCACTTGTGGATGGCCACCCAGGAACAAAGAGATTTGAGATGTCAAATGTTGAGAAGCTTCAAGTGCAACCACTTGGCATTATGGGATCTGCCTGGATCACATAGGTTGCAAGAACTTAGCCATATGGACAGTTGGTGGTAGAGTTTGATAGGTTGGAACGCGTCCATTTTGGTCTAAGGGAAGGCTTTTGAAAGATCTTGTCTTGGTGAAACCAAGTCTTGTGGGGAAAGTGCACCACCTCTGCAGAGTGTAAAATCTAAGTACTTAGCCATGTCCCTGGTAAAGGGCAATTTGAGCATCAAGACATGGAAGCAATCAAGAATCGCATCATTCAAATTTCTAAGTTAAAAACTTGTGGTTTGAACAAGGGTTAAAGGATCTTCAATCTTTGATTGAGAAAATGTTTTTGTCAAGCAAAAACTTAGTGTTTTCAAAATGATAAGGAAAATCTATTTTGAGCAATGCAAGCCTCAACTCCACTTAGCCAAATGCATATAGATGATAGACTCCACTATACTACCCTAGTATCACTTGCCAATACAATTCAAATATATTGACCCTTGTGGCTGTAACTTGTTATGTTGCAGGATTGATTGATTTAGTGAAGTGTGTTGATTAGGATTACAAATTCTACAACCAACATGTATGCCTGTGGCACCTTGAAGATTAAGGACCCCATGTTTATAGCTATTCCGCTGCAATGTAATGTAATAGCCAAATGAGCTATGTAAGATGTAATAAAATTATGTTATTCCTGATTATAAAGTTATATTATGACCTTTGTATCTTGATATTACATCTTAACTGTGGATGCTAGCTATTGATCCAGGGACTGGCATTGTAAACACAGGGGACTCTACCTTATTTAAAGGTTGGGACCCTTACAAAGGCCTTGGAGTTCATTGTCTCGTATCCAAGTTGTCAAGTCCCTCCCCAAGGTGTTCTTCCCTCTCCGATGTGGATTTAGGGAGCACGTTGACCGATCTTTCCTTGCGAGAATTCTATCGGACCAGTGGCCGCCGTTCGGGAGCAATCGACCTTGTATTGTGTGAGTTTTGCGTGTGTTCATCGTGTTCTTCGCAAGGTGTGTGTTCTCTTACGCTACCTTCTCCCTTTCCCCTCGCTTTCCCATCGATTTGACCACGAGATCCGTGAAGATCGGGCCACCCAAGAGGTTAACCCCTCCATCATCTGGTATCAGCAGCTTTTGGTTGCCACGGATTTCTCATCGATTTGGTATTTTCCCCATAAATTCGAAAATTCCACCAAAAACAGCCCCAATTCATGTTTTGGATCGATCTGTGATTTGAGTGAGTTTTGGTAGGTTTTGATCCATGGATTACTTGCTAAAATTGTTGATCTACCTTCCCCTATGTTCCCATGTCTTAATTCCTTGATTTCCCCCATCAATCTGAGGTTTTGGTTCGAGTTTTTCCGCCCAAAACGCGTCCCGTTCGAGTTCTGGAAGTTCTGGAATCACCCAGACCGGAGTCTCCGGACTTTTTGAGCTCTAGACCGGAGTCTCCGGACCCCAGACCGGAGTCTCCGCCCCTCCCTGTAGACAGAAAAACTGCAGCACGGTTTTGTGCATAACTTTTGAATTTCAACTCGGATTTTGGTGTTCTTTAGCTCGTTTTGAAGAGGAGGAGCTCTACATCATCATATGCGTTGTTCATACTATCTAATCCATCCAAATTCCGTGAGCAAGGCGGAATCCAACAATAAAGGGTGAAGATCGTCGATGAAAGGTATAACATTCCGCAACCCGTAGTTGCGGCGAGCGAAATGGGAGCAGCCTAAACCGTGAAATTGCACATCTAAAAACATCATTGGAGCTGGCAGAAAAAGACCTAATTTTCCCCACTTGCATTCCTTTGTGAACCCCACTATCTTTGCGAGCAACAAACACCTATTGATACTAGTTCATCTTATGATTGCTTGGGCTATGCACATTTGATACCTTGTAGATTCCGAGAAACCGTGTGAGCGCTATCTCATATAGTTATCTTGTATAGTTGTTGGCACAAGGAAGGGGCAAGTGAAAAATAAAAAGAAAACAAAAAAGAAAAAAATAGGAAAAAATAATGAAAAAGAGAAAAAAAGAACGAAATATACGTGTGCCTCATAGAATTGGAAGCGCAAGCTCGATAAACATCATATAGGTGGTACTTATTGTGCATATCTGGTATCCCACCAATTAATTGCAATCGAACTAGCGTCTCTCCTTGTACTTGTGTGATACAAGCTTATAGTCTTCGCTAGGCAATATTTTGGTTCTTAGCTCACTTTCTCCGTCGCACAAGTTCCGTTTATCCCACCGTGTGTGTTTCCTTATACATATTTCCTATCTTGTGGATTGACTTGTTTGCTTTGTGATCATTGTGGTTCTTTACTTGCCAATACAACATCTTGATTTCGGATTGGTTCTTGACATGCCACTTTCCATACCTATCCACCATAGGCCTTGTGTGTGTGTGTTTTTTTGGTTAGTAGTTGGTTTTGGTGTCCCACGTAAACTTCGCTTTGCTTGGTTTATTGCTCTAAGTGTGGCCACTTGCATGATATGATATTCCAAGGTAAAGTAAGGTTTGACGTTGCATCTCCAACACCCACTACCACTTCCATATACAACACTTGGTCTTGTGAATCATGTCTAGGGAATCCGGAACCGAGGATGATATCTATGAAGAATCCATGATGAGCCACCATGACTATGACTCCATAAGTATAGAGGACATGACAGAGCACAACACCGATAATGGATCCGCATGCTTTGAGGACCCGGAGCACTACACCTACGACGACTCCACATGCATGGAAGACATGGAGCTCTACGTCGACAATGGCTCCTCATGCATGGAGGATATGGAGCACTACACCGACAATGGCTCCACATGCTTGGGTGATATGGAGTACTACACCAACAATTACTCCCCAAGCATGGACGACTTCGAGTGCGACATCGACGACGCGTCGCCAAGCATGGAGAACATGGAGAACTTCATCGACTTTGATGGCTCCTCCATGAGCCATGAAGAATTCCTCCACCGTGTGGAGATGGGAGCCTACTATGCCAAGCAAGCGGAGGCGCATCATCAAGATTCCATGACCTTCAAGGCCAAGCGTGCCACACCAAAGGGCACCACCTACTTCGATGATCCACCTCCAAGGCGACAAGCGCCACCACCTCCAAGGCGTCAAGCACCACCATCGACAAGGCATCTAGTGCCACCACCTATATGGCGTCAAGCTCCACCATCTCCAAGGCGCCAAGATCCATCACCTCCAAGGCGCCAAGCTCCACCTCCTATCCAAACAAGAGTGGCGTTCAAACATCATATACATCAAGAGGCGCCAAGAAACAAGACTCTTCATCGACAAACATCCTCTCATGAGCATCGCCACCATAAAGAGGATACAAGATATCGTCAAAGGCATATTCGCCATAAAGACGAAGAATTCGTGATGAGCACCAACCATAATGCTCAAGCAAGCTCAAGAAGGCACCACAAGCACAAGAAGAGTGCTAAGGCAAATGATCGCCGTCGTGAGCGTCATGTGGATGACCAAGTGCTTCACCAACATCAACCATCGGCAAGGCACGCCAATGACCTCCATTGACACCATCATTGGGCACCTTCAACTACTCATGCCACCACCACAATGGCACCACGAGCAAGCCTTCCACGCCATCAAGCTTCAATGCCTACGCTTGACTTCCACGACCTCACCAACGAGTAAAATGTAGACCTCTACTTCGCCAAGTTGGGTGAGTTCGGCAAGAGGATGTCTACACTCCAAGATGGAGGAAGCCAAGGCCACATATGTGATGAAGTCGATCCGAGCACCGCTCTCGACAACAACATGAGCCTACTTCTACCACTACTAGATGGACACAAGACGGTCGAGTATGGGATTTTCCCTTCAACCATGGACGCAAGCGATGATGCCCATCATATGGCATCCAACCTTGGAGGCGACAAGGTCAAGAATGGTGAGCATGGGATTTTCCCTTCACCAAAGGAGGCGCATGGAGTTGAGGAAACCGAGCCTACCCCTATATGCTTGAGTGATGATGTGGTACCAATCCCATGTGAGTATGAGAGCCACTTAACCCACTTGAGTGAGAACAAGAGTGAGATGAGTGACTCCACCTTATGTGAGATTGAGTGCTTCCACTTTGAGGGCATGAGTGATACACAGAGTGAGTTGAGAGTGGTAGTTGATAGGTCAAGTGAGACCATTTCTATTTCTAACAACTTACCCTCTACCTCTAGTGTGTTCTCTTATGTTGTGCTAGGTTCCATGGAGGAAGACGCGCCAAGCCATGAAGCAATGATGCCTCAATTGGATAAGATGTACATGGTGCACGAATATGATACTACGCCATGGCTACATCAAGAAGACGGAGTCGTCAACAAGGAGGCCACTACTTCCACAACACCCACTTCATATGAGAGGTATGACCAAGGTAACAATAAGGGTGTTGATGATGCCATGATCCCACTAGTGGACATGATGAATTGTGAGGATATGCATGTTTTGGATAATACTTGTAACATTACATATGCTTCATCCACATTCCCATGTGATGCTTTTCTTTTGCATAATATTGATCATGTGGAATTGTTTGATTGCGATATCATTGCCATGAACATGCCATGCTATGCATCTTGTGTGTATCCTCCAATTGCTTCGGAATTGCCTTGTCATGCTAGTCATTCAATTTCTCCAGTTGCTTGCGATAAGATGAATGCTTGCTATTTCACTTGTTTTTCTTGCAATAATGTTGATCATATGCTTTATAATGAGATGGCCCCCATAGCTTTCTCAATGATAAGCATTTTCTCACATTTGGATGATGTTCAACCGATTTCCATGCACTTTGACCTTGCATATGCATTCCGTTTGCTATACTTGAGTTGTGCTAATAGTGTTGTGAACAAGAATGGACATGCCACAAAGGAAATGCTCCTCTATCACACACAAACATATGTTGCTTGGTCTTTGTTGTATGAAGGTACACATGCATATACGTCAACCTCTACCAACCATGGGTTGACAAGAAGAACCGAAGAGAGTTACCTATGGCTAACCTTCATCGAGCTATCTCTACAAGCTAAGGTGATATCCTTCTACGTGAGGACTCATGCTATAATCTTCATGAATTGGCTATGCTTGAGTGTTGCTTCGCTTTTGTTGTGAGCTTTGTAGGCTTCATTTAAGGTGAAGGAACATTGAAGTGTTGTCAAGTCAATCTTACCGAGGACGACTATATGGTGAACCCCAGGATCAAGAAGGTCTCTCCACCTCTTCTACTTTGTGATGAGCATGTAGAGTCGAGTACGACTCATCTTGAAGGGGGGGAGCTGATGTAGCCCGACCTATGGTCGTTACCACATCATGGTCTCCAACTTATGCCAAGTCGTCATGGACTCCAAAGGTGAATTCGTTCCTCTATGCGAGCCCACCTCCTACCCTATTGAATGGTATGCTACTTCATACTCCGTCACATATGCATGATAGGTTCACACCGACAAGTACAGAGGCAAGGGAGGAAGCCTGAAACATCAAGCCCGTCAAGACGGAGGCTTGGAAGAGGAGACAGAAGAAGCCACGGCTGAACCACCAGATTTTCCGGCCTACACCGGAGTCTCCGGCCTACCACATCGGAGTCTCCGGTCCTGCTACACCGGAGTCTCCGGACCAATCTCCGGACCGACACCAGCAACCGACCCGGGGACAATCTGTATGCCCCTCCGGAGTCGACACCAGAGATAGACCGGAGTCTCCGGCCCAGACCGGAGTATCCGGCCCACCACATCGGAGTCTCCGGCCCACAAGATGGGCCTGCGCGCCGCCAGCTGGGCCTTTGGCCCATGTACCCCTCTATCTCGTCCAAACCCTAGTTTTATCCCTAAACTACCCCTGTTTATGTGGCTGGACTATAAATAGAGCCCCCAGCCCTTCATGTATCCCTTAGGAATAGATGATAGACTAAAGACAACCCCCTTGTGTGGAATCTCTAGTTTTGCCTCATCCCCTTATCCAAGGGGACCGACTATCATCACCAACCTCGATTGGACTTGGCATCACGCATCCATCGTTGAACAAGGCCTTGGAGTTCATTATCTCGTCTCCAAGTTGTCAAGACCCTCCCCAAGGTGTTCTTCCCTCTCCGATGTGGATTTGAGGGAGCATGTTGACCAATCTTTCCTTGCGAGGATTCTATCGGACCGGTGGCCGCCGTTCGGGAGCAATCGGCCTTGTATCGTGTTAGTTTTGCGTGTGTTCATCGTGTTCTTCGCGAGGTGTGTGTTTGATTCCGCTACCTTCTCCCTTTCCCCTCCCTTTCCCATCGATTTGACCACGAGATCCGTGAAGATCGGGCCACCCAAGAGGTTAACCCCTCCATCAAACGCTGTCCCACCAGTCAGCATGTAACAGTCAAGCCTTTGACCTGGCGGCATCCCTCCATCTGAGCGCCTACAAGGGTTTTAGAATAGAGGGAGGGGAAAAGTGAGGAAAAGTTAAGCGACTTGGGAAAAGTGAGTACAACTAACAAACCAGGGACACGAAAATAGAAATCTCTCAATAAAAATGCTCCAATTTTGTACTCATAACTGGTGTAGTAGCTGGTGCTGGTGCAGTAATAGGGACTGGTGCAGGAGATGGTGCTGCTGTCTGTGCTGGGGCTAGGGCTGGTGCAGGAGATGGTGCCGATGCAGTTAATTGTAGATGGTATGGTGCAGGAGTCAGAACCGGTGCCGGCACCAGCAGCTTGATGCTAGATTTCTTCTGACGGGTAGGTAAAAAGCTGACTACAAGGATGGTAGAGGCATATGAGTTGTGTGCAAGCAAAATGGCTCTTATACTCCAAAAGTTACTCACATGGCAGTGATTAGAGGATATGATGAGTATACAAGCGAATTAATTTACTAACTCTAATCTTTCTCCTACTTAGGTTAACAGGTGTCGTTGTAGGAACTGGGGATAATGCTGGTGCCAGCAGCTTGATGCTAGCACCCTTCTAGGGAAGCGAACTATAGAAGAGTCATACGGTGAGTGAACACAATGGTGTAGAATAGTTAGTCGCAGGAAAGTCATGAGAGGTTATGATGAGTAAATAAGCAAATTAATTAGTACTATCTCTATTCTAGGTCCTTTGGTCAACAAGTTTACGATGGCTTGCAAGAATCTGCCCAGGCTTGCTAAAATCGAGTGTTACCACGTCCCCCTGCTTCTGACCATTCTCACGGACATACTTGGACCAACCTCGGCCACCCAAATAGGTGGTGGCCATCGTCTAGGAGACATCCACATCATATAGTTGCCGCATGCCTTTTGGGTCCTCGGTATACAGAATTAGAAATTTGTCGTTTCCGAACAACTTGTTTATAATGGGGTGAGCGACACGAGGGACAACCTTCATGAGAAAATTCATAGACAAGTAAGACGACAGCAAGAAAAGTGAGATACAAGATATTACAACAAGTCGTTCTAAACCGCTTGGAATCCATACCTGATACCATGGGTACCCTTCGCGAAGGGTGGCCATGCAACATTTTTCTTCCATCTACCTTTGAAGGGGATATAGGGATCCCTTTCAATCCACAAGCTTGACAAGAGGATGGTAGAAGAAAGGGCTGAGCAGCTAGTGCATGGTACTAAATGAAATTAAGTGGAGATGTTAAATTATGAAAAGATCATGTAAATCTAATAATATCAGACAAAATCATTACCTGTAAAGAAAACATATTTGATGTTTGTTTACTTTTGGTGAGCATAAATATATAGCTGATAATAATAACACGGAAAATCATAACATGTGAAATTGTGGATTTCCAAATTATACCCACTTCTTAGATAGGTCACTACCCACCTGGGTACTGTGTTTGCGATTACTTGTCGTGTAGACAATGTCCGCTTTTGGTGGGGGCATCAACAATCTACTAGCCTCTCCAGGAGCCTTAGCCTCCACATGTTACAGAAATAGAAACAAAGCTAAGTAGTTCATACAGTACATAGTAGTCATATATGACTGTGTATGAGACAGTCAAACATACCTAGATCTAGATTCACATAAACATAGTGCCAGACTTAATAAAATCATACATGTTTCTGAACATCTGATAAGCATGCATGGCACCAAGCGGATAATAATTAAATCAGGGTGCAACATGGTAAGTGGATTAAGAAAACATACCCTTCCCTTTAAGCTGGGCCCTCCCAGCTGGGAAGTGGCCTTGCGCTTGTTTGGTGAGTAGTGGTACTGGCCGGATCCTGTGGCATGTGGGGAATCATCCTATTTGCCGCACCTAGAGCACCGCAAGTTCAAAGGTATGTACCATATTGCTACAGTAAATAAAGAATAAGATGGTGTCACAGAGTCTTCCAAAAAAATAGGATGCAGACAGAGACAACTTTTAGCACAGGGATATATCTAGGTTGCATCCAACCACTTTCAGCATGGGAAAGAATGGAAGAACACAACGAATATGCTACAGTACCTTTTAGCCAACTTTTAAGGGAACTGACGGGACCATCCTTGTCCGTAGTGGCCATGCATGCCACCGATCCATAGTTCTCCATACATAATCTGACGCAGAATCCATTACACATTAGTAGAAATTAAAGTTTACAAAGTGAAAAACACCGACTTGGAACCCGCCCAAATGCCCCAAACAGAACATCGGTGACCATGCCATGATCCCAAATCCAAACAAAATCAGTAACCCCGTCCCCACCTCCACCTCCACCCCAATGTCCCAATCGACGAGAGAAGAGGAGGGAAAATACCCTGATTAGGTGAACAGATCCCAATTTTGAGGTGACACTTGCGTTCTTGCCTGATGATGGGAGATAGCGATTGGAAGTTGCTGGTTGAAACAGAAAGGGATGGGCAGCAGGTGTAGTACTATTACTAGTAGTAGGGCTAGTAGTACTACACTTTTTCTATAGTATCAATTTCGAGTGGCGGTAGCGGGAAGAGATTTCCGGGTTTTTTGCAAAATTTTCAACATGTCATGCCGTACAGCTTCAAGGGATAATAAATTATGCGGGACCCATATCCAACCTCCTCCTTTTTTCCCTTGGTGTCCCGTTTTCCTCTCCCAGGACCGAGAAAATCGTCCTATGTTTCTCTCCCAAGACCGAGAAAATCACCCCTTTTCGAATAAAACTAATTCGGCTAACAGAGCATTTTTTGAACGGAAGATCTAATATACTAATATCAGAAACACAGTACATTTGAGGGAGGGGAAGGGCTGGCACAGGACAAGACGGTGTTTGTTGCAGCACAGGGCACCAACTGGATGCCTCAAAAGCCGCTTTGGATGCCTCAAAAGCATAAGCCAGGATTTCATACTAGAAACACACACAGACACACATATATACAACTAATATAAGAAATAGTTTCCAATTATAGATATGCTAACAAAGGCCTAAAAATCATAAGGTAGCACCGTATTACAGTACTACGATAGTACCAGATAAATCATGGGATAGCTCTACATATATTTAGAGAGAGGTGCACCACAAGAGTTTTGTAGCTGGGTAAGTGGTCATGAGAATGCATAGACGACACCAAAAGTACACCCCTTATCAGCTCAAAAAAAGTACACCCCTTATGGTCAGCAACCCTGCATCAACTCCATCTAGAAGAAGTGTACCCAATCCACAGTCTCAGGTGCAGCTCATCAACGAACAGGTCATCGTCATTACCATCAAAGTCCTCTTCGGTTGTCTACTTCGGTGATTAGTAGATTAACAGATACATTTAAAGAGAAACATCAAAGACACAGAAACCTAATTTTTTTTCGTTCTACAGATATAGTATCTGGTCACCTAAAATGAAACTCGTTTCATGCAGCTTGTGCCTTTTCTCTCCTCCCTCTTCTCCAAGTTGATTTAGATACTCAAGAGATGCCTCTTTAAGTTGATCTAGATGATCAACATTTGCTTCCCCTACTTGATCTTGATGATAAATATGCGCTTCCCCTGTTCATCTGCTTTACCATGAAATACCCATCTAACATATGTGCTTAGCATCCCAAATATATAAATATGGTGTTCC
This sequence comes from Avena longiglumis, assembly GCA_030063025.1. Classification (NCBI taxonomy): domain Eukaryota; kingdom Viridiplantae; phylum Streptophyta; class Magnoliopsida; order Poales; family Poaceae; genus Avena; species Avena longiglumis. The sequence goes on from CP125978.1 coordinate 379,273,137, forward strand.
ACTATACTCAGAGGCAACACCCTCTGATTCACACACACGCATAAGGGGCAATGTACTTCTAAGTTGTCACAATGAGCTCTAACAAACTCAATAAATCGTACAACACCAAAAATTGTCACATCCCAAAATTTTCCAAATTTTGAAATGTGAAAAATAAATAAACAAAATAAATAATTGTTGAAATTTATGGTGAAAAGAAAATTTTTATTTCTAAATGGAAACATCAAAACCCATCTTGAAAAAACTTTGAATAAAAAGGAACCCAACAAATTTCATTCAAGTAAAATGCATTCATCAATGAAAGAATCTTGAAATTCAAACTCTTGGAAAATTTAAACCAAAACTCTAAAACCCTAATGGAAGAAAAACATTTTAAAGATATCCCAAATACTATGGATTTGATCCGTATAAAAATTGGTCAACAAACATTTGGAAATGATCAAAAATGTTAAACAAAAATATTATAAGATCATAGAAATTGGTTTCACTCAATTTGGAACCATGGATAAAAAACTTATGAATTTAATAAGTTGAAAGGAAATAATTTCCAAAGATAATAATGCTCCTATCTAAAATCCATACCAAATGGTGATAAAATAATCCTAAAGATATTTAAAAGGATAAACAATTATTAAATAAAATTATACAAATTGGAATCACCAATATTGGGTCTATGAATAAAAATATATGGATTTTATAAGACAAAGGAAGAAATAAATAAATAAGGAATATTTAAAAGCCAAATTAAATCTTGGCTAAATCCATAAGCAAGTGAAATAAAGATAATCCAAATAAAATAAAGGGATAAAGATTATTCCAATAAAATTATATGGCATTAAATCTTATTCTAATTATATATGGATAAAGATAAAATTCCTAATAGAAATGATTAATTAAATCATGAGAAAGTAATAAATGGAAATTTATCCAAGTGGATTAAAAAGTTATCAAATTAACTAAAAATAATTATTTGAATAAAATTTATATGGTATTAAAACCATAATCAAATTTTATTTAATTAAAGACAAATACCCAAATTAAATGATTGATAAATCATTATAGAAATAATTCAAATAATTCAAAATGAATTATTTAACACCCTATTAAATAAATAAAACCTACTGAAAAAGGTTTAGTGAAAATTAGAATTCAAATAAAGAGTTTGAAAATATATTTATTCTTATTTGAATAAAGGCAAATGCTTATTTTAATAAAGAATAAAACCATAAAAAGAATAAAGAAATTATTCTAAAAGTGGTCTTAAAAATACAGGTTTAAACAGAATAGAAACTTACTGAAAATTTTGAAAATATTTGAAAAGAAAAAGGGTTTGAAATCATTTGAATAAAATCAAAACAGAATATCTAAATAGAAAAGTAAAAAGGTTTCAGAATAAAAAAAGGGAAACAACCCAGCCCATCTAACCTAGCCCATTCCGGCCAAGCTAGCCCACTCCTTCTACCCCGAATCGTTTTCAGTCACTCACTCACGCACCCGCAAACTCACTGACCGCTGGACCCCTCCGCAAACCCCTCTCTCACGCTAATAACACGGCCCCACTCTTCAGTCGCCGTCCCCACCCACGCGACCAGTTCCTCCCTCCTCTCTCTCTTGTTACTGCTTGATTTCTGCGGCTTAATTCGACATAATTTCGCGAGTAAATCGCCGCTGTAACTATGCTCATCAACGCGCCTCGCTCCCCTCTATCTTTGCTCCCAGCCGTCCCGCACTCACTGCCCATAGGCTGCCTTGATTTTGCGCTTGAGCATCCTCTGCTCCAACGAGCTTCGCAAGCAATTTAGGCCAGTACCTGCCCCCCCCCTTTGCCCCTCGACCACACGAGTTGTTCGCAAGGATCGCCTAGATCTGCCAGTACCTCGCACTCGCCCGCGTGCGCTCCCCTTCATCGGCAACCTCAACAACAACACGTGCCGCTGTCTGCCTCCACTCCGGTGACAACCCCAGGTAGCATCTGACCGCCCCTCTCCCTCTCAATGATGCTCTCACACTCTACTCTCTCGCGCGCATCTAACGCGACACTTGCTGGCCTTCTCCTGTTGTGTAGCTTTGCCCCCATCGACGACAGGGCATGCCCTACGCCAGGGACATCTCCGGCAAGGAATTGCAGCCACACCCGAGCACCCCTTCGATGATGGAGACCACCTTGAGCTTCAGCACTTCGCGGCGACCTCGGTGAGCCTTTCCCGTGTCTCTATTGCTTCCTGAATCGCCGGCAACTCCACCGTCTGACCGCTCCGCCGCCACTCGTCGCCGCCAGCGCCGCCGGTTAGTGGTTGCTTGATCAACGACTGTTAGATCCTAATCGCATGGCTACTATAGAACTTAACCTGAAGGGGTATGCACTGATCTGTGCCACACGATCCTCTTTAGATCCAACGCTCCACAGAGCTCAATACGCGCGAAACGGTATCAGTCTAGGTTAAGACACGTGGCTAAGGATTTGTTTTAAAAACAGAATTGAAACTATTAGATGTTAAAATTTGTAAAATTCATAACTTTTTATCCACACGTCCAAATTTTGCAAATTTTATATTAATTGAATCAGCAAAAAGAATTCTATCCAACCATGTACAATGTTTAGTAATTTTATTCTGTAAACTTAGTTGATTTTGCAGAAACTTGTGAAGGCATAATTTGAATATAAAAATTATCCTAGAAATGTTTTTAGGGTAAAATCTTTGGTAAATGGATTTTTTTGAGCCTACTGACCATAGAAACCAACTTTTGGATTTAAAAACATATTTTGTGATGCTAAAGAATAAATACTTGAATTAAAGCATTTCTAGTTAAATAAAAATATTGATTATGTTTTAAAAATGCTTTTTGAGTAAAACCTTTTGAAAATGGTTGGAATTAAACTCTCTGACCCTAAACACCAATTTGTATGATTTAAAAATATATTTGGTGAACCCTAGAAAAAATTATTACTTTGTTTAAAGGCATTTCTAACAAATAAAATATTGCTTTTGTATAAAAATGGTTTATAAGTAAAACCTTTTGCAAATGGTTTTAATAATAAACACTTGACCATAAAACACTAACATTTGTGTTTAAAAATATATTTGTCAAACACTAGAAAGTATTGCTTTGATTTAAATCATTCCTAATAAAACAAAATAATTTAAAGTGGACATTTTCACTAACTTAATATCAAATGGTTTTGCCACTTTTATAGATGACCAATAAGTGTTTTAAAATGTTTATGGCCTAATAGAAACCACTTTTCCAAATAAAACAATCTTTGGCATGCTTTCATGCATTGCTTTGTTTTTATTATTCTATGTGATGAATTGCTTGAATGGTAGATTGAATTTGTGCCTTGGTTGAATTGTAGTGAACTTTGAAGAGTGTGACTATTGCAAGATCAAGGAGTGAACTTATATTCTCTAAAAAAAAGGCAAGTGGTGCTTCATACTTTTGTCCCATTATTTTCACTATGCATTAGTGATATTTCAAAGTAGGACTTGCATGGAATTTTACCAAGTATGCTATGCCATGGGAAATCCTATGAGTTGATGCCTTAGTATAATTTTCCCTAAGTTAATATTCCTACTACTATCATGCTTAGCCTAGCTAGTAGCAAACAAGGGTGGTTTATATATACATGTTATGGAAATTTTGCTAAGTCTTTTGACTTATGTTTTTGCTTAATAAAACTACTAAGTGAATGAATCACCTGGGTGGAATGGTAATTGCATGGATGGATTTTTGTTGAGTGGTTACCAGGGCCCATTTTCATGGCTTACCCTGTGTATCTCACTTGTGTAATGCCACCCAGGAACAAAGAGATTTGAGATGTCAAATGTTGAGAAGCTTCAAGTGCAGCCACTTGGCAATATGGGCTCTGCCTGGATCATATAGGTTGCAATAACTTAGCCAAATGGACAGTTGGTGGTAGGGGTTGATAGGTTTGGAGCGCGTCCATTCTGGTCTAAGGGAAGGCTTCTAAAAGATCTTGTCTCGATGCAGTTCGAGTCTTGTGGGGAAAGTGCACCACTTCTGCAGAAGGAAAAATCTAAGTACTTAGCCGTGTCCCCGGCAATGGACAATTTGAGCATCAAGACATGGAAGCTATCAAGAATTTCCTCATCCCAATTTCTAAGTTAAAAACTTGTGGTTGAACAAGGGCTAAAGGATCTTCAATCTTTGATTGGTAGATGCCTTGGGTGATTTTTGCCAAACAAAAACTTAGTGTTTACAACTGATAGGAAAATCTATTTTGAGCAAAGCAAGCCTAAGCTCCACTTAACCAAATGCATATAGATGATAGATACCACTATTCTACCATAGTATCAGTTGCCAATACAAATCAAATGTATTGACCCTGGTGGCTGTAACTTATTATGTTGCAGGTTTGTTTGATGTTAGTGAAGTGTGTTGATTAGGATTACAAGTCTGCAACCAACATGATTGCCTGTGGCACTTTGAAGATGAAAGACTCCATGCTATATTTATTTCTGCTGCATTGTAATGAGATAGACAAATGAGCTATGTAAGATGTAATGAATTATTTTATTCCTTGTTATAAAGTTGTAATATGACCTTTGTTTCTTGATATTACATCTTAATTGTGGATGCTAGCTATTGATCCAGGGACTAGCATTATAAACACAGGGATTTCTACCGTATTAAAGGTTGGGACCTCTACAAAAATATTTTAGGGCTGCCTAATGGAGCAACCTGTATCCCAAATCTCTCCATCTATTTAATTATGACCTACAAGAGTGGTTCTTAATAAAATAAAAGTAGGAAACATATAAATGGAGTATAAAAACTATATATGCATATGCATTTCAGCAAACATATTGAATGCAAAAATTGGCAAAGGTACATAAGAACACAGATCAAGCGCACAATTAACTATGACCATGCATATTGAGGAAAAATTAAACTACGTATTTGAGGAGGCAAATCAGGTGAAAATGAAATAAACTGCCAACCAGATTGATCTAGATATAGAAGGACTACCGTGGGATCGATGTGACCACGGAAGCGTCTCAAGAACACCGATGGGTAGGGAAAGCTTCTTCGGGCGCACGGTGGTGAGATGAGGAGCGACGGTGAGCGCGTATGTTTTGTGGGAAAGGGGGTGAGGGTCTGGCGGCGGATGGTGTATGTTATTTACACAACGCGAAGGGGTGGGGAGGGATAACTTTAAAAATTCTGACCTATCCTGCTTTGGGCACCACCATATACGTGGCCCACCTATTAGTGACCATAGATCAAAATTGACCCACCTGTCGGATCTTCTTTTCCATTCCATTACCATCTGCATCCTATCTTATCTTACCTATTATCTTACCATCCTACCAATATATAGTGTACAAATAACTTTAAATATTGACCGTTGGATCAAGACTCATGAATCCAAACATTGCCAGCCATCAGATCTTCTTTTCCATTCTATTAGCATCTGCTAGAAGATACTATTGATAGTATATAGCACATTGAACGCTATGCACAAACCTCAAAACACACTTCTCCATCATTCTAGAATCTTCTCCATCATTTCTCTAGACCATGTTACCAAAATTGACATGTTTTTGGTAAATTTCCATATTGTTAACTTATTGCAAGAATTTAGCCGGTAAGATTGAACGGGTTTATCCATTAAACAAGTTAATTTGTGTGATAATTGGCATGATGTCATATTGAGCCATAATCTTTGTAGTTGCTTCACAACCAAAAACAATGTTGTCACTTGGAAAAAAATCAAATTTGAATTCTCCCTTTGTAAGAAAAGCTTTGTTGGCCAAGATGCATCCAATGTATGAAGTACAAAACATGGACACAGTATCAAAAACTATGGTTGTGACCTTGGTAATCTTGTTTGAAATACGGCATATATCTATCAACTCATTAAATGCTCGAAACTATATAGGCATCTGGTTCTATCTGACGGGGACAACATCCCCGAGTGGGAGTAGCGTACCTTAGAAGCTTAAATTTCAAAATTTCACGAGAGCGCCAAGATATCCCACCCATCCATTCAAACACCTCGCCCATTCATTCAAACATCCAACCCCAAAAATCAATTTATTGCACAAATTTATCCTAAACGCTCGAAAGGGCGTATACATTTAAAGGCTATACTTTGTGTGTAAAAGGGGGGCGGTGGAATTTTAAGCCATCATCTTTGTAGTTGCTTCACAATAAAAACAAGTTAGAAGCTTCGTTCCTCAAAAAATGTCAGAAGCTTCGACCTCAAAATTTTGTTACGACACCCAAAAATCGAATGAATCCATTCAAACATACATCACCTTTATTTAGAATGAAAAATTCCTCTTCTATCCCTACTCCGGAAACAAGAAGCCGAGGAGCACTACAGTAATAGAGGGATATAGGAGGTAAATTTGCATTCTCCCGCGTGCATCACCCCATCGACATTTCCCTGCACTTCTTCGATAAGTATTTACCTGCCTGCCACTCCGGCCTTACACTGACTTTGTGGACCCACACTGCAAGTGACCCGCATGTCAGTCACCCAGAATTACAGCAAGTACAGATTCCCATCGTTTGCAGAATTTTTTTTAACATTTTTCGCTAAACCAAGATAAACTCGTTAAACTCGGTGAAGCTGCCTCGGAAACTTGAAAAATTATGAAATCTAGGCATTATCCATCAAATATTTTATACTTTGTGATAAAATTGGTGTGGTGAGACTTTGAACAATATATCGACTTTGAACCCTAAAATTGGTGCGGTGATAAAATTGGCAACACCATTCTATTCCACGAATATAACCATAAAGTTTGAACATTATTGAAAATTCCCGAAACCCTAAACCCCTAAACCCTAAAACCCTAAACAATAAAGCCTGACCAATCATGTATCATTCACTTCTAGATAAAATTTGAGATACTTTCATTAAATGGGGCAGCGCCATTCTATTCGACAAATATAGGCAGAAAGCTTGAACATTGTTGAAAATTCTCCAAACCCTAAACCCTAAACAACCCCTAAAGCCTAAACCCTAAACCCCTAAATACTAAAACCCTAAACCCCTCAACCTGTAATTAAATCCTAACCAAGTAGGTAACATGCACTTATAGATCCAAATTTCAGATACTTTCATTAAATTGCGTTAACGCCATTCTGTTCCACGAATATAAGCATAAAGCTTGAACATTATTGAAAATTCCCTAAACCCTAAACCCTAAAACTCTAAACCCCTAAATGACCCTGACCAAGCAGTTATTATCATCCACTTGTAGATCAACATTTGAGATATAATATTATTAAATTACACTAATGCCATTCCATTCCACGAATCTAAGCATAAAGCTTGAACATTATTGAAAATTCCCTAAAACCTAAACCTTAAACCCCTAAACCCTAAACCCTCACCAAGCAGGTATCATGCACTTATAAATCAAATTTTGAGATACTTTCATTAAATTGCACTAACGCCATTCTATTTCACGAATATAGGCATACAGCTCGAAAATTATTGAAAAATCCCTAAACCCTAACCCCCTAAAACCTAAACCCTAAGCCCTATACCCCTAAAAACCCTAAAACCCTCAACCCCTAACTCTAAGCTCGGACGTTATTAAAAAATCCTAAATCCTAAACCGTAAACTACCCCTAAAAAAACAAAATCGTAAACCCATCAATACTAAATCCTAAATCCTCGACCCATAAACACTAACCAAGCCGGTATCATGCACTTATAAACCAAAGTTTGAGATACTTTCATTATTAAATTGTTGCTAACTCATTTTATTCCATGAATATAAGCATAAAGCTCGAACTTCATTGAAATTACCTAAACCCTAAACCCCTAAAACCCGAAACACTAAACCCCTAAACCCTAAAACCCGAAAAACTAAACCCCTAAACCTTGACCAAGCAACTGTCATAGACAGTTATAGATAAAAAAATTAGATACTTCCATTAATTTGGGTAACGCCATTCTATTCAATGAATATAATCATAAATCTTGAACATTATTGAAAATTCCCCAAAACCTCAACTATAAACAACCCCTAAAACTTAAACTATGAACCCATAAATACTAAAACCCTAAACCCTAAACCTACATACGCCCTACCCAAGCAGGTGTCATGCAATTACAGATAAAAATTTGAGATACGTTAATTAAATTACGGTAAAGCTATTATATTCCACGATATAAGCATAAAGCTTGAACATTATTGAAAATTCCCTAAACCTTAAACCCTAAACCCCTATAATATAAACCCTTAAATCCATAATTAAACCTAACCAAGAAGGTATCATGCACTCATATATCCAAATTTGATATACTTTCATTAAATTATGGTAACGACATTCTATTCCACGATTAAAAGCATAAAGCAGCTTCAACATTATTGAAAATTCCCAAAACCTTAAAATCCTACACACTAAACCCCTAAACCATGACCAAGAAGGTCTCATGCACATGTAGATCAAATTTGAGATACTTCCATTAAATTGGGCCATGCCATTCTGTTCGAAGAATATAAGCATAAAGCATGAAAATTATTGAAAATTACCTAAACAACCACCCCTAAACCCTAAACCCTAAACTCCTAAATACTATAACCCTAAACCTTAAACCCTTCAACCCATAATTAAACCCTAACCAAGCAGGGTATCATGCACTTATAGAACCAAATTTGAGATACTTTCATTAAATTGCACTAACGCCATTCTATTTCATGAATATAGGCATACAACTTGAAAATTATTGAAAAATCCCTAAACCCTAACCCCCTAAAACCTAAACCCTAACACTTATACCCCTAAAAACCCTAAACCCTCATTATTGCAAATTCAGTAAATATTAAACCCATAAAACCTAAACCCTAAGCCTTATACCCGTAAACCTTAAAAACCCTAAACCCCGACCAAGCAGGTGTCATGAACTTATAGATAAAAATTTGAAATACTTTCATTAAATTGTTTCTAAGTCATTATATTCCACGAAGATTATTGCAATTCCCTAAAACCTAAACCCCTAAACCCTAGAACCATAAACCCTTAACTACCCCTGAACCCTAACCAAGTAGGTATCATGCACTTATAGATCAAAATTTGACATACCTTCATTAAATTGGGTAACACCATTCTATTCGAGGAATATAAGCATACAACTCGGACATTATTGAAAATTTCCTAAACACTAAACCCTAAACTACTCCTAAAACCAAAACTCTAAACCCCTCAATACTAAAACCATAAACCCTTGACCCATAAACCCTAACAAAGTAGGTATCATGCACTTATAGATCAAAATTCGAGATACTTACGTTAAATTGCGGTAACGCTATTCTATTCCACGAATATAAGCATAAATCTAGAAAATTAATGAAAATTACCTAAACCCCTAAAAACTAAACCCTAACCCCCTAAACCCTTAAATGACCCTGACCAACAAGGGCATTATATATCAATCAAATCTGGAATCTCCTTTTGTAAATATTGCTTGAAATGCCAATATGCACCGATCTACCAAATATGGACACATTATAATAAACGATGCCAGAGATATGGACGTGAGCTTGGTCATTGATACCTTCGATCCGGATTCACGGATGTAGTATAATAGCTTTTTCCCTAGAAGACCTAGGTTTAATAAAACCTTGGAAAGCAATGCTAAAAGGAAATAAATAAGGACACGTCTACAAGACTTTGTTGTTTCGTTTTACCTTAGTTTACTAGACCAATCTAGTTTACTTATTATAATGGGTTGAATCGATAGATGTTGATAGGCCAGGGTTGAAGATCCACCTGCAGCTGCACAGCATATGGGATAAAAGATAATAATATGCATAGTCATGTGTAATGTCTAAACGGAGATAATATCTTGTGGGAAACACATCCTAGTATACTAAATCCCCCGTGATGCAGTCGGTATAGCAATAGCCTTTTAATCCAACCGAGTGCACACCGAAGCCAAAAGGCTACAAACGATTATTAAGTGAAGAACACAGATTAAAGCATTAAGTGGTGATTTTGTTGTGATCCCGAATGGGTCGCTAAGAGAAGACCGTACTACCCTTTCTGTCACTGGGGTTCCTATGGGATCACCGCTAGCCAAGTATCTCACGTCAAGCCTTTATCAATCTATGCGATCTTGGGTACCTACAAGTCCACAGACTGAGACAAGAGACAAAGAAACAAAAGATACAAATCTCAATTGCAAATAAAATACTATACTCCCATGATTAGATGCACATAATTGCTACGAGGTTTCTCCCAACCCACAGCCCATGAGGACTACTCACTCATAACAAATAGATCAAGTATAGGAACCATTGTGCAAAATACTTACATTGAAATCAAATATTCTTACAATGGCTATGGCTAGTGGAGGGATGGATGGTGGAATGGTGGAATGGAAGAATTGTGTGGATCTCCTTTGGTGGTGGTGTGATGCAATCTGAGAATGGCGGCTCTCTGGGCAGCGGTTGGAGCCTCAAAATATATAGACGTCTTTACGAAATTCGTAGGGTTTGATGAGATGAAGCCATCGGCACCCCGTACAGGTAGCCGTACGGGCGGGCCCCGCCCATACCATTGGTCATTACGCGCACTGGCGCCTGGAAATTGCTCCCCAATTACTTGGACGTGTGGATTTCCTATAATTCCTTCATTATGCCTCCTAATTTTGCATTAAACCCCGTGATTTCCTGCACAACATAATTCAAAGAAAGGTTTTTCATATCTTTGCAATTATTAGTCATTAATGTCAAGGATTGAGAGTTTCTTGTCAATTGCTTGACTAAAAACAATGTTTAAATGCAGAGAAAGATGGAAAATTTCAGTCATCAACTTCCCCAAAGCTTGATCGCCCTCGAGAAAGAAGAAACAAAGAACTATAAGGAATTCAGCGTTCAAACTTGAAACAACGAGAATAAGAAATCACTTACGGTTGGTAGTCATATGTGCATAACACTTCATTCATTTGCGAGGCTTATCAATGTTAGAGAGATGACAAGAGTACCATATAGGCTTTGGCAATTTAAGATAATCAAAGTAGAGTTTAATATCAATATGAATAAGTGTAGCAATCAATCCAATTCTTCTAGTTAACTCTCATCTTGCCAAGGAACATTAATGAGTCAAGTCTATCAAAAACACGTCTAATCCAACCATTGGTTTTCAAGAAAGATTTGTAAATTAGTAATGAGACCATGCCAAGGACTTGTTATGCGGATCTTCAAGTGATATCTTTTTCTTCTCATCCTTTTTTTTCAAGGATTGCTGGCTGTTTATTTTTGCAAGTGTTTACACAACCTTAGAGAATACTAATACTTTTGCCCATACATTGACACTGATGCCAATCATGTCATCAAGTCATAGCCGAAATCCGGGGTTATACCATAGATCATTCAAAAGCTAGCGGAGTTGTTGTGATCCCAAAGGTGTGCACTAGGATCATAAATAGTAGAATTTTTATTTCTTTCTTTTTCATGAGATAGTACCATAGTTTTATCCACAAGATTAGCTTTGGCATGTATCACGATTACCACTAGACTTTATTTCAATCAAACAACTCCTTTCATGAGTGTCGTCAAGACTATCAAAATATCTATGGGGTTAAGTATCTTCAAGGGTATATTCTCAAGACAATCATTCATAAAACAAGTCTTAAATTTCAGAATTTTCTTATTATACTTGTTTGGCATTATTATTTCCAAGGCAAGTGTCGTGGTATTGCCGACGAGTATGCCATGAAGGGGTCCTCACAGTGCGTGTTTAGAGATGTGGGGGAAGGCGGACGGTTGACGGGTACGAGGTAACATAGCTTACCTAGGTTCAGATCCCACGATGGTGGAGGAATCCTACTTCTGCTATAAATCCCTATAATGGTGATACGCCGAGTTACAGAGATAGGTTTTGACGAGGTTTGATCTCATCAATGCCCATTGTTATGGACTTGGGTTTTGGAGAAGATGGGGATGCTGGAGATCGCGAAACGGTTAGCAAACAAGCAATACGGGACACGAGGTTTACCTGTGTTCAGCCCCTGAGGGAAACCCTACTCCGCTTGCGCTCTTGATTACTGGCAAGAACCGGGTTCAGGGTGCAGATGCAATCTGGCGTGGAGGTGTTTATGCGAAAATATGAGAGAGAGATCTAGGTCGTGCCCTCCTAGCCTTTATATAGACTCAGGCAGGTCCCAGGCACAGATCTAGTCGATTACAGGTTCTAGGGTTTACCCCTTTAAATTTCCTATCTACTCTAGTCTTGCGCTCCAAGGATCCGAAGGCGTCATGGGCCTTGGCCACCCAAAAATCTTCATGGGCCGACGTATATTTGCCGTGGGCCTTCCTTGGGCTGGACCAGGTATGCTGAGATCATGTACCCGCGGGGTATAACCATGTCCGTAGCCCCCGAGTGTTCAGTCGAATCATAGATTCGGCTGAGGACTCTTCAATCCTTCGGGTGCAACTCTGTCTTTCAAGAGAATGTGTAGGGATTGTTGATGCATGTGCCTGACTTTCCCGACGGATCATGGTCAGTTAACTATCTTAGGACAAAACAACACGATCTTCTTCAGGTTCGAGTCCCTCGACTTGAACCCGGAACATATGCTGGCGTAATTCAACTCCGGCCGCGGAGGACTTACAGGAGTGGAATTCCAGTGAATTTAATAGATGTACCCAACGCGTCCGTCAGGAGTTTTCATCGTGCCTGTTAGCACGGGTTTTTACTAGAAGAGCGCAGTCATGTACGTTGCCAGGCCATCAGATGATATCTGTAGGTCTTATCTTTGTGTCGCAGACACAACATCCGAATGTTTATCACCGCGGAGGTGTTTCGGGTGGTCAAGGAGGATGTTACTCCCTTAGAATTTAATTGGGGCATAGTTGCCAAAAAGTTTTGCATGTTGATACGAAGGATCGTAGTCGAAGAATTTATAGGGTGCGCGATCAGCGCTCCCTATGGGAGTAGCCCCCGAGTGTCTGTTCGAGTCGTAGACTCGAGCTGAGACTTTTATTCAGCCGTTGTTCCGTTTCAGGTCCGTAGGACACAAAATTTTTCGAATGATTAAATTCGTCCTCCCTATGGGAGTAGCCCCCGTGTCCATAGTAGAGTCGTAGATTCGACTAGGGACTCAAAGCAACAGTTCGCTTCTATTCATCTTTCGAGTGCGCGGCCAGCGCTCCTGATAGGAGTAGCCCCCGAGTAATTGGTCGAATCGTAGATTCGAGTGAGTACTCTTAGCTTTGAAAGCCGAAGAAGTTGTAGCTGTTGCTAGTGTAGCTTTTGATGACGTCAGTGCTGACGGTCGATGACCTCAAGCGTCTACTTCACCAGATATGACTTGACTGGGCGAACATGGGTCCCACTATCTGACCTTGAATTGACCGGTCACGCGCGTCGTGGAGATAATTACGGCGTCGCCTCGATTTGTCGCATCGACTTGGGCGTGTTAGCGACTTCGTTGCCAGATTGACACGTGTATGGCCAGATCCTACCGTTGGCGTTAGGTCTTCTCGATGAACGGCTGTCGTGCATCGTCTTCGTCTTTATAATCATTGGGGAAAACTTCAATTTGTTTTCACCGCATCTGTTCTTGCTTTCACTGCTTCCTTGCGTTCTGAGAGCTCTCGCTGTGCGCTGGAATATTCCTTCACATTTCCCTCGTCCATTCTGCGCTCTCGCCGCCAGCGCCACCGTACCGCGATGGGGAAGCCGAAGAAGTCGTCGTCTGCGGTTGGCACCAGCGCCGCTGGAGGGAAGAAAGGTGCCGCCGCTACCCGTGTCATGAACGGTGGCTGGCGGCGATCGGAGACGCGGGAAAGTGATCTCCGCAGGCTTCACGAGCGGGGCCTGATCCCACAGGATAGGGAGGCCGTTAAACTCCCAGGCAATGAGGTAATCTCCCGTCCCCCCGTTGGGTATCGGTTTATGTTCCTTGCCTTTGTCTTGCGCGGATTTTCCTTCCCAGTCCACGACTTCCTTCGTGGACTGCTTTTTCTATACGGTGTCCAATTGCACCATCTTTCCCCCAATTCTCTTCTTTACATTGCTTGTTTTATCACTTTCATGAGTCTTGGCTCGATTGAGTCAGATTTTGGCCTCTTCCTAAACTTTATTCCGTGAAGAGGCAATCTGTTCGGATGGTGTTTATCCCATTGGGGTTGCATCATCTCCTCAGCCCAATCTGCTTTTCTTTTCTTTTCCATGTCCGAATCTGTCAAAGATCTTGGAGGCGATGGTTTTATATCCATGACTCAGTATGGGCAAGACTTTGGTCTTGTTCCTTTCGACCCCTCCCAGAAGATTGAGCCGAAAAGGTCTTGGAAAAACAAGATCTTGGATGGCAAGGTGGCGGAGATAGAGGCTCTATATCGTCGGGTGGAGGATCTCCAGTTGATTCCGGAGAAGGAAGTGAATGGTGTGGATATCATCCGCACCTTCCTCGAAGGGTGCAGCACTGGGCTAGGGTGCACCCAATGTTCCTTTATGCTGGCCGGCGTGATCCGACGAGGGTTTCGGCTAAGAAAATCTCCTAGGGAGATCTTGATAGGGCCCTTCGCTTGCTGCTGAAGTTCAAGGCCGGAGAGGAAATCCCGGGGAAGTCGCTGACTCCTCCGTTTTCTTCTTCGCTTCCTGTTCCACAGGTGTAGATCCGTGCGCATAGCGCTATTTTTCGACTGCATTGCTCTGTATTTGTTTGCTGACAAATTGTTCTTCTCTTGTGCAGAGCTTCAAAGTGCCGGGTATGTCGCCTCCATTACCCGAAGTATATCCGGATGCTCCGGACAATGATTTGGTGGATTCCATGTCCGAGCTGCCATCGGCGCGATCTCCGGCTGAATATGCCAACGAGTCGAGCGAGGACCACACTCGCAAACAATCGCGGAGCTCCAGCGAGTCTTCGGATGCTTCGACTCCTCCGACTCCTAGGAATCCTCTGTGTTTTGAGCGCCATAGTGATGGGCATGGAGGCTCTTCCTCCCCTATTCCTGCTATTCCTGTGCGGGCTGTAGCGCCGCACCTGCCAGCGAAGCGGAAGAAGGAAGAAAAGAAGGAAGAGAAGAAAGAGGAGAAGAGAGAGGAGAAGAGGGTCCGAAGGACCCCTCCTGTCTTCAACCTGAGCTCGATGGACTCGTAAGTTTCCTCTGTACTGCTTTTCCTATGCTGTTGACTTTGTATTTGTGCTAATTTGTCCTTGTGCAGGCACTCTTCCAACGATTCCTCCAGTGATGGTGCTCGAGAGATGATGGAGGAGTCGAAAGTTGTGTCTCCTCCTCCTCAGACGGTGGCAACTTCTGAGGGCGCTGCTCCGAAACCTCTTCTGCGGGAGGTTCAGGTGGTTGCGCCTCAGAATTTTGCTAGCGGGCCTTCGGCGTCGCCAGTGGATCATGTAAGTCTCCTGCCACGGGGGGAGCCCCCGAGCATTTGTAAAAGAGTTTTCTTGTTTTGTTCTTCGAGTCTTGGGGGGAGCCCCCGAGCGTTTTCGTGTGTGTATCTTGCTTCTGTTCTTTTCTGGTGGGCATAGCCCTCGAGTCCTTTTTCTAACTGGTAGGTATTCTTCCTGCAGACTTTTGTGCAGGATGCCAAGCGACTGGTGCAGGGGCACCTGGTGCTGGAGGCTAGCCTCAAACAGCTTCAAGGTACTATTATGCCTTTGATGTTTACTTCTCCATATATTCTTGTCCTGTTATCTGACACCTGTACTTTTTGGATGCAGAGGAGCATAACACCTCCTTTCGTGAGATCGATGCTCTCAAAAAGATCCTTCGTCAAGCGGAGAAGAAGGCCGAGGTTGCCGTTGGTGCGAAGGAGCGCCTTGAGCTGGAGCTGGCTACTGCGGCCGAGGCTACGGAGCGCCTGCAGCAGGAGGCCACGGACCGTGAGGAGCAGCTTGCCACTGCTGCAGCTGCGCGTGAAAGAGAAGTGGCTGATAAGCTCATGGCTGCTGCCAAGGCTGTTTGGTGAGTATCTTCTTTTGCCCCTTTTATTTTTCTTGTCTTTCTTCTGGGTGCTTTATTCATTCCTTTTATTTATTGTCTCAGATGCCGCAGGCATCGAGTTTGACCGCATCGCTCTGGAGCACGGGAGTGCTCTAGATGATGCTACTGCAGCGGTCGAAGATCGCTGCAGCACCATCGTCGGCTCACTTGCCAAGGCCAAGGAGGTCCTTGGCCGCTTCTACAAGGAGCTTGTCCCCAAAGGCACGACTCTTGATGATGTTGACGCTTTGGCGGAGGCATTGTCAGTCGAAGCGCCTCCGGCGTACAAGCACAAACAGAAGGGCATCGGCGCGTCCGTCGGGCTGGCGATGGCCTTGGCGGCTGGAGCGGAGCTAGACCTTCCCCAGATCACCTCCCGGATGCCGACAACCGCGGATGGATCCGAGGTAGCCTTCGCTACCTATTTTGCTCGCTGCAAGCGATATGGGCCCAAGCTGATTGATCTGCTGGCCGAGTATGCGCTACGGCAGCAGGGAGAAGCCAAAGCGAGGCAATCCGGCTCCGAGGCGACTCAGGGCGCCGCGTCTTAGGCGCTGTAGCTGTAGGATAGTTAGTAATTTTCTTTTGCTGTAATTATGTTGAAGAAACAAAATCCCTGTGCCACGTAGAAAGTTTATCCACTTAATGAATTTTGGTGAGTTGTGTTCTTCGCTGTCTGAGTGTTTATGCCTTTTCTTTTCTGCTGCTCTAGGTTCCTTCGGGTGCTGATCCCGTTGACACCCCGCATGCAGCACGGTAGCGGCCATCTTTGGATGATTCGTCACAACTTGCTTTTCTTCGAGACCGTGTTCGTAGTCTTGAGAAGGAGTTGCTTGGGGTGCGTGGTCACGCCGATGTTTGGAAGTCCAAGGCAGATCGCGGTGCAGCCAGAGAGGAGTACTTGATGGCGGAATTGCTTCGACTGTCTGAGCAGCTTCAGTGTAAGTTTTTTCGAGCTGCTGCTTATTTCTTCGGATGCGTATGCTGGCCTGGCATCTTACTTTTGTGCGAGTATCGCAGGTGCTAACCTTACTCCAAGGGAGGAGACGGAGCGTGTTGTTGTTCGGGTCAATTGTTTGACTCAGCAGGACATGGAAGCTGGCGGGTTCTTCTAGATGGATCGCGACCGTGCCATGGCTCTGGCAACGGTGCAGGATCGCGTTCACCAAGTATCGCGGGTGTTTCGCCAAGTGCAGACTTCGCTCTCGTCGGTTCTGCATGTTATGTTTCCCCTGGATGCTGTGCCAACAACCATGTCCGGTCTTCTTTCTAGATTTCAGAGCGTGACCCGTGTCCAGGAATTGGTGAGGCAGCAGCTCGTCGCAGGTGTGAAGGTTGCGTTGTCCCTTGTTAGGCTGCATCGTCCTGATGTAGATCTGTCTGTTGTAGCAGCTGGGCCACCTCTTTGGCCGGATGGTGGCGAGTGGGATATGCGTCCGCATTATGCGGCTATAAGGCAGTATGCTGAACAGGTCGTAGATTTGTTTGAGAAGCGTTCTCAAGTTATTCTCCAGAATAGGTAGTACCTGTAAAAGAGATAGATGTAAAATTTGTATATTTCGATTGGGCGTGTTGTGCCCTTTGTTATAAAGGTTTGTTTGTTATTTGAGCACGTAGTGCTTTGTTTGAGTACGTTTCCTTTTCGTTTGCCTGACGTTGTCAGCTACTCAGGTGTACACGTGTGATCCTCAGTCGATAAAATCGTGAGGTGGGGGGAGCCCCGAGTGCGTTTGTAGCATAAAGTAAAGTTGCAAATAGTGAACGAAATTTTGGGGCGAGACACTTAGCTTTATTTATATCGAAATGGTGGAAGATCCTTACTGAAAGTAAAGGGGTAGGTAGCTAGGGGTAGAATCGTCGCAAGTGTGCGATGTTCCACGGGTTGGAGTATGCGACTCCAGACTCCACGTGCTTGAGGCGATAGGCGCCACCTGGGATGACTTCGGTGATGATGTAGGGCCCTTCCCATGGTGACTCGAATTTCTTCGGTCGCTCTTGCTTGAGTCGCAAGACGAGGTCTCCTTCGATGAAGGACCTTGGGCGCAGGCGGCGGCTGTGGTAGTCACTACTAGGAAAAGGGCTATAGGTAATCCGCACATCCGTGGCTCACATGGTTGAAGTGCCCCACGGGTAAAATAGGCGTGGCTCACCTGTGGGTAGTGCCCTACTAGTAACTAGAACAACCGTGGAGTACATGGGGTATGTGCGCCACAGATATGTTGGCCTGCCAGCTGCATGCCACGTACCCGTAGCGCACATGGGGTAGGTGCGCTACGGTTGTGGCAAGTTCTGTGGCACACTATTCCATGTGCGCCACGGTTGTGGCAAGTTCTGTGGCGCACTATGCCATGTGCGCCACGGATGTATAAACTTAATAGTAGGGCACCTTGCCCTAGTGCCCTACACCTAACTATCCTGCACCAACTCCACCCCCCCCCCCGTGGATCGCCTTTTTAGGCTTTGCAAAAAATAAAAGAAAATGATAAACACTTCAAAAAATTAAATCCTTTCATATTTAGGAAGATAATGTGGTATTGTTTCTAGGAAAATTAACAAACATGAGTTTTGACTTTTTTTGCAAAAAAAAGTCATGCCACGGTAAAATGGCCGTAACTTTTGCATACGATGTCGAAAAAAATTGTATAATATACCAAAAGGACGAGAACGAGATTTCGCATCCGCTCGCAACGACATTTGGTCGTTTAGCGATTTTTTAGATTTTCAAAATTCGAAAAGAGTAAAAAGTTATGGTCAAAAGACCGTTTTTTCCTGCAGAAAAAAAATAGAGGGCGACTTACCCGTAGCGCACCACCACCTAGTGCGCCACGGATAAGCTTGGGCGGGATTCAAATTTGAATCCCCACCCCGCCCTCCTCCCTTTTCCTTTCCCCTTTCCCCTTCCCCTTTTCCCTCTTCCTCTCCCTTTCCCTTATCCTTCTTCCTTCTCCCTTCTCCCTTCTTCCTTCTTCCTTCTTCCTTCTCCCTTCTTCCTTCTTCCTTCTCCTCCTTCCCGTTCTCCTCTCCTTGCAGTGACGGCGCGACGTCGGCCTCCTTCTCCTCCTCCTCGCAGTGACAACGGGCGACGGCGGTGCAACGGTGGCCTCCTTCTCCTCCTCCTCGCAGTGACAACGGGCGACGGCGGCATCCTTCTCCTCACCGACCTCCCTTCCTCCCTCTCTTCCTCCATCTCTTCCTACCTCCCTCTCTTCCTCCATCTCTTCCTTCCTCCCTCTCTTCCTCCATCTCTTCCTTCCTCCCTCTCTTCCTACCATCCATTCTCCAACCACACACCACCTCGATGCCGGCGAGGACTAGAGCGGCCACGACCCCTCCCGCACCTCCCTGCCACGGCCATGCTCCGGCGAGGTGACACGACTACGGCGGCGATGCACGGACCCGATTGCTTTTGCAATTCAAAACGAGGGTGTTTTTTGCATTTTTTTGTTTTTTTTGAAAAACACATCTGTGGCGCACCTGAAAAGGCCTTCTGTGGCGCACTACCAGGTGCGCCACGCCTACCTCGACACAACCGTGGCGCACCATGCAGTGCGACGAACAGACGTTTTTCTAGTAGTGAGTTGCGGAGACTCTACTGGTACACCGTTGATCGAGCTGCTGCCACGTCTCTTGGCTCGTCGAGTGTGTCGACGGCGTCTTCGAGTGCAGCCGTGGATTCGGATGTGCTGTAAGCGACGACCCGGGGGTCCTGGTGGCGTACTTCGGCTGGTAGTACGGCTTCAGCTCCATGCACCATGAAGAACGGCGTGTATCCGGTGGAGTTGTTTGGCGTGGTACGCAAACTCCATAGGACGGATGGAAGCTCCTTCGTCCAGGCTCCGACCTTTCGTTCGAGTGGGCTCATGAGGCGCTTCTTGATGCCAGCGCCGATTAGGCCATTGGCCTTTTCGACCTGCCCATTCGTTTGCGGGTGAGCCACTGAGGCGTATGTGATGTTGATCCCGACGCCTTCGCAGAAGTCTTGGAATTCTTTGCAGATGAAGTTCGATCCATTATCGGTAATGATGTTATGCGGTACGCCGAACCTGTAGACAATGGATTCGAAGAACTTAACGGCGGTCTTGCCCTTTTGGTTGGTAACCGACATGGCTTCGACCCACTTGGTGAATTTATCGACTGCGACCAGAAGGTAAACGTGCCCCCCTTTCAAGGACTTTGGCAGTTTGCCGATCATGTCGAGGCCCCATTGAGCAAAGGGCCAGGCTATAGGTATGGGTCTGAGCTCTGACCCGAGTGCGTGCGGTTTGTCGGCAAATCTTTGGCACCCGTTGCATCTTTGGACGATGTCCTTTGCATCGCTCATGGCCGTTGGCCAGTAGAATCCAGCTCGTAGAGCTTTGGCGACAAGGGAGCGGCTACCTGCGTGATGGCCGCAGAAGCCCTCGTGGATGTCTTGGAGGATGGCTTTCCCATCACCGATGGTGACGCACCTTTGTAGTACACCCGTAATACTACGCTTGTATAGCTCGCCATTGATGATGGTGAAGGCTTTTGACCGACGAGATATGCGCCGGGCATCCGTCGGGCTGTCAGGTAGTTCTCCGTTTATCAAGAACTGCAGGTATGGTCGTGTCCAAGTTTCTTCGACTGCCATGACCTGCATCAGGTTGACCATAGAAACCTCTGTGTCTAGTTTCTCGGGTCCTTCGTGTCCTTCGGGAAGCGTAGCCCCCGAGTGTCCTGCTTCTTCGGGTGATCCCTTGGGGAATTTCTGCTTGATGGATGGCACGCAGATCTGTTCGAGGAACACACCCGGTGGCACCTTTGCGTAGGTGGAGCTGATGTTGGCGAGTCTGTCGACTTCCTCGTTGCTTTCTCTTCCGACGTGCCGAAGCTCGCAGCTGTCAAATTCTCCTTCAAGTGCGTTGTAGAGTGAGCGGTACGCGATCATGTTTTCGGCGTGTGCGTCGTGCTCGTTCATCGTCTGCTGGACGACAAGGTTGGAGTCACCGTGGATGACCAGGCGTGTTGCGCCGCAGATCTTTGCCATCCTCATGCCATGGATGAGGGCTTCGTATTCGGCCTCATTGTTGGAAGCTTGGAATTTCATCAGGAGGACGATTCATCCGTCGCCTGGGAGGTCGGTATGACTCCCGCCTCCAGCTTCACGCTTGGAGCCGTCGAAGTGCATCGTCCATGACTGCGACATGTCTGGGGTGTCTGGTAGCTGCAGCTCCATCCAATTTACAAGGAAGTCCGGGAGGACTTGAGATTTGATTGCGAGTCGCTTCTCATAGACGATGTCCAGGGGTGACAGCTCGATGCCCCATAGGGCCACGCGTCCTGTGCCCTCTGGGTTATTCAGGATGTTGTTCAGGGGTGCCTCGTTGACGACCATCACCTGGTTCTCCTGGAAGTAATGGCTTAGCCGTCATGAACACGCCGTAGGCGAGTTTCTGGTAGTGAGGGTACCTCTGCTTTGTTGGCGTCAGTACCTCGCTGAGGTAGTAGATTGGGCATTGGACCCGTGGGTCTTGCCTTCTTCGGGTCGTTCGACCACTAGCACGGTGCTGACCACCTGGTGTGTGGCTGCTATGTACAGCAGCAGAGGCTCGCGCTCCTTTGGTGTGACCAGGACGGGCGAGGTGGAGAGTAGCCGTTTGAGGCTTTTGAACGCATCAACGGCTTCGGGCGTCCACTCGAATTTATCTGCCTTGCGTAGCAGCTAGTAGAATGGCAGGGCCTTCTCGCCCATGCGGCTGATGAATCTGCTCAACGCTGCTATTCATCCTGCGAGCTGCTGGACGCCCTTGAGGTTTTTCGGCTTCTCCA
Organism: Avena longiglumis; assembly: GCA_030063025.1. Lineage (NCBI taxonomy): Eukaryota > Viridiplantae > Streptophyta > Magnoliopsida > Poales > Poaceae > Avena > Avena longiglumis. Next base: position 379,294,865 of record CP125978.1, read on the forward strand.
TCGCCATGATGGCCCTGATTTTCTTCGGATTTGCCTCAATCCCTCGCTGAGAGATGAAGTACCCAAGAAGCTGACCCGATGGGACGCCGAAGGCGCACTTTTCGGGGTTGAGCTTGATCCTATAGCGATCGAGGTTGTCGAACGTCTCGCGGAGATCTTCGATGAGTGTTCTTGCCTCCCTGGTTTTAATGACTATGTCGTCGACATAGACTTGAACGTTGCGACCGATCTGGTCCTTGAGGCATGCCTGCATGCATCGCTGGTACGTGGCACCTGCGTTCTTTAGCCTGAAGGGCATTGTGTTGTAGCAGAAAACTCCGAATGGTGTGATAAACGCCATTTTCTCTTGATCTTCAACCTTGAGTCGAATCTGGTTGTAGCCTGAGTAGGCATCGAGGAAGGAGGGTTTCTCACATCCTGCGGTCGAATCGATGATCTGGTCGATCTGAGGAAGAGGGAAGTGGTCCTTTGGGCAGTGCTTGTTTAGCGACGTGAAGTCTACGCACATCCGCAGGATATCTGTGTCCTTCTTGGGGACCATCACTGTATTTGTGAGCCACTTCCTTTCTTTGATCTCCATGATGAAGTCTGCGGCGAGTAACTTGTTTATTTCCTTCCCGATGGCTTTGGCCCGTGTCTCGGACAGTCTCCAGATGGACTGCTTGACGGGCTTGGTGTCTGGAAAGACGTTGAGTGCGTGCTCGGCGAATTCCCTGGGAACTCCTAGCATGTCCGCAGGACACCAGACAAAGATTTCCCAATGCTCACGGAGGAATTCGACGAGCGCGCTTTCCTATGCGGGGCTGAGGTCGTTGGCGATCAGCGCCGTCTTGGAGGCATCCGTCGGATGGACCTGCACCTTCTTTGTGTTGACGGTGGAGTCGAAGGACATGTCGGGTGCGTTTTATCGTGCGACTGGGGTGCCCCATTGTTCGTCACTTCGCGGAGTCTTACGAGTTCCTCCTGCATGCCGAATGATTGGGAGATTCTGTTGAAATCCCTGTCGCATTGGTCCGATCGGGTGAAGCTCCCGTTGATTGTGATGACGCCTTTCGGCCCTGGCATCTTGAGTAGCAGGTATGCATAGTGTGGGACAGCCAAGAACCTTGCGAATGCTACACGCCCGAGGATGGCGTGGTACTGTGATGGCCAGTCCACCACTTCGGATTCGAGACGTTCTAGTCGGAAATTGTCCGTCTTGCCGAAGATGACGTCAAGCCATATTTTGCCCAGGGGGAATATGCCCTTTCCTGGGACAATGCCGTGGAACGTTGTATCTGACTGTTCGAGGCTGCACTGCGGGATCCGCATTGCTGCCAGAGTACTTGCGAACATCAGATTGATGCTGCTGCCATCGTCCATGAAGACGCGACTCATCTCGAACCCTCCAATCTGCGCCTCCAGCACCAGGGCAGCATGACCTGGGCGAGGGATCTGGCAAGGGTGATCCAAACGACTGAACGTGATGCAGGACTCCGATCCGCTGAGGTACTCAGGGATGGCGAGTGAGTTTCCACAGCCAGGTTGATCTGTTGGGTGATTTTCTTCTGCACCCTATTCGTGGGGCGTCCCTTCTGGATCATCAGGGATCCTTTCGGCGGGGGATACCCGTTCCCCACGTTATTCTTTGCTGGTGCGACTGGTTGGTTTGGGCCTCCTACAGGTGGCGGTGGAGGAGCTCCATGCGCTATCTCACCTGGCGCGGGTGCGTTCCCGAATCCAGGTAGTGGAGCTTGCTGCCTCATCTGGACCATGCTTTCGCTGAGTTTCTGGAACTCGCGGCAGTCCTTTAGCATGTGGCTTTCCTTCTTCTTGCCATCCTGCTTGTCGATGTAGAAGTGGATGGTGCATGGACCCGAAAGTTTTTCGTATGCTGAGGGTCCGTTATCGCGGTCGCGGCGCTGCCACGACTGTGCTGGGCGTCCTCCATCGCGGAAGTTTCCTGCGCGGTATCCTCCTCTATTGCGGTTGGCGTCGTTGCAGCGATCGGCGTAGCCGGCCGCGACCATGTCGGGTCCGTCGCGATCGTCGTAGACACGCGATCTTCTCTTCCTACGGCGCTCTCGCCGTCGACCGTAGTCGTCTTCTTCTTCCGATTGTGCTTGGTGAATGGAATCTTTGCCGTCAGCCCACCTGACGCGCCCAAGTTCCTCCTTGAAGTCTTGGCGCTTGACGCCGTCCCTGAAGGCGTCGATGGCCCTCTCTTCGGAGATGTGCGCTACGGATTTCTTTGTGTTGGACTAGCGTAGTATGTACGAGCGAATGGATTCGCCCGTTCGTTGAGTGCAGGCTCGCAACTCTTCGATTGAGGCTGGCCTCTTGCTGGTGCCCTTGAAGTTTCGGATGAAGCTGTAAGCTAGCTCATCCCAACTTCGGATGGACCCTGAAGATAGGCTGCTGAGCCAGATCCAGGTTGCGTGTGTCAGATGCAGCTGAAGGCATTGCATGGCAGTCTCTTTGTTTCCACCGTGCAGTTTGACGGATGATAAGTGGTCGCTGAGCCAAGACTTTGGGTCTTGAGTGCCGTCGAACTTCGGAGTATCCGAAGGAAGCTTGAAATTGCGCGGCATCTTTGTTCGCCGAACAGATCTGCTGAAGCATCGGGCTCCGCAGAGTTCTCCTTCGTCTTCGTCCATCTCGGATTCAAACGAGCATGCGCGCTTGGCTCATGCTTTGTCGATTTTGCGCTGTGTGAGCGCGTCTCTGGCGTCGTAGTCGCGGTTGCGGTGGCGCAAACTCTTCTTCCTTCGAGCAAGGTCATGTTCCTCTTCTTCGGATGAAGGGGTGGGGCTGCGGTCAAACCTGACCGGAGCTTTCTTCTTCGGCTCCGTGGGAGCTTCCTGGTGGAGCGCGGCTCTGACGAGTCTGAGTCCGGTAAGTGCGGACTTGTGCATGGCCCTCTTCGGGCCCCCCTCTGGAGGTGGGTGGGCTGCGAGGTACGCAGTGGCTGCCATGATGGCAGCCTGCGGCGTTTTCGGGATGACGTTGCCGTCGGCGTCCATCTCCATGAAGGATGTGTGGAGGGTTCGGGTCACCTCACGGCGCTCCTTGGGATCCATGTTCTCCATCCGAGAGCGGTGCTTGTTTCCTTGGTTGCCGTTCGAGCTGGAGCCGATGCCCCTGGCGGAGAGCGCGGATCGTCGCACGCTGGACTCTGAGGCTGCTTACTTGGGTTTGTCAAGCGCCTCCTACATCTTGACCTGATTTTTGTGCTCCTCGGTCAGGAGCAGGTGGTAGGCCATCGGATCCCGGAGGAGTCTGGGCGATTATGTTGCACGCGGCGTTGCATGCTGGGCCCATCCTTCTTTGCTAAGGCGGATGACATGGCCATTGTTTTCCCTTGTGGGGGGACTTCTTCTATTCCGCCGTTTCGATCTGGCGGGTTAGGTGGCGGGTTGGGGGCGGGTTGGGTTTTCTTGATCCCGTCGGCTGTGACTTCTGACGCATTGGTAGCGCTCGTAGATTGGTCCGCTGCTACCGCAGCTTTCAGATCCCGAACCATAGGTCCCTTCATCCGACGGTGGATCGCACAGATCGGAGTTGCAGCTGCTGCTGTCGTAGGAATCATCTGCTGATGATGTTGTGTGTAGCACGGGGGGTAGGGTCCATGAAGCGGGCCTGATTGATGGTAGGGGCACCCTCTCAGGGAGGCGGAGAGTGCCAGTTTGCCCCACCTGGAAGCAGAAGCTCCCGAACAGGATTTCGAGTGCGTCGCCTACGGGCTCGAAGTCCTTCATGGTGGCCGGTGATGTAGGGTTTCGTAGCATGGAAAACAAAAAATTTCTACCGCATACAAACAAACAAGCCAAGATCTATCTACTAGATTGTAGCAATGAGTCGATGGAATAACTCACCCTCGAAGATTCCAAAGTGTTTAACGAGAGCGGATTATCGTGGGTGATGTAGTCGTACTCTTCCCGATCTCAAGATCGCGTAGACGATCCTTCCGGCGCTATGTTCCGGCAGCGCTCCTGCAGTCGGTCACACGTTCGGTACTCGACGAAGACCTTCCTCTCCCTTGTTCCAGCAAGCAGCGAAGGTTGTAGCACTCTCCTCGCGATTCCGTCAGCACAACGGCGTGGTACCGGAAGTAGAGGGGAGATCTCGCTGAAGGGTTCGCAGCATAGAAAACAAAAATTTTCCTACGATGTGAACTATATACCAAGATCTATTTATACTAGATACAAACAACGGGCGGATGTATATCCGTAGAGAACATACCCTTGAAGACCGACAAAGTTTAACGAGTCCCACTCGTGGTTGATGTAGACGATCTCTTGCCGATCTCAAGATCGAGAGGAAGTCCTAGCGCCGCAAATCAGCAGCGCATCCGTGCTCGCACACACGTTCGAGGCACCGAGCAACCTCCGCCTCCTCGCTCCAGCGATGCAGCGGAAGCACAACTCTTTCTTGCCGAATAGCCACCGGGAACATGTATCTCGCTAGTCCGAGACCATGGGGAATAAATTCTAGAGGGGGAGAGAGATCCTTCACGAGGAGGTGTGAGTGAGAAGTGAGAGGAGGGCTCCTTTTATAGGAGGAGGGGAACCCCAAGGGGTGGCGGCGCATGGGGGCTGCCCCCTTGCCCTCCCCTCTTCATGTGGGTGGACACTCCACTCATAAAACTCCTCCAAATTCCTCCACTCAAAATCCCACACAAAGATCCCATTAAATTTCCACCAAATTTAATGCAAACTCTCATTAAATAAAACTCTTTTATTTTATTCAGAATTTTGTCAATTACTTTAATGACAAACATTCACAAATAACCTTGCTAGAATTCTATTTCACATGCATAACCACTTTATGCAATTTCACCAAGCTTTTTTGGTATCTAGTGAAATAAATTCCTGCGCTTGTTTATTCTTTCGGCATGAAACTTTTGCTCCAATTGGATGTCGGTGTCTCTTAAGTGTGTCACCCTACGGTTCGTGAATAATGCGGACATGATCGAGACCCTCTCGGATCAATAATCGAAGCGGGATCTGGAGACCCATGACTCCCACACATTCAACGATGACTTTCTTGTGATCGTCGGAACCTTTACGCTAGTATCTTAATCCCTTTGTTTCACGATATATTACATGTCCGAGATTCGATCATCGGTATCTCCATACCTAGTTTGATCTAGATTACATGCACTCTTTTCTCGTTCCGTGATATAACATTCTAGTGATCAAATCACTTGCTTGCAAGCTAATCAATGTGATATCACCGAGAGGGCCAGTATATCTATCCGTCATCGGGATGAACAAATTCACTCTCGATCCATGAGCCTCTACATAACACTTTATTAGTTCGAACCCATCTTTATAATCACCTGTTACGGTGTGACGTTTGATGTTATCAAGAAACTCTTCGGTGTTAGTGATTGACATGATCTCATGGTCTAAGGATTAGGATCACCGTAGTTGTTATAGCAATATAAACTCAATGACTTTGATCGTAATGCTATACTTGGATGAATGTTCATCACATCATTACACTAATGTTGTGATCCGTTATTAACAACATCCAATGTCCATGATCGAAACCTTTGATCATCTTGTTAATCAACGAGCTAGTTTATGAGAGAGGCTTAACTAGGAACTTTTCATTTGTTTATTAAACACACATGTATTAACGTTTCCGTATTAATACAATTATAGCATGCAAAATAAACATCTATCATATACTTGGAATACACATAATAAACAATTTATTATTGCCTCTCGGGGCATATTCCTTGATCTCCCACTTGCACTAGAGACAATAATCTAGTTACATAGTGATATATCTAACACCCATTGAGTTACGGTGTTGATCATGTTTTTCTCTAGGGAGAGTTTTAGTCAACGGATCTGCTACATTGAGATCCGTATGTACTACAAATCTTTATATCTCCATCCTTGACATGCTCATGGATGGAGTGAAACCGCGCTTAATATGCTTGGAATGCTTGTGAGACCTTGGCTCTTTGGCATTGGCAATGGCACCATTGTTGTCACAATAGATCACCATTGGGTCCAACGCGCTTGCCACAACTCCTAGTTCGGATATGAACTCCTTCATCCAAATCGCTTCTGAGCCGCTCAAGCGGCAACATATTGCCTCCGTTGTTGATCCCGCTACCACAGGTTGTTTGGAGCTCCTCCAACTAACCGCTCCGCCATTCATGAGAAATACGATCCGGATTGAGACTTAGAGTCATCCGGATCGGTGTCAAAGCTAAGCGTCGACATAACACTTAGCGACGAGCTCTTCTTCACCTCGTATACAAGAAACATATCCTTAGTTCTTCGTAAGTACTTAAGGATATTCTTGACCGCTATCCGATGTTCGAACACGGATCCGATTGGTACCTACTAGTCAAACTAATAGCGTGTGCCACATCCGGTCTTGTACATAGCATGGCGTACATAATAGAGCCTATGGCTGAAGCATAGGGATTTTGTCCATTATCTCTCTTTCTTCCGCGAAGCGGACTTTGAGTCTTACTCAATGTCTTGCCTTGCAACATAGGTAAGAACCCTTCTTACTTCCGTCCATTTTAAACTTCTTTAAAATCTTATCAAGGTATGTACTTTGCGATAGCCCTATTAGGCGCCTAGATCTATCTCTATAGATCTTTATGCCTAATATGTATGACCTTCACCTAGGTCCTTCATTGAAAATTTCTTTGTTTAGATAACTTTTAACATTTGTTTAAAGTTCTATATCATTCCGATCAATAATATGTCATCCACATATAATATCGAAATGCCACATTGCTCCACTCACTTTCTTGTAAATACAAGCTTCTCCATAAGTTTGGACAAATCCAAACTCTTTGATCACCTCATCAAAGCGGAGATTCCAACCGTGATGCTTGCTTCAATCCATAGATGGATCGTTGAAGCTTGCACACCTTGTTAGCATCCTTAGGATCGACAAAACCCTTTGGTTGTATCATATACAACTCTTCTTCAATATTACCATTGAGAAAGCGGTTTTGACATCCATCGCCATATTTCATAATCGAAATATGCAGCAATTGCTAACATAATCCTAATCGACTTTAGCATCGCTACGGGAGAGAAAGTCTCATCGTAGTCAACTCCTTGAATTTGTCGAAACCCCTTTGCGACAAGTCGAGCTTTATAGATGGTCACATTACCATCAGCATCAGTTTTCCTTTTGAAAATCCATTTGTTCTCCACGGCCTTTCGGTCGTGAGGTAATTCCACCAAGTTCCAAACTTGATTTTCATACATGGATTCCATCTCGGATTTCATGGCTTCTAACCATTTGTTGGAATCCGGGCTCATCATCGCTTCTTCATACGTCGCAGGGTCATTATATTCATCAACCATGAAATTTATGACAGGATTTCCGTACAGCTCGGGAGCTGCACGCGTCCTGTTTGACCTGCGAGGTTCGGTAGTACTCTCTTTCGGAGTTTCATGATCATTATCATTAGTTCCCTCTTCAGCAGGTGGAGCCAACTCCGGAACAACTTCCGGCGCTGCGCTACTCGCCATACTTTGAAGAGAAGGTTCCACAACCTCTTCGAGTTCTACCTTCCGACTACTCACACCTTTCGCGAGAAACTCTTTCTCTAGAAAGGATCCATTCTTGGCAACAAAAACCTTGCCCTCGGATCTGTGATAGAAGGAATACCCAATAGTTTCTTTAGGGTATCCTATGAAGACGCATTTTTCCGCTTTGGGTTCGAGTTTATCCGGTTGAAGTTTCTTCACATAAACATCGCAACCCCAAACTTTAAGAATGACAGCTTAGGTTTGTTTCCAAACCACAATTCATCTGGTGTCGTTTCAACGGATTTAGATGGTGCCCGATTTAAAGTGAATGCAGCAGTTTCTAGTGCATAACCCCAAAATGACAACGGCAAGTCCGTCGGAGACATCATAGATCGAACCATATCTAATAAAATGCGATTGACGTTCCGACACACCATTTATTTGTGGTGTTCGGCGGTGTGAGTTGTGAAACAATTCCACACTCTTTCATGTGAGTGCTAAACTTGTAACTTAGATACTCACCTCCACGGTCGGACCGTAGAAATTTGATCTTTCTATTACGATGATTTTCAACTTCATTCGAAATTCCTTGAACTTTTCAAAGGTTTCACTTGTGTTTCATCAAGTAGATATAACCGTATCTACTCAAATCATCCGTGAAAGTAACAAAATAACGATATCCACCTCGGCGACACACTCATTGGACCACATACATCGAATGTATGATTTCCAATAAATCATCCGTTCCATTGAACCGAAAAGCGGCGTTCTAGTCATTTTGCCCATAAGGCATGGCTCACATGTATCAAATGATTCATAATCAAGTGATTCCAAAAGTCCATCCGAATGGAGCTTCTTCATGCGTTTAATGCCAATATGACCTAGCGGCGATTACCACATATATCGGATATATCATCATCAAGTTTAATCCTTTTAGCATCAACATTATGAATATGTGTAACATTATCATCGAGATCCACGAAATAAACCATTCAACATTGGTGCATGACCATAAAAGATTTCATTCATATAAATGGAACAACCATTGTTCTCAGATTTGAATGAAAAACCACTTTGCATCAAACATGATCCGGATACAATGTTCATGCTCGGCGAGCACCAAATAATGATTATTTAAGTTTATGACTAATCCCGACGGTAAGTGGAGGTAGCGTTCGGCGATCACATCAACACTTGATCCATTGCCGACGCATCTTGACCTCACCCCTTGCTAGTGGTCGCTGTTCGCAGCCTCGATTCGAGTTACAAATATTAGCAACGAATTGGTATCAAATACCAGGTGCTACTGCGAGCACTAGTCAAGTACACATCAATAACATGTATATCATATATACCTTTGTTTGCCTTGCCGGCCTTGTCTGCGCAGATACTTGGGCGATTCGCTTCGATGGCGATCCTCTTACAATAGTAGCACTCGGTATCAGACTTAGGTCCAACTCGGGGTTTCTTTTCAGGCGCGGCAACAGGCTTGCCGCCCTTACTTCCCTTCCGTTTTCCCTTCTTGTCTTTCTTGAAACCAGTGTTCCTATTGATCATCAACACTTGATGTTCCTTTTTGATCTCCACTTCTGCAGTTTTAAGCATTGACAGAAGCTCGGGGAGAGACTTCTTCATGCCTTGCATATTATAGTTCATCACGAAGCTCTTATAGCTAGGTGGCAGAGACTGCAGAACACGATGGATGCCTAAGTCAATGGGAATCGTTATTCCCAAGGACACAAGCTTATCGGCGTAACCCGACATCTTGAGTACATGCTCACTTACGGAGTTGTGCTCTTCCATCATGCGACTAAAGAACTTTTACGAAGCATTGTAGCTCTCTGTTGACATGTGTGTCGAAAATCTTTTTCAACTCACCCATTGTATCAAAAGCATTGCCGTTTTCGAAACGCTTTCGAAGTTCCGGCTCTAGCCCATACAATATGCCGCAATGAACTAAGTTGTGGTCCTCTGACGAGTCGATAGACATTCTTCTCCTCGTCGGGGCATCGTCGGAAGGTGGGGGCCTAACGGCGCTTCTAGCACATATTGCTTTTGTGCGTGAGAGAGGAGAATCCTCAAATTCATGGCCCATTCAGTAAAGTTGCTACCGTTCGTTGCTAGTTTCTCTTTCTCCATGAACGCATTGAAATTAAAAGCGGTGGTGCCATCTACAACAGAATTTGTAAAGTTTAGACTAAGTGTATGATAGATTGAGTTCAACTAATCTATATTACGAATGAACTCCCACTCAAAAGACATCCCTCGTGTCCTTTTGGTGATTACATGAACCAAATCCACTACACCAAGTCCGATCATCACGTGAGTCGGTATAGCTTCAAAGGCGAGCATCAAATGGGCATCATATCAACTATATGACTCATGCTTAACCTTTCGATGCGTGTTACGAGGCCATGTCTGTACATGCTAGGCTCGCCAAGTTAGAACCTTAGTATTTTTGCGTGTGTAACATCTTACACCAAGTATGGTCGGATCCAAGTACACCCGATCATCACGTGATGTCTTGGAGCGGCGAAAACATAATCGGTGCATACTAAAGGAAGAACACATTCTTATCTTGATATTTAAATGAGGATCATCTTATTATGCTTAACAAAGCTAAATAAGCAATATAAGATGCAATCAAACATCATATGTTTATTAGTGAAATTATATGGTTCCATGAGATGATCTCTATCATGTGCATCGTGGTATGATCACTATCATACCTATATGTGTAAATCCACGTCTATGGATTTTACGCTATGTGTGTTAAGAGTATCTTCTCATACTTCTACTTACAACACTACCATATCATAACACTAGCCCAAAGAACAATCTAAACTAGACGCCTCTAATTTATCCATTGCAAGTTTTACGTGGCTGAGGGCTTTCGAGATAGAACCGTTCATACCTACGAACATGAACCACAACAAGGATAATCAAATTGTTGACAACTCGCTTGCAAAATAGATATTGACTATAGTAGGAGAGGCAGACACCGCTAGCCACTTATGCAAAACTAGTTGCATGTCAAGCGTGGAACAGGTCTCATGTGCGAGGACATGTAAAGTTTGTCCGGGCCGCTTCATCCCACTATGCCACCAATATCCAAAATCACAAGAAAGGAGCAACAACATGATCATCGCCCACATACTCATATGTGTACTACGTGTAAAGTATCTACGCATAGATCCCTCTCGATACCCTTTGAAGGGTTCGCAGATAGAAAACAAAAATTTTCCTACGATGTGAACTATATACCAAGATCTATGTATACTAGATACAAACACCGGGCGGATGTATATCCGTAGAGAACATACCCTTGAAGACCGACAAAGTTTAACGAGTCCCACTCGTGGTTGATGTAGACGATCTCTTGCCGATCTCAAGATCGAGAGGAAGTCCTAAGCGCGCCAAATCAGCCGCATCCGTGCTCGCACACGTTCGAGGCACCGAGCAACCTCCGCCTCCTCGCTCAGCGATGCAGCGAGCACAACTCTTTCTTGCGAATAGCCACGGAACATGTATCTCGCTAGTCCGAGACCATGGGGAATAAATTCTAGAGGGGAGAGATCCTTCACGAGGAGGTGTGAGTGAGAAGTGAGAGGGGCTCCTTTTATAGGAGGAGGGGACCCCAAGGGGTGGCGGCGCATGGGGCTGCCCCTTGCCCTCCCTCTTCATGTGGGTGGACACTCCACTCACAAAACTCCTCCAAATTCCTCCACTCAAAATCCCACTCAAAGATCCCATTAAATTTCCACCAAATTTAATGCAAACTCTCATTAAATAAAACTCTTTTATTTTATTCAGAATTTTGTCAATTACTTTAATGACAAACATTCACAAATAACCCTTGCTAGAATTCTATTTCACATGCATAACCACTTTATGCAATTTCACCCGAAAACTTTGTTTGTATCTAGTGAAATAAATTCCTCGCTTGTTTATTCTTTCGGCATGAAACTTTTGCTCCAATTGGATGTCGGTGTCTCTTAAGTGTGTCACCCTACGGTTCGTGAATAATGCGGACATGATCGAGACCCTCTCGGATCAATAATCGAAGCGGGATCCGAGACCCATCGACTCCCACATTCAACGATGACTTTCTTGTGATCGTCGGAACCTTTTACGCTAGTATCTTAATCCCTTTGTTTCACGATATATTACATGTCCGAGATTCGATCATCGGTATCTCCATACCTAGTTTGATCTCTTACATCGACATGCACTCTTTTCTCGTTCGTGATATAACATTCTAGTGATCAAATCACTTGCTTGCAAGCTAATCAATGTGATATCACCGAGGGGCCGAGTATATCTATCCGTCATCGGGATGAACAAATTCCACTCTCGATCCATGAGCCTCTACATAACACTTTATTAGTTCTGAACCCATCTTTATAATCACCTGCTACGGTGTGACGTTTGATGTTATCAAGAAACTCTTAGGTGTTAGTGATTGACATGATCTCATGGTCTAAGGATTAGGATCACTTCGTAAGTTGTTATAGCAATATAAACTCAATGAATTTGATCGTAATGCTATACTTCGGATGAATGTTCATCACATCATTACACTAATGTTGTGATCCCGTTATTAACAACATCCAATGTCCATGATCAGGAAACCTTTGATCATCTTGTTAATCAACGAGCTAGTTTATGAGAGAGGCTTAACTAGGAACTTTTCTGTTTGTTTATTAAACACACATGTATTAACGTTTCCGTATTAATACAATTATAGCATGCAAAATAAACATCTATCATATACTTGGAATACACATAATAAACAATTTATTATTGCCTCTCAGGGCATATTCCCTTCACTCGCAGGGCTTCGCCTTAAGCCGGAGCGAGTATGGTGGATTATGAGAGAGCTCCTCGGAGATCTAGGGTTTAGATATACCAAAGAGGAAGTGCTAGAGCCGGCGGCTAGGGCTTGGGGCAGCCCATGTCGGCGGCTAGGGCAAAAACCCTAGGGGGCGGCGACGGCTATGGTGGGCAGCAGCTGCTAGGGTTTGACGCGTGGAAGTTGTGTGTCCTAGGAGGGAGCCCTGCCCCTCCTTATATAGGTGGAGGGGCCGGCCGGCCAAGGGGAGGGATGGGAGTCCCTCCCCAACTCGGCTTGGGTGGTGCGCCTCCGGTTGGAGGAGGGATTCCCTCCCCAACTCGGTTTCCCACTCCTCCTCCTCTTTCCAAAACTTGTCGTTTGACTTTCAAACTAGCCGTTTGACTTTTCAATTTAGGATTTGAATAAACCCTTTATTTTGGACAGCGAAGACACTTAGTACATGATGCAATCATTCCAACTTTCAATGACACATTCATGTACCCCTTCCCCTGAGGTCTTGGGACATTCGGAACCTTCTAGAACATTCCCGATGAAAACACCGGAACCATTCCCCAACTCCGAAACGGGACTTTCCTTATATGAATCTTATTCTCCGGACCATTCCGGATCTCCTCGTGATATCCTGGATCCCATCCGAGACTCCGAACAACATTTGGTATCTTTCTCATCATACCATAACTACTCAAACAACGTCGAATCCTTAAGTGTGTCTCCCTACGGTTCATGAATTATGCGGACATGATCGAGACACTTCTCCGAACAATAACCAATAGAGGAATCTGGAAATTCATATGGCTCCCACATATTTCTACGATTACTTTGCGATCGAATGAACCACTTACATACAATACCAATTGCCCTTTGTCTCACGATAGTTTACTTATCTGAGGTTATGATCGTCGGTATCTCTGCATACCTAGTTCAACCTCGTTACCGATAAGTACTCTTTTCTCGTTCCCGTGATATGTGATCCCTTGTGAGCCAGTCACATGCTTGCAAGCTAATTGGATGACATTCCACCGAGAGGGCCCAGAGTATATCTATCCGTCATATGGATGGACAAATCCCACTCTTGATCCATGTGTCTCAACCAATACTTTCCGAACACTCAATGCCACCTTTATAGCCACCCAGTTACGGTGTGGTGTTTGATGTCATCAAAGCATCCATCTGGTAAAGGTGATATGCATGATCTCATGGTCGAAGGAATTAGGTTAATGTGTATCAGAAAGCATATAGCAATTGAACTATTGAAATGACTTGATCTTTATGCTACGCTTATCTATAGGAGTATGTCCATCATATCATTCTCCTAACGATATGATCTTGTTGTTAATAACATATCAATGTTCATGATAGGGAAACCACAATCATCTATTAACCAACAAGCTAGTATTATATAGAGGCTTTACTAGGGACTTCAAATTAAGTTTACAAATCACACAAGTATTAATGTTTCCTTGTTAATACTATTATAGCATGAATGTAAACATTTATCATAAACACAAAGATATAATAATAACTATATTTATTATTGCCTCTAGGGCATATCTCCAACAGTCTCCCACTTGCACTAGAGTCATCTAATCTAGATTACATGGTAATATACTGAACACCCATGGCAGTTTGGTGCTGGTCATGTTTTGCCCTCGGGAGAGGTTTAGTCAACGGATCCGCCACATTCAGATCTGTGTGTACTTTGCAAATCTTTATATCCCCATCTTGGATATGTTCTCGAATAGCGTGAAAACGTAGCTTGATATGCTTCTTGTGTGACCTTGGTTCTTGCGCATTGGCTATGGCGCCCATGTTATCACAGAAGATAGACATTGGGTCCAGCGACTAGGAACCACACCCAGTCAGAATGAACTCTTTCATCCATATCGCTTCTTGTGAAGCCTCCGGACCATGTATTCCGATTCAGTTGAAGATCTCGCCACAACGCTTTGCTTTGCACTCCTCCAGCTAACTGCTGCACCATTCAAAATAAATACGTATCCAGATTATGATTTAGAATCATCCGGAACGGTGTTCCAACTAGCATCGGTGTAACCATTAACAACGAGTTGTTCATCACCTCCATATGAAAGAACCATATCCTTAGTTCTTCTCAAGTACTTAAGGATTTTTTTGACCGCTGTCCAATGATCCACTCCTGGATCACTTTGATATCTGCTAGTTAAACTAACAGCATATGCAATGTCGGGTCTAGTACATAGCATGGCATACATTAGAGATCCTATGGCTGAGGCATAGGGAGTCTTACTCATCCTTTCTCTATCTTACGATGTCGGACTTTGAGTTTTACTCAAGGTCGTATTGGGCAACATGGGCAAGAACCCTTTCTTGCTTTCTTCCATTCCAAACCTCTTTAGAACTTTGTCCAAATATGTACTTTGTGACAATGATATTTGGCGTTTTGATCTATCTCTATAAATCTTTATGCCTAATATGTAAGCTGCTTCGCCAAGATCCTTCATTGAAAAACTATTATTCAAATATTCCTTGACACTATTAAGAAGGTCTACATCATTCCCAATCAACACTATGTCATCCACATATAGTATTAAGAATGCTACAGAGATCCCACTCACTTTCTTGTAAATACAAGCTTCTCCATAAGTTTGTATAAAACCAAAACTTTTGATCACCTTATCAAAACGTTGATTCCAACTTCGGGATGCTTGCTTCAATCCATAGATGGAACTTTGAAGTTTGCACACCTTGTTAGCATATTTAGGATCGACAAAACCTTTGGGTTGCATCATATATAACTCTTCATCAATGTCTCCATTGAGGAATGCTGTTTTGACATCCATCTGCCATATCTCATAATCATAATATGCAGCGATTGCTAACATAATCCTCACAGACTTTAGCTTCGCTACTGGTGAGAAAGTCTCATCGTAGTCAACTCCTTGAATTTGTCGAAACCCTTTTGCGACAAGTCGAGCTTTATAGACAGTAACATTACCATCAGATCTGTTTTCTTCTTGAAAACCCATTTGTTCTCGACAGCCTTCCGGCCATCTGGTAAGTCCACCAAAGTCCACACTTGGTTTTCGTACATGGATCCAATCTCGGATTTCATGGCTTCTTGCCATTTATTGGAATCTGGGCTCATCATCGCTTCCTCATATGTCTCAGGGTCATCGGTGTTGTCCACCAACATGACACTCATAACGGGATCATACCAATCTGAAGTGGTACGAGTTCTCGTTGACCTCCGAGGCTCTGTAGCAACTTCAACCGAAGTTTCCTGATCACCATCATTAGCTTCCTCTCTAATTGGTGCAGGCACCACAGGAACTTCTTCCGGTGCTGCGCTACTCACAATTTCGAGAGAAGGTTCGACAACCTCGTCGAGTTCTACTTTCCTTCCAGTCACTTCTTTCGAAAGAAATTCCTTCTCTAGAAAGGATCCATTCTTGGCAACGAAGATTTTGCCTTCGGATCTATGATAGAAGGTATACCCAATAGTTTCCTTTGGGTATCCTATGAAGACGCATTTTTCCGCTTTGGGTTCAAGCTTGTCCGGCTGTAACTTCTTTACATAGGCTTCGCAACCCCAAACTTTAAGGAACGACACTTTAGGTTTCTTCCCAAACCATAATTCATACGGTGTCATTTCAACGGATTTAGACGGTGCCCTATTTAAAGTGAATGCGGCTGTTTCTAATGCATAACCCCAAAATGATAGCAGTAAATCTGTAAGTGACATCATAGAACGAACCATATCTAAGAGAGTTCGATTACGACGTTCGGACACACCATTACGCTGTCGTGTTCCTGGCGGTGTCAACTGTGAAAGTATTCCGCATTTCTTCAAATGCTCGCCAAACTCGTAACTTAGATATTCACCTCCACGATCAGAACATAGAAATTTAATCTTCTTGTTACGTTGATTCTCTACCTCACTTTGAAACTCCTTAAACTTCTCAAATGTTTCGGACTTATGTTTCATGAAATAGATATACCCATATCTACTCAAGTCATCCGTGCAGGTAAGAACATAACGATAACCACCGCGTGATGCTACACTCATTGGACCACACACATCGGTATGTATGATTTCCAATAAGTCCGTAGCTCGCGCCATCATACCAGAAAATGGAGTCTTAGTCATTTTACCCATCAGACATGCTTCGCATCTATCAAGTGATTCAAAATCAAGTGATTCAAGAAGTCCATCGGAATGGAGTTTCTTCATACGTTTCACTCCAATGTGACCAAGACGACAGTGCCACATATAGGTCGAATTATCGCTTGATTTCAAACGTTTATCCTCAGTGTTATTGATATGTGTATTTCCACTATCGAGATTCAATAAGAATAGACCATCTATCAAAGGTGCATGTGCATAAAACATATTACTCATATAAATCGAACAACCATTATTCTCGGACTTAAACAAGTAACCGTCTCGTAATAAACAAGATCCCGATATAATGTTCATGCTCAACGCAGGCACCAAATAACAATTATTTAAGTATAAAACTAATCCCGATGGTAGATGAAGGGGTAGCGTGCCGACCGCGATCACATCAACCTTTGATCCATTTCCCACGCGCATCGTCACCTCGTTCTTCGCTAGCTTCCGTTTATTCAAAGACTTTTGTTTGAGTTACAAATATGAGCAACCGAACCAGTATCAAATACCCAGGCACTACTACGAGTACTAGTGAGATACACATCAATAACATGTATATCAGATATACCTTTCTTCTTGATGTTGCCGTTCTTCAAATCCGCCAAGTACTTTGGGCAATTCCGCTTCCAGTGACCTTCTCCCTTGCAGTAAAAGCACTCAGTATCAGGCTTAGGTCCATCCTTGGTCTTCTTCGTCGGCGTGATAACTTTCTTACCACCCTTCTTGAAGTGTCCCTTCTGCTTAGACTTGCCTTTCTTGAATTTGGTGGTCTTATTGACCAACAACACTTGGTGCTCTTTCTTGATCTCCACTTCTGCAGACTTCAACATGGAAAAGAGTTCTGGCAACGTCTTGTTCATGTTCTGCATGTTGTAGTTCATCACAAAGTTCTTGTAACTTGGTGGTAGTGATTGGAGGACACGGTAAATCCCCAAAGCATTAGGAATCACTATACCCAAGCTTTGAAGTTTGTTTGCGTGCCCAGACATCTTAAGCACATTCTCACTGACGGAGCTGCCCTCTTCCATCTTGCAGTTAAAGAACTTTTCAGAAGCCTCATAGCTTTCAATTGCCGCATGAGTCTCAAAGATAAATTTGAGATCCTCGACAATATCATATGGGTCTGAATTCTCAAACCTTTTACAAGCTCGATCTAAACCATACAAGATAGCACACTTACTGTGGAGTCGAGTCTTCCGAGTGAGGTAAACGTTCTTTACTTCATCGGCAAGATCAATCGCAGGTGGGTCACCCAGTGCATCCAAAGACATAGGTCAAATTACCGGTGTGAGGACAATCCTCAAATTGCGGAACCAATCCATGTTGCTTCCATTGTTTTTCAACTTTTCTTTCTCTAGGAACGCATTAAAATTGATGGTAGGGGCTGCCATTGATCTACAACATATTTGCAATAGTTTAGACTAAGTTTATGACAAATTGAGTTCATATTAATAAAATTAATCTAGGTGAACTCCCACTCAAAACAATATCCCTCACATTGTTTTAGTGATCACACGAACCAAATTCACCACATCAACACCGATCATCACGAGAGTTGATATAGTTTCAATGGCGAACAATCGACATGTTCATCATATCTACTATATGATTCATGCTTTACCTTTCGGTGATCCGTGTTCCAAGACCATGTCTGTACATGCTAGGCTCGTCAAGATCAAACCTTAGTTTCCGCATGAGCAAATCTGTCTTGCTCACGTTGTATACACTTGCGGAATCTAACACACCCGATCATCACGTGGTGCTTCGAAACAACAAGCTTTAGCAACGGTGCTAACTAAGGGTGAACACTTTATGACTTGAAATTCATGTGCATGAGGGATCATCTTATAATGCTACCGTCGTCTACTAAGCAATACAAGATGCATAAAGGATTAACATCACATGCAATTCATAATATGTGATATGATATGGCCTTTCTTCTTTGTGCTTCCGATCTTCATCTTCTAGCACGAACATGATCTCCATCATCACCGGCATTGCATCAAGGTCAATGACGCTTCTCCATGGTTGTCATCCAACGGCTTCAACTATTACAACTACTTTGAATAGACACGCGGGTCTTAACATAAATTAAAGACAACCATATGGTTCCTGCCGGTTGCCAACTTACAATAAGGAACATTGCATACATCAAATATAATCACAATCATGGCCATATCGCATCACAACACACCCCTGCAAAACAAAGTTAGACGCCTCTACTTTCTTTGCATGTTTTACGTGGTTTGGGGCTTTCAATAAGTGTCGTTCTAACTTACGAACAAGAACCACAACATTGATACTAGTATTGTTAATCACCCGTTGTAAATTGGATCTTAACTATGCTAGGAGAAACAGGCACCCGCAAAGCCACTTATGCAATACAAGTTGCATGTCAAGCGTGGAGCAAGTCTCATGAACGATGTCATGTAAGGTTAGCCCGGGCCGCTTCATCCCAACATACCGCAAGATGCAAAGTACACGAGAAGCAATCGACAATAAAAGCATCAACGCCCACAATGACCATTCTGTTCTACTCATGCAACAGATCTACATATAGACACGGCTCTGAAACCACTGTAGGGTTTCGTAGCATGGAAAACAAAAAATTTCTACCGCATAAAAACAAACAAGCCAAGATCTATCTACTAGATTGTAGCAACGAGTCGATGGAATAACTCACCCTCGAAGATTCCAAAGTGTTTAACGAGAGCGGATTCTCGTGGGTGATGTAGTTGTACTCTTCTCGATCTCAAGATCACGTAGACGATCCTTCCGGCGCTGCGTTCCGGCAGCGCTCCCGCAGTCGGTCACACGTTCGGTACTCGACGAAGACCTTCCTCTCCCTTGTTCCAGCAGGCAGTGGAGGTTGTAGCACTCTCCTCGCGATTCCGGCAGCACAACGGCGTGGTACCGGAAGTAGAGGGGAGATCTCGCAGGGCTTCGCCTTAAGCCGGAGCGAGTATGGTGGATTATGAGAGAGCTCCTCGGCGATCTAGGGTTTAGACACACCAAAGAGGAAGTGCTAGAGCCGGCGGCTAGGGCTTGGGGCAGCCCAAGTCGGCGGCTAGGGCAAAAACCCTAGGGGGCGGCGGCGGCTATGGTGGGCAGCAGCTGCTAGGGTTTGAGGCGTGGAAGTTGTGTGTCCTAGGAGGGAGCCCTGCCCCTCCTTATATAGGTGGAGGGGCCGGCCGGCCAAGGGGCCCTCCCCAACTCGGCTTGGGTGGTGCGCCGCCGGTTGGAGGAGGGATTTCCTGCCCAACTCGGTTTCCCACGCCTCCTCCTCTTTCCAAAACTTGCCGTTTGACTTTCAAACTAGCCGTTTGACTTTTCAATTTAGGATTTGAATAAACCCTTTATTTTGGACAGCGAAGACACTTAGTACATGATGCAATCATTCCAACTTTCAATGACACATTCATGTACCCCTTCCCCTCCGGAGTGCCGGACATTCCGGAACCTTCTAGAAATTTCCCGATGAAAACACCGAAACCATTCCCCAACTCCGAAACGGGACTTTCCTTATATGAATCTTATTCTCCGGACCATTCAGGATCTCCTCGTGATATCCCGGATCCCATCCGAGACTCCGAACAACATTCCGTCTCTTTCTCATCATACCATAACTACTCAAACAACGTCGAATCCTTAAGTGTGTCTCCCTACGGTTCGTGAATTATGCGGACATGATCGAGACACTTCTCCGAACAATAACCAATAGAGGAATCTGGAAATTCATATGGCTCCCACATATTTCTACGATTACTTTGCAATCGAATGAACCGCTTACATACGATACCAATTTCCCTTTGTCTCACGATAGTTTACTTATCCGAGGTAATGATCGTCGGTATCTCTGCATACCTAGTTCAACCTCGTTACCGATAAGTACTATTTTCTCGTTCCCGTGATATGTGATCCCTTGTGAGCCAGTCACATGCTTGCAAGCTAATTGGATGACATTCCACCGAGAGGGCCCAGAGTATATCTATCCATCATATGGATGGACAAATCCCACTCTTGATCCATGTGTCTCAGCCAATACTTTCCGAACACTCAATGCCACCTTTATAGCCACCCAGTTACGGTGTGGTGTTTGATGTCATCAAAGCATCCATCCAGTAAAGGTGATATGCATGATCTCATGGTCGAAGGAATTAGGTTAATATGTATCAGAAAGCATATAGCAATTGAACTATTGAAATGTCTTGATCTTTATGCTACACTTATCTATAGGAGTATGTCCATCATATCATTCTCCTAACGATATGATCTTGTTGTTAATAACATCTCAATGTTCATGATAGGGAAACCACAATCATCTATTAACCAACAAGATAGTATTATATAGAGGCTTTACTAGGGACTTCAAATTAAGTTTACAAATCACACAAGTATTAATGTTTCCTTGTTAATACTACTATAGCATGAATGTAAACATTTATCATAAACACAAAGATATAATAATAACTATATTTATTATTGCCTCTAGGGCATATCTCCAACAGGTGAGTGGGTGGTGAAGTCGAAAGCGCCGAAGAGGAGGTGACTCTCCTTCGCCGCGGAGTTGTAGATCGATCGGGTTGGGACCGTCACGATCGCACAATCAGCGTCCCCGGTTCCCACAAACGGCACCAATTGACGAGGTTTGATCTCATCAATGCCCATTGTTATGGACTTGGGTTTTAGAGAAGATGGGGATGCTGGAGATCGCGGAACGGTTAGCAAACAAGCAATACGGGACACGAGGTTTACCCAGGTTCAGGCCCCCGGAGGGAAAACCCTACTCCTGCTTGTCTGCTCTTGATTACGGTGCAACCGAAGGTTACAGGGGTGCGCAGATGCAATCTGGCGTGGAGGTGTTTATGCGAAAATATGAGAGAGAGATCTAGGTCGTGCCCTCCTGGCCTTTATATAGGCTCAGGCAGGTCCCAGGCACAGATCTAGTCGATTACAGGTTCTAGGGTTTACCCCTTTCAATTTCCTATCTACTCTAGTCTTGCTCTCCAAGGATCCGAAGGCGTATATTTGCCGTTGGCCACCCAAAAATCTGCATGGGCCGATGTATATTTGCCGTGGGACTTCCTTGGGCTGGACCAGGTATGCTGAGATCGTGTACCCGCGGGGTATAACCATGTCTGGTTTGCTATGCGAGGTGTGTGATAATCGCTACTTGGTCGTTCCCTAAAGGCTCCCAGGCCCGACTTATATAGTCGCCAGGTCCTAGGTTTACAGGGAAAAGTCCTAGCTGAAGAGGTTACAGAGTCCTACTCCGTCTATTACTAGTCTTGCGTGTCTTGTACTCCAAGGCTCTGGGTACGTTGGTGACTCCACCGTAGCCTTCCTTTATCCGGCATGGGCTTCCCTTCTGGATCCATCTAACTAGGCCGCCTAGTAGGCCATGGGCCTTGCTACCAACTATGGGCCACCCGGGTTATCCGGACAGAGGACATGCTATGAGGATACCCATATAGCATATCCCCAATAGTAGCCCCCGGAGAACTCCGAGATCTTGCGCCGTCTTGCATCTTCATGTGGAATGCTCCGTCTAGATGGATGTCGGCAAATCGTCAAGCAATATCTTGTAGTACTCCCAAAGAACCCTACAAGGTTTTCTCCGTCTTTAATTTGTAAGTCAGAGAATTGCTGAATCTTCCATCGCACTCTTCCGTAGCCGGACTGGATCCGCCCATGCCGGAATCTTCTGATGTGATGGCTCAACTGCTTAGGACAGATAGGGTGATGCAGACATAGGTCAGCGACGCCTCGTAACTCACACATGCAGAGAACGCAATCATGTCCACTTTTTCGGCGCGAGCGAAACGAACTGTTGGCAGCGACGGTTGAGGCGTGGCGAAATTTTCGTGCATGTCCACACACACGTCGTCTACGCGGCAACCGTTCGATCAATCTGCACGAATCTCGATGCTAGAGATCATAAATAGTAACCGTGGTGAAAATATTTACTTTTCACCTCATTCTCTCCCCGCATCATCTTCTTCCTCCAGCGAGCGCCCCCTCGAGCTCTCCGCGCAACCCGCGAAAAACCCTAACTCCCAATCTTGCCAGTGACCTCCAAACACACGCAATGGCCAGCAGCAGCTCTTTTCCCTTGATGGCGGCGTCGGGCGAAGCCACGGCGAAGCGAGCTCCGTCGTCGTGCCCCTAGAGGGCCTGGTCATCCCCGTCTCTGCGGTGGTCGATACCACCGGCGGCGACCATAATCCAGTGGCGCTGGAGCTGCTAGAGGAGGATAACGACTCCCACAAAGGCGATTGGCGCGGTTCGGACATCACAGACCGCGACATTAAGGAGCTGATCATCGAGGGCTACCTCCGTGCGACGGAGGGGCTCGCCTGGTGGACGGCGCCGGCCGGCGAGGTCACACCTTCTCACCAAGCCGGAGAAAAGGTGTACCTCAAAGAACAATTGGTACGCGGTGTCTCCCTGCCCATCTCTAACTTCTTCCTTGCCGTCTTGAACCACTACCGAGTACAGCCCCAAAACCTTTCTCCCAATAGTATCCTAGCGTTTAGCAATTACGCGGCGCTTTGCGAGGGTTACCTAGGGATTAGTCCTAGGCTAGATCTCTTTGTGTATTTCTTCACCGTCAAGCGCGAAGCCGGGGCCAGCAAGGATGAACTTAGAAATTGCGGCACCATTAGCTTCAAGATCCGTCCTGACGGCGGTTCCCCGACATCGTTGGCCACGAGTCTTGCAAGAACTGCAGCGTACTTACTTCTACGGTCCAGATATCCCTCTGGCTAACCGAGAAGTAACGTACCCGGACTTCGTCGATGGAGCCACCGCTGAAGCCTCGACATGGAGATCCTAGGCCTCCCTTCCCTCCGACATCGAAGCTTCCCGCGCAATAAGGTGGATAGAATGGTTCGTATATATGGGTTTGACCGGCTTGGACCTAGCCATGTGTTGGTTCATCAGGAGAATCTAGCCTCTACAGCACCGCTCGAAGCTGATGCACGAGTATACCAACGTAGAAGGGATAGCCTCTGCATCTCCGTGGACAACTTCTCGAGCGACTCCGTCAAGCTTCGCCTCAAGGACATCGTCAAGGTGAAGGACAAGAAGCGTGGCTTTACCATCACCTACGACATGTTCGTAGAGAGCAAGTGCCCAAAGGTAACTTTATATCTTCCGTGTATGACATATACTCCAATTCTTCCGTCTAGCCATTTCCATCCCATCTAACACGGTGACTTCTCACTTAACAGCTTAGCGATCTAGAGGAGGATAGCATGGCTATCCAAATTTATGATCCAAAGATGAAGGAAGTCACGGTCGTGTACGACGATGATGTCCCATTGTCGCGAAAGCGGAAGAGCTCCACCTCTGACGCTGCTGACGGAGGCAAGAAGAAGAAGAAGACAGGGTGGAGCCTCCAAAAAGACCAGCGCCGCCCTAGAGGTGGAGAAAAGAAAGATTACTGGGATCCCTTTTGCCAAAGCACCCCCACTTGTGTAATCTTATTTCTCTCTGACATTATCTATTTATCTCTCTTGTTCTTGTACTTATAAATTTTGTACGTTTCAGGAAGAAAGCCACGACCAGCTTGAAGAAGACCTCCAAAACATCGAGGGATTCTAGAACCATCAAGGATATGTTGCATCGCGATGTGTCTCCCGCCATCGCCCCAGTCACTCCCATCGTCAAGCCCTCATCCGCGCCGACAAGCTCACAAGCTAAGGAAGCATCTGGCCCTTTCGCCATGGAAGTGGACTCAGGTGCTTCTACCGATATTCTTTGTTGTCGTGACGGCGACCAGAGAGTGGCTTTACAAATGGCTAAAGCTCCGGCTAAGGATGCCATCGGTAGCGGTAAGGCGGTGGTGGAAGCTGGTACTTCTACCGAAGGCGGCGCCCCCGCACCCAAGAAAACCATAGAGTATCCTAAGATAGTCTATCCGGTACTTACACCGGGTAGCACTGCTCTGGTTCCTGGTGCGACGCCAACATCTCCGACGTGCGGTCTAGAGGAGCTCCTCCGACAAGCAGAGATCTTGCAAGGAAATATTGTATCCTTTGGCAATCTTCTGGTCGAGAGTGCTACCAACCTCAAGATCATTTCACTCATAAGTTTTATTTGCCTTTTGTATTTCATATGAATATCCCACTGTAGCCCCCGAGGATTTAGACGTAAAACCATAGGTCTTTGTGTCTGAATGCTCTAAGAGTGACTAAAGTAGAAAACTTTTCACTGTAGCCCCCAAGCATATAGGTGGAATGAATTATTCCGACTAAATGCTTTAAGAGTAGCATACGCAGTGTTTATGAATTTCAACACTGTAGCCCCCAAGCCTCTAGTTGTAACTGAATTAGTTCCGACTAGATGCTTAAAGAATAGCTAAGCATACATCCGAGTTAAAAACTTTATACTGTAGCCCCCAAGCTTCTAATCAAAAACTGAATTAGTTCTGACTAGATGCTTAAAGAAAGACTAAGCACATTGCTAAGTTAAAAACTCTCACTATAGCCCCCGAGCGTCTAGGTGGAAATTTTCCGGCTAGATGCTCCAAGTAGACCAAACAACGTTTAATTCTTCTTTTTTCCATAGAACGAGAATGCTCGGAGGGGCATGGCCAACGCCAAGTACCAGAAGATGCGCGCGGACCTGGAAGCCGAAAAGGGTAAAACCTCCTTCTTGAAGGAACATATCATCAAGAGCAAGCGTCTATTTTTCCTTTCTTATTCGTATCCCGACTTAAACTTCTGTATTCTCCGAGTACTCACTGTTTACTTTGCTTTCTCCGACATGCAGAAACCATTGCCAAGGCTAAGGACATTGTCGAGCAATCCAAGCACATTCAAGAGCTAGATAGCGAGAAAAAATTCCTTAAGCAGGAGAGGAAGGACATGCTGAAAATGCATGATGAATCAATGAAAGCCTTGCAGGACTCCGCCACTGAGGAGATGAACTGCTTGAAGGAGGAGATCTCGTTCCTAATAGATCAGAAGAAAGCTGCTGATGAGCAGAATCAACGCCATCATGAAGCGTACAAGCTCCTCCAACAAGAACGGGAATCCTTGGCGGATACCCTCTGGCAAGCTGAGGCTAGCATCTTCAGTAAGTGATTCTCCGTCTTGGATTTCTGTAGTCTAGATACTCTGAATTTTTTAACTCATGTGCTCCTTGTCGGAATTTTTAGCTCCTATGGGTTTAACCTGGTCGCCTCCTCCGGCAAAGTAATGCATGGTTCTTGCCGGCAACTTCATAAACACCGCCATCGCGCAGGCTAAAGAGATTGCCAAGCCCCTCCAGATCAACATCAAGGCCTCAGACTCTGTGGTGAAGTACTCGGAGATCCTGCGCCGATCCCCTGAGCGTATCACAAGTTGGAAAGCTATATGAGCACGAGCCGGTGCAAGGATGGCGATGTCCATGGTAAAGTCACACTACGAAGATGCGGATATTGACACGGTAACCTCTGGCATTCCTGACGTGGATGGCAATGGCAAAGAGATTAATCATGAATCTATCTTGTCGTCACTCGCGGGTTATGACATCAGAGTTGCTGAGTTAGTCGAAGTTAACATCTTCGTGCTGATGAATACCATCGATGGCGGCAACCAAAGGTCCTCCGAGTCTCTTCACACTGCCGACTTTGAGGGTGACTCTCCTGCTCCCGATGACGCTGCTTCCAAGTCGCCTGCGCCAAAGGAATGTGAAACAATTTGTAATATTTGTTTCCTTTGTGATGCGTATGTGGAAAAAACTATGTATTAACTTAGGGTGGAAAACAATGATGTATGTCCTGCTACTTAAGAACTAGTTTCAGCATGTATATATTTTTTTAAGCAAGTGCTGGCTTATCCATTACTTTGGTTCTTATGATTGACTTTTCGTGAGTCGGAAGACTCGTTGTCGGAACCATGCGCTCAAGTGATGATGCCCAATGGCACCGACAATAACCTAAGCACAAAATCGCCGACAATAAGTGCCAAAAGTCACTACTCCAGAATCCACATAAAAACGATAAAGAACGTGTAGACCAGAAAACTTAAGCTAACGACCGTAGGTGGAATTTTCACAAGTGCAATCGCAAAGCTTGTGCATAAAGGTTTTATATGATCCAAAAATGAACACTAAAGAAGGTAAAAGACTCAGAAATATGAGTGAACCAGAGAGATTTATTTCATTGATCATATAAGAGGTGCACAGTTAGATAAAAATGTTAAGTGTAGAAAGGACGTAGCTGTGCTATGTTCCATGGCCGATCAAGCTCCGGGTAGTCATCATCCGGGTCATGTTTCTTACGCTTATGATCCTTGTTGGGTCTATCCTTCAGTTCACGATTGTCAACGAGGTAGTAAGACCCATTGAGTAGCGCCTTGCTTATGATGAACGGTCCTTTCCATGGCGGCGATAATTTGTGTGACTTCTTCTGCTTAAGTCGGAGCACCAAATCCCCCTCTTTAAACGAGAGATGCCGAACAAGGCGACTATGGTAGGTGCATAGCTTCTGCTGGTAGATGGCGGATCTTTGGCATGCCAAAATGCGCTCCTCCTCGAGAAGGTCCACATCTAGGCTTCTGGATTCTTCAGCGTCATCTTTGTCGTAGGCGGCAACCCTTGGTGCATCGTGAAGTATGTCGGAAGGTAGGATGGCTTCTGCTCCATATACCATGAAATAAGGGGTGTAGCCAGTGGATCTGTTGGGTGTAGTTCGTAAACTCCATAGCACAGATGGCAATTCTTCCGCCCAGGCTCCAGCTGCTCTATGTAGCAGTGCGTCAAGACGTGGCTTGATTCCCTGTAGAATTAATCCATTAGCTCGCTCAACCTGACCATTGGATTGTGGATGTGCCATTGATGCAAGGTCAAGTCGTATGCCCTTCTCCCAACAATAAGACTCCACTTCTCCGAGTGACAAGTTGCTGTCGTTGTCGGTGATAATGCCATGTGGGAGACCAAAGATCACCACTAGATCCCGGACAAACCTGAGGGCAGTTTCCCCATCAAGCTTTCTAATGGGTTTAGCTTCTATCCATTTAGTTAATTTATCAACTTCTACTAGCAGATGCGTAAACCCACATGGTGCCGTTTGTAACGGTCCCACCATGTCTAGACCCCAGAATGCAAACGGCCAAGTTATTGGTATTGTTCGCAATTCTTTCGCAGGAACATGTGCTTGTCGGGCATAATACTGGCATCCCATGCATGTCTCAACTAGCTTGTCGGCATCCGCCTTCACGGTCAGCCAGTAGAATCCTTGCCGGAAGGCTTTCGCGACCAACGATCGAGGAGCGGCGTGATGCCCGCAATCTCTGAGATGGATTTCGCGTAGAATTTCAATACCTTCTAGTTGGGAAACACACTTGAGGTATACACCAGTAGTGCTCCTTTTGTAGAGTTGTCCATTGATTATGGTATAACCCTTTGCTCGTCGTACTATTTGCCGTCTTTCGACCTCGTCGTTGGGCAAAGTTTCGTGTTCGAGATATGCCATGAACGGTTTTGTCCAAGCCGGAGGGGCCTTTGCCACCATGTGGAAGAAAGAGTCAACTCTATCCGGGTTGTCGATGTCGGATCCCTTCATGTATGGTGTTCGTATATGCTCTAGGAAAACTCCTGGCGGAATTCGTTTGCGCCCTGATCCAAGCTTAGATAGCAGATCAGCCGCCGCATTTTGCTCCCTAGGTACATACTTGACTTCGTAGCCCAAGAAGTTCTTGGATATCTCGTCCACTTCGTCTCGATATGCCGCCATCATAGGGTTCCGCGCATTCCAGGTGCCAGCCACCTACTGGGCAACCAAGTCGGAATCTCCACAGCAAACTATGTGCTTGATGCCAATATCCTTGGCTACACATAATCCATGAATGAGTGCTTCATACTCCGCCATGTTGTTCGTAGCCTGTAAGTGGATTTGCAGCACGTAGTGTAGCTTGTCTCCTGTTGGTGACTGTAGCAATACACCAGCCCCCGAGCCGTTGGTCGTGAAGGCAACGTTGCATTGTCCGCTGGTAGGTAGCACCTGCGTTTTTTAGCCCAAAGGGCATTGTGACATAGCAAAACGTGTCGTATGGGGTAGTGAACGAAGTGGCCAATTGGTCCGGCTTCCTCATCTTGATCTGGTGGTATCCTGAGTATGCATCAAGAAAACACAAAAGTTCCGAGCCAGCCGTCAAGTCAATGACTTGGTCAATGCGAGGCAAAGCAAACGGATCTTTGGGACATAATTTGTTCAAGCCGGTGTAATCAACACACATTCTTAATTCTTTGGTTCCCTTTTTGGGGACAAGTACATGATTGGCCACCCATCGGGTGTGAAGGACTTCTCGGATAAATCTATCCTTAAGTAACCTAACTATCTCTTTGCCAATGGCGCACTCTTCTCGTCTCCGAAGCGTCGTAGAGGTTGTTTCACTGGTTTGCATTTTGGATCAATGTTTAAGCTGTGCTCGGCAAGTTCCCTAGGTACACCTTTCATGTCGGCGGGTTGCCAGGCAAAGATGTCCCTGTTCTCACGGAGGAACTCGATGAGGATGCTTTCCTATTTGGGATCCAGGTTCGTCCCAATGGCGGTGGTCTTGGAGGCATCGCCTACCACAAGTTCCACCGGCTTGGTATCAATGGCGGCCTTGAACGCAGGAGCGGAGTCGGAGATCTGCTTCTTCCTCTGAGTCATCGACCTTGCTCTGGATCTCTTTGAATTCTTCGCTGTAGAGGACAGCTTCCGTGAAGGCTGCTTCATTAATCTCGCAGTCCCTTGCCTTGGTAAAGCTTCCGGATACGGTGATGACGCCGTTTGGTCCGGGTATCTTGAGTTTGTTATAGACGAATCATGTCTTGGACATGAAGGTGTCGAACATGTCGCGGCCGAATATGACGTGGTACATGCTCTTGAAGGGGAGTACCTCAAAGGTCATGCACTCTTGGCGGTAATTATTAACATCGCCAAAGGCAACCTGAAGTGTGATGCATCCAAGGGACCAAGCCTCCCGACCAGGAACTACGCCATGGAAGATGGTGTTGGTCCGCCTTAGGTTTGCCTCTGTCAAGTGTTCATGTTCTGTAGTGTATCCAGGTACATGATGTTGATGCTGCTTCCACTATCCACCATACACTTGGTGAACTCCACGCCGTCAATCAAGGGGTTGATGACCATGGCGTATTGGTTCTCCGTAGGAATAAGGTCTGGGTGATCCGTCCTGTCCCAAGTAATTGAAACCTCCGACCAGCGCAGGTACTAGGGAACTGGTGGTAGAGTAGCCATTAGTATCCTCAAAGAGGTCTTTTGTTGTCGGACGGTGGGGGTGCCAAAGAAAGTGTGGTAGACTGGCGCCTTCTTCACGAAGGGGTTCTTTCCCTTGTCGTCGCTCTTGACGGCATGCTTTGGGTCAACATCCTCGTCCATATCACTTAAATCCTTGGACTCCTCCTCCTTCTTCTCCCCCTTGCCCTTGCCTCACGGTCTGTTCTTCCGACTTCGCTTGTAGCCGGACTCCGGGTCTTCCTTGAGGTCATTGACGAACTTGTAGTGTCGATTGGTATGGGTGGCCTTGCCGTTGACATCGAGGTGTACGAGGAACGGCATATCGCGGTACTCTTCATAGGTTTGGGGAACGCGGAGCGGTGCCGAGGTAGTTTAACTTCCTCTCTCCTGCCCATGACCATCTCCCCATCCTCGGCCACGTTGTCCACCGTCACCTCGTCCTGCGAAGGTCATGGCGAGCATGTCAGGATATTGCTTTTATTCTGGAGCGGTTTTCCGCTTTGTACTGTTGTTCCTCCGAGCTTGAGTTGGAACGGCCGTTGCCAAAAAAGAGCCGCGAGCATCGTCGTTGGCAGCTGCGAACTCACTAGCCAACTGAATCATCTGATTCAAGTCGAGCTGTTGATTGTCCTGCAAGCGCTTCAGCTTATATCGGAGCAACGTGCCCCTTTCCAACCCATCGATGAAGGCGGACATGGTGGTCTGAGCGTGCACTCCTGCGCAAGAATTTTTCATATCCAGCCAGCGGGAGAGGTAGGCACGAGATGTCTCGTCTTTCTCTTACACGCACCGCTGTAGATCGCCGACAGTGCAGGGACGCTTGTACGTACCCTCGAAGTTCTTGGTGAACGCTTCTTGCATGTCCAACCAATTGCAGATAGATTTCTCCGGCAAGTCATCAATCCAATGACGGGCCGTTCCCGCCAACATCAAAGGGAGGTACTTGACGGCAACGTTGGGGTTACCTCCGGCAATCTCCCCACTGTGGGCGCCAACTGTCGTGGTATTGCCGACGAGTACGCCATGGAGGGGTCCTCACAGTGCGTGTTTAGAGACTGGGGGAAGGCAGACGGTTGACGGGTACGAGGTAACACAGCTTACCCAGGTTTAGATCCCACGACGGTGGAGGAATCCTACTCCTGCTATAAATCACTATAATAGCGATACGCCGAGTTACAGAGATAGGTTTGTTGTACGAGGTGTGTGCTAATCGCTACTTGGTCGTGCCCTAAAGGCTCCCATAGGCCCGACTTATATAGTCGCCAGGTCCTAGGGTTACAGGGAAAAGTCCTAGCCAGACAGGTTACAGAGTCCTACACCGTCTATTACTAAGTCTTGCGTGTCTTGTACTCCAAGGCTCCGGGTACGTTGGTGACTCCACCGTAGCCTTCCTTTATCCGGCATGGGCCTCCCTTCTGGATCCATCTAACTGGGCCGCCCAGCAGGCCATGGGCCTTGCTACCAACTGTGGGCCACCTAGGTTATCCGGATAGAGGACATGCTATGAGGATACCCATATAGCATATCCCCAATAGCAAGACTCGGTTAGCTAAAAACTATATCAAGAGCTTCAACAACTAACCATCATACTAATAAAAAGCTTTACTTTAATTAAATTAAATTACTCCCACATGCATTACATCTTAGCAAACGACCAACTAAGACAATCAACTAAAATTTCAAAAGTGGGAGACATAGGACATACCTCTCATAAGCGACTTCATGATTCTATTCCTTATAGGGATGTGTTCCTTCAAAAACTCAAACATGATTACTCTTATAATAATATAAAAGCAAAGAGGCAAAGTGCGAATCCACATTTAAAAAAAAAGAAAAATGAAAAAATATTTCTGTATTTTTGAGGAAGGTGATTAAATAATAGAAAGGATTTTGAGAGCAAGCAAGGGTTCTAAGAAAATAAAAACAAACAAAACGAAACAAAAAGAAAAATAAAAGCAATGGAAAAAATCAAAGTGTTGGAACAAACCAACATGAGTGTTTCAAAGCTCCCAAGGAGCTGGAGTACAACCTCATTATTACACAAATAAATTTGCAAGGGGAACACATACCCAAGCTCAGGATTTTATAAGCACCTTTGTTACTCATTATGGTGGTGGTGGATAATATCCCTAGTTCCATTGGCCATGCCAATTTTTGAACTGGGTGTTGAGGCTTGCGGTAGCATCTCGAAGGTTGATGGAGGGGTTGTTCATGTTTTGGAGATTTCCTTCGAGTGCATAGATATCTTCATAGGTGGTGTAATAGTTTGGTGGATGTTCATCTTGTCCGGGCTCTTCTTGTTCTACTTCTTCATCTTGTCCGCCTCCCATGGGTATCTCTTGTTGGCGTAGATTAGCCTCAACCTGTGTGTCATAACGCAAACATCCATCCTCGATAGATAAGAGACCATTAGGAAAAGGAGTTGAGATCAAGTGATCTACCCTAGTTGTATCAAGAAAATATCTACCATGATTTTTAGAGACCATACCACATGCTCTCAGAGTAGAGAGACCGAGATGATTACTTCCTACCAATGGTTGGATATTACCTTGGTTGACGTGAAGTGCGCGTGCAAGAACGGCCACAACCCCTCCTCCACATATGGGTCCACGAGTTTGAAGAGCCTATTGCTTAAGGTCCCAAATTTGGCATTAAGTTACAATTAACAATAGCAGCCTTGGCGAGGATCAACATATCCTCCTCATTAACTCTAGTAAACTCACCACGTGCCTGCAAGGTGTTAGCAATCACATAAAAGAAATAGCGGATAGCAGGTTCATCAATTTGGTTTTCCTTAGGCATGTTTCCACGGATTCTCATCAAGTTAAAATATTGCTAAGGTGCAGGGTCTAAAAAAAAGTAGTTGTGTGTACATCAGTGGAGTTGTTGGAAAACCCAAAACATTGAACCCATTGGTCGAGTGTTAGGATGTAATCACGGTTAATGAGGCAGAATTTGACATGATCAACTCCGGGCCTTTGTTCCTCAATACAATAGTAATGATCCACTGGATGCATCAAGGTGCTGAAGAACTCAAGTGTCAAGCAGCGATACGTGGCGACATCCTGAAAGACAAAGTCATACAAACCAACATTGTTGCAAAGTAAATCGAAATCAGCACGAATGCCAAGTTGGTTCAGGATATAGGGACACGCTCACTTGGTGGACTTGATTTCCCAAAGCTTTACACGATCGAAACGGTTTGAGTGGAACTCCTCGGTGAACTCGATTCCAAGGGACTCTGGGGGTCAACGTATCAACGGGTGGTGCGAAAGACGCCAAACAGCTATCGCACGTGTACGGCTCCTCGTGTTCATCTAAAATAATTAAGATTGAATAAATAAGAAGTAATAAAGATTGCTAAAAATAAATTTTGATCCGATAGAAGCATAGCATATGTAATTCTCAACACTAGTTACAAAAGAATTCTCCTCTAAAACAATGCTAAGAATGCTCAACATCAAGATTGAATCAAAAACAAGACCTATGTCTAGATTGACAATGGTGAATGGTTAAGTGAAGATTTTGCAAAAATAACTTCGGGATTAGAGGACAATCATACCTTAGATCGATTGAGTGCAAGGAATTGAAGAAATATTGAATAAATTTGAAGATCCAATGGAGGTAGTGTGGAGTTTGGAGGAAGAAGAAAGAGATATTGATATTTGGGGATTTTTAGTTACCTTCCTCGGGGTTATTATGCTGGCCGAACTCGTGGTACGGGTGGGTGGTACAGTCGGACCCCGCCCGTACCGGGTGACTTACCTTGGGGGAGATGGCTGCTCCCAGGCGGTGCACTCGGTACGGTCGCGCTGTACAGTGACGCTGGTCGTTATCAATACGGTATATTTCTTGAAATCTGATGTTTTGCTCGAGGATACGGTATGGGCGCACCGTACAGGCATGTCCGACCGTATAACAGGTTGTTACCGACACTGAACATTGCGGCAAAAATTGAAATTTCTATTTTTCTTTGACTTGATGTGGTACGGGCGTACGGTACGGTTCCTCCCGATCGTACCAGAGGTCGTTATGGGTACTGTGAACTTCAAAACCTTTAATAATTTGTTTAGTAGCTCTGTGCGTCTTTGCACATCTCATCAAAAGTCAAATAACAGAAATAATACTTCATAAAATTTCAGCAATACTTTGGGCTATATGTTAGTGAAAATAGAGATCGAGAATTACCTTATTTCGTCTCCTCTCTCCAAAGGTCTTCTTGAACACTCTTTATTTAAAATAAAACAAACAAACAAAACTACTAAGACATAAGTAAAAAATTTATTTCACATGGTTTGCCTCCCATAAAGCTCTTCTAGTTAAGGTCAATTAGCTTGATCCATATGGCAATCATTTAGGTTTGAGGAGTGGAATACCCACTCCAAAATAGTTGTCTTTAAAAGTAATTATACCATCATTATCGTTAGGCTTGGCCTTCTGTTTCCTAGGAAAATGGAGTATAAAAGGATCTCTAGATGGTAGCCCAATTCTAACATTCCCTTCATGTAAATTAATCAAAGCTTTAATAGTTCTTAGGAATGGCCTACCTAATATTATAGGTGCAATGGGATATTCAGGCATGTCCACAATAACAAGATCAATAAGTATAGGACTACCTTTAATTTCAACAACAATATTTTCTTTGATCCCAACATACTGTTTATAAGTTGAATCTGCTAGGTGGAGTCTTAATTCAGTGGTAATAAATGGCCCCAAGTTTAACTTATAGCTTAAACTTTTGGAAATTGTTGAGACGCTCGCACCAAGATCACAAAGTGCGGATATCTCATTAACTCCCAACTTAACTTTAATAGTAGGATCATATATATCAAAGCTTAGCATGAAGCTTATCAACTAGTCTTTTGTACTCCATATCTAGCTCACGAACTTTAGATACTATTGTTGTATAAATTGTTGGTACACAACATCGTTACCTTGTTCTATACCCGGATTCTTTATGGTGATCATCTTCAATAGATCTTTCACGGTATATTCCGGTGTTGGTGCATTGCTATAGTCTAGCTCTTCAGGTTTATCTTCATTGTTTACAACCCTCATCATCGTGAGGTATTCCACCGGATTTGGCTCGGGTTTCCCAGCAAACTTTCCTAGTATGATAGCTTGGCTCTCAGCAACTTTACCCAATTGAGCCTCCACGGTCCTTTTCCTTTCCTGTAGAGCCTCCACATCATTTCTAATTGCAACGGCCTAGTTATGTAATTTTCCTATACTACTCTCTTGGTTCTCCGTGATTTTTATAAGCATATTTTTTGCTAGGTTTGAGCATGAATAAATGTTCTAAAAGTTTGTTCCAACGGGATATTTCCATGGTTTGCTCCATTATTATTATCATAACTATTATAAGGAGCTCCTGTATTAGAAGCATAATAATTTTTCCATGCAGGATTAAAAGGAGTATGAGCAATGTCATTAACATTGGTAGCAATATCATTAACTTGGGTATCATCTTTACCTTTTACTATGCTTCATAGCTCGTCTACCTTAGATGTAAGCTCTTTATTATTTACCTCGGTAATTGAACTTACTCTCTTCGAGGTTCTTTCCACATGCCATTGGGCATGGTTATTTTGCATATCATCAAGAAGTTTCTTTGCAGCACTCACTTGCTTTCCCTTGATTGTTCCTCCTGCTGAAGTATCTAGCATAGACTTAGACATTGGATTAAGACCATTATAAAACAAATGTAATATAAGCTATTCTTTGATCCCACGACTAGGAGAGATCATCACGGCTTCTTTCATCCTCTCCCATGCAAGCGCTACTGGCTCACGGTCTTCTTGTCTAAAGCTCGTAATATTGGATCTTAGCTGCATAGTCTTAGCTGGGGAAAAAATTTAGTCATAAAAAAATTAGTATATTCCTCCCAAGATTTAATAGTGTCCTTTGGTAGAGCTAGCAACCAATCCTTAGCCTTTCCTCTAAGAGAGAAAGGAAACAATCTCAATTTAACAACATTTGGATCTACATCCTTAATATGCATCATGTCGCAAATTTCAGTAAAAGTATTTAAGTGCAAACCCGAATCCTCAGAAGATGAGGCCCGAAATTGGTTATGTTGAACCAAGCTTAAAAAGTTGGGCTTAATTTCCTAAGTCTCCGCATCAATAGTGGGCTGAGTGATAGGTGCACGAATAAGGTCATCAGTGGAGTAGCATACTCCCCAAGTCTCTTTGAGCCATGGCTCTTATATTTTTTAGTGATTTTTTTAAGTATGAAAACAAATAACAAGTAACTAATTTTTTTTTGGTTTTCAAATATATAACAAGAAAGTAAACTAACAACAAGAATAAAACTACAAACTAACAACAAAACTAATAACAAGGTCTCTAGTGACCTCACCAGGATAGCGAATTGCTTCCCTGGCAACGACGCTGGAAAAAGGGTTGATACCTTCGATCCGGATTCATGGATATAGTATAATAGATTTTTCCCTAGAAGATCTAGGTTTAATCAAACCTTTCAAAGCAATTCTAAAAGGAAATAAATAAGGACACGTCTACAAGACTTTGTTGTTTTGTTTATCTTAGTATACCGGGCAAATCTAGTTTAATTTTTATAGTGGGTTGAATCAATAGATGGAGATAGGTCAGGGTTGAAGATCCACCTGCAGTTGCACATCATATGGGATAAAAGATAATAATAAGCATAGTCGTGTAATGTTTGAACGGAGATAATCCCGTGTGGGCAACATATCCTAGTATACTAAAGCCCCCGTGATGTAGCAGACATAGCAATAGTCTTTTAATCCAACCGAGTGCACACCGAAGCCACGGGTTACAAACGATTATTAAGTGAAGAACACAGATTAAACCATTAAGTGGTGATGTTGTTGTGATCCCGAATGGGTCGCTAAGCGAAGACCATACTACCCTTTCTATCACTGGGGTTCCTATGAGATCGTCGCTA
The DNA here is from genome assembly GCA_030063025.1 of Avena longiglumis. Classification (NCBI taxonomy): domain Eukaryota; kingdom Viridiplantae; phylum Streptophyta; class Magnoliopsida; order Poales; family Poaceae; genus Avena; species Avena longiglumis. The sequence continues at coordinate 379,331,530 of CP125978.1, forward strand.
GCCAAGTATCTCACCTCAAGCCTTTATCAATCTATGGGATCTTGGGTACCTACAAGTCCACGGTCCGAGACAAGAGACAAATAAACAAAAGATAGAAATCTCAATTGCAAACAAAATACAATACTCCTATGATTAGATGCACATAATTGCTGTGAGGTTTCTCCCCAACCCGCAGCAAGTGAGGACTACTCAATCATAACAAATGGATTAAGGATAGAAATCATTGTGCAAAATACTTAGATTGAAATCGAATATTTTTACAATGGTCGCGAAATCACAAGGAGATCTAAAGTACAAAGAAAAGTCTATGGCTAGTGGATGGATGGTTGAATGGATGAACAATGGTCTAGATCTCCTTTGGTGGTGTTGTGATGCAATATGAGAATGGCAGCTCTCTGGACGGCGGTTGGAGCCTCAAAATATATAGGTGTCTTCACGAAAGTCATAGGGTTTGACGAGATGAAGCCGCCGGCAGCCCGTACGGGGAGGCCCCGCCCATACCACTGGTCGTTACGCGCACTGGTTCCTGGAAATAGCTCCCCAATTACTTGGACGTGTGAATTTCCTCTAATTCCTTCATTTTGACTCCTGATTTCGCATTAAAACCCATGATTTCCTGCACAACATAATTCAAAGCAAGGTTTTTCATATCTTTGCAATTATTAGTCATTAATGGCAAGGATTGAGAGTTTCTTGTCAATTGCTTTAATAAAAACAATATTTAAACACAGAGAAAGATGGAAAATTTCAAAGGCATCAGTCATCTTGTTAGAAAGCCTTCAAAATATAATGTTTATCAATTTCTGCAAATGTGTGCAAACTCATTTAGATGCTGGTAAGCATGTTGTCGCTGGCGTATGGGTCTAGACATGGCTAGCACGTGAGGAGCGGCCGCGTTGGAGTAGCGTACGTCGGAAGCTTCAACCTCAAAATTTTCGCACAAGCCAAAACATCCCGCACATCTATTCAAAAACCCCGGTCGGTTTTTAGCCGGTGGCAAAATTTCTCTTCTATCCCTAAACTAGAAACAAGGGCCGGAGGAGGACTATGATGACCCACAAGTATAGGGGGTGTATCGTAGTAATTTCGATAAATAGGAGTGTCGATCCCAACGAGGAGAAGAAGGTGTTGACTAGTGGTATGGAGCAGGAACTCTCTGTAAATACTTAGCAAACAGATTTTTAGGAGTTTTCTGATAAAGCAACAAAAGAAAGTGCAAGTAACAAAGACAACGAACAAACGCAGCAAGTGTCCCAATCCTTTCTTAGCAAAGGACAAGCCGGTGGAAATACTTATAGGGACACATGGGAATTCTGTCAAGTGCTTTCGCTTCAAATAGCTCAGTACTCTTCTTTGGTGTTGTAAGTGTTGTGTGGGTGAACCTGTGCTAACATACTGACCTTACTTGAACTAATACATACTTGTGATTAAACCCCCTGCAAGCATCCGCAACTACAGGAAAGTAATTAAGATATAAATCTAACCACAGCCTTAAACTCTGAGATCGTATGCTCCCTTGTGCAAAGGTGTCCTAACGGGGGTTTAGGTTTCTATCACTCCGGCAACCCCACAATTAGTAGCCAAATACACAATGCATTCCCCTAGGCCCATATTGGTGAAGTATCATGTAGTCGACGTTCACATGACACGACTAGAAGAATAGCACCACAACTTAAATACTAAACCATTGAATAATAACTCAACACAAATCCACTACTAACAACATGACTTCTCCCATGTCCTCAAGAACTAAAGGAACTACTCATGAGACATCATATGGATCAAGATCAAAGATAATATGATAATGGATAACAATCTGAACATAAACACTAATCCAATGGTTCCACTCACAAGCATCAACTACAATAGTAATCAACACCGGGAAAGTTTCCCCTAATGAACTAAGTAAGTATTCAACACGATTGTTACAGAGGGATGGAGTAATGATGATGGTGCTAGTGGAGATGATGGTGTGGATGATGATGATGATGATGATGATGATCCCGATGAAGCCTAGCTTGATGATGGTGTTGATGGCGACGATCTTGTTGGGTAGATCTAGGTAGGGTCAAGACGGGTAAGAAAGAGGAGAGGTATTTCATATCTAGTGCCGAGTCAGGGCATGGTTCGGCCGAGTTACGCAAAGGATCGGTCGAATGAGAAATGACTTGTCCGGAATCAGGTGATTGAGGCATGATTCGTCCGAAATACGGATCATGTCGGCCAAGGCATCAACGATCAATGTAGGGAAAGGTCGAGCCGAGTTACCCGAGGCGCAGCCGAATCAGGAAAGTTTGAAGAGGAAGGAAGAATCTTTCAAGGTCAAACCCTAGCTACTATCTTAGTGGAATCTGCACAGTGCCAAGCGCTAGAGACAAGGAGCAGAGCAGCAGAGGAGCAGAGGAGCGTCACGGAGGTGATAGTCCCCAGGCCCGAGGCTCACATGTGATGGGCTCTGGGTCTTTGTCGTCGATATAGGAGGGACACGGAAAGAGGTCTGCCGAGTTACCATTTTGGGACAAGCATATTCCAAGAATATGCTTGCCACGTAATCCCTAAGAAGAACCAAGGGAGCCCTTATAAGGAGAGGCAGGGCACCTCGGAGAGGGGATCGATTCATTTTTACACTAGAGGGCTTGTGTTGTAACCTTCTTCCTCCTCTGATATAGCTCAAGGAGCACTTGTATCTTGATAGAGGTGGAATAAAGATATATGTTCTAACTTACTATGTGTAGAAACCACTGCATCTTCCCTCCCCAGGTCCCACTAGCATCTATTGGCCCCCAACTTTAGCCTACCCATGGAATCTTCCATGCCACCACCACGACAGTTGGCGCCCACCGTGGGGCCAGCAGCAGTGCTAGCTGGAGTCAAGATCCGTACGGGAAACTTCATCGGCACGGGAGAGCGCGTTGTCTCCGGCTTAGTCTAGAGATTCGACATCTGGGACTATGTCCGCGACAACGCGGGCTGTTTCAAAGTGAAGTTGCACCCGTGCAATGGCGTCTTAATCAACCTGGGCACTCACAAGATCTACATCGGCGTCGACACTTCCTGCGTCTATATATGCCGAGTCTTCCTCACAGGAGATCCTCCCCTCAATACTTCCAGCGGTCAACGAGGGACTCGCCCCGTGGGCAATGTTAAGGTGATGATGATGGCTCCGACACCAGCAGCAGGAGAAGGAGCTGGGCCGAGCATGGACCCGGCGGCAACCGGTCAGGTAGCAACTAAGTCGGCCGCCACAAAGCCAGCAGCCGCAGATCCACCAGCAGCTGGAGCATCCGAGATGCAACAGGTAACTCCAAAGGAACCAAGGGTAAGGTGGACACCTCTGGAGAGACCAGAGAATATCGTGCAAGAAGCCATAGATAAATTAACTACACCTGTAGCACTGATAGTTAACCCGGTGAACGCACATGCAGAGTTAGAAGAAACTAGGCTAAAAATGTTAGAGGAGGCAAAGAAAGTGTCGGCATTGCAGGAGTCCTTTAACAGGACTCTGCGAGAATATGTCAGGGCAAACAAGCTAGATATGGCCCCTGGCCGAGTAGATAATCTGAGATTGAGAGGAAAGAACCTCATGGATGAAGTCAACAAAGAGCATGAAGCTCAGTAGGGCGATTCGGCTGATCCAGGCTTGCCGAGGTACAGCACCCCTGCAAAGAACCTCAAGGCAGCGAACGCGGCAGCCCTAGAATTGGAAGGACTGACCGACGAAGCCCGACAGAGATAGCAAGAAAGAGTAAATGAGTCGGTACGCATCGCAAACCAGCAAAATGAGGAGATACTTAGGGCTAACCCGGTAAAGCTAGGAGCTTCACGCATGGTTCATTCGGCAGGGGCTGCCCCCGCGTTATCTGCGGCAGCGGCATACTCGTCCGGAAACGGTGCACAGAAAGGTAAAGCAGTAACTTCGGGAAAAAGAAACAAGCAAATTGTCCCGTATGACCCGGCAGTGGATAGAAAAGTCAATGAAAATAAGGGCAATGGAAGCCGAGGTAATAGCGGTGACAGAAACCCCGACCGCGGCAATAGAGAGCATGGGAATCTCAGAAGGGGAAACTCGAAGAACAATAACCCGACAGAAGGAAGGAGATACCTTCTGCAAGATCATCTGCCGAGACATGAACCTCGACAAGACCGAGATGCAAGACAGGTCCCGCATAACCAAGGAAATGACAGATATAACGATGGTTATTCGGAAATGGAAAATGCAGAGCGTGGTGGGCAAAATCGTTAAGGAATGTAGGAAAGAATTATGTATAGAAACTTGCCGTTAACTGACGCAAGATTGAAGCTAGATAGGCTATATCGGTCTGAGTTATTGGAAGAGCAGGGTCCGCCTGGCCCGGCGTGTTTTGGACCTCGGATTATGGGCGAACCACCCGTGTCGAACTTCCAGTTAGCAAGAGTCACAAAAACATACAATGGAAGTACAAAACCACAAGATTTGCTAATTGATTATGCCACAACAGTAAAAATAACAGGAGGAAATTTGAGATGGGCTATGAGATACGTGCCCCAGATGTTGGAAGGGCCAGCCAGGGTTTGGCTGAATAATTTGCCAACAGGCAGTATCAACTACTGGTTGGATTTTGAGGAAATGTTTGTCAGTAACTTCACCAGTACGTAGAATAGGCCAAACAGGCCACAACAGCTCACAATGTGCAAGCAGAAACCAAATGAGACTGATAGAGAGTCCTTAACTCGGTGGTGCAACCTCAGAAATTCATGTGAACGAGTTATAGAATCTCAAGCAATTTCCTGGTTCGCTCAGGGATGCAGATATGGAAGTGTGTTGTGGCAGAGGCTGCAAAGAGATATGCCCACCACATTGGCGGAGACCATCAGAGTAGGAGATTCATATGCCTTGGGTGATCCGACTCAACCCGAGCTTATGTCGGCTGAGCATCATGAGCAGCAGGACCATTACGCCCGAGATGGTGCGGGTTCATCCTGGTGCAATGAATATCGAGGTAGTAGAAGGGAAGGGAGGCCGGATTATAGATATAGTTCAAATCAAGTGCCTGCAGTCGTGCAGGATCAGCCAAGTAATGGGGGCAATCAGCATCATAAGAATGGTCCTCAGCAGTGGACACCAAGGAACGACGGTAAAAAACAGTGGACACTTGAGCAGAAAAAACAATGGCAAGAGAGGCCGAAGTACACGTTTGAGTCAATGCTGGATCAGCCATGTAAATTTCACACGCCTAACCCGGCCAAGCCAGCCAACCACACCACTCGCCAATGCACCTAGATCAAGAGCGCAATGAGAAACCCGACAGCCATGCAAGCACCGCAACATCAAGCGCATCACCAATAGCAGCCATAGCTGACAGGGGGAAATGCCTAGTAGCTAATGTTACCTCCACCACCTCTGAGGTATGAGAATCAGGATCGGAGGGACACGGTTCATCAAGTAATAAATCAGAACCAAGATGGTAGAGGAAACCCCGGAAATAATGCGCGCAATGATTATAGGGAACATCACCAATCATACTGTGTGTTCAGAACAGAACAAAAAAATAGACAGAGCGTCCAGCACCGACATATGGAAGTAAATGCAGTTATGTTGGCAGTTCCGAGCTATGTGCCATGGTCGGATCAAGAGATCACCTGGAGCATAAGAGATCACCCGAAAATCATGCAAAACCCAGGATCATATGCTTTAGTGCTAGATCCGACATTTGTTGGGCCTAGTATTAATGTGAAATTCTCAAAAGTACTGATAGATAATGGGAGCAGCATCAATATTATGTACAAAGACACAATGCATAAGCTTGGAATAACTCTGAATATGCTGCAGTCGACTAGGACAACATTCCACGGGATAGTTCCAGGACTGTCCTGCGAACCCATTGGAAAGCTCCGAGTAGACTCATTATTCGGCACGAGAGATAATTGCAGAGCTGAAAATCTGGGGTTTGAAGTGGTGGACCTAGAAAGTTGTTATCATGCCTTACTCGGACGGCCGACATTGGCCAAGTTTATGAGCAGTTGTCATATTAGTTACATGAAAATGAAGATGCCAGGACCTCAGGGGGTGATAAAAATAGCAGGAGACTATAGGAAATCAATGGAATGTGCTTCAGCCGGATCAAACCTGGCCGACTCTTTGGTAATCACAAGGGACAAAAGGAGAATGCAGGAAGTGGCAGCTTTAGCTCAGTCGGCACAACTTAACATCCCGACACTTGCCAACCCACACGGAAGTGTATCCTTCCAGCCGACTAAGGAAACAAAGAAGATACAGATTGATGATCAATTCCAGAGCGCACCATCACTATTGGTGTTGGCCTGAATGACAAATAGGAAGGCGAGATCACCAACTTCATCCGTGAGAATCAGGATATCTTTACATGGTCCACACAGGATCTGCAAGGAGAGCCGAGGGGGTTGGCTGATCACTCTCTGCATGTAAGGCCAGGAGCAAGACCGGTGAAGCAACCTCTCCGCCGCTTCGCCGAAGACAGGAGAAAATAATAGGCGATGACATACTCGGCTTTTTGCGGCCGGGTTCATCATGGAAGTACTTCATTCGGAATGGTTGTCAAACCCGGTGTTGGTAGAAAAGAAAAAGGATGATCCAAATGTAGCTGTCGTTTGGCGAATGTGTATCGATTACACGAACCTTAACAAGGCGTGTCCTAAAGATCCTTTCCATTTACCTAGGATAGACCAAGTCATTAATTCAACCGCAGGTTGTGAGCTGTTATCATTTGTAGACGCGTACTCTGGTTTCCACCAGATACCATTAAACCCGGCTGATCAAATAAAGACTGCATTTATCACCCCGTATGGGGCTTATTGCTATCGCACCATGCCATTCGGCTTGCGTAATGCAGGAGCCACATACCAAAGATGCATGCAAAAATGTCTGCATGAACAGATTGGAAAAAATGTGCAAGTGTATGTTGATGATGTGGTTATAAAAACCAAAGAGAGCAACACGCTCCTAGAAGATATCCGACAAACATTCACGAATCTAAGAAGGTTCTGAATAAGCTGAACCCGGAAAAATGTACCTTTGGTGTACCAGCCGGAAAATTACTCGGCTTCCTCGTATCCAGCCGAGGTATAGAGGCAAATCTGACTAAGATTCGTGCAGTTGAAAGAATGGAACTGCCGAGGTGCCTAAATGATGTTCAAAAGTTTATAGGATGCCTTGCATCCTTAAGTCGGTTTTCGTGAGTCGTCTAGGTGAAAAAGCATTGCCTTTGTATCAATTAATGAAAAAATCCGACAAATTCACCTGGACACCTCAGGCCAATAGTGATTTTCATGAGTTAAAAAAGATGTTGGCTATAGCGCCTATCTTGGATTCCCCATTATCAAAAGATCCTATGCTGCTCTATGTGGCAGCAACTAACAGGGTAGTAAGTGTAGTAGTTTTCGTGGAACGAAATGAAGAAGGTAAGTCGGTGCAAAGACTGATGTATTACCTAAGAGAGGTATTATCGACCTCCAAGCAGAACTACCCACACTACCAGAAAATGGCTTACGGAGTATACATGTCGGCAAAGAAGCTCAAACATTACTTCGAAGAACACTCCATAAGGTGATTTGTGATGCACCAATAGCCGAGATACTGAGCAAAAAAGATGCGAGTGGCTGAATAGCAAAATGGGCAATTGAGTTATCACCTTATGCCCCGCAATTTGATAGGCGAGATGCAATCAAGTCTCAGGTAGTGGCCGACTTTTTTGTAGACTAGGCTGAGGTGCAGTATGAACCCCCATTTCTAGATCCAAACTATTGGACGATGCACTTTGATGGATCCAAGTTAAGAAATGGGTTAGGAGCAGGGATAGTGTTAACCTCTCCAAAAAGGATCAGCTGAAATATGTATTGCAGATACATTTTGCTGCATCAAACAATGTAGCAGAATATGAGGCACTTGTCCATGGCCTAAAAATGGCAAAAGAGATCGGCATGCGTCGGATTCTCTGTTACGGAGATTCGGACCTCGTAGCCCATCAAGTATCAGGAAATTGGGATGCATTGGATGTAAACATGGATCTATATCGGTTTCATGCACAGAAAATTAGTGGTTATTTTGACGGGTGTGAGTTTCATCACATACCTCGGGCAGAAAATGACGTTGCGGACACACTGTCAAAACTTGGATCAACCAGATAGTCAATTCTGCCTGGTATCGCCCTAGAACACCTGAGAAAGCCGTCAATTATACCTTGGCCATAATATGACTCAATTCACATCTCGTCAGATTAGATACCCGAGTGTCTCCCAATGGAAATTGACAAAGTACATGAGCCGAATTACTCGGGGACTGATTCTCTTAACCCAAAAATGGATTGGGAAAATCCGGTGGATGTTATGTCGGCAGAAATAATGGAAATTAACAAAACAATTTTCCCGGAAAAAGTCATACCGGAATGGGCACAGCCCATATTCTCGTTCCTCAAAAATAAGGTCCTGCCGGATAATGAGGTTATGGCCAGGCAAATAGTAAGAAGAGCAAAAGCTTACACGATCATAAATAATGATCTTTATAAGAGAAGTGTGACAAGTGTGCTGCAACGATGCGTTGACTCGGCAGAGGGACAAGAGATCCTCTTGGATATACATCAAGGAGAGTGTGGGTACCATGCCTCGTCCAGAGCCCTCGTAGCCAAAGCATTTAGGCATGGGTTTTACTGGCCAAGTGCGCTAAAGGAAGCAAAGGAATTGGTAACAAAGTGTAATGGTTGCTATAGGTATGCCAGCAAAATACATATGCCTTCATCCGAGTTGAAAACAATACCAATCACTTGGCCATTCTCTATATGGTGTTCAGATATGGTAGGTCCATTTAAGACGGCTCGCGGCGGCATGACTCACATTTTGGTCATGGTGGAAAAATTCACAAAGTGGATAGAAGTAAAACCAATAAGAAAATGTGATAGGCCCATGGTGGTAAAATTCCTCAAAGATATCATTCTGAGATATGGTTACCCACACAGTATCATCACGGATAATGGCACAAACTTCGCTGAAGGAGCTTTTGCTCGATTTTTTCAAGAGAATCACATAAGACCTGATGTTGCTTCGGTGGCTCACCCGGCATCAAATGGGCAAGTAGAAAGATCGAATGGACTAGTACTGTCTGGAATACAACCTTCGCTGATAGAACCGCTTCAGAGATCGGCAGGATGCTGGATAGAGGAACACCCAGCAGTACTATGGAGCCTAAGATCTACCCCGAATAGATCAATAGGATACACCCCGTTCTTCCTCGTGTATGGTGCAGAAGCTACACTACCAGCCGACATATTGCATGACTCGCCAAGAGTCACCCAATACACGAGAGCCGAAGTAAACGAGATATCTCGGCAAGATGATATGGATCTACTGGAAGAAGCAAGAGAATTGGCACTATCAAGATAAGTTGTTTATCAACAAGACCTCAGACAGTATCATAGCAAGAAAGTAAATCCAAGAGTTTTCAAGGAAGGAGATCTAGTTCTTCGGCTGGTGCAAAGCACGGCCGGCATGCATAAACTCTCACCCCCATGGGAAGGGCCATTCATCATGAGAAAAGCATTGCACAACAATGCGTACTACCCAATCGATGCTTAAGCGCCAGAAAAGAACAAGGCGGATAAATCCGGAGACGAGTCAAAAAGACCGTGGAATGTGGCGTTACTTTGCCCATTTTACACTTAGAGGAAGTGTATTGTATCCAGCAATATTGTGTATCAAGTTGGTGTATTAGACATGAATTAATGAAACCTCGGTAGCCCGAGAAGTGACTCGGGGACTACCCCGTATTGTTTATCATTTTGATTATGTATGAAATTTCGATAGCTCGAGCAGTGACTTGAGGACTACCCCGTATTATTTATCATTTTGATTATGTGTGAAACTTTGGTAGCTCAAACAGTGACTCGGGGACTGCCATGTATTGTATGTCACCAATTATATGTGTAATATGAATGATCACTTTGGCAACCCGAGCAATAACTCGGGGACTGCCCCATTATTTTTTACAATTATAATCATATGAGTGATAACCTCGGCAATTTGAAATGTAATTTGGGAAATACCCCCATTTATATTATCTTACCAATTGATAACTCGTAGGGGTGGTAAGTCTATCCGACTAACTAATATATGGACATAGGAGTCATAGTCCTTGATTCAAATTGGTAAAACCAAAGTGTTGCAAATAAGAATGGATGAAAGACACAAGATGGATGACGACCAAAAATCAAACACGTAGAAATGTGATTCGAACTTATGAAATTAAAATTTTGCAAACAAGGATACGCACCACACAAACTCAACTAGAAGAATAATAACATAGCGATCACTATAGCATATGATGCCAAAGTTAGACAGATCACATAGTACCAAAAGAGGGAGATTGTCTTAGGACAACATACACACGGCATACCGGGGACTTAAACCGATAAAAGTTTTTTAAGCTCAGACATCAGAAATTGCCGAATCACCCATATGAGGAACAACAACAACAGCGGAAGTTCCGATATTGGTATGTCGGATGCGATAGAAGGAGCCTCGGCTTCTGTAGGAGGAAAAACTTCAGGAGTTGCCTGGGCCTCTGCAGAAGTTACTTCGGTGTCGACCGAGGCAACCAAACTATCTTTGGCAGGGACTGTCCACTGTGAGACTCCACCTTGGGCTTGGGAGGCTTCGGTCCCCTTGGAGGAGCATCGAGCCTCGGCGTTCCCATCCGAACTGCCACTAGACTCGTCCGAGTCCCCAGAATTTTCGTCCAAACCACCTTCATCACCGGAATCTCCATCGGATTCATCTTCATCCACAACGTCAACATCATCTTCAGCATCATCAGGGAGAAAGCTCGGCCCTTCGTTCCGTTGATGAACATTGGCATACTCAATGAGCTGGTAGGCAAGAGCTTGGCAGCGGGCAACATATTCTGGATTCTCGACCCAAGGAGAGCCGGTGCACAAATTCATCAAGGTATCGAGGGAGATATCCTCATACCATGACAGAACAGCGGTAAGCGCCATGTCAGCCCCGGCTCGCCCGGCCGATTCTCTCCAAAGATTCAACTGAACCGGAGATTCCATCAGCTTCGCCACAAGTACTTCCACCTCGGTGATCTTCGGTTCATTCTGCCAAAGCATGTTGAAAGCACGAATGGCCACTCTTACCAAATCTTTTCCCATAATCTTCATTGGCTCAATAGCATCAGCAACGGCAACCAAGAAATCTTCAATAGAATATTCTTGATTCGGAATAACGGGAACACCTCGGTGGCCGCGAGCAGCGATCACATCCTTAGAACTCACAGATTTGGCTTATGGAAAATGATCTGCAAGAAAGAACATCAAATAAGTCAAGGAAAGCAACAAGCAAAGAATAACTCGGCTAGAAACAAAAAACTTACGGTGGATGTATCGCAACATTTTCTGGAGATCCATGGCCCATTTCACCCTATTCTTCTCAAAACAAGCCATTTCTTTGCTCATCGCCTGATTCTTTAGCTCGGCGGCGTCAAGAAGTTCCTTGTCCTTCTGAAGCTGAAGGCTTAGTCAGTTCTTCTCCTCGGAAAAATCTTGATCAACTTTTTCTAACTCGGATTTCAGAGAAAGTTTGAGGGATTCAACCTCGGCACGGAGCCGGGCTATCTCGTCATTCTTTTCCTTAAGTTGCGCCGATTGAGTGCCTGCTTGCTCTAAAAATGCGGAATCATATCATGCATAGGTATGCACTCTTGATGCGACGCTGCAAATCTTTATAACTCGGCTGAGCCGAAGATGGGATACCATAAGACACTCGAGATTTACTTCGAACGAAAAATGAACGAATAAAGGATGGAGGGGCAACTAACCTTTAAGGGTGGTAACCTTCTTCGTAAGCCGGATATTTAAATTATTAATGTTAGCTGCACGAAAATAAACCAGAAATTAGCCGAGAAACTGGGCCTTGTACAAATATAGAGGGCACTAAAAGCCGAATAATTTACCAGTCTTCTTCACAACAGGAACCATTTTGTCGAATTTATCTTGAAGCTTTTTATGCGAGAAGAGTAACCTCTGGAATTCGGTCGTACGCCGATTATGAGCAACCTCAAATAACACCAATTTATACAAAGAAAACCACAAAAAAGATCTGAATCAAGAAGAAACTTGACTCGAATCTAGGTGGCTGGATATTCAAAACTAAAGCAGATCCGAATCAAGAAGAAACTTTACTCGGATCTAGGTGGCTGGATATTCAAAACTAAAGAAGATCTGAATCAAGAAGAAACTAGACTCTGATCTAGGTAGCTGGATATTTAAAACTAAAACAAAAAAATCTGAATCACGTAAAACTTGACTCGGATCTAGATGGCTAGAGGAATTTTAATTCAAGACATGCACAGAAAAAACTATCTATTGTGCAAGCAAGTAGTTATATTCTAAGCAAGTAAAGCTTCCAAACGAATAACAAGTCATTCGGTTGCAAGCTCGAGGACTTGTGAGCATATAATATCTTATAAGTAAAAAACGAAATGTAAATTGAAGCGCATACCTCGTTCATCTTATCGCTTTCAAGAAAAACCTTAGCAGCCATGTGCAATTGACTGCTAATGTCGGAGAGCTGAAAGGATTGGTTACAAGGGTTGCCTTCAATCTGATCAGCAGCATTCCAATTATTTGCATACTCTATCAATGATCCGAGGCTATTTCCACTTTCTGTGCGTGTCAAGACTTTGCCCTTGGCTTCTCGCGCTTATTGCGCTGCAACCTCGGACGCCGGACTCTTGTGAAGCATGAGCCGGGTATCGGCGGCAGAAACGGCTGCAGGTTTGGACACAGAGGCCCCTTTGTGGAGCATATCGGCAACAGTCGGTTGAGATGTACCTGACTTTCCTTTTTGAGATGGAATAGGCTTGGCAGCGCCGTCCTTCTTACTCTTGGAAGAGACTTCGAAAATGGGAATAGATTTGGAGCCAGGCACGGCACTTGGAGCAATAACTGCTGCGGCCGAGGTATCACAAACTTCGGTAGCAGCTGGAGTAACAAGAATTTCAGCAGCAGCCGAGGTAGCGGGAACTTCAGCGACAGCCGAGGTAGCAGGAACCTCGGTAGAAAGATTCTCGATAGGAGAAACTTCGGAGACCTTAGAGAAAGCTGCCGGATCAACTGAATGATCCAGCATATTTACATCGGCATCAGCACCAGGAGGAACTTCACTCCCGTCCCGCCGAGGCGGACTGATAGTCGGTGGGAGAGGAGAATTGTCACATGGAGGACTAGGAACACGAACATCTTCAGAACACGATGGCGAAAGTGGCCGAGTTACGTGAGATGTCATACTCGGACCACTGGGTTTGACAGAGAGAGGGGCACTTCCAAAAAGAAAATATAAACTAATTCAGGAAAAAAATAAAGAAACAAGAATACGAGTTAAAACGTGCAGGGAAACTTACCCAGAAATTCCCGGCATAGTTCAGCGCTTAGAATATGCTGGGAGGATTTCTTAGTTCGCTTTTTAGTAGCTGCATCAGAAGGATCGTTCGAGGCAGCACGCTTCTTCGACGGAGCAGGAGCCTCGGAAGCAAGGGGAACGGATTAGCTGGGAAAGGAGCCAGAAATGCGTAAGAGATAGGCACCACGGCAACTACCTCGAGAATTTGGACGTCGTCCGAATCACCTTCGTCAGTATGGGCAGAGGTTCTACCTCGGGTGCGAGCGGGAGCATCCTCGGGCCTAGGAATAAATTCCTCCGGGTCAGGTTCCCCATTGTCCGGGTTACTGCGATCAGCAACCCAAAGGAAGAGCCAGCACCTCGGCATCTTCCTTGGTTTGCTCGGCAAACCTCTGCAGTAAGGGCAAACAAAGGTTAGCAGGATACACGATGGGAAATAACCCGAATAAAACAATTAGCATCCAAATTACCTGAGGAGGAGGGTTAACACGAGAAAAGGGTCTCATTCCCCAAACCTATTCCTCGGGCATCTCAGTTTTAAAGATAGCCCGGACACGCTTCTGGATTTGGACATCGTCGATCTCAACTATGGAAACTCGGTTGGGATCCAAAGGACCGCTCATATAGCAAAGCTTGTGGGAGCGGAGTTGGAAGGGGCAGATTCGGCTGCTGATAAACGCGGCCATCGGATCTTCGCCACGAAGCCCAGCACGAGATAACTCCTTTAGCCGAAGTTCGAATGCTTAGGCAAGAGCGTGGGCCTTCTTCAGATTATAGAGCCAGTTCTTTTTCGAAGGAGGACTAATGGAGAAGGCAGGAAGCTGCATCTTATCCTCTACTCTGGTATTCTTAACGTAGAAAAATGACATGTGCCATTTTTACAAGACTCTAGACCCGTAACTCGGGGGAACACGGAATTTTTCCGGGGTGTAATAGAAGCGGCCCCGCACTAAGTTAAAGACTTCTCGGAAGGATGAAGAGACTTATCCGACACTACATTGGCTCGGATTTGAAAGAACTTCGACCAGACATCTACTGAAGGCCAAATGCCAAAGTATCCTTCAAAATCCAAGATAAAGGCCAAGAGAGAGGCTACCGCATTAGCCGGTAGATGATGCGGCCAAAGGCCAAAGTAATCAAGAAAATTCCTAGCAAAGTCTCTAAGAGGGATGCCAAACCCTCTAGCAAAGTGCGACATGAAAACTACATATTCTCCATCCTGAAGGACGGGGGAAGATTCCTTGCCAGGTAAGCGACACTGTACCTCGGCGGAACCCGGCGTGTCTTGCGCAACCACTCGATTTCCCGACGAGTGACCGTGGATCCTTGCAACGAGCCGCGCTCTGGGCCCACCATGAGCTCTTGTTCGCTGACGATGGCGCCGCTGAGCGAGCTCGACATGGGCTCGTCGGAGGAGCCAACTGAAGAGGGGTCGCTGGTAGCAGGGATCAGCCTCGATACCCAAGGCCCCGTCGCAACAGCGACAAAGGCGACGGCGGAGCAAAAAAGAAAACCGCCGCCGGAGATTGAAACATAAAAGGAATGCCTAGGGCGAGGACCTAGGAGCGGCGGCGCGTCACGCGACGGAGAAGTGCGGCAGCAAGGACGCAAAGAACGAAAACACAGCAGTGAGCTCGCAAGAGCAGAAGAACGGTGGCGTGGTCGTCGAGGCGGAGGTGCGGCGGCACAGACACTAGAGCGCAATAACAACTACAGCGGTGCAAGGAGGAAGATGAAGGGAGAGGGGAAGGGGAAAGTGAATCAACCAACCCCACTCCCCTACTTATAACCGCATAGGGTGAACGTTAGTGGGATCGTGGATGCGCCACAATAACCGCACAAACGCGTGTATCGCGCATCCACGAACGATGAGTGGAGCCACAGGAAGGGTCACATGGCGCAAGAGGGGATCAGGCCGCCATGACTATTGCGATGATTGAAGGCCATCGCATCGACGCGGTAGCGCAGAATTATCGTGTGGCAAGACATCGTAGAGATACAAAAAACGAGACAAAAGTAATGATTGGTACACGTAGGATGAGGCTTACTAAAGAAGCTAAAGGGATACCCCGAACGAAAGAGATTTACCTGGAGAATGGGGCGCTTTTCAATGGAGGAGAATGAACGAAAGAGAGATAAACTAAGAGCAACACCGGCTAAGAAATACGTCGGACAAAGAGATAGGGAAAGTGAGTCTTTGGAAACTGATGTGGTCCGGCCGAGATAACTGGCAGGACCGCACTAGCTTCCGGGACTAATGTTGGGGAGATGACTCCAGGTAGGTTCAATACGGGTAAGAAAGAGGATAGGCCTTTCATACCCAGTGCCGAGTCACGGCATGGTTCAGCCGAGTTACGCAAAGGATCGGCCGAATGAGAAATGACTTGTCCATAATTAGGTGATTGAGGCATGATTCGACCGACATACGGATCATGTCAGCCAAGGAATCAACGACCAATGTAGGGAAAGGTCAAGACGAGTTACCAGAGGCGCGGCTGAATCAGGAAAGATTGAAGATGAAGGAAATATCTTTCAAGGTCAAACCCTAGCTACTATCTTAGTGGAATCTGCACAGTGCCAAGCGCTAGAGACAAGGAGCAGAGCAGCAGAGGAGCAGAGGAGCGTCACGGAGGTGACAGTCCCCAGGCCCGAGGCTCACATATGATGGGCTCTGGGTCTTTGCCATCGATAGAGAGGGGACACGGAAAGAGCTCCGCCGACTTACCATTTTGGGACAAGCATATTCCAAGAATATGCTTGCCACGTCATCCCTAAGAAGAACCAAGGGAGTCCTTTATAAGGAGAGGCAGGGCATCCTGGAGAGGGGATCGATTCATTTTTACACTATAGGGCTCGTGTTGTAACCTTCTTCCTCCTCTTATACAGATCAAGGAGCACTTGTAGCTTGATAGAGGTGGAATAAAGATCTGTGTTCTAACTTACTATGTGTAGAAACCACTACATGTTCCCTCCCCAGATCCCACTAGAATCCATTGTCCCCCAACTTTAGCCTAACCATGGCATCTGTCGTGCCACCACCACAACAGATCTCCCCTCTCCAGGAAGGAATTTTCCTGGCAGAAATCTGTGAGCCGGAGAGATCTTTCTCTCTCGGTCTTTTTCACCCCACAGAGGCGGCAAAAATCTATCTGTGGTCGCCCCCTGGTATTAGGGTTCCGTGGGGAAGATATAGGCGAGATGGCGTAGTCAGAGGTCGGGCACGTGGGCCACACCTGTCCTAGGCGTGGCCCAGGGGGGACCCGCGCCTAGGGGTGTGGTCCCCCTGTGGCCCTTCTACGCCTCCCCTTCTGGCTTCCTTCGTCTTCTGGGATAATATAATTTTCCCATATTTTTCTGGTATTTTTCTGATCTTCGCGAAATTTCATCAAAACACCTCTTTTTCCATCAGAATCCAGACTCCGGCAGTTCATCCTCCAAGAATCATCCAACATACAAAAACAGAGGAAAAGACATAACTAACACCTCATAATAAGACATAAATCAATGAATAGAGGAAAATTATGATATAGAATGGTGATGCAAATTGGACGTATCAACTCCCCCCAAGCTTAGACCTTCGCTTGTCCCCAAGCGAAAACTAAGCTCAGTAAACATGTCCATAGGTTTATGGAGTGAAGTGTCGATAAAACAATACAGACAAGAGGCATCACACTTACCATTACACAACTCATAGAAGAAAGCAACTCACCATTATATAACTTAGATTGCAACAAGTACATGAGTCACAATAGAGATGCATAAAGATAAATCATTATTGGAATTGGCAAACTTTTGTTCTTGGTCAGAGAACAGCTGGCAAATAGTTTCATAAAAAGATTTTTGTAGAAGTTTTATAACAGGAGCACTCTTTGCTCAAAAAGGTTTTTCACAATGAAGGCTTTCAAAGTAATACTCAATAGATAAGAGTTTTGTGCAAACAAGGAAGATAAATAACATGATTGAATAAATCACCATATGAATGCTTGAAACACAACAACTCAAATGCTTGTTGGATATAGAGAGGAAGTAGGTTTACTGACTCAACTTATAAATAGAAGAAAGGTCCCTTCATTGAGGGAAGCATGGATTTCAAGTCATAAAGATCTTCCAAAATATTGTGGTACTTACTAGCTTTGAGCCCTCATTGCCCTTATCATAGGCATCTTGAGATGATTAAGGTTAAAGTGAACAAGGATAGAGTATATGCTTGACGAAATATAAGTTGGCAATCTCATGTCCCTTGGGTATGAGGGACGCACCTCATGCTACTCAACTTTAGTCACCGGTAAGTTCTTGTCATTGTAACTACATGTGTATGATAAAGAACTGCCAACGGGGTACCCCTTGCACATGGTACAGGAGCTATCCCATAACAAAAATGACAAGGCAAGCAGACAATGAGCATCTCAGCGATCTTTTTATTTACTATGTGCATAGATTTTTATTGAGGATGCTTCACAGAATGCTCATTTTGGTGGTGCTGCAAGTTTCCATAATGATTAGGCATGGCTTAGGCTAGCGGCACAGGCGTTTCTCTAACACATATACATCACTCCATGGACTTACAAGTTCCCTCTTTATTTCACACCGTCGACATCCGCAAACAAAAGAGCATGATATCAACTGTGTACAATGTACAGGTGCAACGTTGAAAGTGTTCCCCGTGACAGCACGGTTCTGCTAATTCCAACGTATAGCTGCAAGCATATACAACTTCGATGACACAATGGTTCAAGTCTATTAGGGGCAAGGAAAATAAGGTGTGCCATCAAGTTCGTGAGATCTTTACTAACTAGTTTTCACATAACAAAATACTTTTTAATTCGAAAGATAGATGAATCTTGAGAATTTGCTTAGAATAGAAAAAATTCTAATAGGTAGATATGGTGGACACAAATGGCACATGTTTTGGTTCAAAGGGTTTGGAAGCATGAGAAGTAAAACCTTCTCAAAACAGGTTTTTGGCTAGCAAGGCTGGGTAGCAAGCAAAAGAGTTGAAAGAAACAAGCAAACATACAAGTGATAAAGCCAAACATGCAATCTTCCTTGAATACACAAAAGATCTTAAATAAAGAATACTAAGCTTATTATCCAATCAAAAAAAGAAAATAGATGATACAAAATACCTGTAAGCTTTTTCTATTTTCCTTTCAAACCTCAAAAAGTGTTGCTACTGACCAGAGCTCGGTTTGCCAAAACCAATTTAGATTTACTTGATGCCAATACTGATCAACAAGATCCATCATATAATAGAGATTGCAAACTAAAATAAGAAGTGCAAAAAGTAAAAAATGAAACTTCTCATTAATATTCCATAAAGGCACTCACACCAAGGGATACATAGATAATCAACTAAAGGAGAGATACTTCCACATGCAAACCAACCTATAAGATAACTTCTCTACCAAATATATGAATCCACTAAAAAGGTAAAAGATAAAAGATGATGATGGTGATACCGCGGCACCCCCCAAGCATGGAACAAGCCAAGGGGATGCCAAACCTGATGACGAATTACTCCTTCGGTGGTGGTGGTGTTCTCTTGATAAGCTCTTAAATAAGTTTCCTCAAATCCTCAATCTCAAAGTTCAGAGTACGAATCAACTCCGAATTCTTCTCAATGCGGTTCATGATTATGTCGGGCCGAGAATTCCAGTCCTTGTTATTCTTTCCCCACTCTTCCTTCTTAGTGTGGTCCTTCCCTGCATGGTTAGAACGAGTGGTACGAGGAGGAAGTGTTCGTGGAGCGAGGATATGACGCGGAGTTCTCCCTCCTATAGACATCTGTGCTGTCCTCCTAAGCTTGGTAGGTTTTGACACCACTCCAATGCTTGTGATGGTAGCGTGGGTGTATGGATGCTTGTCCTCTTCCATGTCTTCTTCATCCCCAACCAAGATATCCTCCTCCTTGGGGTTTTGAGGATCATCTTCTTCGGGCTTCTTGCCTTTATCGTTGGCGGAGACCATGGTGCTCTAAACTTGAGAAGATTTCCTGATAGAAACAAATCATAACGAAAACAAGACGAGAACACGATGCATGAACCTCGGGGGATACGAGGGGTTTTATATTATGATGTTTCAATGCATAAGGAAGGTAATGGTACGAACACGAGGCAGAGACGGAGCTCGGGGGGCTCACACACCCGGTAGCGCGCCAATCTGGGCCCTGGGGTGGGTGGCCACCCGGACTGCTTCTCCTCTGTTCCGTCTAGTAATCTTCCATATGTATTAAAACATCAAAAATATAAAAAGATTAGGCTTTCACGAACCTTCTGTTTTCACCACTTTTACCTATTCAAAGACGAACACTACAGACTCCTTTTCTCCTTTTCCTAAAAATTCCTTTCTTCACAAGGCAATACACAAACTTCAATGGCAACATTAGTGTAAACAAAAACAATAAACCTTTAGGTTCACACTTCAACTGAAATCCATCAAAACAAAGGCTTTTGTAAGACGAAAATGCAAATGATGGCAGAAATCTGTCAAAACAGACCATCAGGTAAAGATTGATTTTTTTGAAAACCTTCTGTTGCTCAAATCAAAAAGTGCAAAACTAATGAAAGTTGGGTAACAACTTGGAGAACAATCACGGAAACATGCAGCTCCATTCGAAGTACTGAGCTTCCTCACGAATTTTTACAATGCAACACAAAAATCTGTCCCAGGACAGCCACTTTTCACAACTCCTCTACTTCACAAAAGTAGTTGAACTTGACACAAAAACCAAAACAAAAAGTATAACGAGCGGTTATTACAGAGGTAATAACTTCCAAGACTTGAGAAAACTCTTGGGTTATCTCCCAACAAGTACTTTTCTTTAATGCCTTTAAGTTAGGCTTGAAACTTTCAAGGATGCTCACAAAAGAGATATATATTTGAAGTGAAAGAGAGCATAAGGAAGCAAATAACCAACACATTCGAGTCTAACACACTTCCTATGCATGGGGGTATCATGAGAAAATTAATTATTGAAACAAAAATCCACTATCATAGGAAGAAAAAACATATGCAACTTCAAAGCTTTCAACATAAAACGGGGAAACTTAACATTATTGAGATGCATAAAACCATGTTTCCCTCTCTCATAATAACTTTCAGTAGCACTTTGAATAAAGTTGACAATATAATTGTCATTGGCAACAACTTTATCATCAGAGTGAGCATACTTACAGTCATCAAAAAGAGGTCCAAGGTCATAAACTAGATCAATAGAAGCAAGTTGTTCCATCCTGGAATCTTTATTAGGCAAGCTATTTTCATAAGGAGCTTTAGAAAATTTGGAAAATTTAAACTCATAAGAATCTCCATCAAACTTAGTTAAAACATTCTCCTTTCTACAATCTATAATAGCTCCAGAAGTGTTCAAGAAAGGTCTACCAAAAATGATAGGACAAGTTTTGCTAACTACTGAATTAAGCACTAGAAAATTAGCAGGATATTTAATCTTACTGCAGAGAACCTCCACATCTCTTACAATATCAATGGGGAAAATGTTTTCCTTATTATCAAGGTGAATAACCACATCAATGTCCTCAAGCTCACAAGGACCAATCTCATGCATAATTTCCCTGTAAAGCTCATAAGGAATAGCACTAGAACTAGCACCAATATCACATAAATCATAGTAGCAATGATCACCAATTTTAAGAGAAAGCACAGGAACACTAGTTTTTCTAGCTTTACTAGGATGAGAGATAATAATAGAAGCGTCTTCATAGAAGACAATGTGCTCATCCTCTATATTTCTAATGAAAGGGTCTTTCATAATAGCTACCACAGGCTCAATATTAATTTGCTCACCAGGCTCCACAATTTTCATTGTACCTTTATTATTTGCACTAATAATCGTAGAATACTCCTTTACCTTAGCTGGGAAAGGTATTTTCTCAACATGAGGTTCAGGCACAATATGATTAGTAGTACAAACTTCAGTACTTCTAACTGGAACATGACTAACATCTTTATAAGGTGCATGGTACTTATTCCACTTCTTCTTGGGAATTTCTATGTAAGAGGAAAAGGACTTAAAATAGTTGGCAATACTTTGGGAGTCAAGACCAAAATCATTACTAATATCACGGAAGTCATCAGTTCCCATAAAATATTTAATGCATTCATAATCATAGTTTATACCTGACTTTGTTCCTTTGTCATTCTCCCAAGCTTCAGTGTTCTCTTGAATACGGTCTAGGAGATCCCATCTAGCTTCTTCCTTCATACGTGTGAATGATCCAGCACAAGAAGTATCTAGTAAATCTTTATCATGAAGAGAAAGCCTAGCATAAAAATTATTGATAATAATATTGTTAGGGAGTTCATGAATAGGACATTTAAACATTAGTAACTTCAATATCCCCCAAGCTTCATCTGTACTCTCTCCATCACGAGGCCAAAAGTTATATATCAGATTTCTATCCTTATGAATCTCAGTGGGAGGATAAAATTTAGAGTAAAAGAGAGATGCCATCTCCTCCCATTCCATGGATGTCCATTCTTCAGCAGCTTATACCATTCTTCATCTCTCCCTTTCAAGGATAAGGAGAGTAACTTTTTCTTCACATGTTCAGTTGTGATACCTGCACACTTAAACAACCCGCATAATTCATGGATAAAAAGCAAGAGATCACCAGGGTGGACAGTCCCATCCCATAAATAATAATTATCCATAACACGATCAACAATACTTGTAGGTATCTTAAAAGGATCAACAGGTGGTGGTTCATCTACTACCCTAACAGTGGTAGTAGTTTTCCCAAACAGAAAACCAAGTGGGCTATCCATATTGCAAACAAAGCAACAAATAGAAAAAAAGCAATACTCATAGTAGAAGTTTCCTTTACGAGTTCCACTCTTCAATAGCGCTTCACTCCCCGACAACGGCGCCAGAAAATAATCTTAATGACCCACAAGTATACGGGGTGTATCGTTGTACTTTCGATAAATAGGAGTGTCGATCCCAATGAGGAGCAGAAGGTGTTGACTAGTGGTATGGAGCAGGAACTCTCTATAAATACTTAGCAAACGGATTTTTAGGGGTTTTCTAATAAAGCAACAAAACAAAGTGCAAGTAACAAAGACAACAAACAAACACAGCAAGTGGCCCAATCCTTTCTTAGCAAAGGACAAGCCGGTCGAAATACTTATAAGGACCAAACGTTCTCGAGGACACATGGGAATTCTGTCAAGTGCTTTCGCTTCAAATAGCTGAGTACTCTTCTTTGGTGTTGTAAGTGTTGTGTGGGTGAACCTGTGCTAACATACCGACCGTACTTGGACTAATGCATACTTGTGATGAAACCCCCTGCAAGCATCCGCAACTACAGAAAAGTAATTAAGATATAAATCTAACCACAGCCTTAAACTCTGAGATCCTACGCTCCCTTGTGCAAAGGTGTCCTAACGGGGTTTCAGGTTTCTATCACTCTGGAAACCCCACAATTAGTAGCCAAATACACAATGCATTCCCCTAGGCCCATAAATGGTGAAGTATCATGTAGTCGACGTTAACATGACACCACTAGAAGAATAGCACCACAACTTAAATACTAAACCATTGAATAATAACTCAACACAAATCCACTACTAACAACATGACTTCTCCCATGTCCTCAAGAACTAAATGAACTACTCACAAGACATCATATGGATCAAGATCAAAGATGATATGATAATGGATAACAATTTGAACATAAACATAATCCAATGGTTCCACTCACAAGCATCAACTACAATAGTAATCAACACCGGGAAAGTTTCCTCTAATGAACCAAGTAAGTATTCAGCACAATTGTTACAACGGGATGGAGTAATGATGATGGTGCTGGTGGATATGATGGTGTGGATGATGATGATGACCCCAATGAAGCCTACCTTGACGATGGTGTTGATGCTGATGATCTCCCCTCTCCGGGAAGGAATTTCCTCGACATAAATCTATCTGCTGGAGAGATATTTTGCTCTCGGTATTTTCCGCCCCGCAGAGGCGGTGGAAATCTACCAGTGGTCGCTGATACGTCAGAAACGTATCTATAATTTTTGATGCTCCATGCTTGTTTAGTATCTACTTTTCTTTACTTGTCTACACTTTGAGGTGTTTTTTACATGTTTTCTGGTACTAACCTATTAACAGGTTGCAACAGTTACAGATGCATGTTTTCTGCTGTTTTTGGTTTCAGAAAAGTTAGTAAAGAAATATTCTCGGAATTGGACGGGACAAACGTCAAAGTCAATTACTTTCCGTGGGGAACAAGAAGTCCAGAGGGGAGCCGGAGAGGCAAGCCAGGGCGACCAGACCCACCTTAGGCGCGGGTGGGACCTACCCGCGCCTGGGAGGGGTGTGGCCCCTCTGGCCACCGCCTCAGACTCCCCCTTCGCCTATAATAAGCCCCCGATGAAGAAACCCTAAGCACCCGATCAAATCTCCACGAAACCGTCTATAGCCACCGCCACCATCGTCCCTAGATCGGGGGGATCTAAAGTTCTTCCCGGCATCCTGCCGGAGGAGAGATCATCCCGGAGGCATTCTCTCCGATATGATGCGTGAGTAGTTCCACCTTGGACTATGGGTCCATGTAGTAGCTAGATGGTTGTATCTCCTCATTTGTGCTTTCATGTATAGATCGTGTGAGCTCCGTTTATGATTAAGATCTAATATATTTGTAATCATGCATGTTGTGTATGTGGGGATCCGATGGATATTGAGATTATTATGTTGGTTTGATTAATGGTTTTGTCTTTATGGTTCTATCATGTTTGTGTTGTTTGTGATCATGCATGCTCTCCGTTTTTAGTAGCTATATTGGCCAAGTAGTTGCTAGTGACTCCATGAGGGGGTATTTATGGTCGATAGTGGGTTCATGCCTCTAGTTTCCAAGGGAAGTGACAATAATCTCTTCGGTTGTAGATGTGCTGTTGCTACTAGGGAGAAAAGAACGGTCTCTTATTCATGGAACATGTGGACTGTTTACCTTACACACTTTGCTTAAAGCAGTTGTTTGTTGCTTGCAACTTAATACTGGAGGGGGTTCGGATGATAACCTGAAGGTGGACTTCTAGTCATAGATGCAGTTGGATGGCGGTCTATGTAACTTGTTGTATTGCCTAATCGAATCTCATAGGATCTTTCTGACTAGTAATTGCATTATTATGCCTTGCTCAGTTCCTATCAATTGCCCTGCTGTAATTTGTTTACCCTTCATGCCATGTTGTTTATCTAGGGAGAGCACCTCTAGCGAACTATGGACCGTGTTCCAATCTTTACCATTGATACATATTCCACTGTTACATGTTTACTTGGTGCAAACCATTACCTTCCACACCATACATTTAATCCTTTGTTATAGCAAACTGGTGAGCTTGACAAACTCACTGATTCGTTGGGGCAAAGTCTTGAGTTTGTGTTGTGTAGGTCTCTATGTTACTTGCAACACCTGTGTGATGTTTGCTTCCTCCTTCTGGTACGATAAATTGTTTCTTGTTGCTTGCTCTTCACACCCTGCACTTGGGGTTACCAACGAAGTGCCACGTCGAGCATCATCAAGGCTTTTCTGGCGTCGTTGCCGGGGAGGCTAAGGACGTCTTCACAAGGGGAGTCCTTCACTTCCTTTTTCTTTACTTTGTTTTTAGTTTGATTTGTTTCTTTGGCTTGGTTTTGTTTGCCTCTTTCCAAAAAATCCAAAAAAAATAGTCTAGTTTAGTTTGGTTTCTTTATTCAAAAAACACAAAAAATTATTTCCTGCTCTAGCTGTTGTTGCTGTTTTTGGCTTGCCCATCTCTGCCAAAATGAACTCTGCTGAGAACACCAAGTTGTATGACTTCACTAGCACCAACAACAATGATTTCCTTAGCACACCTATTTCTCCACCTGCTCGTGATGCTACCTTTATGAAATTAAGCCTGCTTTGTTGAATCTTGTGATGAGAGAGCAATTTTCTGGTGCTGGTTCTGATGATCCTACTTCCCATCTCAATAGCTTTGTTGAACTTTGTGAGATGCAAAAGTATAAGGATGTAGATGGAGATATTATTAAGCTCAAGCTTTTTCCTTTCTCCTTGAGAGGAAAAGATAAAGAATGGTTGCTTTCTTTGCCTAAAAATAGTATTGATTCTTGGACTAAGTGTAAAGATGCTTTTATTGGAAAGTACTATCCTCCTGCTAAGATTATATCTATGAGAAGTGACATTATGAAATTTAAACAACTTGATAGTGAACATGTTGGTCCAGCTTGGGAAAGAATGAAGTCTTTGGTTAAGAATTGCCCCACTCATGGACTCACTACTTGGATGATTATCCAGACTTTTTATGCAGGTTTGAACTTCTCCTCAAGAAATATGTTGGATTCAGCTGCTGGAGGTACTTTTATGGGCCTCACCTTGGGTGCTGCAACAAGGCTCCTTGATAATATGATGGTTAACTACTCCGAATGGCATGTTGAGAGAGCTCCACATGGTCAGAAGGTAAATTCTGTTGAGGAAACTTCCTCTTTGAGTGAAAATATTGATGTTATTATGGCTATGCTTGTTAATGGGAAAGCTCCTCTAGATCCTAATAGTGTTCCCTTAGCCTCTTTGGTTGCTCAAGAATAACAAGTTGATGTGAATTTCATTAGAAACAACAATTTCAACAACAATGCCTATAGGAATAATTTTGGTAGCAACAACAATTATAGGCCTTATCCTCCTAATGATGGCAATTCCTATGGAAGCTCTTACAATAATGCTAGAAGTGTCCCCTCTGAACTTCAAGTCATGCTCAAGGACTTTATTAGTAAACAAACCACTTTTAATAAGACTATAGAGGAAAAGATTTTAACTATTGAGAAAAATATATCCTGTTTATCTGAAGCTCAGTCCTCCTTGATTAATAAAATGGCTGCTAAACCTGAAACTATGGAAAACACCTTTGCTACTACTCATGTCATACAAGTTACTATTGATGAAAATGTTAGGTTGTTAGCTCAACTCCATGCTAGGTGGGAAAGGGAAGCTGAAATTGATTGAAACAACAGTGTGTGCACCATCACCACTAAACCACAAGTAGTCCCTATTCCTCCTCCTACTATGCATAAGCCTATTGAGCCTACTACTAGTGATACTAAGTTTGATTTTGATATTGATGGTTGCAATTTTCTGAAGTGATTATGTTTCTACAAAAGCTTGCTAGAAGTCCTGATGCTAGTGATATGCATGTTGCTTTCACTAAACACATTACATATGCTCTTGTTAAGATTAAGGAAGAGAAGCTAAAATACAAAGCTTCTATTCCTAGGAAAGTACAATATACTTGGGAACCCATTATTAATATACAAGTGAATGACTTTGATCTCAAAGCTTCATGTGATCTTGGTTCTAGTGTCTCTATTATGCCTAGGAAGATTTATGAAATGCTTGATTTGCCACCATTGGAAGATTGTTAGTTAGATGTCCCACTTAATGATAATGCTAAGAAGAAACTCATGGGGAGTATTAATGATATTATCATTATGGTTAACAATGCTTATGTCCCTGTGTATTTCTATGTTTTGGATGTTGAATACAATGCTTCCTGTCCTATTACTTTGGGAAGGCATTTTCTTAGAACAGTTGGTGCCATCATTGATATGAAAGAAGGCACCATTAAATATCAATTTCCATTCAAGAAAGGTATTGAACACTTCCCTATGAGGAGAGAGAAGTTGGTTTTTTCTCCTCCTTTGAAAGCAAGGTTTGATGTTAATGCTTCATCATTTGAAAATACACTATTCTTCTTGCTTCTTGTGCCTAACTTAAAGGCGTTAAAGAAAAGTACTTGTTGGGAGATAACCCAAGAGTTTCCTTGAGTCTTGGAAGTTATTACTTCAGTAATGACCTCTCCTTATCCTTTTTGTTTTCTTTTTGTGCCAAGAATGACCTCTAATGAGAGGGAAGTAAGATTTGGGGAGTTACTGTCCCAAAACAGATTTCTGTCCTCCACCAAAAAAATCGTGAGGAGTTTCTGTAACTCGGATTGAGATTAAAATTTACGAATAAATCCCCCAGTATGTTAGCTAACTTTCGTTAATTTAACACTTTTTGATTTGAGCAACAGAAGATGTTCTAAAAATAGGGTTCTACCTGTTGGTATGTTTTGACAGATTTATGCCATTATTTGCATTTGCTTCTTATTGATTCCTTTTTGAGTTCTCTTTAGGTGAATTGAGATTTTGGAAGGAGTTACTATAGTAGATTGTGTTTTTAGTGAAAAGCCTTGCTGTTCCAAAGCTTTTACAGAGGTCTAATATCTTTTGAATATACTAATGTTGCTAATGAAGATTGTGTGAAGTTTTGTATGAAGGAAAAAATTTCAGGTGTAGAGAGAGAATGATGTAAAGAGATGAAGAATGGACAAAAGATCAAGCTTGGGGATGCCACCATGGTGTCACCCCAAGAAATATCCAAGAGGTACAAGCGTCAAAGCTTGAGGATGCCCAAGGCATCCCCTTCTTCATCAATAAAAAGCTCAGGTCTGTCTAGACACTTCGTTTCTATTGTTTCATGCACAGTTGTGTTGTTCTGGGAGCATCTTAGTTTTCGTTTGCTTTTCTTAGGTTGTTTAGTTTGCTTGAATAAAGTAGTTTGGACCCCCATTCTCGCTGTGTTGTTTTGCAAATAAGTTTCTTGGTGTTGGAAAGGAGTAGTAAATTCTTGCTTGAAGTGCAAGAGGAGCTTGCATTGACTGTGACTTAGACTTTAGCATGACATGCTAGGTGTTTTTTTGACCTTATGCTTAGTGATTATTGTTGTAGCATGTCTTGTTCCAAAAAATTGGGATTTCTTAGTGTTCTTTGAAGAAATTATGCGTTGTTTTAGCATGCAAAAAGCATAGTATTGTGGTATTCTCCTTTGATGCTTTGTTTGGGTTAACTTAGCACATGCTCACACCATGTTATGACTATGACAAGTCACCATTAGCCTCTATGATCATTTAGTCCTTGAATTATAGTACCACTCTTTGCTTTGATTAGTAATGCTTTGTTGCACTTCATGATTTTGGCCATTATGCTCTCTTAGTTGGTTGCTCCCGGTCTTTGCTAGCTTCCACTTGTATGAGTAAGTTATACTCATGCTTACAACTCCCAAGAAACCAAGTTATTCCAAAGTGTCCACTATAAACTCCTATGCATGGTGTGTTACACCATTCCAAGTATATTTTTGTTTTCAACTATCTTCCAATTAAAAACTATTTTGTTATGTGAAAACTTAGTGATTAAAGCCCTCACAAACTTGATGGCACACTTTATATTATTTGCCCCTAATAAACTTGAACCATTGTGACATCTATGTTGTATATTCTTGCACTTATACGTTGGAATTAACAGAACTGTGCTGTCATGAGGAACGTTTTCAACATTGCACTTGTACTTTGTACTCAGTTGATATCATGCTATTTTGTCTATGGATGTCACCGGTGTGAAATAAAGAGGGAACTTGTAAGTCCACGGAGTTTGTATCCTGTGTTAGAGAAACGCCTGGGCCGCTAGCCTAAGACATGCCTAATCATGGTGGAAACTTGCAGCACCACCATAGTGACATCTATGAAGCATTCTTCTTATAAAAAAAGAGACACATTGAGAAAAGAGGAAAGAGAGAAAAAACACCATATTCCCATGGTACATAAGAAGATTGCTGAGATGCTCATTGTCTGCTTGCCTTGTCATTTTGGTTATGGGAAAGCCCATGTACCATGTGCAAGGGGTACCCCGTTGGCGGTTCTCAATGATATGCAAATACTTACAATGACAAGAACTTACCTGGGGACAAAGTTGAGTATGCATGAGGTGTGGCCCCCGTATTCAAGGGACTTGAGATTGCGAACTTATACTTCGTCAAACATATACTCCATATTTGTCACTTTAACCTTAATCACTTAAAGATGCTTATGATAGGGGCAATGAGGGCTGAAAGCTAACAAGTACCATAATTTTTGGAAGCTCTTTTTGAAACTTGTAATCCCTGCTTCCTTTACAAAAAAGGCCTTTCTTCCATCATTATTGAGTCTCCACCTTCTACCTTTACGCACCATTAAGAGAGCATAGTTGTCATTCTGTGTGCAGTGTTCCAAAGCTTATTGATTGATGCATATTGTGATATTACTTGTTCTTGTGCTATGTCAACACCCAGATTTTTAATCCCAGATGCCTGTTATGCCATACATCGCAATCCCAGGATTACCATTTTTGCGAGACATAACAGAATTGGATACCACAGTACATCGTCCATTACAAACCATTCATAAGGTCTTACACAAATAGGGATCTCATTTATCTAGTTCTTAGTACAACTTCAAGCAGCAAAATACATAATAATAACGGTAGCGTAGGCAAAGCTCCATCTTCGGGGTCACAGGCAATGCTGACAATGGGAGATGATCCTAGTTGTCGTAACCTTCTTGGGGTCCATCCTCCAGGTACTCCTCTTCATAGTCTGGCCATGGGAATAGCCAGGGACAAAGCCATGAGTACTCTTTAAGTACTCGCAAAATAATACTAACAAGTGAAAGGGGTTTTTGATAATAGGACACTAGGCTCTAGGGTTGTATTGCAAAAGCCAGATTTATCTCTACTAAGTTTGGAAACAACGAATGCTAGTTAAGGTTTTATGAAACCTAAGTGGGAACTTGTATCTCATGCCACAAACCTGTTTTGGTCAAGTCAAAGTCTCAATTCATTGCACAAGTCATTTTGGAAAAGTCTAACGGGGGAACAGTATGGCCACTCCAACTGTCCATAACCGCGGACGCGGCAATTCGAATAGTTTGACACTCTGCATAGATTGTACACTTTCACCACAACATTCGATACATCCGTCAGGAACAAATACTGAATTCACCATACTCAGTATGCGGATAATCAATCCTAACCTTTCAATTACACGCCCTAGTATAAGCACCTCTCCTGTGAGTTTGGCCTCCCAACCATGACCAACTGTCATCTTGGGTACTGCACAGGTGGAAAATCTTCACAAAGTATCCTCGGCTCAGACCTTGGCGGTGAGGGAACTAATACTAAGGTATATAAGTTTCCAGTAAATCCCTACCCAATCTTCGGGTATTGTGGTTGTACGATAAAATTTGGAATGGTATCGCATCCAGACAACCATCAGTTTTATAATGGGCTAAGGATCATGCCTCAACATTTTCATCACCAAAATCATCAGGTGTTCGGAAACACACGTCAAAACATCTCACTAGAATGATCCATCATTCTAAGGTTTTTATAACCATTTTCACCAAGTATTCCCATCTAATGTTGATCAAGTTTTATGCTTAGCACTAGCATCTACAGTTGGGGGTAAGTACTAATGAGGGGTGGTAAACTAGTGGAGATTCAACTAGGTTGAATCTCATGCCTTAGCTTAGGCCAAATTTTATGCTCCGTATGCAACCTTCAATTATCCTTCTAGTATCTACCATTTATTCCAGTAAACTCTAAGTAGGAGCTTTGATAAAGAAATAAAGTAATAAGCTTGCAAGTAAAACTAGGATTGGTTTATCAAGTGGTTATGATCATATATGCTTTAAGGCATATAGTTGGCATGGTAGCAAGCAGGTATTTAGCTTGCATTGGTCCACTTGGTTAGTAAAGCTTGCTAAAGTATAGTATCTTGCAAGTTTTAGCTTGCACATTCAACTAGTAGCATTAGGCTTGCCTTGTGTAGAGCAGTGGTTGAAGTTCTCCTCGGCTTCTTCTTCGTAGAATCCTCCTTCCTCCTAGTATCCTTGGTCGGTACTAGCATCTATAAATAAATACGATGTACACAATCACCAAACAATACTTAAATACTTTCAATCATCACACAAAGGGTCCTATAGATGATCTAGCATCATCACCAACATTACAAGATTAAAGCTTGGTTTAATTCCTTTTTATTTTTAGAAAAGTATTTTCTACTCATTGAAAAACTACTTAAGATTTAATATTCTCCAAACCAAACATGGGATCATGTTGACACATGTCATCACCACATATTTTAGTCCATGGGAATGTGATTTAAAGTGGTGTCACAATTTAATAAGGTTTACCCTTTTATTTTAATTAAATAAGGTGACTAGAAATGCCTATGTAGCATTCTTTTATTACTTGAACATTATTTCTGTAAGTAACCTATATATTTTTATATATTCTGAAAGGTATGGTTAAATGTGATTTTTGAGAGTTGGAATCAACTCAAAATCTATTATGGTTTATATTTGAAAAATGTTTGAATGTAGAAAAGCTTCTGTCTTGTTATTTTTACCATGGATGATCTATATATCCAAATGACTTGAATCCAACGGGCTTGGATTCAGCATTCCTGGACATTTCTAACAAAATTGGTTTCATTCAATTTGGTTCACTGAATCGACCTGGGTTGATTTTTGAAACTGGGTACAGAAGTGTGTTTGAAATAAAAAGGAAAAGGTTAAATTCAAATAACGGGGCTGCGCGGGAAACGATACTGGGCCGGCCTGCTAAGCTGTCACATCCCAATTCCAAATCTTGTTATGTGAAAAATAAATAAACAAAATAAATAATTGTTGAAAATTAGGGTGAAAAGAAACTTTTGTTTCTAAATGGAAACTTAAAATCAAATCTTGATCAAACTTTGGTAAATGTTTGAATCCAACTAAATTCAAATCAAGTGGAATGCATTCTTCATAAATGCATCTGGAAATTTTAACACTTGAGAAATAAACCAAAACCCTAATGGAAGAAAATCATTTTCAAGTTACCTCTAAGACTATGGATTTTGATCCATATAAATATTGTCCAAACAAACATTATCAAGAATGACTATTAGAAATATTATAAAACCATATGAATTGGATTCACTTAATTTGGAGCCATGAATAAAATCTTGTGAATTTAAGAAGATAAGGAAAAGTAATTTCCAAAGCTAATAAAGCAACCATCTAGAAATCCATACCAAATGGTGAGCAAATAATCCTAAAAGAATTAGAAAGGTAAACAAATAATAAATAAAATTATAATAGTTGGAATCACTATTTTTGGATCTTTAAATAAAAGGATATGGTTTTTATAAAGCAAAGGTAGAAATATAAATAAGGATTATTTTATAGAGCCAAATTAAATCTTGGCCAAGCTTTTGAAATAAAATATTTCTATTTGAGAAAAAGAGTAAAGGTTTATTTAAATAAAATAATGAGGATTTATTAATATCCATTTTTTATTAAAGTAAAGGTTTTTCCATTTTAAATAAACACTAAAACTTGTTAATTTATTTTAAATAAGATTTCCAAGTGTTTTAGTTTTCAAATGAAACCTAATAAAAAGATTTTTATATTATTTCGATTTCAAAAAGAGTTTTTAAAATAAATTAAAACCTATTTGAATTAAAGACTATGAGTATTTATTTAATTATTAATAGATCCTAAAAGAATAAAAGAATTGTTTTATTTTGGACTTTGAATTATGTTGATAAACAGAATTAAAATTCACCAAAAAATTGGTGGAGATTTGAATTCAAATGGAGATTGAATAATATTACTAAATCTTATTTAATTAAAACTAGAGCCTATTTTAAATAATTAAAAGACCCTAAAAAGGATAAATATATTTATTCTAAATTTGACTTCAGAATGTGGTGTTAATCAGTGTTTGATTATTCACACAATTTGGCAAAGGTTTGAATTCAAATGAGTTTTTGAATTGATTAATAAAAATCAAAACAGAATATTGGAAAAGAAAAAGGGAAAGCATTCAGATCAAAAAAAAATGAATCTAGCCAGCCCAGCCCACCAAGCCCACTCGCAGCCCACCTCTCCCTCTCTCCCCCGAAACGTTTTCTCACCGCGGAAAGAACCCACTCTGTCGCTGTCGACCAGGCCCCACTCCTACTCTCTCTCACTCGTTGCCAAACGGACCCCACTCGGCCGCGTCATCATCTTCCTCGCCCCGCTGACCCCGCCCCTCACCTCGCCGGCCATTGCAGTCGATTAAAGCTCTATTTAATCCGCGTTAACGCCGCAGTAAAACCACCCCGCGACCATGCCATCTTAAGCGCCTCGACGCCCTCTCTCTTTCCCCTCCGTCGCCACGCCCTCCTCGCCACCAGGCTACACAAATTTCTCTCCCGAACCCCACTGCCTCCGACGCTCTCTGGCAGCAATTCTGACCACTCGCCATCGCCCCTCGCTTCCTCGACCCCACGAGCTTGACCCACAGACTCTGGCGCATCTCCCAGTGGCACCAGCTCGCCCCCGCGCGCCCTAGAACCTCGGCAACGACGACCACCGAGCGCGCCACCGTCTGCTTCCACTCCGGCGACACTTCTCTGGTTCCTCTCTTTATTTTTCACGCACGCATCCTCGCTACTTCCTTGCGCATCTAACCATACCCTCCTCTCCATCTGGCGTGCACCGAAGCCTCGGCACCGTCTCCGACAGAGAGCAACCATCGCCAGAGAGAACTCCGACGAGGAATTCCGACTACACCTGTGCGCCCCTTCGACCAACGCGAGCAGGTTGAGCATCCCCGTGCCACAACGATCTCGGTGAGCTACCCCTCTACCTCCCTTGCTTACTTTTTCGCCAGCTCACCTTGCCGACCGCCGCCGTCAGCGCCACCCATCTGTGGCCAAGCTGTTGTAAACTGTAGGATCTTGATCAGAGGGTTGCGATAGAACGTAAACGAAAGGGTAAGCAGTGCTCTGAGTCGTGCGATGTCACTTAGATCCAACGGCTCGCATCTGTCGATCCGCACAAAGCGGTACAGACCAATCGCAGCACGACGCTTGGCCTGTGATTGTTTTAAAAACCAGAAACTTGTCTATTAGATGTTCCAATTTGAAAAATTCATCAATTTCAAACCACACGTCCAAATTTTGCAAATTTTATATCAATGGAATCATCAAGACAAGTACTTTCTGACAATGCACTTTGTTTAGTAAAATGCTTCTGTTAAATTGATTGTTTTTGCAGAAACTTGTGTATGCATGTTTAGAATATAAAAATTGTTCTAAAATGATTTTTGAGATAAAACCTTTGGAAAATAGGTTTGTTTTGAACCTACTGACCATAGAAATCAATTTGTGGTTTCAAAAATATATTTGGTGGAACAAAAGAATAAACTTTTGATTTAAACCATTTCTAGTCAAGTAAAAATAATGTTTATTTATTAAAAATGTTTTTGGGATAAAATCTTTGGGAAATGTTTTGGAATAAACTCTCTGACCCCAAGAACCAAGTTTTGTGATTTAAAAATGTATTTGGTGAACCATATAAAAATTGTTACTTTTTCTAAAGGCATTTTCAACCACATAAAATATTAATTTTGTTCAAAAATGGTTTATAGGTAAAATCTTTTGCAAATAGTTTTGCCACTTTATAAAATGACCAATAAGTGTTTTATAATGTTTATAACCTATTATAAACCACTTTTGTAAATAAAACAAAGTTTGGCAGGCTTGCATGCATTGTTTTGTTTTTATTATTTTATGTGATGTTGCTTGAATGGTAGATTGAAAATATTGCTTGCTTGGTTGAATTGTAGTGATTTGAAGAGTGTGAACATTGCAAATATCAAGGAGTGAACTTATATTCTCTACCAAAAAGGCAAGTGATGCTTCATACTTTTGTCCCATTATTTTCACTATGCATTAGTGATATTTCTAAGTAGGACTTGCATGGAATTTTGCTAAGTATAAACTATGCCATGGGAAATCCTAGTAGATGAAACCTTAGTAGATATTTCCTAAGTTAAGATTCCTATTACTATTATGCTTAGCTTAGCTAGTAGAAAACAAGGGTGGAATATATATTCATACTATGGAATAGTTCTAAGTCAAGGACGTGTGTTTTGTTTAATAAAACAACTAAGTGAATGAATCACCTGGGTGGAATGTAAGGAATGGTTTGTGTTGAGTGGTTCACAAGGCCCATTTCTATGTTTTACCTTGTGTATCTCACTTGTGGATGGCCACCCAGGAATAAAGAGATTTGAGATGTCAAATGTTGAGAAGCTTCAAGTGCAGCCACTTGGCATTATGGGCTCTGCCTGGATCATATGGTTGCAATAACTTAGCCAAATGGACAGTTGGTGGTAGGGGATGATAGGTTGGAACGCGTCCATTCTGGTCTAAGGGAAGGCTTCTTAAAGATCTTGTCTTGGTGAAACCAAGTCTTGTGGGGAAAGTGCACCACCTCTACAGAGTGAAAAATCTAAGTACTTAGCCATGTCCCTGGTAAAGGACAATTTGAGCATCAAGACATGGAAGCTATCAAGAATCTCCTCATCCCAATTTCTAAGTTAAAAACTTGTGGTTGAACAAGGGTTGAAGGATCACCAATTTCAATTGGGAGATGCCTTGGGTGATTTTGTCAAGCAAAAACTTAGTGTTTTCAAATGATAAGGAAAATCTATTTTGAGCAATGCAAGCCTAAGCTCCACTTAGCCAAATGCATATAGATGATAGACTCCACAATACTATCATAGTATCACTTTCCAATACAATTCAAATGTATTGACCCTTGTGGCTGTAACTTATTATGTTGCAAGTTTGTTTGATGTTAGTGAAGTTTATTGATTAGGATTACAAGTCTACAACCAACATGACTGCCTGTGGCACTTTGAATATGAAGGACCCCATGCTATTGTTATATTCTGCAGCATTGTAATGTGATAGCCAAATGAGCTATGTAAGATGTAATAAATTATTTTATTCCTGGTTATAAAGTTGTATTATGACCTTTGTTTCTTGATATTACATCTTAACTGTGGATGCTAGCTATTGATCCAAGGACTAGCATTGTAAACACAGGGATCTCTACCTTATTAAAGGTTGGGAACCTTACATAAGCGCAGCGCTTACGCGGGCTGGTTAAGTCGTTGTCCCCACGTGTTAGTGAGACAGGGGGGTGTGAAGCGGTATGGGGCGATGTGGGGCGTTCGATCTGGTTCTAATCCAACGGCTGAGGGTCATCGTCGACGTTGGGCAACGCCGGCGAGACAGAAACCTAGCGTGACAAATGAGTGTGATGCGCAAGAATCAAACAACACTCTTGCAAGTACTGAATTAATAGAAAACATACCCAGCACGACGTCTGGCGCTTCCTGAGCTTCTTCAGCATGCATGAGAAAAAGACGGCCATTGCGGTTGAGTGAATTCTCTGGGGCAAACCTTATTCCTGGCTGAACACGACGTTGTTGCTAAGCTGGGACATTGGCATTGGGGGCTGCGGCATTCTTCTTGTTGGGGCACTCGTTGGAGTAGTGACCCTTATTTCCACAGTCATAACAAGTCACCTGCGACTTGTCCTTTGCTGCTACAGGCACAACATTGCTTCCAGTCCTCGGGGCAGTGTTGGTGTTGGTGGTAGCATTCTTGTTGTTGAACTTGGGTGGGGCATGGTTGAAATTGCTAGAGTTGTCGGGGTTGTTGTGATTTCCTCCGGGCCTAGGGTTTCCACGGTTGGGATAGGTCGGACGGTTCATCGGGGGTCTGTTGGTTCTCGGGGCAAATTCGGGAGATGGGTTAGTGCGATACTTTGGGGTCTGATGGGTTCCTGGCTGATGCATCATGAGATGCTTGCAGTTCTCATTGGCTTGGTTGATATTTCCTTCCATCTGGATGGCAGAGTCGACAAGGGCTTCAATATTAGCAAAGGGGATATTGACTAACACTGTCTGCATCTCATCGTGCAGACCATTCAGGAATCTTTCTTTCTTCTTGGCTTTGGTGTCGATCTCATCCGGGGCATACCTAGCTAATGACAAGAATTTGTCACGGTATTCCACTACGGTCATCCTTCCTTGCTTCAGCTCTCTGAATTCGTCTCTCATTCTCTTGATCAAACCCGGTGGCACATGGGTTCTGCTAAACTTGATCTTGAATTCCTCCCAGGTCATCATCTGGCCTCCGGTCATTGCACGAACACTGTTCCACCATGCTTTGGCATCTCCGGCTAGATAGTGGGTGGCGAACAGAACTTTCTCATTGGCTTCAACTCCTATGACTTCTAGGTTATTTTCCATGGTTTGCAGCCAATCATCGGTGTCTAAGGGCTCTTCCGACTTAGTGAAAACAGGTGGGTTGATATTCTGAAAATTCTTGAGCTTAGATCCATGGTTGTCCTGATTTCCGTGGCCTTGGTTGTTGTGGGCTAGCTAGGCTATCTGATGCAGGGTGGCTAGGTTGGCTTGACGTTCCGCTCTTTTAGCTTCGCGGTCAGAAGTCAACATTTGCAGAATCTGCAACATCGGGTCTGGGGATGAACCACTTCCTCCGCGTGGCATCTGAAGATTGAGATATATCATGAGAAAAGAGGGAGATTTCTAAGGTTCTGGGATTTTGAAAAGTTTTTAAAGTTTGACTCAGATTTTTCTAGCAACTTGCTGTTCATTCATTCATAGCACACAATACAACACACACCACAACAAAGAAAGACAGATGGTTTTAAGAACCATTCTGAAAACTACGATACAGTGGGACCGAATACTACTTACTACGCTAGTGCTCAAGTGCTACTACTACTTGGAATCGGTGGCTTCGTCATCTTCATCGTCATCGATGAAGGCGAAATCATCCTCATCGGTGAAGAAATCCATAGCCTGATCCTCCAGAAAATCATCATCATCACTGAGATAGGAGTAGGGGTCTCCACGAAGATCCTCTCCGGCATTCTCCCTTTCTTCCAACTGCATGTCTCTCTAGTGGATGGTATCCTCCAAAGACGAGATACGGTGGCGAAGACGAGCAATGATGCGCTCCTTCTTGTCGAGCTGACGGTGGCGAGACTTGCGATCCTTTTCTAGCATGGCGATGGTTTGATCCTTCGTCTTGATGATGGCATACTTGTGGTTGGAGTAGTCACGGCAGTTATCCAACTCCTGCTGACGATCGTACATCATGAAGCTAAGGTGGTCCAATTGAGTCTTCAGCTCGGGGTGGTATGGGGCTTCCAATGGTTGTCCATTTGCATCACGCCTTGGGCAAAACTCAAAGCGGGTACCCTTGATCTGGTTGATGCTTTGCCCACACAGACGGGAAAGAGCTTCCTGCATGGCCCTGGCAAGTCCATCGAGCTAGTTGTTCTCTCTTAAGGTAAACTGAATCCCCTCAGCAGTGGGAGGTTCAATCTTTCCTCGGAGACTTGCAACAATTAGCCACTGCAGATCTTCTCCTCCTTGATCATTGAGCTGAGCTCCGAAGAACTCGGGGTGCGGACGCTCCAGAAGTTCCAAAAGCTGGTCCAAATCCCTCTCAAAGATGCCTGTTATGCCATACATCGCAATCCCAGGATTACCATTTTTAAGAGACATAACAGAATTGGATACCACAGTACATCATCCATTACAAACCATTCATAAGGTCCTACACAAATAGGGATCTCATTGATCAAGTTCTTAATACAACTTCAAGCAGCGGAATACGTAATAATAACGGTAGCGTAGGCGAAGCTCCATCTTCGGGGTAACATGCAATGCTGATGATGGGAGATGATCCTAGTTGTCGTAACCTTCCTGGGGTCCATCCTCCAGGTACTCCTCTTCATAGTCTGGCCATGGGAATAGCCAGGGACAAAGCCATGAGTACTCTTTAAGTACTCGCAAACTAATACTAACAAGTGAAAGGGGTTTTTGATAATAGGACACTAGGCTCTAGGGTTGTTTTGAAAAAGCTAGATTTATCTCTACTAAGTTTGGAAACAACGAATGCTAGTTAAGATTTTATGACACCTAAGTGGGAACTTGTATCTCATGCCATAACCCTGTTGTGGTCAAGTCAAAGTCTCAATTCATTTCACAAGTCATTTTGGAAAAGTTTGGCGGGGGAACAGTATGGCCACTCCAACTGTCCATAACCGTGGACGCGGCTATTCGAATATTTTGACACTCTGCATAGATTGTACACTTTCACCACAACATTCGATACATCCGTCAGGAACAAATCCTGAATTCACCATACTCAGTATGCGGATAATCAATCCTAATCTTTCAATTACACGCCCTAGTATAAGCACCTCTCCTATGAGTTTGGCCTCCCAACCATGACCAACTGTCATCTTGGGTACTACACAGGTGGACAATCTTCACAAGGTAGCCTTAGCTCAGACCTTGGCCGTGAGGGAACTAATACTAAGGTATATAAGTTTCCAGTCAAGCCCTACCCAATCTTCGGGTATTGTGGTTGTACGATAAAATTTGAAATGGTATCACATCCAGACAACCATCAGTTTTATAAAGGGCTAAGGCTCATACCTCAACATTTTCATCACCAAAATCATCAGGTGTTCGGAAACACACGTCAAAACATCTCAGTAGAAAGATCCATCATTCTAAGGTTTTTATAACCATTTTCACCAAGTATTCCCATCTAATGTTGATCAAGTTTTATGCTTAGCACTATCATCTACAGTTGGGGGTAAGTACTAATGAGGGGTGGTAAACTAGTGGAGTTTCAACTAGGTTCATTCTCATGCCTTGGGAGGGCATCAAGATTATCTAGCTTAGGCCAAATTTTATGCTCTTTATGCAACCTTCAATTATCCTTCTAGTATCTACCATTTATTCTAGTAAACTCTAAGTAGGAGCATTGATAAAGAAATAAAGTAATAAGCTTGCAAGTAAAACTAGGATTGGTTTATCAAGTGGTTATGATCATATATGCTTTGAGGCATATAGTTGGCATGGTAGCAAGCAGGTATTTAGCTTGCATTGGTCCACTTGGTTAGTAAAGCTTGCTAAAGTAGAGTATCTTGCAAGTTTTAGCTTGCACATTCAACTAGTAGCATTAGGCCTGCCTTGTGCAGAGCAGTGGTTGAAGTTCTCCTCGGCTTCTTCTCCGTAGAATCCTCCTTCCTTCTCGTATCCTTGGTCGGTACTAGCGTCTATAAATAAATACGATGTACACAATCACAAAACAATACTTAACTACTTGCAATCATCACACAAAGGGTCCTATAGATGATCTAGCATAATCACCAACATTACAAGATTAAATCTTGGTTTAATTCCTTTTTATTTTTAGAAAAGTAATTTCTACTCATTGAAAAACTACTTCAGATTTAATATTCTCCAAACCAAACATGGGATCATGTTGACACATGTCATCACCACATATTTTAGTCCATGGGAATGTGATTTAAAGTGGTGTCACAATTTAATAAGGTTTTACCCTTTTATTTTAATTAAATAAAGTGACTAGAAATGCCTATGTAGCATTCTTTTATTAATTGAACATTATTTCTGTAAGTAAACCTATATATTTTTATATATTCTGAAAGGTATGGTTAAATGTGATTTTTGAGAGTTGGAATCAACTCAAAAGCTATTATGGTTTAAATTTGAAAAAAGTTTGAATTCAGAAAAGCTTCTGCCTTGTTATTTTTACCATGGATGATCTACAGATCCAAATGACTTGAATCCAACGGGCTTGGATTCAGCATTCCCGGAACTTTCTAAAAAAATTGTTTTCATTCAATTTGGTTCACTGAATCGACCTGGGTTGATTTTTGAAACTGGGTACAGAAGTGTGTTTGAAATAAAAAGGAAAAGGTTAAATTCAAATAACTGGGCTGCGCGGGAAACGATACTGGGTCGGCCTGCTAAGCACAGCGCTTACGCAGGATGGTTAAGTCGATGTCCCCACGCGTCAGTGAGACAGGGGGTGCGAAGCGGTATGGGGCGATGTGGGGCGTTCGATGTAGTTCTAATCCAACGGCTGAGGGTCATCGTCGACGTTGGGCAACGCCGGCGAGATAGAAACCTAGCACGTCCAGTGGGGGTCATTGGGGGCTCACCGGGGTTCAGGCGAGGGTCGGCGAGGCGGACGAACGACGAAGTCGACGACGGCGAACCTCCTGGTACCGGCAGCTTCTCCTGGGGCGGCTCCAATCGCTGGCTCCCTTCTTCTCTAGCAGCGGCGAGCTCCAGTGAAATTCTGGCGAAGTGCTGCTCGCCTTGCTTCGGGAACTGGGTGGAACGATCAGTGAGGAGAGGGGAATGAGATGGTGTGCTCAATTCGGCTGGGGGTGGCCTCTATTTATAGTCTCGACAGTGAGACCGAACGGCATGGGCAGGCGACGGTGGTGACATGGCTACGGGCTGCTAGAGTCATGGCCGGTGGTGGCGATCTCTTGGTGGTCTCCTGGCGATGCTCTACGGCTTTAATGCGCATGTAGGGGCGGTGCGGTTTGGTCTAGAACACACGATGCTCTGCGCGGCAGAGGCGGCTTCATCGACGGCGAGCGGTGTCGTGGTATTGCCGACGAGTACGCCATGGAGGGGTCCTCACAATGCGTGTTTAGAGACGTGGGGTAAGGCGGACGGTTGTGAGTGCGAGGTTACAGCTTACCTGAGTTCAGATCCCAGCGGTGGCGGAATCCTACTCCTGCTATAAATCACTATAATGGCAATACGAGTTCTGAGATAGGTTCATGCGACGGTGTGTAAAACGATGCCCTAAAGGCTCCCATAGGCCCGACTTATATAGTCGCCAGGTCCTAGGGTTACAGGGAAAAGTCCTAGCCGGACAGGTTAAAGAGTTCTACACCGTCTATTACTAGTCTTGTGTATCTTGCACTCCAAGGCTCCGGGTACGCTGGTGACTCAACCGTAGCCTTACTTTATCCGGCATGGGCCTCCCTTCTGGATCCACCTAACTGGGCCGCCCAGCAGGCCACAGGCCATGCTACCGACTATGGGCCACCCGGGTTAGTCGGATAAGAGACATGCTATGAGGATACCCATATAGCATATCCCCAACAGTAGTGTCACATCCCAAATTTGAGATTTGGTTCTGCATATCATTCATATCATTGCATCATGCTTTTCCATACAAAACTGTCGATCTAAGTGAATCGGCGAAATGCTATTTTCGAAACCCTATTCTATTTTGCTACAAGGCTCCTGCGGGAGGCTTTAGTAGGACTGGCGTTGTCCACCCTTGTAGCCTAGTGGTTTCGCCCAACCTTTGACCCTAGATTGTTCCCCTCGATTTTACAAAACCGTAGGAGCAAGAATCGCTCGAATCGGAGCTCGTACGGAGAAGTTATCGCCGTTTTATTGAAAGTTGGAAAAACGGGCCAATTTTCGGGCCGATTTCCGAGTCCGCGTCTAACCACGTTCCGAATCGGAGTAGGACCCGCAAGGGGCCCCACTTAAGGGACCCGGCCGAGCCGCCCCCTGCCCTCCTCGATACCCGCGCCAGCAGCCTCGGGAACCGCACCCCGCGCGCCGCCTGGAGCCGCGATCGCCGCCTCCTCCTCGTTTTCCGCGCCGCCACTCGATCTCCTCGGGATCGCCGCCGCCAGGGCTCCGCTCGGCCGTCGCCTGGGCCCCGCCTCGCCGCCATCGAGCCGCCTCCCACCGCGTGTCGCCTCACGCGTCTTGCGTCGCGCCGTTCATCCGTGCCGTGCCGCACCGCCATCGCCGCCACACGCGCCGTCGCCGTGTTGTTGACCGCCCCGTACTACGCGCTGATCTTTTCCCCTACTGCGCAGCTAACCGTCGTCGCCGGAACCGATCGCCGCACCGTCCGGAGTTCGTTTTGTCGTTTGTCTCCGGTAAGCCTGCAGCCACCGTTAGATCTCAGATCAGTGGTTCAGATCAGCCGTTGACCGGTCAGACTCAGGCGTTGACTAGTCAGATGCCCAGTCAGCGCCCAGTTAGCAGACGCGTTGACCAGTCAACAGACACGGTTGACTGGTTATTTTCGTTAATAGTTTTAGTTGACAGATTTTGGTAGAAACTTGTAAATTGCGTGGAAATTAAACCGCTTGGCCAAAAATTTCAAATAAAATATGTGTAGATTCAGTGAGTCGTGTAAAATCTCGCTGTACCTTTGGTTCAGGCTTTTTCAGCAAGTTTTAGTACAGTCTAATCAAACTAGCTAGTGGCCTTTTCGGAGTAATTAATTCGTAGAAAAAGATCTGTAGCTCCAAAAATCGCGTATGATATGTCCCTGGATTCAGTGGAACGAGAGAAATCTCATCGTGAATTAAAAGGATAGGCTTACAGTGAAAACTTCTGCAGAAACTGTCTAGTGGATTTCTGCAGTGTTTTAATTACTCGGGGAGTTTTATAATTCCTTTTTGAGTAATTCTAGTTGGTACTGTTTCTAATCAGCGATGCCCATACTGTAGAATTTTCCCAAGATTTTACAAACAGTATACTACCGGTAGTGAATTATTTAAGTTCTAGCTCTAGTTTGGAGCATTACTTTTTGCATAATAGTTTTCCTTGCGCTAAAACTATTTTTCCAGGCAGCTGTAGCACCAAATCACTTGTCTTGCATACCTTCATGCATCATATTTGTTGCATATGCTTGTGGATTGTTTGTTTATGATTGCATTTGTATCGTGTAGATTGTGTCGAGTGCAACGCTTGCTCGTGTGTGGATTGTTCTTCCGACCGCTACAACCAAGGCAAGTAGATGCTACTTTGTTCATGATATCGTCCTACTATTTTCAATGCATTGTCGTGTATTTTGTAGATGCATGTGTAGGATGATACTATTGCTATGCTATGTCCTATTATGTGGTAGGGCTTTCCTTGTAGATGAACCACCATTGGTAGATGTGCTTAGCCATGCTATATTGAACGAGGGCTGGGTTACATCATTGAGACT
Source organism: Avena longiglumis (assembly GCA_030063025.1). Taxonomy (NCBI): domain Eukaryota; kingdom Viridiplantae; phylum Streptophyta; class Magnoliopsida; order Poales; family Poaceae; genus Avena; species Avena longiglumis. The sequence goes on from CP125978.1 coordinate 379,375,521, forward strand.
TGTTTCTAAAAGTATTGGTTTGTGAAAAATAAAACAACTTAATCAATGAATCTCCTGGGTGTGATGGTATTGATAATTTTTGGTGGTTTCATTGCGGAAAGGCACCCAGGTATCAAGAGAGAATGATTGGCTTCTTTATTATGTAGCTTACGTGTACAACCATGTGCCAATAATGGAATGGGCGGTTGGTTGGACTTAGTAGGTTGTGGTAACCTGAACCCGCGTATCTAGAGATGTAGAATTTTGGTAGGTTGGACCGGTGCGCGTCGGTATTGGGGTGCTACTTCCCGAACAGTCTCTTCTTGGACTTCTCCCTATTATCACCCAAAATGAGAGTGATGGTACAAGCTGGGCTGGCCAAGTCACATGGGTAAAGTGTACTAACCTCTGCAGGGTGTATAATCTAATCGATTAGCCGTGTCCCCGGTTATGGACAACTGAGTTGCTTGATATTGATTCCATGACATGTTTCTCGCTCATTCTAATTTCATAATTGTTTTAATGTTGTTGGGTTAACTTAATTGGGATCTTTTCAAAGAAAATCAAAAACTGTTTATGAAAGTAGGACAAAGGTATTTGCAAATGCAAGCCAGACACAGCTCCACTTGCCAAATATGCATGTAGATGTTAGTACTACTGTCTCCTTTACTAGCTCTACTTGCCATACATTCCATGTATTGACCCTTCGGGGCTGCTACGTTTCATGTTGCAGGTTATTCCGATTCTGAGTAATCGATATAGGCCACGGTACTCCACTCGGCACTTGTTCACTTGTGGGCAATTTGAAGAATGGAGGATTTACTTTATTTATGTTGCTACCTGAATAATTTGAGCTAGCTTTGTGCTAAGCTTTTATTGTAATAATGGTACTCTGGATCTTCGTTATCTATGATACACGGATATTTTGCTATGTTATTCATATTATTCTATTGTGGGCCAATGAACCGATCCAAGGATTGGCATGTCACATAGAAGCCTCGGTCTTTTCAGAACCGCGGTGTTACAAGTAGCCCCCGGAGAACTCCGAGATCTTGCGCCGTCTTGCCTCTTCCCGTGGAATGCTCCGTCTAGATGGATATCGGCAAACTGTCAAGCAATATCTTGTAGTCCTCCCAAAGAACCCTGCAAAGGTTTCTCCGTCTTATATGAGTAAGTCGGAGAAATGCTGAATCTTCCATCGTACGCTCCCGTTGTCGGATTAAATCCATCCATGCCTGAATCTTCACCCTCGTAAATTCTTACCATATGCTATTCTCACACTTTCCCCTTTTAGTTGATAGATGGGAGAAGTTAGGACTGAGTATGCAACCATGGAGTCACCAAGGCCCTTTGCAAGGCAGTTAGCTCAGCTCTCGCAGTCATTGGGATTGCCACTGCCCATGTTCAAGGGAAGAAGGTTGTACACCTATGGATATGGAGAGGATGCATGGGAGATCACCTCCTTCATATTCAGAGATGCCGCCTTGCCAAACCCTGTGCATTTGATCTACACCAAGACATACTGCAACTGGGGACTTGGAATCAACTTGGCCATACACGAAGCCCTGTCACGCCAGTGCCATAATGTCTGACACCTACTGCCAGCAGATTCACCCTACCGTGACTATGGAAGGCGTGATGAAGATGGGCACATTGTGGTTACCCCGGGCGACAAAAACAACATGCCGCCCCGTCGGAGGCACATAGAGGACATGGAAAGGGAGAATGGAGCTCTAGCTGAGAAGGTGATGATGATAAAGGAGATTGCAGACTTTGCTAGCAATGGTATGGTGGTCCAAGGACAGGAGATTGACACTTTGTATGAAGCTGTGGGAGTTCTGGAGAATGCCCTGATAGCCAGAGATGCAACCATAGCTCATCTACATGGTACTGTGCAGGAGAACACCCAGAATATACAACAGTTGCAAGGGACCGTCCAGGAAATGGATCAAACTATTGAAGCTATGACAGCCCAGATTGCCGCTCTCCAAGCGCAGCTGAATCCACCCTCTGATGATGACAATGGAGAAGATGGCAACAATGGGGATGATGATGATAGTGGGGACGAGGATGATGACGATGGAGACGATGATGGTGGAGGAGATGAAGTTGTTGCAGTTGCAGCTGAGAGTGAAGAAGAGGAGGATCCAGAAGAGGTGGAGTTTGAGATTTGAAGTGATGACTCAGGAGAAGTGTACACTCCGCCGCCATGGTTGTACCGCGAGCCGAAGCGTCAACGCATGACAGCAAGGACCTACTACAACCTCTTAAAGAAGTAGATAGAAGTCCACCAATTAGTCCACGTTAGGCAAATTCGTTAGGATTAGTCTCGATCAACGTGAAACTTAGTTCGTGTTAGTTTAAGAGTGTTTAGTTGCTTATTTGTGTACTTCAATATCCCAGGAATTATTTGTGCGAATTTTATGAAAGAGTTATGGCAAGTTTGGTTAACATCTGTGTTATTTTCGCTGCAGTTTTCTGCTGATACAGCAGTACTGCGCGATTTTTCATATTTTTCTGGTAACTCGGAAAAATCTGAAAAAATTGGGCTGATGCGAAACTCTCTGTACTATATGTGCAAAAATCAGCTAAATTTTCTGACGAGTTTAAGTCAGGCGGAAAAATTCGTGAACGCTGCTGGACTGTTCTGGCAGATTGCTGTTTTGTTGTTTAGTTGATCAACTGTTTAGTTAACCATTGCCAACTCTTGCAAAACTATTTCAGTAGGTATATACTGCTAGTATAACCCTTGGGATGTTGCTGGATCACTTGTTTGTTGATGTGTTGCTTGCTTGTGATTGTCTGCTATTGTTGGTTGTCGATTGATCATATGCATGGGTAGAATCCTATTATCGTAGATGATTCTTTCTAAACTTACCTGTGCTGAACCGCAGATGCCTCCCCGTAGTCAACCAACTGAGTTGGAGCAACTCATGGCAGCTCAGGCACAGCTGACCCAAGTGATGACTCAGTTCATGGCAAATCAGAAAAACAACAATGGAAACAATCAGCCTCAGGGAGATGCTCTCACCAGATTTCTGAGGTTAAGGCCAGCTAAGTTCTCTACTGCAACGGAACCAATGGTTGCTCTCGACTGATTGCGTTCAGTCAACAAGGATCTGGTAACTGTAGGATGCACTGATGCAGAGAAGGTGAGGTTTGCCGCTCACCTACTGGAGGGACCAGCCGCTTCTTGGTGGGACACTTTTCAGATCACCCACCCGCTGGATACCGTGACTTGGGCAATGTTTGAGGAAGGTTTCAGGACCAACCATGTGTCTTCAGGAGTTCTGAGCCTGAAGAGGAAGGAGTTCCGCAACTTGCGCCAAACCAATCGCACCGTGGCCGAGTACATTGAGGAGTTCAACAACCTGTCCCGTTATGCACCTGAGGATGTTGACACTGATGCAAAAAGGAGGGAGAGATTCCTGGATGGCCTCAGTGATGAGCTTTCAGTACAGCTACTGGTGGTTTACTGCCCCACTTTCCAGGAGCTTATGGACAAGGCCAGGATCTTGGAAGGGAAGCACAAACAGGTGGAAAACCGCAAGAGAAAGAGTAACAATCACCACTCTGGTTCACATCACAAGTCTCACACTTTATATGATGGATACTCCAAGCATAGAGGGAGTGACCATGGGAGCCATGACCGCCACCACCATGGAGGCGATGGGCATCATCATGACAACCATAGGAGCAACCACCACAGCCACAAGGGAGGACACTCTCACCATTCTGAAGGACACGGTGGACATGACCGCAACCGCGATCGTAGCTTTGTGAAGAAGGATCTGAGTGAGGTGACGTGCTTCAACTGTCCGGAGAGGAAAGGACTGAAGCCAACCAACAGCGAGAAGGCCACGGTGAACCACATGAATGTGGAGGAGATTCCAGATGAGCCTGACCTCGTGATTGGTAAGTTTCCAATCAACACTCACCCTGCACTTATACTTTTCGATACTGGTGCATCGCATTCATTCATATCAAGGGCATTTGTGGATAAGTATAAGTTACCTACTGAGTCTAGGAAAAGGTCTATTAGAGTGAGTTCACCTGGAGGAGATATGATAGCTAGCGCGGGATGCCGCGACTTGACTGTGAGGATTGGAACACACAACTTCATTGCACATCTAGTAGTGTTGGAATCACATGGATTAGACGTTATTCTGGGTATGGATTGGATGTCTATGCATGGGGGACACATAGATTGTGCACAGCGAGCTGTTTCACTCAAAACCCCGGATGGTAAGAGGATTAGATTCAAGTCGGATGTACGACCAGGAAGGTGTAAGTTGAATTATCTTAAGGGGGTTAGCATGGATACTGTGCCAGTGATTAGGGATTACCCCGACGTGTTTCCGGAGAGCTGCCAGGGATGCCACCTGACAGGGAAGTAGAGTTTCTTATCGACCTGATGCCGGGAACAGGACCAATAGCAAAGAAACCATATAAGATGGATGTGGATGAGCTGAAGGAATTGAAGAAGCAGTTGAAAGAGCAACTGGAAAAGGGATTCATTCAGCCTAGTTCGTCGTCATGGGGTGCACATGTTCTGTTTGTGGAGAAGAAAGACAGGAGCAAGAGATTAGTAGTGGACTATTGCTCGCTGAATGAAGTAACCATCAAGAACAAGTACCCTCTGCCGAACATAAATGATTTGTTTGATCAATTGGAAGGAGCAAAGGTGTTCAGCAAGATTGATCTGCGATCGGGCTACTTTCAATTGAAGATCCGGGAGGAGGACGTACCAAAAACCGCCTTCACCACTAGGTATGGTTTATATGAGTATACAGTTATGTCTTTTGGACTAACGAATGCCCCGGCATACTTCATGACCATGATGAACAAGGTATTTATGGAGTACTTGGACAAGTTCGTGGTGGTGTTTATTGATGACATACTGATATATTCCAAGGATGATGCTGAGCATGAGAAACATCTGCGACTGATTATGGAGAAGCTGAGGGAACACAAGTTGTATGCCAAATTCAGCAAGTGTGAATTCTGGCTTAACACTGTTGGATTTCTTGGACACGTAGTGTCAGGAGAAGGAGTCGCTGTTGACCCAAGCAAAGTGACTGCAGTAACTGAGTGGGAAGCACCCAAGAATGCAGGAGAGATTCGAAGCTTTTTGGGACTTGCTGGATATTACAGGAGGTTCATTGAAAACTTTTCCAAGATTGCTAAGCCGATGACTGAACTTCTGAAGAAGGAGAGGAAGTTTGAATGGTCGGGGCGTCTGTGAAGCCGCTTCGAGGCTGAAGCGTCGACTAGTGACCGCGCCTCTTCTGTGTTTACCAGATCTTCAGAAGGATTTCCAAGTGTACTGCGATGCTTCTCGACAGGGACTTGGGAGTGTGCTGATGCAAGATGGGTGAGTGGTGTCATATGCCTCGCGACAACTTAAGCACCATGAGCGGAATTACCCCACACACGACTTGGAGTTAGCGTCAGTGGTTCATGCGCTCAAAGTATGGAGACATTACTTAATGGGAAAACACTGTGATGTGTACACCGACCACAAGAGCCTGAAGTACATATTTACACAGAAGGAACTGAACATGAGGCAAAGGAGATGGTTGGAACTTATCAAGGATTATGATATGAATCTGCAATACCACCCGGGAAAGGCCATGTAGTAGCAGATGCTCTGAGCCGGAAGGTTTATGCCAATGGATTGACAATTGGTGAATTGCCTGAGGATTTGTGCAAGCAATTCAAGGACCTTAGACTGGAAGTAGTGTCTGAAGGATACTTGGATACAATGGAAGTCCAACCGACGTTACAGGACAGGATCATGAAGGCTCAAGTGGGAGACAAGGAAATAGAGGAGATAAAGGAAAAGATGAAGGAGAATCGGGAAAAGGATATTCGCAAGGATGAGCATGGTACCTTGTGGTATGGAGATCGTTTGTGTGTGCCCAGCGACCCGGAGATAAGGGAGTTGATTCTGCAGGAGGCTCATAACTCGCCATACTCCATACATCCGGGCAACACAAAGATGTATATGGATTTGAAGAGCAGATTTTGGTGGAACAACATGAAGGGAGATATCGCCAAGCATATTGCCCTATGTGATGTGTGCAGCCGAGTGAAGGCGGAACACCAGAAGCCAGCAGGACTGCTACAGCCATTACCTGTGCCGGATTGGAAGTGGGATAGAGTGGGAATGGATTTTATCACAGGACTGCCCAGGACCAGGTCAGGATATGACTCCATTTGTGTAGTGGTCGACCATTTGACCAAGGTAGCCCACTTTATACCGGTAAAGACGACCTATACGAGTGCAAAGTTGGCCAAGATTTACATGAACAGAATCGTGTGCCTACACGGAGTTCCCAAGAGCATTGTATCTGACAGAGGCACCCAATTTACCTCACACTTCTGGCGCCAACTGCACGAGTCACTTGGTACTAGATTGGAGTTTAGCACAGCGTTTCACCCACAGACTGATGGACAGACCGAGAGGGTGAATCAGATTTTGGAGGACATGCTGAGAGCTTGCGCCTTGGCTCATGGTTCTAGTTGGGATGAGAATTTGTCGTACGCTGAGTTTTCCTACAACAACAACTATCAAACCAGCATCAAGACGTCACCGTTCGATGTGCTGTACGGGAAACGGTGTCGGACACCATTGCTATGGGACGGAGTAGGAGAACTTCAGTTGTTTGGGCCTGATTTGATCAAGGATGCTGAGGAGAAGGTCGCCTTGATTAGGGACAGACTGAAGGTAGCACAATCAAGGCAGAAG